>JAUMJK010000832.1:0-1200000 GCA_033558105.1 Coccyzus lansbergi
CCTCTCCTCTCCTCTCCTCTCCTCTCCTCTCCTCTCCTCTCCTCTCCTCTCCTCTCCTCTCCTCTCCCTCTCCTCTCCTCTCCTCTCCTCTCCTCTCCTCTCCTCTCCTCTCCTCTCCTCTCTCTCCTCTCCTCTCCTCTCCTCTCCTCTCCTCTCCTCTCCTCTCCTCTCCTCTCCTCTCCTCTCTTCTCTTCTCTTCTCTTCTCTTCTCTTCTCTTCTCTTCTCTTCTCTTCTCTTCTCTTCTCTTCTTCTCTTCTCTTCTCTTCTCTTCTCTTCTCTTCTCTTCTCTTCTCTCTCTCTCTCTTCTTCTCTTCTCTTCTCTTCTCTTTTCTTTTCTTTTCTTTTCTTTTCTTTCTGTCAGTGTCAACAGACACATAAAACCCAGACTAAATGCCAACAGTATTAATCCAATGCTAACACAGAGGCCCTCTTCCCCGTCAGCTTTTCAGAAGCTCTGAATGTAAGGCAAGTTTCTAGAATTTTAATCACTGCTATGGTTATGCCTCTTCTGAAAATTTGCCTCATTCCTCTGAAAGCTCTGTAGGCACAGTACTGAAAGTAAAGTCAATGACTACTCTGATAATTGTAAAGCTGTCAAGCTGGTGCAAGAAGGTTCCCTTTTCTCCTGTTTTTAAAAGCAGTAAACTGTGCTCTTCTGTTGACCTTCTCAGGTTATTCCAAATTCCCATTTAGCAAGAACATCTGGAGGAAATTAAATGCAATAATACACATCTTCCTTAATTATTTGAGTTAAAGCTTACATAAAAGTCATATTTCATTTATGTTCCTATATTTTCCCCTGTCTTTCCACTCTCTCTCCTGTTCAGGGACAGTAAAAGTTATTACATGTGTAACAAAAGACACTTAAGAGCTAAGGAAGCAGAGAAAGTCCAACTAGTCTGCCCTATACTAGTGAAGCAAAAATCCCATATAAAATAGCGTGAATGATTATGTAAACTGTTAGATTTTAAAATCTGAGGTTGGTTCTGTGACACACAATCATATAAATCTCAACCTTGGTCAAATAATTTCTCTCTGCTAACCTGAGTTTTCTCTCCCAGCTCATCACATGTACCAGAAAGCATTTTCAGGATTATTCAGAATTTTCCATTGGTTCTGTCTCCCCTTCATTCTTTTGTTTCTCTGCCTGATTGAACCCATTTTTTCATGACTCCTAGCACCTTACTGTGCTCTCAGCTCAACTACATGAAAAGGTTTGCAATTTAACTTAAAATAGACAAGAGTCACCCAATGTTAAATGCATTCAACTTCACGATCTACATCCCTGCTCATGCTTTTACCTAGGATATCAAATAAAACAACCCAGATCAATTACACACTTGTGCTAGAAGTCTATTAGAGGGATGTGTGACTCAATAGTTAAAATCAAGAAATTTATTCCTGGTGATGAACAAACAAGTCTCGGTGTTCATATGGAAGGATAGCTTTCCTGGTTCCCTCTTGCTATTATCTCCTTCTTTTGCATTATTATTAAAGACAAGGTTGATTACTTCAGTCCCAAGATTCCACTTGCAGGACCTAGATCATGATTAAATCTGCATTCAGTCACATGGCCTTCCAGTTTTCATGCTGCTGGCCTGGTGGCTAATTGCTTGCCTGTGAATGTGTGATGTTATATGTATTTATGCTCACATACAAAAATTCTGTCATAGATTTCAAAGAATGAGTTAGAGTGAAGTCAGATATTCAGCACTACTTAAAACTTCTTAACAGTGTTTTATCTGAAATGTGTTGGTTTTCAGTAAAGAATTTTTCCATTTGGAAACAATGGTAGCAGTACTGGTAGAGCAGCAGTGAACAGTTGTTCATGATATTGTAAAACCGAGATTATTTATTGCATAAGGCCACCCAGTATTTCTCCAAAATGGTGATTTTATTTCAGATTTTTTTTGATAAAAATTTTCCCAGTTTTAAAGAATTACATTCTTTCAATTATTATTAATATTAACATTAATATTAATATTTAATAATGCAGTATTTTTAAACCACTGCACCAATTTAGGATGATACAGTGGTATCTGTACACCCAAATATGGACTATAATGTTCGATTATAAAGATGTAATTTATATTTTTTCACTCAAACAATTTTTTAAATATTTTTCAATTGTTTTTTAATTTTTTTTCTTTTTCCGTATTGAAATTATTTTTACCAAAATGCCACAGTGATTAAAAAATATTTGAATTGACATGCATTTAAAATGTGTTAAAATCATTGTGTCATGCTATTTAGTACAAGTTGAAATACTTTTTCTTGTTTTCTGCAGCAAAATTTGGTGGGTTTTATATATTATGTTTCTGGGTTTGTCCTCAAGACTGTCATCACATTAAAATGAATTTTACAGTCTTAGAAAAAGTTTTCCTATATCTCCTTTATGGAATTACTTAGGCACCTGCTGAAACACAGTGACTCTGGCCTGAAGATTTCTGCCCAAGTTCTGATAACATTTACATTTTAAGCATGTGATCTGGTAGACTGATGGATCTAATATCTGGACATGACTTGGTAACGAGAGATCAGCAGCAATAGATAAGACAGTATGATCCTGAGATGATGGGAAATTGATGACCGCTTTTTTTTGAGACATACGATTATAGATTGAGAGTGTTTCAGAGGGAAATGTCAGTATCACCATTACATGGTCAGTAAATAACAAATATGACAAAACCATATAATCCTGTAATCCTTTGAATATCAAGGTCTAGACCTGCTCTTTCTGAAGCTAGCAAGCACTTTAACTCAAAGTACTTCCAAATAATTTAAAGACTTTTTATCTCAAGATAGGGGAACAGCTTATGCAAGGATTGCCATCATTTGAAAAACAACCTTGTAGTATGTCAATGCAGTTAAAACTGAAATGAATTTTAAACCTATATTTAATCACTATTTCTTATGCATCCTCTGCTGAAAATAAGCACTTGAATAATCTTTGTTTTGTAATACAAAATTAATTTGAAGCTGACTGATATATTGGTTTTGATGGTGGTACCGGAAAAAAATAAAATATCGGAACCTCAAATGAATAATTTATTGAAACACCAGGTGCACAGCTTAAAACTTCTGAAAACATTCTTCACCTTAGCTGTTTCAAATGGAATGAGTCTTACAAGTCTTACATCACAATAAATTATCAAAAAGTAGAGTGGGAACATGCACACATGCAGAAATGTATGGATGAAATTTGAGACACTATTAATGAGTATGGAAAGTACAGATTCAGGTAGAGTTTAGAATCCTTTTCTCACCATTCTGATGAAAAGGTTTTATCAAACTATGGTTTCTTTAATAAGCTTGCCTGAAGTACATGATGGGAAAAATGCAAGCCAGGTGAAAGTGGAGGGGATTTACTCCTTGCATATTCTTCGTTGTCCCAATAAGAAACACCCATCATGATCCAAGAACATCCTAACAGCTCAGAGTTTTAGAAAATATTACAGATTTAGTGTGGGGTTTTTTTCCCTTCTAGTACTAGTTAATTATCTTTCTCTATATATTTTGTACTGGAATTGCAATATCACATCAAGTAACACTCAGCACTTAAGAGAGACGAGCCTGGACAAAATGTAAGGTATTATACAACAACAGACCACAGTGAAGCCCTCAGCTCCAAAGCCTAAGCAAATAAATAGAGCAAATAAAAAGTGGATTTCTTGCTCCTCTGTGCACTCAGTGGAAAGAAACTATCAAACTTTTGTACCCCACTGCTCCAAGAAGCATTAAAGATCTCTCTCAGATGAGCACAAAGCATGTCAACCAACATTGCTATTCTGGCTCAATTTAGGAGGAAAGCTACTTAGTTTTGTAAAAGCTGTCAGTGAAAAACTTTCATCTAAATATTCATTCACGCTTGAGGATGGTCCTGTATTTCATGCTTAACGGGCCAGATTTAAAGAAATTTGGTGTTGGTAGCCAGCATTGACCCATGCTATGTGTTAACAAAAGATGCAGTTATGTGACTCTGTTTTTATGCTAACATAAGAATACAACTTAATTTAGAGCACCTTCAAAGCAGTTTTGGTTGTCTCTGTTCAGCAGCTGTAGGGTGTGAGTGCATGGTACTTTTATCAGATAAGATCAATGAACCCAGTTAGCTTAGGGTTATCCTAGGCCACTATTGGAGATTTCTGAAACAGGTGAATACTCCCAGCACTTGAAAACAAAGTATATTTGTTAGGCACTGGAGTGGAAATGGGAGAAATCAGGAACTCAATTCCCTCTGCAGTGATTAGATTACTGTGAATTGAGAAGGTTCCTCATTGCTACCCCAAAACATGACACTTATCAGGGTTGTTGCACAAGCCTAACATGGATCCTCATATGACAACTATAAGTATATGAGACAGCTGCAGCTCTGATCAATGAGAAGCAACAGGCATGCAGTGGTCATGCACTAAGATTTGAAAAAAAGCTGTAAGTGAAGAGAAACGAATGAGTGAAGGAAGAATATGACCTTTAAAAGACTAAAGACAGTATTGCATTGTCCCTATTGATGCGTGTTGCGAAAAAATATGTTCCTTAAGATGTCTCTCTGTCCTTCTTTTCCAGTAAAACATTGAGGCTGAGCACTTTATGAGTAATACCTGCTGCAAAGCCAGGATATTAATTCTGAGCAATAAACTCTAATGTGAAACACTGCCTAGGAGCACTGTAAATACTTACACGTTCTCACCTAACCTTTTCCTACAAACCTTTGGTAACAGCAGGGAGTGAATTTTATGATTTTAGCCTAATACCAATCTAAATGTTTACTTGGTAAGAGTACTACACACAAAAATTTTCCCCATATGCTGGTTTTTATTATGAAGCTAAAATAGCGTGTCAAATGTAAGGGACAGACCAGAAAAACACCCTTCCTGAGTCTGTAATCACAAGATTATTTTGCATTCATATCCATTCTTGTTGCCATCTAACTTTGAAATAATGAGTAGGGGACCTTAATTGCACCAAGTATTTGTTTTAGTGCAGTCTTTCTCCAGAAGTAAAGTTTTGAAATTCTTCTGTATAATTGCATTATTTTATATTATGATCAGGATAAGGCATTCTGTCCTATCAGATGTGTTTCATTGATTGACATTTTAAATGAGATATGACAAATATACAACTAATTAAATGGTACATGCTAGCTGCTAGGGAATGAATTTCATTTACCATTAAATCAGTCTACTGCTAATGTTCAGGAAGATAGGATGTGCTGGGTGGCTCTGCCTGTGAAGAAGCATGTTTCAGACTCTCATTATCATTAAACCACTCCTAAGCGGGGGTTGCAGTACTCATTGACATTTCCCAGCGCAGTGACTTCTAAATGCATACAGTTGGATGCCCCTTGGCATCAAAGTGAACCACATCCTTAAGACATAATGAAAAGAGTTCATGTCTAGGAATTACTCTACTCTGTTAAAAAAAAAAGAATAGTTTCTTTTTCATTTTGCATTCTTATTTTCATATGTCTCTACACTTCCTTATCTGTTTTCTAATTTGTAATTAATGCATTTTTTTCACTGCTTGCCTTTGCTCTTTTTTCTTTCTCATACTCAAAGGAAAATAAACCCATGTCCAAGCTCTATGCACATAAGCATCCACTTTTCCTAGAGATATTAATGATACTGGCAGACTTCTTGTTGGAGGCAAAAAAATGCTGCTTGCAAGAACTTCTCCTTGTTACCAGCTGCATGGGGAACAATATGCTAAGGGGCTAGCTATTCTCAGAAATGGACTGTATCTAGAACCTACATTCTGCCTACTTTTTTCTTTTACTGTTCAACAAAAGACCCATTTCTATAATGTATATCTAGTGTCTATCTCCAGAACCCATTTATTAAACTTGTTACGAAAAACCTCCCAGCTTTGCCATAGATTGTCTCTAATGTTTGAGGTGAAGTTGCCATCAAGGGTGTTAAGACAGAGCGAGTCACCAACATGGCATAACATTCTGGGGACCAGGGTTGCCTAATTTACAGCTAACCTTTTCTCATTATATGGAATATGCAGATGCCTAGGCATCTGCAAAACCACATTTCTGTCCTTCTTCAAATTCTCATGATGTTCATAGGAAAATATTGGTGGCTGTGAGGCAGTCAAAACTGTCACTCCACAGATCATACCAACCAAATACTACTTTTTTATTTTACATCCCTAACATACTTTATCGCTTTTTGTTTAAGTTCTTAGGCATTGTACTTAGGTCATAAAGGAACTAGGGGGTTGTCTGCTCTGTCATGCTCGTGGGTAACATAATAAGAGAATAATTTAATTGACTATGAGCATGTGCTCAGCAGTATCAGAAAGTTAGATCCAGGTTGCACTTTCATTACCCATCTGATGGTATTTTATCATCCCACTGGACTAAGTCTATTTAAAGTAAAAAAAAAAAATATTATTATGCAATGTCAAACCTTTCAAACTTTGGATCCAAGGAATAATTAGGGAGCTTTCCATACTTGTAAGGTCAGATAGTCTTCTGTATCATGCCTTAGGTGGTTTTGCTCTTATTTATTTAAATGTAATTGACTGTCTCAGTCCTCCCCTCTGCATAGTTAAGAGGGATTCATTGAACTTTGCATCTATAGGAAACGCAGACTACTGAGACTTGGGAGATCCAGATACTGAAGTTGCTTGTTATACTGCTACATTATTACTTCTATGGCTTTAGCAGTTAATATGATGGACATTGCAGAAGAAACCCTATGCTTAATCTACATGGTTGCATAGGTAGTAGGGATGTGCACATCAGTTGGACTGACATTAGGATGTTTTGCACAGACTTTAGAAACAAGCATAGAAAATAACAGATTTCAGGGCTAGAGGTCATATGAAAGCAAAGAAAAACTCCAAATCTTTGCCTTCACACACCTAATCAGAGATTTGACATTACAGTTTTACTGCATTTCCCTTTTAATAAATTAAATAAAATAGTTGGAAGTGATTAAACAAGAGTTTTCATTAGAAAGACTAGAAAAACAATGAAGAAGGTAGCCATTTTTTTTGTATATTATACACAGACACAACATCTTCTATGTATAATCTTCAGTATGCTGTTTTGGAGGTCCAAACAAGAAAGAACTTTAAAAAAGCAGCAACACTCTAAAAATAATATATCCGTGCACTTATCACCCCAGCAGGAAGTGAAGAGCAGAAGCAGCAATACCAACAGCAAACATGGGCCTAATGGCTCAGCAGAAACGTCCTCTGGCGTCTGGTAGCCCTCCATACTCAGAGCTATTCAGTGTCCTTTGAACATATACACAGTGCTTTCCAAACTAATTATGGTGTTGGCATATGGTACGTTTACCAAGAAAAGAAAAGACAGATTTTTTAAAAGCATTGCCATGACCACAATTGCAGAGGAAAAGTCAACCACTATTACAGGGCCTGAGCCAACATTTCTTTAAATCAAGACAGCAAAGACTTTCACTGACTACACACTGACTACCACCAACACCTAGAGGAACAGAAACTGTAAAAAAACCTATAAGGAATAATAGGAGAAAAGCAAAAGGCTCCCTTGGAGTTCAAGAGGAATCTGAAAAAGAATGATACAGTTTGTACAGAATTTTAATGAATTTGTGTTATTCAATAAAGAACTGCAGCTGTGATGTAAAATTCTACAAATTAAAATTATGGAGTATGGCTTACAAGCATTCTCCAGTAAATGCTATGATAGTTTTCCACAAAACTGTAACTATATAAGACAGCGTCTAATATCTTGTAAAATATTGTGAAAGGGTGCTGCCACTGGCCTCATCCAGTGCAAGCAGTGATGATCCAACACAAACACTACCAGTTCCCTAGGGTTGCTAGTACATGCAATGTACTCACAACAATTTCTCCTTTAGATTAGTTGTGCAGAATTGTTTTCTTCATGAAGTAAAATAAAGCCTAAGAGAGCTTTGAATGATCACAGAGCGTGGGCGTGGCATCTATAAAAATGTGACCTACATGGTACAAGTGTAAAGAAAGAAAAGAGCCATTTAAGGAAAAGTTTCTCTAAAATAAATTAGACAAACCAACCAACCCTATGGAACAAGAATTCTAAAACTTCTTCTGAACATTTCTTTTTGAGGTTACATTTTGGTTGAATTTGAAATTTATCCAAGTTTTTGACAAAAATTATACTGCAACAGAACTTAGAACAGTTAATTAAGAACTAAAGTGACAGAGCAGTTTAGAAAAACATAAACTCAGCAGTGCTATGGCCAACAAATCTGACTGTACTGTGAAACAGGCACCCAGTGCAGACCTCTTTACATCTTTCAAGCATCAAATGCTGCCAATAAAAGAGTTTAGGTGGCACAGAATATATAACCTGGAATGACTGTACAATAAAAATAAATGAGTGTTCAGTATTTTATATGGATCTCAAGAAAGCATTTGATATTATGTCAACACAATAGGAAAGATAGAGTGGTAAAAAGAGAGAGAAATATTACATTGACTTAAATGCTAAAAAGTGAATCAGTAGAAGATGGCAAAGTTAAATGACATACTCTGCTTATTATATTGTATATTATAGTCCTGGAAAAAAATACTCCTGTCTTCTCATTCTGAGAAAATAATTCCTCTCTTTTAGAAGTGGTGTGTTACAGGTTAATTTTACTCTTAAATGCCTCAAAATCTTCAATGTCTTCATCTTCACTTGCCTCTGGAAATTATGCTATTCACGTTTCCCATATTATTTTGGGTTTTAAAGCTAACATGTTCTTCTACTGTCTGCTTCATTTAAAGGAAATTGTAGGAACCCAGGTCTCACTGATTGCAAAGAGATTAAGGATCCTATCTTCATCACAGATTTTAAAAATCATTTTAGACAGTTAGCATGACAGGAAACTAAGTATAAATTTCTCTAACACCTGGCTAGTACCTTAACTTCTGAATCACTCTTTTTTCACTCTTTTTTTTGTTGCAAGAAAACACTTCTATTACATGGCGGTTTTGGTTTTGTTTTGGGGTTTTTTTTTTCATTTCTTGTTTTATTTCTAGAACTAGGTTGATCCATGGCAACAGGCTTTGTGTTCCAGAATCTAGTATCCATAGAAGCATGTGAAATATCTTCAGATGATGATGATGATTATTATTCTTCATCCTCCCAAATTATTTCTTAATTAATTCTTGTAATGCTTCATCATATTCATAGACAACTCTAACAAGAATCAATAGCAAATAAGTTTGTTTCTTTAATTTGATTGGTGCTCTTAGACAATTTGAATTAATTATTTTGAATTAAAATGCTTTATCTTGCAGGTCAATTCTTACAGCAGTTACCATAAATATTTATGGGAAAATAGTTAGTGGGAGATGCAAATTTAAGTTTAAAATTTGGAATATGAAATGGTAAGGAAGTAGTTGGACAGAATAAAGAGAATAAATGTCATCCAGTCATTGCAGAACTGTTCTTCAGCTTCAAAATAACAGAGATGGAGAACTGAAGCAGCAAGTGCAGTCAGAAGAACTGGTAAGAGATAATTAATCTTTACAGTGAAAATTCATGAGGATTGAGTAAAGCAGAGATGATTTAGGATGATCTTTAGATGTAGAGTACTATCTTGACCACCTGCACCTTATCACCTGAACCTCCAGGACAGTATTGTGGTGGGGTGAGTGTTCTTTCCTATCTGGAAAGAAACAAGCAAAATCTAACAAAAGAATGCTATTTACTTGGCCTCTTTATGTCACTAATAACAGTGATGAAAAAAATCTAGAGAGTGACAGCCCTTGAATAAGTCTGTAATTGCTTCCATTTAAAGATGTTACAGGTTCCAAGGCACAGTGCAAGTGGTTTTGAAAGGACATTGCATACATCGGCACAACAAGTACAGCAGTAGTCAAGCACAGGAGTTTAAAATCTGAAAATGTCAATTTTCACATTAAAAGGGTTACAGATGTTAATGTCAGTGATTTATTCACACAACACAAATTAACATTAAAAGGCATGAGTTGACCTCGTAACTTCCCATAAGTCAAGAACAACAAGACTATTCCTTAGAATCTGCTGAAGAAAGATCTATCAGAAGAAGATGGTAAATCAAATTTTGCTGAAAAACACTAGATTCCAATCTTGTCACCAGAATTGTAAGCCCTATCAAGATAAGAAAGACTGTAGGAAAAAAACATATTAAAAAAACCTCAAAAAAATGGGAACAAAAAATATTGAACAGGTTTAATTTGTGCACTGATTTATGAACAACCTACCAGCAGCCAAAAAAAAAAAAAGAATATGCATTTATAAAGGATCACATTAAACAGCAGAGAACCATTCACTATACCTATGTTGAAGCTATTTTCTATCAGTTGATCGGACCACTTTCCTACCCTTCTGTAACTGCCCTCTGCCTCAGGTTTCTACAAAATCTGTCTTTTAAAAAACAAACCCTGCCCAAAATATCATGTGCTTTACTTGAAAGTTCATCTAGAGATCTTCCAGAGCATTGCATTGGGCAACGTCAGGGCCAATGACCCTACTTCGCTAACTTATTAGTAGACTCCCACCTCAAAGAATAACAATGTGGTGGGACTCACAGCCACTTGGGAAGATACTGGAGGGAAAGTGCTGCATCAATACAGAGAGCATGATGTTTATGTAAAACTGATATGCTGGAAAGGGAGGTGTTAATCTCTTCTCAGTGGTGTCCTGTACCGGGACTAATGGGAATGATTCAAAGCTGCACAAGAGGAGGTTTACATTGGACTGTAGGAAGTATTTCTTTACTGAGAGGGTGGTCAAACACTGGAATAGGCTTCCTAGAGATGTGGTCAATGTCCTGAGACTCACAGTGTCTAAAAATCCTTTTGTCAATACCCTCAATAACATGCTTTAACTTTTGTTTAGCCCTAAATTGGTCAAACATTTGGACTAGATGATCATTGCAGGTCCATTCCAACTGAAATATTCTATTCTACTCCATTCTATTCCATTCCGTTTCATGCCATTACATTTTTTGCAAGGCTGACTTAACTGGAAAAGAAACAAATATTTTTGGACACACTACAACTTCCACCACAGCAACAGGAGCATTACCATTCCTGTGAAAACACAGTATTATGAAACAAAGATGTAGTTCAGACTATGAAAAATCCAAGGCAAAAAAAAAAGCAAATGTGAACAGTATCCAGTAACATACTTGACGAGACCAAACCCTTTATGACCTATTTTCACTGGCTGGTGTGAAAGTTTCTGGGTTTGTTTCATTGCAAAAGTATTTTAGCTGCCATTATAAGAATTTTAGAACATCTCGGAGTTTTTGTGTATATATTTTTTTTCTTCGCACATCATTTCTTGGGTAATACATCATGCTTTCCACCCTTCAGAACCACTAGTGTGATATTATTGAATAGATGCTGCGCATTGATTCTAGACTGCTGGGAATTACCAACTGGCAGAGCAGGTAACAGGATAAATACTAAATATCACAGACAAAGTTGTTTCTTCTGTATAGAGAAAGGTTTCCTTCAGTTCAAATGAAATAAGTCTATTCTAAGCATTTCTCCCTCTTTATATTTTCCCAGTTTCCGGGACTTTTGAAGTGGATCCCTATAATTTGTCTTCTCTATGCAACATTAGTAGATAATGTCACTATAGAGGTTTTGCTGCTCTGCATTTATATGCTTTATCCTTAGTTCAAAGCTCTGATATTCACAACACTTACTTAGACAGATTCAGAATTGATTAGTACAATGTAACATCTTCCAAATTCCACCTACATATAAGAATTGCCACACAAGCCATGTAGTGTAAGGATGAATTAAGTACAGTAATACAGGCTGCAAGAGGAAAAAATTGCAATATCACAATCAGCACACATTGTTGTAAAGCTCTTGTTTTTACTGGTTCACAAATAGTGCAGATGACAACACAAGCTCTGGCAAGCATATATGAGATTAGACATCCTTTTCTCCATAATCTTTGTTAAGCTTTCCCCCTCATAGAAATAAAGTTAGCAGAGTGTTCTGGGAGACCCTTTTACAGGTAATGAGATATAAAGAGCTTTAAGAGATAGTTTAAGACTAATGTCAATAGACTCCTCCTCATGTCAAATTACATTGCAAATGTTCATTGTGCTTACAAAGGGAGAGTTGTTGTTCTAGAGACAGTATGTAATCTGGACAAACAAACAGTGTGCGTAAATCATCCAATCTTAATGACAATTGTAATAAGACATTGGACTCGTCAGTCATGAATGTCTGTTTGCAAAAAAAAATAAGTAACATTAAAGTGTCATTATCTGTATAAGAAAGCTTCTTTATTAATTGCATCTCATTAGAGAGTGCAATAATTTACTCCTGAGTGTAAACACTGTCGTGTGAGGCTTTTAGATTGTGGGGTTTTTTTTTTCTCCTTAAGATATTTGAATGTAATTAAGGATCTAAACGCTAGAAGGTGTTCTGACATTTGCAGAGCTTAACTGAGAAGCAACTTCTGGAAAAGCAAAAATTCTTCAGGTTTAAATTCAATAACGGTGAGCCCAGGCACATCATGCGTAGGAAGAAGTTTCAAGGGGACTCTGCTAAGAAAAATTATGGTTAATAATAGGACAATCTGAGCTAAAATGCAGGAAAATATAACAAAAATTTCAAAGGATATCAGAAATACAGTTCATAATGAGCTCATAATAAGATGTAGCTAGACAGGTTGAAATGGCTTTTCTGGTACATAAGAAGAGGAACAATACTTGTAAGGAAGCCACAATGCCTCATTTCTTGAAACTGTTAAGGAACATTCAGAACAAAATTGGTAGTATTTAAGTAAGACAATGATGATATGTATTGGGAATTGGAGGCAGAGGTTTCTAAGCTGATGAAAGGCAGAGACTGTTAGACTAGACGAATGAGTAAAAACGTTTTTAAATTATTCCTTCTTCATGCCGCCTATACTTTTTTACCATATTTCCCCTGCCAACACTTTTTACAACTATCAAGCACCTCTTTGCAAGTATAAAGACTCTAAACTAATATACTGATGTGTATATTATATCACTTTACACACCTTAATTTGGCAATTAGATGAGGGAATATGAGGAGGAAACACGAAATAACCCTGCAGGGTGCAGTTTCATGACAGTTAAATTATCCTAATACCATTCTCTGTCAGTTTAGCTACCAAAACTGTCACACAGGTCAGGTGAATGCCAGAGCCATTGCAAATAAAGAGGACAGAAGAGGGGCAAAGCCATTTCCACCAGTAGTTAGTTAGAGGATTAATGTATCCATAATGTAATATGCAGTGGTTTGTGGAGGACTGTGTGTGTGTTGGCAGAGGTAGGGGCAGGGAGGGGAATGTTACATTTTGCTTTCTCTTCCACATCATCTCTCTGATGTGGCAGATTCTTATGGATGTATTAGCACTGCTACTAATTTGAGTGGGACAACCAGGAGGAATTGAGCTAAGAAAGGAAAGAAGAAGCTTTAATCGGGGTGCTTCTCCTGCTGTAGAACTACCTAAGGGTCAGGAGGCATTGAAGTCAGGATGGAGTCCTAACTTTTAAAAGATTATTGAAAGAAGCAGTTGAGAAAAGCAGCTGTATATTTGACAGTTACACCAGGGCTGCCCCACCTGATCAAATCACTACTTCATTTGGCCTTTGGACTACACAACAGCTGAGTTTTCAAAGACAAATAACTCATAATAGATTGACCACTGTTTGGAAACAGTATATGAGTGCATATGTATATGTATAAGAAAATTCCTGCTCTCTCAATGACCATTCCTCTTATGCACTAAAGTTTCAAATTTAAATCATTGTGTTATCTTGCATAGTTGCAAAAATTATTCATAATCCTAATATTACCAAATGCGTCTACAAGATCTGTCTAGCTGACCTTTTAGAGCTCTGATTTCCATGAGGTAACTAAGTATTAGGCAAAATAGTATTTTCTTTTATTACCTCTAGATTTACTACCCTCTGATTTTATTTTATGTTTTCCACGTATCTAAGCAGGTGAAAATGAGGCCTTGACCTGTTTTCCTTTTGTTCATCATACTGCATGAAAGTGGGAGAATAATTATACTGAAGCAAAAAGAAGCATGTGAAAAAAGATCAGGGAAGAGCACTTTCTTTCATCCTCTGTCACATTAAACAGGTAAGATTCTGATATGTGGCTGAGGACACCCTCCTGTTGAGTCACGAGGTTCAAGATGGACACCTTTGCTTTCTAAGCATCCCCTCAGAGAGAAACCTGGGTGCAACTGGAGTCAGTCTCTAGTTTCACACTTGGTTGAGAGTTTATGGCTAAAGGATTACACGTATGTGCTTATACTTGTTTTGCCACAAGTCAGAATTTTTTTACCTGTTAGAGTCTTTTTAGAGACTGGAACACACAAAGTTAATACTTGTGACTCATAGTCTGAATAGGGCAGCCAGCCTCCACTTGCATCAATGCCTGTCAGAGAGACAATTTCACAATGTTTGAGCCAGTAAGTAATTTAATTCAAGTGACAGTTAAAAACAAGTTTTGATTGCCATCAATAACTTCATTTGCTGCATTAGCACTCAAAAACTTTTAATCAGTTAACAACTAGTGTATGTGCATATATATATACACATATATATATATATATATACACACACAGAAAAAAAGTTACAACAAAAACTTGAGTTAGTAGTAATTTTCCCAAGAGAACATCTAACAAAGTCAGTTCTCACTAATAAGGTATCCCTTTTTTGGTGGAGGAAGAGAGGTCCAGGCCCATTGACTCATCCATCAGGTGTGGTGGCCATTTTTGTTCCCCCAGAGAAAGGATTTTGAGTACTCCTTTTATATTTTTTGAAAACTTTTTGGCATCTGTTGGTGAGGTGGGATTAATTAGTATGTGTTGATTGGCTCTTGGTAAGGCCACTTGTGTCATCAGGAGCAGGGATTTAGGCAGTTTGTCATACCTTCGAGTCAGAGAGCTCAGTGGGTGCTGTTAAGGGTGTTTCTTTTCTTAACTGAACCAACATCAGGCTGTGAGGCCTCCATCTCACCCCAGGTGTCACTTAGCTGATATGAATGTGAGATCACCACCCAAATGGCATTTTTTGGCAGCACTCGGCAGCAGAATGGTGAGTTCTGTGATGGGGTGGACATTTTGAGGCAGTGGGAGCAGAAGAGGAGGTGGGGTAGCCCTATATGTTAGAGAGGACTTTGATACCCTTGAACTGGATTACAGTCAGGAAGGGACTGAGTGCCTGTGGGTAAAAATCAGAGGAGCCCACGGGCAGGCAGATATTGTGATGGGAGTCTGCTGTAGACCATCCAGTCAAGAAGAAGCAGCTAATGAGCTCTTCTACAAACAACTAAGAGTAGTCTCAAGATCACTACCTCTAGTCCTTGTGGGAGACTTCACTTTCCCGGATATAGGCTGGGAGTATAACACAGCAGAAAGGAAGCAATCACGGAGGTTCCTGGAGTGTGTAGAAGACAACTTCCTCACACAGCTGGTGAGTGAACCGACAAGGGATGGTGCCCTCCTGGACCTACTGTTCGTGAACAGAGAAGGCCTTGTGGGGTATGTGAGGGTTGGAGGATGCCTGGGGCAAAGCGATCATGAGATGATAGAGTTATCAGTGCAGAGTGAGAAGAAGAAGGAGGTCAGTAGAACAGTCATGCTCAAATTTCAGAGAGCAGACTTTGGACTGCTCAGAAGGCTGGTCAGAAAAGTCCCATGGGAGGTGCTTCTTAAGGGCAAGGGAGTCCATGAGGGCTGGGCACTCTTCAAAAAGGAACTCATAGCAGCCCAGGTAAAAGCCGTCCTCATGTTCTGGAAAAGTAGCCGGCAGGGCAAGAAACGAGCATGGTTGAGTAGGGAGGTCCTGAGAGACATCAATAAGAAAAGGAAGGTCTATGAGCTTTGGAGGAAGGGGCAGGTATCCTGGGTGGACTACAGGAAGGAAGCAAGAATGTGCAGGGAAAAAAATCAGAAGAGCTAAAGCCCAACTAGAAATCAAATTAGACAAGTCTGTGAAAGACAATAAAAATATTTTTACAAATATACCAACAGTAAAAGGAGGACTAGGGGGAATCTCCAGTCCCTACTAGATGCAGAGGGAACAACAGTAACGGGGGATGAAGAAAAGGCTGAAGTACTCAATGCCTACTTTGCTTCAGTCTTTAATAGTAAGGAAAGTTGTTCCCTCTGCACACAACCCCAGGGGTTGGAGGAGCAGAACAATGTTCCCACGATCAAAGAGGAGGTGGTTAGACAGTTGCTTACCTGGCTTGATATACACAAGTCTATGGGGCCAGATGCAGTCCACCCAAAAGTTTTGAGGGAACTGGCGGATGTGCTGGCCAAACCCCTTCCCATCATTTTCCAGCGGTCCTGGATGACTGGGGAGGTTCCATGGTACTGGAGGCTGACTGATGTTGTGCCCACCTACAAGAATGCAGGGAGGATCTGGGGAACTACAGGCCTGTCAGACTGACCTCAGTGCCAGGGAAAGTCATGGAACAGGTCATCTTGAATGCTATCATGAAGTACTTGCAGGAGAACTGGGTGATCAGGCCAAGGCAAAATGGGTTCACAAAAGGCAGGTCTTGCCAAACTAACCTGATCGCCTTCTATGACCAAGTGACTAGACTCTTGGATGAGGGAAAGGCTGTGGATGTAGTCTTCTTAGACTTCAGTAAAGCCTTTGACACAGTTTCTCACAGCATTCTGCTACGGAAACTGTCAGCCTCTGACCTGGACAAGCACACGTGCTCCTGAGTGGAAAACTGGTTGAATGACTGGGCCCAGAGAGCCCTGGTGTTAAATCCAGCTGGAGGACAGTTACAAGTTGGGTTCCCCAGGGCTCAGTGCAGGGTCCAGTAGTGTTCAGTGTCTTCATCAATGACCTGCATGAAGGCATTGAGTGTACCCTTAGCAAGTTTGCAGATGACATTAAACTGTGTGGAAGTGTGGATCTGCTGGAGGGTAGGGAGGCTCTGCAAAGGGATCTGAACAGGCTGGACCACTGGGCAGAGTCCAATTGGATGAGGTTTAACACTGCCAAATGCCGGGTCCTGCACTTGGGGCACAACAACCCTATGCAGAGCTACAAACTAGGAGAAGTCTGTCTAGAAAGCTGCCAGGAGGAGAAGGACCTGGGGATGTTGGTTGACAGCCAACTGAAGATGAGCCAGCAGTGTGTCCAGGTGGCCAAGAAGGCCAATGGCATCTTGGCTTGTATTAGAAATGGTGTGACCAGCAGGTCCAGGGAGGTTGTTCTCCCTCTGTACTCATCACTGGTGAGGCCGCTCCTTGAATCCTGTGTCCAGTTGTGGGCCCCTCACCACAAGAAGGATGTTGAAGCTCTGGAGCGAGTCCAGAGAAGAGCTACAAAGCTGGTGAAGGGGCTGGAGAACAGAACCTATGAGGAGCGGCTGAGAGAGCTAGGGTTGTTTAGCCTGGAGAAGAGGAGGTTGAGAGGAGACCTCATTGCTCTCTACAACTACCTGAAAGGAGGTTGTGGAGAGGACAGTGCTGGCCTCTTCTCCCAAGTGAGAGGGGAGAGAACAAGAGGGAATGGCCTCAAGTTCTGCCAGGGGAGGTTCAGGCTCAACATAAGGAAAAATTCTTCACTGAAATGGTCGTTGGGCACTGGAACAGGCTGCCCAATGTGAGGTGGTTGACTTGTCTTCCCTGGAGGTGTTTAATGCATATGTGGATGAGGTACTGAGGGGCATGGTTTAGAGATTGGTGGGAATCGTTGGACTTGATGATCTGGTGGGTCTCTTCCAACCTGGTGATTCTATGATTCTGTGAAATAATCTGTTTTATCAGATGTGATTACTCCTTGCCAACCAGACTTTTCTGCAAAATGAGGCTCTCCTTTTCAAACTAGTGATGAGTTCAGTGTTTGCCATCCACAGGGCCTAGAGAGTCTACCATACCACATCCTCCACTTAGAAATAGGCGATTTTCCCATGTTTCAATTTATTTTAACAATAGAAAACTCAATGACAGCTTTGTTTTTAATTCATTATTAACTTCCTCAGGGCCTACCATTCCATAACTTGAGTAGGTAAACACGGAAAGACCTCATAGAAGCTGCTCAGCCAAACAATCCCATCTAAGTCTTTCAAATCCTGTTGAAGCCGCTCTCTGATGAAAGCATTTGCCTGTTCCGTCCACTCATAGATATCTTTCACTAATGTATTCCCTTTCACATAGTATATCTTCACTTGTTATTATATCCATAGTATACTTACAAAATCAAACTATCCCACATGCAGGCCCACACTTATGTTCTCTGTTTGCTAAATCATCCAAGAATTGCCATTCTTATGGCAAATAAGCAACCTCTTTGTTCTATGAATGTAAAGAGATTCTGAGTCCATTAGCTATAAGGGTACCAGACATTACAGAAAAAGCAAAAGAAGGGGTTTTTTTAGAAGAGTAACTAAATAGAATTCATCCCAGAAAAAAAAACATATAGTCATCACAGACACATAATGTATTTCAATTTTACTCAGCAAAGTAACTTTTTCCTCATCTTAGTTGATAGAGGAAAAATAAATTGCTTGATGGAGCAGATCCAAGTTTATCTGCACACACTGTTCCTTAATTTGAAGCAACTTTTTGATACAATAAGAACTCCAGTCACACTTTATTCCAATTCTACACCATTAAGTAATAGATTTATTTCAGCCTGATTTAAGCAAGAACGTTATATTGCTATAGGCATAGCCTTTCTTTCATGTCTCAAAAGCAGAATTTTTACAAGACTAGGACGCCTCCTGCAGATGAGTGAGCACCCACCACTTACATCCATAACCCGAATTCCTCCTCCTTTCCACTCTAAGATTAAAAACAAGGACAATAAATAGCCTTTGAAGTCCCTCATTCAATTACTTAAAGCAATAGCTGGGATTAATAGCTTCCAAAATATTGTTTATTTTCCAATCACCCAGCTATAGAAACAGTTAGGTTAGAATGAATGTTATTTTCTCCATCACTAGTGAAACACAGTAAGAAAACAGTTTCTATTGAGCTCAGGGCAGCACAACTATGGAGAGGGAACAAGTTAGGACTAGGTCATCTTCTGACTTAATTGCTGGAATAAAATACAAAGGACAGAGCCAAAGTTCAGAGTTTTGCTGAAACCAGACAACTTGAGAGCATGCTGAAACCTGTTCTAAGCACATTTATAATATTAGGGTTTTTTTGGTTTTTTGGGTTTTTTTTTGAGGGGGTGGTGTTTTTTTGCAATTTGTCTTGAGTAGCTTCATTAGTGCAGCTATTCAGTGTGCTCTAAATCATCACTTTGCATGGGAATTTCTATAGTTTTGAATTATTTTATGAAATCTCCTCTTATGCAAATAGCCATTAGGAGCTGTTTGAATGTTGTTCCTGTTGTGTTAACTTGCTGGTGAATGAAAAGATGGACATAAGCCAGCAATGTGCACTCACAGCCCAGAAAGCCAACTGTATCCTGAGATGCACCAAAAGAAGCATGGCCAGTAGGCTGAGGGAGATAATTCTGCCCCTTTGCTCTGATGAGACCCTATCTGGAGTACAATATCCAGCTTTGGAACCATCAGCACAGGAAAGATATGTACTTGACGGAGCTGGTCTAGAAGAGGAACACAAAAATTATCAGAGGGATGAATCACCTCTCCTATGAAGACAGGCTAAAAAAGTTAAGGTTGCTCAACTGGCGAAGAGAACACTTAGGGGAGACCTTATAGAGGCCCTTAGATACCTAAAGGGTGCCTACAAGAATAATGGGGACAAACTTTTTAGAAGGGCCTGTTGCAAGAAAACAAAGGGTAATGGTTTTAACTAAAAGAGTGTAGATTCAGGCTAGTCATAAAGAAGAATTTTTTTATAATGAGGGTAGTAAAACAATGGCACAGGTTTCCCAAGGAGGTGATGAGTGCCACATCTGTGTACTCATTCAAGATCAGGTTGGCTAGAACCTCCTGGACTGCTTCCTTTCTGCTATATTGTACTTCCAGCACATATCTGGAAGATTGAAGTCTCCAATGAGAACAAGAGGCATTAATTTAGAGACTATCCCCAGCTGTTTATAGAAGAGCTCATCAGCTGCTTCTCCTTGGCTGGGTGGTCTGTAACAGACTCCCCTCTCAAAATCTACCTTCTTTTGGGCTCCTCTGATTTTAACCCACAGACCCTTGATCTCCTCATCACCATAATCAAACCTGACAATATCAAAGTCTTCTCTTACATAGTGGGCTACTTCACCTCCTTTCCTACCCTTCCTGTCCCACCTGAAGTCATGAATGCCCTACCCTGGAAGTGTTAAAGGCCAGGTTGTATGAGGCTTTGAGCAACCTGATCTAGTAACAGATGTCCCTGCCCATGGGGGCGATCAGGATGGTAATCAGGTGATCTTTGAGGGATCTTCCAACTCATACCCTTCTATAATTCTGTGATTCTGAGCCTGAGGGAGTAGATACTGATGTAGCTGGTTTTAGGGCTCTTGGATGACCCCTGTCCCACTTACTGGTCTTGGACACGGATACTTTCTCTAAGCAAATTTGCCACTTCTTTGAGCAGCTTTGTACTTCTCTCTTGCTTTTAGTTGGCCCCATACCTGCAACAAAGCTAAGTGCTTTGCATTCTTATACTGACATTTTAATTCCCACAAACTTGGTTTAGAGGGAAAAATATTTTTTCTATTATTTAATGGTAATAAGAGAAGGCTCTAACTACAGTTGTTTCTTTATATTAAATAAAGGAAGTCCTAACTGCAGAATATCCAGCTCAAATATATTTCCCAACTTGAAATATTTTACCTCCTTAAAAAATGTTTATTGCTAGTTCTAAATGACCTATTACAAAAGATTATCCATCTGTATATCCCTCTTAAAGATTTTTAGGTGCCAGGCCCTGAAAATAAAATACATTGTTCTTATTCTTGACTTATTATTAATCTCTCAAAGACATCTGAATGCTTGAAGCTTCTACAAATCTATAGACCTATAAGATGGCAAACAAAATAAAATGTCATGAATATATATTTTTCACTGGCCTTATTTGGAGACAAAATAGGAAGGCAATAGGGCCTTAGAGGACTTAAAATTCTAGGTAGATATGAGTTTAAGGAGGATTAGAAGAAATACTGTAGAGCTGAATATGTACCTTCATAATAAGAAGGAACTTTGAGAGAATACAGACGAGGATGAGGTAGTTTGGGTAAGCTGGTGGCTTGGTTTAGATAGGGAAACCATAACTGTATTTCTACAGTGACTTTGGTATTTCACTGGTTTTTTTTAATTCTTCACTGATGACTCTGCAGGCAGGCTTCCTGCATACCAGCACCAGAAGGTCCCATATCTGGTAGCTGCATAGATACTTCTCTAGGCAGCACTAGTGAAGTACCACAAAATTCCTTCTTTTCCTGTCAGAAACTGTGACTACACATCACCTTGGCATTGCTCTCCAGCAGCACCATATAGGTAACGTTCCCCTCTCTTTATTTTAAATAAGACTAGTTAGAAACAGCTTGTTGATTTTGAAGACCTTGAACTTTAATGGTCAAACACAAAGAGAACAGAACTAATTTGTGTCTTCATGACCTATTTTATTTGCATTCATGTGTGTTTAACTAGAAAGCTATAACATTGTTATATATCCAAACAGTACCAGTTGCAGTTTCTGAAGACCTGGCAATTGATGCCTTAGGAAAAGAGGTGCTTCCAGAGAAGGTATCCTAAACACCTGCTTCATATGACTATGCCACTTCTAGCAGCTGTAGATCTCTATATGGATTTACTAACAAAGCACAGAAATTGGAGTTCCACTCATTTCACTTAGAGAGATTTTATACTGCAGAAAATTGTAATTAGCTAGGGTTTCATTATTATTCTTGAAATGCACTTGTTACTAGATGTGCAAGTATGTTCATTCAGAATTTGGTACCAAGCACTTTTGCATGGAGAGCTTTCTTAAGCCATTAAGAAACTGTTTGTTCAAGTTGGAAGATCACAGAGGGAGCTAAAAACCTGATGAAGTTGCAAAGACTGAACACAGAAGCCCATTTTAGCCATCTGCCAAAAAATACAGAGATCTAGGATGCTAGTCAAGTATCCAGAATATCCTGTAGCCTATCAGTAGCTGCAGTTACAGGATATAGTATCTGATAGTTGAAGAACATATATTTGTTTGTGTTGAATTTGGAAGTTGGGGTTTTTTTGGAGCAGACCAAACTTGTATTGTGTGTTTAATAACAGATGTACGTCACTTCACTTCTGACAACGCTCCTGGAGAAAAAGAGGCTTTAGTCTAAGACCTCCTGCAATTCAGACACGTCATTTCAGAAAAAAAATAGTGCATTGGGCACTTATTCATAGCTCAGCTACCTGATTCATATATCTAGCCAGACTGCAAACATCACAGTGTAAATATCACATCTGTCTACAATTGTGTGAGCTAATTAGGTGTCACACAACTTGGTGAAACAATTCATGATACTGTGTGTGATTGCAGGGATTTTTATCCTGTAGCTCCCAGAAATCAATTCAAGATCAGCAGACGCTTATCCGGTACCACCAACAAATAATTATGTTATAGGCCATTCTGTAAAAAAAGTGCATACATGCAAGGTATGGTGGTGCCATTTAACAGTGCAGAATGCTTACTAGTTACATACCAAGTCACTTGTCTTTAATAGGAATCCAAGCTGCCAGCTGTGGTAATGAGAATTTCTGAAGCCTTTCCCTTGCCTCTTGCACATATGCAATATCCCTAACATTTGGAATTTCTTTACAAAAGAATGCACAGGCTTCTGACCTAGAGATTCAAAACTAGGTATTAGAACTGCATATCTGATGGCAATTCAGATGACTCAGATCTCAGGACAGGGAAGGGTTCTTTCCACATACGTCACACTGAGGTTATTTGATGGATGTTATTTTCTTATAAACTAAGTAAGTTTAATCTTTGTGGATTTTAATTGCAGTAGAAATTTGGAAGTGGGTACACACAATTACAATTGATCAGGAATCTTACGGCAGATTGTTTCCAGCAGAAATACAACTCATGGAAATGTCTCCACAGATTTTAGAATCTTCTGTGAAAACTGGCATATTTCCATTGGAGATCTTCTAAGCGTCAAGCTAGCTTCTATAATTCTCTTAGGAAACCGAAAGCTCAAAAATCTCCAGCTGAGAACTTTATCTAGTCACTTATCTCACAATCAAGGCTCACAGGGCTCCCAGCCCCAAAAACATAAGAAAAGCATGAGGTTCCTGTTTCTTTCAGTCTCATCACTCCATTAGGACACTTCTCTGACAAGAGTAGTGTCTTTAAGTGGGTTCTTGTATGGTTTGACAAAATAAAATAGAATAATAAAATAGATGAAGTAATGGATCAGTGACTGCATCAGTGTAAATGTTCTTCAAGTCATTCAGAAATTAAAACCAACCAGGACTGCCTAGATATACTGGTAAAGATCAGAATAATAAAAATGCATATTGAGAAAATATACTTCAATATAAAAGGAAAATGACAAGAAATAAGGCTGAAAGAAAACCAACAAAAACACCCCAACCCAAATATACTTGGTCAAATCAACAATGTATTGAACTGAACTTATTCCTGGCCATAAACAGACAGAGAAGCAAGTTTTCCCATTTCATGTATCATCAGAATAAGAAATCCAAATATGAATTTCAAAATGAAAGACAGTTTCAGAGACGCCTGCCCAGCACTGACAGGAGATGGATCATGATATACTATTGTAGCTGTAGTTGGAGAGATGAATACATCATTCCTGCCTGGACATAGATTGGCCTAATTTTGCCCAGATTAATTATCCTTAAACTAAATATATAAAATTTAAACTATATAAATATATAAATATATAAATAATAAAAGGAGGACTAGGGAGACCATACAGTCCCTATTGGACACAGAAGGAACAACAGTGACAGGGGATGAGGAGAAGGCTGAGGTACTTAATGCCTTCTTTACCTCAGTCTTTAATTGTAAAGAAAGTTGTTCCCTCTGTGTACAAACCCCAGAACTAGAGGAGCAATAAAAGGCTCCCATGGTCCAAGAGGAGGAGTTCAGAGCCTTGCTTGTCCAACTAGACACCCATAAGTCTATGGGGTCAGACAGGATTCACCCAAGGGTATTGGGGGAGCTGGCGGATGTATTGGCCAAACCCCTTCCCATCATCTTCCAGTAGTCCTGGATGACTGGGGAGGTACCACTGGACTGGAGGCTGGCTGATGTGATGACCCATCTACAAGAAGGGGCACAAGGTGGATCTGGGGAACTACAGGCCTGTCAGACTGACCTCAGTGCCAGGGAAACTCATGGAACAGGTGATCTTGAGTGCTATAATGAAGTACTTGCAGGAGAATTGGGTGATCAGGCCCAGTCAACATGGGTTTACCAAAGGCCAAACTAACCTGATCGCCTTCTGTGACCAAGTGACTAGACTCTTGGATGAGGGAAAGGCTTTGGATGTGGTCTTCTGGACTTCAGCAAAGCCTTTGACACAGTTTCTCACAGCATTCTGCTACGGAAACTGTCAGCCTCTGGCCTGGACAGGCGCACACTCTCCTGGGTACAAAACTGGTTGGATGGCTGGGCCCAGAGAGTGCTGGTGTTAAATGGTGTTAAATGCAGCTGGAGGACAGTTACAAGTGGGGTTCCCCAGGGCTCAGTGCAGGGTCCAGCCCTCTTCGATGACTTCATCAATGACCTGGATGAAGGCATTGAGTGCTCCCTTAGCAAGTTTGCAGATGACACTAAGTTGGGTGGAAGTGTCGATCTGCTGGAGGGTAGGGAAGCTCTACAAAGGGATCTAAACAGGCTGGACCACTGGGCTGAGACCAATGGGATGAGGTTTAACACTGCCAAATACCTGGTCCTGCACTTGGGGCACAACAACCCTATGTAGAGCTACAGACTAGGAGATGTCTGTCTAGAAAACTGGATGGAGGAGAAGAATCTGGGGGTGCTGGTTGACAACTGACTGAACGTAAGCTAGCAGTGTGCCCATGTGGCCAAAAAGGCCAATGGCATCCTGGCTTGTATCAGAAATGGCATGACCAGCAGGTCCAGGGAGGTGATTCTCCCTCTGTACTCTGCACTGGTGAGACCATTCCTTGAATACTGTGTTCAGTTTTGGGCCCCTCACCACAAGAAGGATGTTGAGGCTCTGGAGTGAGTCCAGAGAAGAGCAACAAAGCTGGTGAAGGGGCTGGAGAACAGGCCCTATGAGGAGCATCTGAGAGAGCTGGGGTTGTTTAGCCTGGAGAAGAGGAGGCTTAGGGGAGACCTCATTGCTTTCTATAACAACCTGAGGGGAGGTTGTAGAGAGGAGGGAGCTGGCCTCTTCTTCCAAGTGACAGGGGAGAGAACAAGAGGGAATGGCCTCAAGTTCTGCCAGGGGAGATTTAGACTGGACATCAGGAGGAAGTTTTTCACCGAAAGGGTCATTGGGCATTGGAACAGGCTACCCAGGTATGTGGTTGATTCACCTTCCCTGGAGGTGTTTAAAGCATGGGTAGATGAGGTCCTGAGGGACATGGTTTAGTGTTTGATAGGAATGGTTGGACTCAATGATCCCATTCTTGGGTCTCTGCCAACCTGGTGATTCTATAATGCTATGATTCTATAAACCTGAAACCCACAGTGTCTCTCCATAGCTGCATTGTTTGTTTTGGCAGAATAAACCATAAACTACAATTACCATCACAACATTTATTCATTATACTCATTTGCTGAAGTTTTTTGATATACTTTGTGATAAACCAAACCTCAGCCAAACTTGGATTCATATAAATACAATGTTGTTCTTCCTAGCAATGTTTCTACCTGCAGTATCAAATTGATAATTACTTCTCTTGATACTAGGGGCAGTTTGATTTTTAACCCTCTCTTCCTAAGCACATGTTATTTTTGGCCTAGATAGAGCAACCATTACTCTCCAAAAAGTTTCAATACGTATCAACATATTTAGCATCCTTTGGAAGAGTACTTCTTTTTCATCTTGTATGTAATAGCTGATCACACAGTTAATTTGAGATCCAATTAATTTCTGGAGATATTTCTCTCAAGATTTTGCAACTTAAAAAAATGCTTTAACCATATAATTTAACAATATTATAAATTCCAGAAATGGACAACATCAGAAATGTGGAAGTTTCTATTTTGTAATTTACATAATTTGGCATCTCCCATGCAAATATCCCAGAATTCAAAAGGTATCATCTGAAATGTACAGAAGATAGATGCATGACCAATGAATTCCACGTCATTCTACTCGATGGTCAGCCAAGGCAAAGAGCATCACATGAATCATCCTACCTAAGTTTACTCCAGAGGTAAATTCAAGAGGGAAAGAGGGAGAAAAACACCAGTCTCAGCTCTATTTGTTGTTCTGACCACCTCAAACACACCCCCACCATGAGGAAAAATAGGCAGGTTAATAGATTCAGCAGCCACAGTAGCCCCTTCCTTTCTTTTGACAAAGGCATGGATTTTATCAATACCTTGGGTCCCACTGTCCTTAGGCAAATAACTGAGGTTATTATTCACCATCTGCAGAGCAGGACACTCCCTGCTGGTAATTTCTTCTGCAGTGATAGAAAAGAGGTCATCCATTACACATGGCTGTGTGAAAATCATAAACAGCTACTCAAAAAAGCAATTAAATGTTCTGAATAAAATTACAATTTATATTTATAACAATAAATTTTGGCAACAAACACATCATGTTTACATCTACAAAAGCTTCAGATTATCCCTTTATAAACAAGGCATCTAAAAAAAAAAACTTGCTATTTGTTTTCAAAAAGGATTAGGAAATGATGGAAGAGATTTTAAATTTTTATCTCTCCATTTTAAGACAGTTTCTGACACTTGATTGATGGCCACAGAATTCAAGAGCTACAGTTTGGGAGCCTGCTGATTAAAAGCTCATGTCACCTTGAGCTTGGAGGTGAAAAGCAGAGAGAGTGAAAATCCTCTAGATGCATGAAAAAAAAAGCAAGGCAGAAAAAAATTAAAAGTGTAGAAAGAATAATATTTGACTATTAAGTGGTGTTGTTTACTCATTCATCATTACCATGGTTCCTTGAAACCTGAGGTGGAAAACACAGCTCCTCTGTGCTAGGTATAGTATGCAGAGTAAGAATGCACCAACATTCTGTGTACACATTGCAGCATATAGAAGAAAAAATGAAGGAGAATTAAAGCACAAGGATTAAAATACTGATTCTTCCCTCCTGATTTTAATTACTTAACTCATATAACTATATTAGAAAGCTGGGAACTTGCACTTTCTCTACCTCAGTGATGAAAGTGAGAGAGGATGAAACTATCCACAAGTTTTGCTCCGTTAGCACTAGGTTTCTGACTGGTGCAATTTGATGACAGGTCATAGCAATTTTCTGTTTCTTTCAGAAGTCAACATAGAGTTGAGGTGGGATTTTAGTTCAGATCTCCTTAGCCAAAAGACCTGTACTCAAGGGCAATTTTTCTAGTAGTGGGTTAGAATGGAAGAGTTGAAATGCTATTGGTGTAGCTCCATGGATGAACACTTACCCCAGAAAAAGAATATTTTTCTTTAGATTGGTTTAAGACAAATTAAAGTGATAATCTAAATGGAAAAAGGACATTCCTACATAAGTAGAACAACGTCCACATGATAATTACAGGGATTTTGATGCCCATTACAACTTGAACTGGCAATAACTGCCCAGCACAATTAAGTTGTGGTCTATGATCTTATCCATAAGAAAATTCTCCTTTTTATTGAAGTTATAGGGAAAATATCACCTAGTGAAACATAATTCCACAGTAAAGCAAAGCTAAGGGCTTATTGATTCAGAAGATAACCAAACCTGGACATGGGTGTCTCAGTTTCTGACTGCCTTGATCTCTTGTATTGATAATAGTATGAATGTTGTATCTCTTTGAAAGGAAAACAAATATCTGGACTTCGTTTTAATCATCCAAATCTGGATGGAGATACCCAGGGAACACACATTGTTTTTACAACAGAAAATCCCTCACAATGTTGCCTTTGAATAAGATCTAATCCAGTGGGTCTAGATTTAGGAGTGTCTGCCTGCCAGAGTGAAAAACGAGTTTGTATTCCAGCACATACAGTGCAAAAAATCTACCATGCGAATTGCATCAGAGCTAAAGTTCCCTATGAATTCACATTGTGTATGTTGACATATCATGCCTTGTCCTAAATCTGAAGAGGCAGAAATATTTCTCAAATATTAGGGCTCTGAAACACTGGCACTTTCAGAAGATAAACAGTACTTCACTCAGAGTTGGCTCCTTCTTGTCCTCTTCAGTAGCTATACTCAAAACCTGGAACCTCTACATTTAGACTTGTGTTACCAGTGCCCAGGGTAGTCTGTAGCCCACTACTGAATTAGTGGATGACTTCAGTTGCACTCCTTCTCTGAGTCAAAACCCTGTCCATCCTTAAATACTAAGGAAAGGAGACAGAAGTTCTACATAAATTCCTCCAAACGGTGAAGTTCCAGGTGAAGCTACCAAAAGGCTCACTTCAGCATCCATCTGGAGAAAGAACCATTCCCACTGTGAACCATTTAAGACAAGTGAAGGCATAGGGTGATGGAGAGGGCAGAGAGATGACCTTTTGCCTGTGAGTAAACTGTAAGAATATTAACCTGTCTGACACAAGTAAAAGTAACATTACTACTGTTCTAGTCTGCAGGAAGGAGTTGTTCCTCATTACTTCAGCTCATCACAGCTTGGACTCTTTTGGGCAGAACATGAGATTTAAACAGGAGGAAAGAAAACATATCAGTATTCCCCTATGCAATTCTCACAAAGGTGGAGATTAAATAATCAAACAGCAGATCACCGTTCCAGCCGATGCCTTCAATCTAAGAAACACATTGACTACTTGTCAGCAGTGACAACAATCATTTGGGAAACCTCCAAGCAAGGCAGCACTCTGTGGAGAGGCAAAGACTCCTAATGTAGCCCAAGGAAAAGAGGGAACTCCAATTACTGTACAAAATGAGAGAGAAGATCTAAATTTGCCAAGAGTTTTAAAGGCTCATTAATTAAAAATAAGTTAAAATTCATTAGCTAATATGTAAACATCCAGGCTGAATTTCAGAGCAAAGATTGTATTATGCATAGTACTTTAAATGTTAGGTGTTCAAGATTTCATTTAAAATATTTTTCCAACAATAAGATCACTGAATAATATCAAAATACTGTATATGTTTATGATCTTTTAAGATTGCAATTTGTTTTGATTACATCAAACAGCATCTGCTCTGTTATCTCTTTACCCAAAGCACCAAGAATATGCATAATCACAATATCATGCTGTATTTTCGAATTTGTGAGTGTTTTTGCATATTTCATTAGAGGGGAAGTCTTCCAAGAAAACTGGAAAATATCTAACTTAATATTAAAAAAACCCAGCATATTTGGATTTCTTTTACAAGAGACATTCATGTTTGAGAAAAAGTGTCTCTGTTGCACCTCAGGCTCTATCTTGATTGTAGAGGTCACAATCTTGAGTTTACGCCATTCATTAGTGTAGTCAGGCATAGGCTATGATCAGTGTGGTGTACAATTTTTAATTTCCTATGGGCAACAATTTTTATTGCAACTGGCAGGTTGTTTATAGTTGTCGTTTTGAGCTGCTTTTTTGTTGCTCCTCTTTGGGTGTTTCTTAACATACTGCCAGATATCACTTTATGACAGCCCATGCTGGGTTAGTGATAATGCTGTCTGCAGTGGCAGTTCTACCTTGGCGGATTATGGGTGTTTAAATGGGCAGGGGGCAATTGACTTGTCAGAACATTTACAAATTTCAAGTTGCTATCTGCACTCTTAATGACTTGCACGATGAAAAAGATTACTATGTTACCACATACGCTCTGCATGATGTATGGTAATAGCTGGAGAAGATGGGCTGGGAGGGAGACAGCCCTCATTAAAAATGAATAGCTGTGATTGACACAAAAACCATGAAGGCAAAAGGAAGATAAACATATATGTGTTTAAGTGGCTTTACTTAAACTTACTGAACCAAAAGGCCTTGCTAGCCTCACACAGACCTTACTGCAGAAATGAGTATCAGTCTGAGCCCAATAGCTGTTTGTCCTGAAGGTACCTCCATCTCTTCCCCTGCTTACATCAATCCACAAACATAGCCTACAATTTAAAATGACTACCATGGCTTATGTGATTCATCTGTAACATGTTGTCAAACAATTCTATGCAACAGTTTTCTTTTTAACGTAACCTATCACATATATCTATCTTATATCTATCCTTGCTGCATTTTTGTCCCTTTCTCCACATCTTTCGCCCCTTGAACCACAGAGAAGCCCATATTCTGACTTCTCTGGAGTGTTTTACAGTATAATTTAATAAAAGACAAATAAACAAAGACAAAACCATCTATGGTTCTAGAACATGTTTCCCAATCTAAGATCAGAAGTGGGAGTGAATAAAGGCACACCTTCAGCCTAGCTCAGGCACAGCTGAGGGCCATGGCCTGAGGTCAAATGGGCAGAGCCTGGGGCTGGGTACTTAAGTGAGTTTGTGCAGGATTATTAGACCTGTTAAAGCCATCAGGGCTCTAATACAGCCTTGTCCCTAAACCTGACACAGGACCTTACAAAACTGACTGTACCTCCAAAGCCATTATTGGAATGTTCTTGCCACAGCAGAAAGCTACTGATTGCCTGTTTCTCCATCAAGTGTCACTTTACTGGGATACCTCACTTTTTGTTGCTATCCTTCCCAGCCTAAGGTGAGAGGGTAAAAACACCTTAGTCATGGTAAAAAACAGTAAGAAGAGAAGTTTATAAAACTTTTTTTTTATTTCAGCTCTTTTGCAGACTGAGTTACACTGCCTTTATCACTCATTGTCTGTGCCCTCCTGTGGAGCCAACTGCTTAGAGACCCATCAGCATCCTTGCTAATGGTCCCCTCTATCCAGCCCTCCTGCCTCTTCAGAGGTTTCAGTATTATTTTTGCCAGAAGCCAAGTATAAGAGTGTGCACCCCATGCCAGCCTAATCGTTCCCTCTAATGAGTAAGAATTCTTCCACTGACTGAAGAGAAGGACTGTATTCTTAATGAGAGAAACTTGTGTGCTAAAACAGCACAAGGTCACTTAAGCAGCCAGATGATGATGATTATCAAATATGTATCTGCTACATATCACAGTTTCATCAATGGATGTCTAAGCACTTCAGTAAAATCGTAAGCATCACATTAGATCGTTCTTTCAGATGGCACATGAAGGAAGAGGGAGTTGATCTGACAAAAGCAGAAGGATAATAGTAGAAATGGGGATAGAAACAAGGTCTCTTAAATACCAAACCCATTCCTTACCCACGTAGCAATACTTTCTTCCTAGAGTGTTTTTCTATGCACAACATTTACAAGATTTTTTGATTGCATAAGTCTTGCGTAGGTTAACTTTATAGTTATAAATACAAAACAAGCTATTTAAAAGGTGCTTCGTGAAATATCATCATTTACTTCTTGTTTCAGAATTGTTCAGTATTGAGTACAAGAAATCACAAACCACTTGTGTCAGATCTGTCAACGTAAGAACAAAACATATTTTCTCCATATATGTTTAAAAACATATTCACAACAGAAAAAAAGATTGTTTTCATTTTAAAGAAAAACGAAATGATGGCAAAACCTTTTGAAATTCAGGACCATTGATTAGCCATGTATGAACAGCAACATGAAAGAGTCAGAAACATAAGTTACTGCCAAAATCTCCCCTAAGCTGTAGCTTTAATTTATCTCTCAGTGGTCTGTTTCTTACATTTTCTATCTAATAAGCTATCATATCACAGGTACTTTGACATGAAGAAGTATATATTGCAAACTACCTCACCTTCATCCCAAACAAAAGTACAAAACATTTTTTTGTGGCAAAATAAGTTTAATTTTATACATGTAAAAAATCTCATCACAATCAAGAAGCCAGTATGTACATAAAATTGCTCACACACAACTGCACTCTAGCCTGAGTCCCATATACTTCTGGGCATCTCAGTAAGACTTCTGCATTAGGGACAGAGTTATACTCTAGAGACAGAGAGAGACATCTGGATGTGGCCACAGTTCACCAGTGAGATGGAATGAATCAGTCTTTGGTCATGAACATATATCTCTACTGACTATAAGGGACTAAGGAGTAAACACAACTCTAATTCTGAGGCTCTGTTGAAATGACGCAGAGAAACTGATAGGGTCCTCTGTGTGGGTCACTACTTGTGTTAACAAAAATATTCAGAGAAAAACTGTCAGATTTGAAGTAAGATTGTCTGAAAAGGAAAAACAGATCCAGTGTAAATAGTGGATAGTTTTTAGAACCTATAATTAACACTCTAAATGTAGTCACTGAACTTGGACAAGATTTTGTTTTCACCTATAGAGCTTTGGACCTCATATTAAGAAACACTTGAACTCAGAAAATCTCCAGGTGAAGATAGGGGATGAGGAACATTTCTGGCAGCCTACAGAATCATCTTAAAAAACTTAGGTAGGTATGAATGGAAACTACAATTTAATTAAGTTTAGTCCTAGATGTCTAAAATGATTCAAGAAAACCTGACTTCAAGAATTACAATCCTTGATTTTTATTTGCCTTGATTTCCTGATCTCTAATATGAGACTCATGAGAATTATGTGTTTTGAGGTGTATTAAGACAGAGCAATACATTAAAGAGATTTTCAACATCTGAAACCATGCTTCAGATGGTCTAGGCAAAGCCATCCACATAAAACAACGCCAAAAGTATTTGCATGCATCTTGGTGGGGGGAGAGGGAGGTGGGGAAGGGTACTTAGCCTGTCAAAATCATGATCAAAAAGAGGAAAACCTAGATGACAGGCTAAAAGTAAATCACTTGTATATTTTATTATCTTTTGCTAGAAACAGCTTTTCATACCGCAGTCCCTTCCAAAGTGTGACATCTGTAAATTTAAAATAGTTTTTCCTTGGTTATTTTCTTTTTTAGTACAGACTGTAATGGTTCTGGATATTAGCAACTGATATGAAGGACAGAATTGACCTCAATAGGTTTTAGATATCTCACAGTTTAATGACTTGTTAACACTACAAATACATGCTCCCTTTAACGTCAAAATAAAGAAAGAATCCCACATATATAAATCAGAACAAACGTCCTTTAGATGAGACTAGATAACTGGACTAGATACTTAATTTTTAGAGGAATGAAGTTACGTGAAATTAATTCTTTTCTGTCTTCTGTGCCAAGCACATTTCAAATACTAGTCTTACAAGATGTTGAAGATAATTATATATACAATTACTCTAAATCTTGTGTTACTCTTACTACTATAGTAGGTAACAGTGTTGATTCAGGTGTTACAATCTTCATGGAACTACTGGAGTAAACCCAAGGATTAAGGGCCTAGTGGCTGATGAAGACAACGTGAAAAATATAGGTGTTCTAGTGAACTAGAATTTGCACTTCAATGGTTGTGTTAATCTTGCTAACAAAAGCCTCTGAAAGTCTAGCTTAGCTAGAGGTATTTAATATCTATCTCATAATACATATCTGAGCACATTTTCCTAAAGCAGATTGGGCAGCATAAAATCATATGAATTAAAATGAATACTCTACCTAAAAACAGTGGCAGTAGTAATGTGAATAAATGCTTGTTAAAATAAATCATCTGTAACATGACACATGAAGGTTTCCACTTATCAATAAGAGCTCTAGAAAAAGTTGAGGTTAAGCATTTAGTATTCCTTCAGTTTCCATGGTTATTTTAAGGTCTTTGAATGGCCACTCTTAAGAAATTAAATTAAACATAGAATTTTCTTTTAAACACAGCAAACACTGTGCTTCAGGGGAGAAATGTGCTACCTGTAACTTCATTCAACACTAATTTTCCTATACTCACACACACATAATAGGTTTATAAATTATCATACTGTCACATTGCTCCCTGGCATTTAGAATTATTTTGTATTGGTTATTACCCAAATACAGTGCGTCAGGACTCCCAGTGGACCTCTGCAATAATGGAAACAGTAAATATAAAACAATACTTCTATTGTAAAATTAAGGAAGTGATGATACAATTATTTCAAAATTGGGATACTGAAGTACAAAACTTCACTTCAAAAACATCTCTTCTAGCCAAAATAAAGGCAAAAGTTATGTTTAACCAACCTAGTTTTCAGATGTAGCAATAACATACTGAGAATCCTTTCTCCTCTTTCTATGTGTATTTAAGGACATTGCTACCAGTACAAGCCTGCCCATCACAGTGTATGCAAAAATTGCCCTTAGTGCCACCAAAAATCTTCTTAAGGATAGAAGCAAAAATGGAAGTAGAATCATTCCCTGCCAAAACCCCCAAATATACGTAGTTACTTTCACAAGTCTGTGGATGTATTCTATGTTTATTTTCTCCTCTCATTGAGGATATTGGCCTCTATTATTAATTAAATGGAAAATATCCATAGCCAGTGATTGAATTACCCCAAAGTACCTGCTTAAAATGATTGATATTGATCAAACTAAAGGGTAGGAAGCACCACTAGTCTTCTTAATGTAAGTGATTTGGCTCAAGAAACATTTTGATCAAATTAAATGGAGGATCTAATTAACCTGTGATTAAATTAAGTGGAGGGCAAGCTGTACAGGCATAAATCCCATACACATTGAGATGAAACTAATAGTAATGCACATATTTACTGAGACTGCCAGGGGAAAGCATGCAATAAATTCAGCAAAGAAAAAGGTCACAGAAAGATAAGAAAAATAAGGCATGAAAGGATTAGAATACAGAAAGAAGATAAATACAGTCACAGATGATGATTACCACTGGAAGAGCATTAACCAAGACTGGGAGATTAGACTGTGAATACACTGGTGTATGAAAAGAATTCTCCCAGATTAAAAATCCAATGCAATGCAAAACTCCATGTTTTAGATTGAAATACAATTCCAGAAGCTACAAAATAGAGTCTTAGACAAAGTCGAATTATATACACCTCATGCGCAGCATGTGATTAGATCAGCTATAATTGCTATAAATTGAGTAGGGGAAGATTCAGATTAGACATTAGGAGGAAATTCTTCACAATGACGGTGGTGAGGCGTTGAAAGAATTTTCCAAGGAAAATGGTGGATAGCCCCTCCCTGGAAGTGCTCAAGGTCAGGTTGGATGGGGCCTTGAGTATCCTGATCTAGTGGGAGGCATCCCTGCCCTTGGCAGAGGGCAGTTAGAATTAGGTGATCTTGAAGGTCCCTTCCAACTCAACCCATTCTATGATTCTAAATTGTGCCAAGGGACATTTAGATTGTATAGCAGGAAAAATTTCTTTACTGAAAAAGTGTTGAAGCATTGGAACAGGTTGCTCAGGGAAGTGGTGGAGTTTCCATCCCTAGAAGTGTTCAAAAAATGAGTAGACATTGCACTTCAAGACATGGCTTATTAGGCATGATGGTGTTTGCCTACTGGTTAGAGTGGGCAACCTTAGAGGTCTTTTCCAACCTTAATGATTCTAAAAACAAACACTGAAATAATTTCATATTACTGACATGCAGACTTAGGCGTGCATTATAAAAAAGGGACTTGAAATTAATTGGACTAAGTCCATTGAAAATTTACCTAATATCATTATAGCCACTACTTGATAGACAAGAAAAATCTACAGTCATCCTTCTTCTGTTTCCCACTTCAAAAGTGGTATGCAAGAACTGACTTGAGCCCATACTCCCGAAGGAGTTTCCTGAAAAGAAAAAAATTTCAACTAAACAAATAAATTTTCTTCCCAATTTCTTGCAGTGCTGTACTGGCAAACAACAGCAGAACAGATATGGCATTTACATATGAGTTCAAACTGGTAGACAGTCAGGCTACAGGAAAAATAAATGTGTCCAAATTGAAGGCCAATTTATGGCCTGAGATAAATAGGTACTTGCACGATGATTTCCAAAACCATAGTGCATAATTATACCTGTGGGCAAATCATGACCCTGAATTTTAAACAGTACTCAACTGCATGCTTCTTAAACATTTTCTTGTGCCATATGTCATCTTGTCTTTGCTTAACTTATCCTTGATAAAAAAAAAAAAAAATTTAGTCAGAATAATGCATTTTGCTAGAATATTTGGTAATTCAGCATAGTTTTGTAAAAACAGTGAGCATGAGGTATGGATTCTGCGCGCTCTCTCTCTCTCCTGCTTACTGCAATTTATTGAAACAGAGCTTCAAGATAAAGATTTCTTTTCAGGTGGCTAATATTCTGAAGGACAAGTGGATGTGTCTCCAAAATTTGGCTCCTCTTTGATTCTAGACCTTATAGAAAAGGTAAGGAAGAAAAATGGTGTGAGAAGCACTGGTGTAATCGCTGCACCTGAAGAGTGTGATGAAATTAGGACCTTCAGTCCTATCCCTGAGCTCCCTGAAAGGCTTAAGGTGAAAGAGGGGAGATTTAGATTAGATATGAGGAAGAAATATTTTACTATGAGGGTTGTGAGGTACTAGTGCAGGTTGTCCAGAGAAGTGCATGACCCAGCCACGGAGATGTTCAAAGCCAGGTTGAATGAAACTTTTGGCGACTTGATCCAGTGGACAGTGTCATTGTCCATGGCAGAGAGGTGGAACTTGATGATCTTCAAGGTCCCTTCCAACAAAAATAATCCTATCATTCTATGATCTGTGGTAGGGCCAAATTGTCAGCTCACAATACAGGCAGACAAACTCAATGTGTTTCCTGCATGCAGTGGATCTTTGTTGCTTTGGAACTGGGATGTTTCTGGCTCTAAGTTCACTGAAGAACCAGTTACAACAACTCAAACAGTCAGATACTTGCATGACTGACTTTCTTATAAGAGAATACTGCCTACCTTCTTGCTTAAGTCTCAGAATAGAATCAACACTCACTTTTCCCAAAGAAGCTTGCATATTTTATACCTGCTGCCACAATATTAATACAACAAAGCTGAAACAATAGAAGTAAGGGCTCTTTGCAATGCCACACCACACAATGCTGGAAAAAAAATTGCCTGTCTCCAAAAGAACTGGTTTAAAAATTAGTTTACCACCTAAAGGAATGAGGAAATTTTAAGCAGGAATTTTAGGTGGAAATCCCAAGAGCAGCTTAGATGTTCTTGTTGTGTGAAGTTTTTATTTCTATTAAGAAAATTAAAAAGGTTATTAAGAAAGAATTGATGATATTTAGCATCTGCAAAAAAAAGTCTATGTTTGTCTTTTGCCCTGATTAGACCGTAACAATATATTAATATTGATCCTTACCATCCAGTATTTTGAAACCCCCTGGTAGTTTCTGTATGCAATATGGGGGCATGTATGCAAAACTTGTTTAAGCATTTTTGATGTATATCTCAGGTTAAAACAGTGGGAAAAAATAACTGACTGTAAATTATTCAACAAAATAAATTATAGATATGGAACTCTATGGTACTACAGAATTCCAATATTTCTGTCAGGTACTTAGAACAGTAAATGATTACATAAAAACATCATTCTAGAAATGATACTCCATTCTGCCAAGGCACTAGTAGTTTCTTCAAACAGTACTCTCTAATAATTATCTTTATTTGCGCAGGTAGACATTATACACAATTTTGAGTCTTCTCTGAAGTGCAAGGCAATCACTTAGAAGATATGAACCCCACAGTATTTCAGGGCCCAATGTAAGCGCATGAGATACCTATGTGTCCTCCTGAAACCTGCCTGCTCTTAGTCCATAGGTAAAAATCTTAGGCTCCAAATTTACATAGTAACTCTGCTTCCACAACCACTGGAATTTTTCCACAGACTCAGTCATCTTTCTCAGGAGTTTTGGAAGCTGTCAATAACTACGGTAGACGGTGTATTTAGTAGGCACTCAGCATTTTCAGCTCACAGATTTAAGGCACTTCTGTGAAATAACCTGAAATAAGGAATTTCTTTAAACTTTGTCATCTGTGTATACTAAAATAAAAAAAATAGGCAGACTTGGCTAAAATATCCAAGCTACTGATAAACTAAGTTCATGTCAGATATCTAAAACAGTAAACTATTTTAATGCCTTGCTTTCCTTGAGGTAATTAACACTGCTGAACACTACAGATATAGTTTAGGTGGTAATACATGGTAATAACTTCTGCAGAGTACATTTCCATTGTTTCTTGATTTCCTCATCCATGGAGACAATAGTGACTGTGATAATCTTAATTTCTGAGATGATGCCTTTAGATCAGAGATATCATTTAGTGGAAATCATTGTTTAAGCAGAGTATTTTTTTATGTGATCTTCAGAAACCTTAATTAAACTTTATTCTCTTTTTTTTAAGTGTAAAAGTTCAGAGACATCTTACTTTACACAAAACCTTTTGTTTCTTCTTCATTCTGCTTTGTGTTCCTAGGAATGCTCAAGCAGTGACTGGAAGCAGAAGGGCCATAATACTTTCTGACAACACGTGCACTCCCAGATGCTATCATTTCTTTTTGTCCTTCTCCTCCTCCTCCTTCTCCTTCTCCTCCTCCTTCTCCTGTTTGTTAGAACTGAGGTCTAACTACAGTGAAATTTTGCACATTAAAAATAGTTTTCTCTGAGTAATGATAGAACAGTTAACACAGTTGCAAAATTCATGGATGTCTGCATCTTGGAGGGGCTATAAGTACTCTGGAGTACTTGTAGGACTGAAGTAGAACTCAGAATGATTTTTACGCATTGGGGAAATGCTGTGGAATCAACAAGGTGAAATTCAAATCAATACAAATAAAAAGCACTGCGCTCAGAAAGGAGTAAGCAAGGCACACATAACAATAAGAACCAAGTGACCGGGTAATAGGAGAGCAGAAAGGTGGAAGGATTGAGAACACAATGAAGTATGCATCAATCAACACTGTGATACAGCATTGTAAATAAGGCATAGCCATTTAAAACCAAGATGTCATACATACAACCCAGGAAATACACTTTTTTCAGTTCTTTTCAATGATCACTAGGTTCAGCTGAGTTTTTCATACACGGTCTGGGAAACAGTTTCCAAATATTGAGACTAAGGAAGAGCAGCACACGATTTGAAAAATGTGCCCCCAAAAGTAAAAGAATTTGTCTTGCTTTCTTTAAAATAAAAAGAAAGGTTGCGAAGGAATTTATAATAATATTCTAGCAATTAAAAAGTTGCTTAAAAATGGGCATCTGTGCTAGAAAGTTGTCATCCATATGAAAAAGATCTCCACATTTAATAAAGACTGGAAAGGTGATGGTACAGGCAGGAAAGTTTGGACTGGATATTGAGATATACAGCAGCACCTTCTCTTGGCTTGTTGAAGAATTTCCTCTATTGTGGGGTATATAAAAATAGCCTGGACAATTTACCAGGATAAGGTAAATTAGATACTTTGTCACTTTATGAGGGAGAAAATGATGGCCTTTCCTATATGCTATAAAGGGTACCTCCATTAGTTGTGTTGCTTTAAATGCTCTAAAGAGACTGTTTTATAAAATAACATTTTGGATACCTCTGTACTTGAGCCATGTACTTTAAGGGATGTCCAGGGGTGCAGTTTCTAGTTGTCTGCTATTCTGTATTTTCTGAGATTCAGAAAGTGTTCATAAAGCAGAAAATCCTGCTAGTTGAAGTTACCACCAAGTCTGAAGACTTGACACGTTTTAATATTTCATTAATGCATTAATATGGATTTTTAATTAGTTATATTGTGTACATAGTGGTGAATTCCTTTTCAAACTCGTTGGCAATAATGGTCACCAGCAACATTTTTTTTCTTTTGCAAAGACATTTATTTCTACACAAAAAAATGTCTGTTTTGTAATCAATAGCAACATTGAACAACTGGATTTTACATCATAGTGTGTAATCAACAGCAAGACTCACATGGCAGAATGACTATCGTTCTTTCGTAAGTAGACAAATTGAGATCTCTGTTATCTTTCAAATATCAAAAACTGTGCTGTGAGGACATTAAATTTTCATTAATATGCATGGAATTATATATCTGGCTACTGTCAGCTGTTTTATATTACTGGAACAATGAATTAACCTTACACCACGCTTGTTACTCTGCAAAATTATATATTATATGAAGAGCAACCCTTTCCCAACTCAGATTATGGCAATAACTTTGTATCATAAAACCTTATAAAGCAGTTTAATCTCCTTTTATGCATGAAGTAACTTAATCTTTTTATATTGTAACAGTTCATTTCTGTACGTCTAATAGTAACAAAATCTTAATACAAGGTGTAACAATATTTTTCATTTCATTTCTCCTGGGTTGCAGAATTTGTTGCAGCATCTTCAGTTCCCTATGACAGTTCTATTGGTTTCTTCTCTATAATCTATTGTAACCCAAGGAAAATTGCAGATGCCCTACCAACAATCAGGAACATTTAAAGGGCCCCCAAAAGGCCTCTGGTTTTCCAATTCACTGCACATAATTGTGGGTTCCATGAACTTTGTGACACTTTACCACATGCCCTGAAAAATGGGGGAGAACTAGATTTAAAAAAAACTACAGAAATTACTAAAACTAAACACATTATTTATCTGTTTTCTCATAACATCCATAGATTAATGGACAGATTACTTTAGAAAATTTGTCTTCTATTTAACTTCTCAGACTTTTTTTATTCCCACTTTTGTATCTTAACTTCTTGTTCATCAGAAGAGACCTGCCTTTCTAACTGACTTCCAACTAAGGAACATGTAGAAGCATTCTTGTAACAGCTTTGAGCTTATTCTCAGTGACAAAATCAAGGTGTTAATAGCTAAACTAAGACAATAAAAATTGCATCGATTTCTTCATTGTAGAGTAGTCCTTTGACTACTCTTTATGCGTTTAATAACTCTTGTGTCTCACCCTATTATCTCTACCTGTGGAGAATAATCATCCCCTTACCCTGGATGTAATATTATATGTGCTTAACACCATTAGACTTCAGTGAAAGTGATTTGATGTTTATTCCATCAGCAATTTTAAATTATCTTCTAGGCTCATTTTTTTTCCCTGAGTATCTGAACAACTCTGTACTAGGAAGATGGCTGTGCCTGTGGTATTCTAATTCTACGTATACAGTACCAACTTGTTAGGAAGTGGAAAGATTTGTTTCTTTTTATGTAAAGACAAAGGCAAATTTAGGGGAAGTGATCATTCACTTCAGATATGCCTAGCCTGTAGTTCACTTTGAGAGTAGTCTGTAATGTAACACCCACATGGAACACCTAACATGGAGAAAACAGTGAGGAATCAATACTGAGTTCCAGTCTGTGAATACTTCTGTCTAGCACCTCTTCCCAATCATAATCCAACTGCAAACTATATCATGGTTTGTGGCTAGCTTCCAAAAAATTTTTATTCCTTAAGGTGCCACAGAAAGTCAAAACCAAACAAAACTTTAAGTACAAAAAATAATTCCTCTTTTCACTCATCCTGAAAATAACTTGACTTCCTGTGCTTAGATGTAAACAAGTTAAATATTCCTTCTGTATCAATTCATAAAGAGCTTCAACACATTCCTGTTTTAAATTGAAACTGATGGTCTTAAGACTGAGGTCTCTCTGGGACTACTATTCTCTGTTGTTGTCCTTGGGAATGTTGATCCCACACTGTGACATGACCTTCCTATTATAGAATCATAGAATTGTTAAATGGTTTGGGTTGAAAGGGACCTTAAACTTCATCTAGTTCCAACTCCATGGCAGGGACACCTCTCACTAGATGAGACTGATCAAGGCTACATGCAGCCTGACTTTGAAAACTTGTAGGGAGGGGACATCCACAACTTCCCTGGGCAACCTGTTCCAGTGTCTCACCATGAGGAATTTCTTCCTAATGCCTAGTCTAAGGAGCAGGGCTGCTCTTCAGTCACGTTTTCTCCCATCCTATATTGAGACCACAGACCTGACCTAGGTGTAGGACTTTGCACTTGGCCTTGATAAAGCCCACTTCTCTGACTAGTCCAGGTCTCTCTGGATAGCATCCTGTCCTTCTGGTGTGGCAACTGTACCACTTAATTTTGTGTCATCTGCAAACTTGCTGAAGGTGTACTCGATCTCACTGTCTATATAATTGATGAAAATATTAAAGAACATTTGTCCCAGTATGGATCCCCGAGGGACACCACTTGTCACAGATCTCCATCAAGACATCAAGCTATTGTTCACTACCTTCTGAATGTGACCATCCAACCAATTCCTTTTCCAATGACCAATCCACCATCAAATCCATATATCTCCAACTTAGAGAGAAGCATGTTGCAGGGGACTGTGTCAAAGGCTTTACAGAAGTCCAGATAGATTACATCCAGTGCTTCTCCTGCATCCACTGGTGTGGTTAGCCCATCATAGAAAGCCACTAGGTTGGTCAGGAAGGACTTGCCCTTGAAGAAAACATGCTGGTTTCCGCTAATCACCTCCCTGTTCCCAATGTGCTTTTGTATAGTTTCTAGGGGAATCTGTTCCATGATCTCCCTAGGCACAGAGGTGAGACTGACATGTCAGCAGTTCTCAGGGTCATCTTTTCTACCCTTTCTAAAAATGGGCACAATGTTACCCTTCTTCCAGTCACCAGGGACTTCCCCTGACCACCATGACTTTTAAAATATCATAGTGAGTGTCTTGTCCACTACATGAACAAATTCTCTCAGGATTCTAGGATGCACCTACTCATGTTCCATAGACTTATATATGTTCAGGTTCTTTAGGTGGTCAAGAACCTGATACTCCTCCAGCCCTTAGTACCCTTCTTGTTGTCCATTGATCCAGGAGGGGTGAGGAGAGTGGTTGTCAGTGAAGACTGAGGAAAATTAGTTCTTGAATACCTCAGTCTTGTCCTCGTCTGTTGATGCATTTTCATTCATCAGTTGCAGTACATTTTCTTTAACCTTCCTTTTCTGCTTGGCATACCTGCAGAAGCTCTTGCTAGTCTTCACTTCCTTTGCCAAATTCAGCTTCAGCTGTGCCTTGGCCTTCCTGACCCCATCCTTACACAACCAGGCAGCATCCATATACTCTTTCCAGATTACCTGTCCCTGCTTACACTGCCTGTGCAGTTCCCTCTCGGTCTTCAGTTTGACCCAGCAGTTTGACCTTGCTATGTTTAGGACAGAATATTTCTGGATAAGAAAATTTCTGACTTTCAGGGTCCTAGATCCTTCTACCAGGCTGAAGGAGTAGATGCATGGAAAAAAAGTCTATGGTCAGGACAGAAATCCAGTGTGTGGGAAGTTTTTACAGCCTGCTTTTCCAAGTCTTGCACCAAAGGAAGTAATGATTCTCCTATGTTTTGGATTGTAACATGTGAATAAGTTTTCATACGAACAGGCAATATAATAATTCTGATGCCAAGTGGAGAGAGAATTCAGTTTCTCAAATGATTTCAAGACTGTCACACATCACCTCATAATAGAATATGTTTTTAAAGTTCATGTTCTAAAACCAAACAAGTTTCATTTTCATGTATTGATCCTTCCTCTCATTCCTTTTTATTTATTTATTTATTTTGGGATTTCTAAAATTTTGGTGGAAGGAATAGCTAGGAAAATTCCAGGCCTAGTAGTAAAATCTTGGCAAAATTCTGAGCAATGGACAAAGAGCCTTCAGAATAAAATACATACTGCAAGTTCCACAAAATATGGACATCTGATTTGACATCTGAATACTACTTCGGTCCAAAGAAACTCTTTTAAATTAATTGTGTGCTTGAGAGACCTAGAAAGTAATTGTTGTCTTGATAACTTGTGCTAAGAAGCATTAACGCACTTGGTACTCGCAATTCCAATCAAATCATTTAAGTACAAATTTGATTACTAAAAAGTCCTTCTGTCCCTCTTGTTCCTAGGCTATATATTCCCTCAACTTATGAGGCAGAATTCAATAGATATTGCACATAAAGAACTAGGACAGCATACTGGCCTCTAAGGAGTTTGGATACCTCAGGCAACCTGGAAATCATCCATCTTTCCTTGTTTTCAGTCTCTCACACAGCAGAGATACTAAACATTGCACAGCTTTTACTAGGCTGGTTCACATACATCTCTAAAGAATGCAGATATAATTGGCAACTGCATAAGAAAACAAAGAAAGCAAACATGAACCCAACCTTACAAAAAATCATGACAGAAAAACACAATTGTTTGGTTTACTTTCCAGACCTCTGCCTCAAGCAGGATTGTGTCAAGCAACATGGGAGAAAAAACAAAATTTTTTTGGTTTAAGATCAAGTTTTGTAAACGATTGCCTTCCACTTGCATTTCAGAGAAGGTTAAGGTGAACCTATAAGCAATGGGAGGTCTCTTCTCACTATTACACCTTACATGATGTAGCCTCCTGCAAACTGATTTAGCCAGCTGAACACTCAATGACTACTTACTTGGCAAAATGCCAATACAGAAATACAGAAGCTAGTATTTGAAGGAGTTGGTTTATACACTAGAAGACATGTTAAATAGAATGAACACTCTGAATCATATCAAAGGTTTTTTTAGGTCACTAGCATGTTTCCAGTGGCCACTAGCAGCATAAATCCAGGAAACAGGACAGCCATGTGACTATTTCCAGAACAAACTCTTTTCTATCAGTGATCTCAGAGTCAGGACTTTCAAGTTAGTGTGGCACCTTAGCCTTTCACAGTCCTATGTAGTCTTTTCTCCCAGGAGTCTGTGCAGCTGTTTTTCAAGTTAGCACAAAGCCAGGAACTGAGGGATATTGTGATGGGCAGAGCACTGTGCTAATAACCGTCATTCCTTCATGTAGACGTAAGTAAATTGTCTTATGAGCACAAGCATACAGAGACCTAGCATAAGAGGCAGTTGGATATGAAATTTCTGTACACTCAAATGGCTCTCAGCATACCTAGGTTTCTGAAAGTAAATGTTTATATATACAGTGATGAAAAAGAAAGTGAAAGGACAAGGAGGGCAAGGTACTCTGGTCCACAAGAGAAAGACAAGGTCATATCTTAAAAGGTGGGTTTATCTATTGAGTTTGTAGAGTCATGACTATGGTCACAAGCACATTTCCACATTTCAAAGCTGAAGTATAGCAGCAGCAAATTAGAGGCAAAGAAATTAAAAATGGTATCATTGATACATAATTATATCATTAAATGTAATTTTTGTATTACACAAAAGGTTAACATCATAGCAACTTATTAGAAGAATTTCTGCGAAACTCATCAAGAAAGTTAATAATTTAGATACCATATGAAGTACAAGAAAAATCCCTGTGATACATTTCCCTGTATAAAGCAGCACTTTTCAAGGTTATTCCTTTCATATGTCTTAATAGAGGTGAATGCTGCTAACTGGAAAACTAAATATACTTTAAGATTTATTATTTCAGTAATTGCATTTCAGGTGGTAATTAAAACCAAAGCCAAGAAGAATATTTCAGAAGCGGGAGAAAAAAAGTCAATTTTTCTGAAAACACGCTTACACGTGATATACAGTATGCATACAAACCACTATCTAAAGCTTCTCCGTTCAGTATCTGAGAAGATGTACATGCAGACCTTCCTCAAGAGATCTACTTTTTGACAGGAAATGCTGCCATTCCCCTGTCTGGTAGGACTACAGAATACAGATCAATTCACTGCATAGCGCTCTGTTGGCAAAGATAGCCAAAGTGGATGGAGCAAAGAGTCAATGAAGAAGCAGAATAGCTAAAGGGGATTCTTGATTTTGGCTCATGCAAGGTACACCAAAGTTAGAATGCAAATAATACTACTGCTAAGCTTTAGAAAGAAGTTCAGAAACCAGTTCTAGAAGTGTGGAATTCTACCAGATTTGTTTGGAAAGAAACTAGGAAGATCAGGAAACAAAATGAAGACACTCACAAAAAGACGAGGTAGAAAGTCTGGATATCAGGGAAAAAAACATAAGATGGTTTAGGTTGGAAAAGACTTTAAGATGATGAGTTCCTAACACTGTTAAGTCCACCACTAAAGTGTGTCGTTAAACATTACGTCTATATGTTTGTAAATATCTCCAGGGACAGTGACTTCCCTGGGCAGCCTGTTGCAGTGCTTGACAATCCTTTTGGTGAAGAGGTTTTTTCCTTATATCTAGTCTAATCCTCCCCTGGCACAACTTGATGCCATTTTTTCTTGTCCTACCACTTGTTACTTGGGAGAAAAGATCAACACCCTCATCACTACAACCTTCTTTTAGGCAGCTGTAGGAAGCAATAAGGTCTTCTCTCAGCCTTCTTTTATTCAGACTAAATAGATTCAGTTCCTTCAGCTGTTTCTTATAAAACTTGTGCTCCAGTTCCTTCACCAGCTTTGTTGCCTTTCTTTGGACAAACTCCAGCACCTTCTAGTGAAGGGTCCAAAACTGAACACAGTATTTAAAGTGTGGCCTCATTAGTGCAAAGTACAGGGAGACAATCACTTCCCCAGTCCTGCTGACTACATGGTTTCTGATACAAGACACAATGCAATTGGTTTGTTGACTTTTGTGACCACCAGGGAACACTGCTGGCTCATATTAAGCTAGCTATCAGCCAAGACCCCCATGTCCTTTTCCTCTTGTCAGTTTTCTGGCTATTTGTCCCCAAGCCTGTAGCATTGCATGGAATTGGGGTGGCCCAAGCATAGGATCTGGTGCTTAGGCTTGTTGAAGGCTATACATTTGGCTTTGGCCCATCAATCCAGACTGTACAGATCCTCTTGAAGACCTTTTATACCCAAAGGCAGATCAACACTCTCATCCAACTTGGTGTCATCCGCAAATTCACTGAGGGTGCACTCAATCCCTTCATCCTGATTGCTGAGAAAAATATTGAACAGAATACCAACTCCTGGCCTCACGAGGCCATAGGACCCTCTGTAATTCTACAAGAAGCTTGAATGACATTCTCTAAATGGATGTGATTCATGTAGATGATTAATCCCTGATGGGACAAGAACTAGTGTAATGATTTGGATAAGTTTCCTCTGCTAGTAGAGCAGTGGTGTCCGTTTACTATCATGGTCTATTTGAAAGTGTACCCAAAGTTCTGATTTTCTGCTAAAGGGTCTTTAGCTTTGTTTCAAATTTCCACTGAGAATATGAGAAAAGAAGATATAAGGATATGAGTGTTCCAGGAATCGTACTAATGTAGAACCTATTTAGAGGAACATTTTAATTTAAGTCTCTTTCACAATTATTCCTTACATTGTGGCAACAAACTATATAACATTTCATCTCCTTTCCCTTCTCTTTCCTTGTTACTGGATGTAATCAACTCCAGGAAAAATGGAGTTATTATAGCAGGCTTTTCATCCTCCTGGTATTATGTTTGTATTTTAAAGAAATAGTTATGAACCAGGAGTAGTAATGTATGAAAGAGTAAAGTTGAATACAGGGAGAAAATACCAAGGTAGAAAAGAAGAAGAAAGTTAAATGTGAGGGTAAAGATGACTTTATTTGTGTGAAAAGGATTATGGGCTATTTTTCATTCCTTCTTAGCCACAGACAAAAAAAAATGTTTTCAATTTTCTTTCCTCAATTCAGACTTCTAGTGCATATATAAGCATGGGGAATATTGCAAATCTAAGTGGGATATCTTGCCTTTTTTTGAAAAAAAAAAACCAAAAACAAAACCCAAGCAACTCTTTTTTTCATTATCCTGATGGAAGAATACTCTATTATCCATTTCCTGTATCCTGTCCTTGAGAGACTAGTTCTTAAACAAGATGCACAATTATCTTTGGTTGGTATGCCAGCACAAACAAGAATGGTACAAAATATCAAGGCCAAGAACAAACCTCATATACAAAAGCATTGCAGTAGAAGATGTTGCTGGAAGCACTCATTCTAATTTCTCTTGATCTTTGCCACATTTTACAAACGCATGATATATTCTTTTCCAGTTTTACACTTGCACAATTCTGAAGGCAACAAGGCCAGCAAGACAGAATGATATATCTGATGTATGATTGATGTCAATAGCACTCTTTACACAGATGCAGAAAGTTGAACCAGAGCTCAGTTACCTGTGATGGTACAGAAGAAGTAAAGGATATTTTTCATATCCATTTACTGCACAGAAGGAGGAATGTCATTATTGCCTTTTATTGGTTATTTTGCTGGGGCAGATCAGACATAAAATGAAACCTAATTAAAAGAAATAATCTTTCAAACATAACTCTTTGCTGTACTTACAAATTAATCTATCTGATATTTATACTTGAAACTGTATAGAAAAATAACAGAAAGAAAGAATGTCGATGTACCAAAAGAACCAGGCCACACAATGTAGAACGAAGGTGAAGTTCATCTTGGTTTTTCATTTGTACGGGAAGAAATTCTGTTAAAATACAAAGGTTCTTATTGTAAAAGATGTCATTAACAGAATGTTGAAGTTACCTGGTGCTGCTTATCCCATTCTGGCTCAATTTAGACCTCTTAAATCAAGAAGTAAAGTAAAACTTTCCATATCACAACATTATACTGATATTTTCACAATATGGTGTTCAGGGCATTATTTCCTTCCTTGCTGGCAAGAATACTCTTTGACTTTGTAGAGTCATTTTTTTACATTAAAGACTATTAAAAATGTATTTTGAAAATAACACAATTTTTTCTATAAGCAGTAAAAAACTTTAGTCTCACAGAGGACGATTAACTTAAGAAATACTGTAAATTCCACATGGACCTTGAAATTTCTGACTTGATAGCAATCTGTTTTGGCTGATAGATGTATTCTGTTTCTTATCAAGGCACCTTGAGCCCTACACATCAGCTAATTGCTCACTCATTGTATTATGTCTTTATCCCACTGTATGGTGGATATTTCATTTAGAAGGATACTAGACTATTGAAGGTTTTACTGAAATAAAGAAAGATTACGTCAACTGGCTTCCCTTGGTCAACTAGGTGGGTAACCTTGTCATAAAAAAGAAATCAAGTATGTCAAGCTGGACCTTCCCCTTGTGATCCCAAGCTGTCTGGGACCAATGATTGTGTTTTCTTTTAGGTTTTTTTCAATAGTTCCCAGAACCATAGTTCTCCACAATCTTACCAGGCACTGAAGGGAGACTAACAGGCCTGTAGTTACCAGACTCATTTCTGTTGCCCTTTTGGAAGATTGAGATATTTGTCATCTTTCAGTCAACCGGTACCTAATCAGATTCCCAAGAACTTTGGAAAATCATTGAAAGAGACTTCACCATGACATCAGCCAGCTCTCTAAGTGTCCTAATGAAGAGATTGGATAAGTTTATTTTTCTCACATTAGCAGTCAATTAATATTTAGGCTGTATATTTTCCTCACAGTAGCATTTTCACCAGCTGGACCTGCAACATTATATTTTTTTTTTGCCTTTTGCCAATGATCAGTCTCAGCCACTTTGATACTTTTAGTTTCTGAAAACTAAGGGATTTTCAGAAGGATTTTGCTTTTTGGAATCTGTCTGAAACAGGAAAACAATCTCTCTTTTCCCATCTCAAAATCTTGCCTCGATGCTTTTTTTAAGATTCTTTTTCTTTCAACTGTTTACATTGAAGGAGAGATAGGGAAGAAATTGTCTGCAAATGGCATCTTGTGGTGTTTTGCAGATGGCAAGTACACGTGAGGAAGCTGGTATTCAGCCCAGTGGAAAACAATCCTTCACAGGAATGTTCTGTAATTTCATGTAAGCTACATCACAGTGGCATAGGATTTGCCTCACTAGATCAAGTCACTAGCCTGTCAAACCCCTGCCTCTCACAGCAGTCAACATATGATGCATCAGGGCAGAGGTATGCAATACAAATACCCTCCAGGCATAAAAGATTCCACTGTTGCCTGTATGTTGGGACAAACAGACAATGCCTTGTCATACCCACAATATTAGCAGCTAGCACAGAGCACATGGCCAGTGTTCTCATGCTTGCTAGCTCATTGAGACCTTGAAATCTTTACCAAGACACGTGAGTTAATAAGAAAAGGATGTATTAGATGGAAAACATGAAGATAAAGGTAAATAGTTGGTTGCACTGTATCACTGTATCTGTAGGATTCTTAGAAGTGGACATTCACTCAGGTAGCTGCTTACTGGGTAGAGGAATACTATGTAAGGTTTTTGCATCCACTCAATAAAGTGATCTTGTTTGTCACTTCAGAACAGGGTCCATGCCTCAATCACTACAATACCCAGGAGCATGGAGTGGTCTATGAAGTCATCATCCAACTCTCTTCCCCTCCAGCACTGCTTCTTCCTTGGTTTTTTGAAAAATTTACCAAGTATCTACACTGTATTTGCAGTGTGCTTTTTGTGTTGCTTTCTTCTGGGATTTTGCTCTGTTAAGCATTAGATATTAGTCCATAATGACCTCTAAGGGCCAAATGGACTTTTCTTAAAAAAAATATGTTTTCTTGAGTACCAATCCAGTCCAAACTGCCAACCTTTCTACAGGGATTGCTAGCAAAAGGAACAACACAGTGGTTTCATGATGTCAGCTCATTCACAATATGATCATAACATATTTAAAGACAAACATAAGGACAATCCAGAGAAAAAAAATATATATCCATGATCCTTCCAAGAAGGAGGTGCTTCTTTAAAGACATATTAATGGGGAAAAAACCTGAATGCATTCTCAGCATATCTGTCTGGGCTTGAGTTGATAAGCTGAGGTTGGGTACCTGCAGGCCTACATCTGTTTACATTTGAATCTAAATTCCAATGAGACTATTGATTGTGTCTGGATAAGAACTCAGGTGAAACTCAGTGATCTTTACAAAGTATTATGAATTGTTACCTGAACCATGCTATAAGTGACTACTCCATCCTGGAAATAATTTTGTATGTAGTCACTTATAGAATATGGCTATGCCCATTACAGATACTGCTGGCCTTCTGGAGAGCAAATGTTCTACAGTACTAATTACAAAGATTTATAACTTATGACAATTTCATAGCCCACCTTAAGTAGTTGACCTCTGTTAAAAAAAGCAGCCTGTACTTAGAATACTGTGAATGAGATTTTTTGCAGAGGTTCTACAGAGCATAAGGTATCAGCTAGCAATTCTATCTTAGACAAATCTCAGAGCCACCAAGGAAGGAAAGGAAAAATAAAGTAGCAAATGACAACCTTGTGATAAGCTGTAGAAATAGGTTTCTTCTGTTGCACAGCATAACAGCAGATCAGCAGTGCAATTCCAAATAATATCGAAAAAGTCCTCTTAATATTTGCATGCTTGCCTACAATTTTTCCTTTAATTATGATTATGAAAGTCCTGTTTAAAAAAAAAAAAAAGAAACAAGTGAGTAAGTTATTAACAAATGGTACTTTCAATAGGTAGAAGTGGTGGAGACAGTGTAAGAACTGTGTAGAGCCACAGTTCTTCCCTCAAATACTGCTTATTTTAATGCTTGCTGTTAACTGTGTTTTACCCATGTTATAATGCTGCTGGGATCCTATACATAGCCATCTGTCTTGGTGAGAGTATTGTGGCAGAAAGCTCTACAATGAAGTGAGGAAGGAGTAATGTACCTATTCACATCTTCTCATTTTTAAGCAGAGAAATTTTGTGTCTATGCATATGATTTACATTTCATAAGGTCATTCTACCAGGTACTGATATTTGTACTGGCACTCTCATGGCACATATAGGAACTCGGGGACCATGTAATAAAACTAAGGGGCAAGGGGCAGAGAGTGTCTGAACAAAGGTGATCGTAAAGAACTAGATTCTGCATGTTTTTCCTATTTGACCACAAACAGCAGAGAAAATTGAGATGAAAAATAAAACCAGCAGGAACAGGTTGGAGAGGTTAGGGGGAAACAAGCAGAAGTTTTAAGCTGAATGAATATACTAGAATTTATAGAAGATCCATTTCAGGTTTTTCATAGTAGTAAATACCTTTATAGGTGTATGTTGGCAAGGTTCTATGTACAAACTTATTATCAAGGAAATGGCTTTATTAAGTGGTTCTTTCACACATCTTTGAAAGCCTTATTTGAAGCGCAGCCTGGTATGACGCATATTGCAGAAAGATCTGCAGTCCATTCACATATATGTGCAATTGTCCAAAAAACCTGTAACCCTAAACCAAGGTTGGAATTATAATCTAGATAAAAGAAAGTAGAAAGATGATTGAAGAAAAACTCAGCAGCAAAGAGCAGGTTTACAGGTGTTTCTATGACTTTGTTTCCCTATGGACGCTGACTATTTGCAGGGCACAAATGTAACAATGAAGCAGCGCAATTGCAGTGAATTACTGTGAAGAAAACCAATTACATTAACTGGAGAGAGGACTTGGCACCAAGCTCACATCTAGCTGAGCCTGAAAACACAGCCACAGAATGGTATTGTAAGTTAACTTTGACTTTGCCCTCTCTTGAGTAGAAATGTCATAATATGTGTTATTACCCATTTACATCAATGAGTCTGGGAGTATTGGAAAACTGTGTATTGTGCATAAGCAACACACTGATAACCTGGAATTCATAGTGCTTATGCTCCATAAATCAGTTCTTTGATGAAAGGCCTGGTAAAAGTGGTGAAGGTGAGGGCTTTACAGAAGCACTTTCTTTTTAACTTTTCATCAGGAAGAAATCAGTGAATACTTCAAAGTTTTTATTATGCTCTTTATGAACTGGTTAGGATGCATAGAGGACATCCTGAGGGCAAGACTGCTGATATCTCTTCCATCTCTACAGATGGTAGCAGCTGTCTCCAGGAGCAAATAGCAGAATTTAAAATCAAAGATACTAAAGCAGACCAATAAAAATGTTGATACATAGAGAGGCTTGGGGAGTTTTGTCTGTTTCTTTCTTTTTTAATCACTTTATATTACCTGTGTTTTGCTCTTGATCACTTGAATTTCCAAGCCTCCCTAAAAACATCAGGGAACCAGGCTACAAGTGTCAGAATTGACATTGGAACATTTTGCACTTCAGCTGTTTCAGATAAGGCAATGCCTTTATACCAACACAATGTTTTTAGTGAAATACTGTCACAGGCCACAAGAAGCATGCAGGTTTCTCAAAACTGAGAGGTTACTAAAGAAGATATGTCTTTAACTTAATGAATGAAATGACATGAAGACTTGTCCAAAACTTAAGACTTATTGTGACTTTACTTGATTCTAGAGACAAGAAAACTGCAGACGTATGACCTCTGAAAAACCCCCAAATTAATGTAACCCACATCCCCTTTAGAATTCCAGTTGCAGACAAAACCAGGCAAGTAGAGGCACTAAGCACAGCCAAGATGTGCATCAGTCAGCAGAAACACTTCAGTATATTAGCTGCAGAAGAATTATTGTTTGCATGGCTGAAAAGTGGTACCATATTTTGAAAGATCTTTCTTTGAGTTGTCAGGTCAATTGTGTCAGCTTTAAAAAGAAACATTTAGAAACATACATCTCCATGTCAAATAATTTCTATTTACCCTCAACATTAAAATAAAATAAAATAAAATAAAATAAAATAATTTTTTTTCAGCTTTCCAGAATTCTTCAGAAGACACAAAGTTATTGCCAGTCTGACTCCTTGAAAATTAAGGATTTTATGGATTCCAAGCACCTTTGAAAGTATTTACTCAATGTCCTTTTTCTTTTATGAAAAGTTGCATAGGATCTCCAAGCACTCTTTAATGACATCAGTTCCATAACACAAGATAAATGAGTTGGTTTAATATACAACTGGATTGGTACATGCTCTTATGCGCATTGTGATCTGGTGGATGCAAAGTTCTCACCCCCCTTGTAGAGAGGCTGTATGGACTCTTTCTGGGGTTTCATAGAGTGGCATGGAGGCTACCCTGTCACAACTATTCTTGGAAATATGCAAACAAGCACACAAACCTGGGGAATTACCAAACACATGGTTTCAGTTGTCTCTTCATAAGAACTGATGAAGCAAACTCACATATGCTTTTCAAGAAAGCACCTCCTTACATGGGGAAGATTATATTATAGTTTAAACTTTGTTCCATGGAGTACCTTAGGGGTACAGCTTTACCAGTAGACAACAGCAGGAAACTGAGAAAGTAAGCAAATTACATATCATGCAAAAAGCTTAGTAACTCTAGGCAAATTCCATGGGGAATTAAGGTCATCACACACAACTGAAAATTAACCACTAGTAAATTAAGACCACTACATTTCTTGGATGAAAACTATGCTTTTGGATGTAACAGGTATTTGCTTCTCATTTCTAATGAACTTTCCTGTGGTTTCATAAAAAATAAATATAATGAATCCTGGAAATGAGTGTTTGTTTTTCTATATACATAAAAAAAATCAATGGATAAGTTATTCCTAGCCATATAGCATTCATCAATATCATACAGATGTAGAAATGCAGACCAAAAAGTAGTTTAGAGTACCATAGAAGATGACAAAACAAACTCAGGAGAGACTTTTAGCTTATTCTCTGCTTGCCCAAACAATAAGAAAAAAATCAGCTCCAAGTGACAAGGCAAGTGAAAATCTTGGTGAACTCCTCCAAATGGCCTTCTCTTATCACCTCAGAAACCTTCAGGCACATATATTTGATAGGTAAACATGAAAAAAAAAAAATCCCAAACAAAAAACCCCCACAAAAACCCATGACCAAACAACAGTTCTTGATGTCCAGGCTAAAAGCAAATTTTTTTTCAAAAAAAAAGATAAACAAATTGTGGCATATAAAATCTGTAGCCACTCTGACTGTATTGATTACAACAGGAAATTAAGATGTGACAGAAAGAGAAAGCAATACGAGATATCATCTGAAAGAAGAAGAGGTCTTCAACATGGGTCCTGTAAGATAGGTGGCTCAAGGTGTTCTCCAGAGGTGATGCAGAGACCTTTTGAGATGACACCTATAAAAATAAGAAACTAAGACTGTAGCTGTTTGGTGTAGCCTCTGCTTTGTGCAGACTGAAACAGTGTTTTCTGCAGAGTGAAGATGGAAATATATTTTAGCAGTGGAAATGATGTATGAAGACTTGACAGGAATTCCCCAAGGGATGATAAGTTCCCAATGGCAAGATATTAATTTGCTGTTCTAAGCAGCAGTGTTCTTCCTCCATGAGCACTTTGGAATCCTTCCTTTCCAGGAAGCTGCACAGAGAGTAAAAAAATGGTTCAGTTATGAGATGTTCCATGAAGCACTATAATGTTACTTTTTATAAAAACACCTCTCCCAGCTACTCTAGCTGAAATAATCCAACTATGTAATGACATCAACAAGATTCAGTCCTTGCAATCCACATCAGAGTCAAAGTGGTTGAAAAAACAATGACACCAAGAACTCTCATCACATTACCTAACTTTTGAATTTATCTAATAATTTCAGTTGTCTTTGGAAGGAGGTCTTTGACCCAGGGAGCAAAAGAAAGAGTGATGACTAATATTCAATAGATGGGTCGGGTGAAGTGCTTATACTTTATCAGTCTTTGCCCACAAAAATCAAAGGTTAACATCCTTGAACAGAGATGCCCAAATATGGCAACAGCTTATGCCTGGATGAAATTTTTGGTCTGTTGAATTGATGTCAGGCATGATATTAGAAATAGAGAGGTACACGAGCTGACATGCCCATGGTTTAGCCTTTCCTGGTAGTTTTTTGAAGACAAGATATAGGCAGCTGTTTACTGTAATTGCACTGTGAGTTATGGTTAAATCTACAGCCAAACATGAACCAGGACTCCAGTTTGGGTGATCAAATCAAACACAATTGTGTGAATCTTGAATCTGTGGTCAGTTCTAAGTAGGGAGACAGGCAGTATATATTCTAGGGGAGATGCAGTAGATGAGGTATCTTATTCTTCAGCTATTCAATTCATTTTTCCTCAGCGCAAAACAGGTATACTGCTTCATGGGTTCAGCTAGCTGATTGACAGGTTTTTTGGAGGATGCTCCATCATGCAAGGCAGATGTGCCCTTAATCACAATACAGATAATAAGCAAGGAAGAATTCCTGGTTACACTTGACAGCTTGACAGGGTTTTGAAGTTTTTACTAGATTTGAAAAAGATAAAAAAAGTCAGAATCCATGCAAAGTAAATTTTCAGACAAAGCACACATAGAACATGCGAACAAACAAAATCCACTTATTGAAAAGACACGAGGCTAAGATGTTCAATTCAATACTATAGGTGATCAAAACACAGAGTTACTGTCCCCAAGCACTTTCCTGTGTTTCTTGTGTTTTCATCTAGGGTCAGTATGTTTAATTTTCAAGCCTGCACTATGCATGCTTATATTACCCCTGTGGAATAATATAAGTACTCTACTCTCTATGCTTATACTGTCTTCCAAGCAGGATTGCATTTCCCATGAGGTGCTAGCTATAGGCCTCCTATGGTGTGTTTCAGTGGAAAGAGCTTCAGAACAGACACAGTCTGCTTAGAATATCTAACCTGGAAGAAAAATTCACCTGCAAACACAGGCACTTTACAAGTAGGCAAATAGGCAAGTATGACTAGATACTCTGAAACAGGCTGATAAATAACTAGTGTTGCAACTGCTGCAAGCATTTATCAAGAGTGTGGGAATTGTCTTAAAATAAAAGGTGACTCTTAAAATACCAGCTCTGACAATGTAGCCACTGCCCATGCAACACTCAACAAAGGAGAATTCTGGCTCAAAGGTGACCATGGTCACCTTCAGGTCAAATCTCCTTGAGTAAAGAAAACCCCTATGGGTTACACTAAACTCCTGCATAAGAGTGAAGCCCACAGAATTTTGACAGCATGGAAGAGATCCCAAATTAACAAAAATATTCACGGTTAACAGTTATTGGGGGAAAGTGGTTGATTAATTTCTCGTACAAAAAAAGAAGTTAAATGAACTAAAACACTTTACTGAATGTCTGCCTACAATATTTACTCTGCTTATTACTCCCATTTATTTAGTGATCAGTCTAAAACCATATAGCTAAGGACAAAAATGCAGCTATATCCTATTTTGAAAATGTTTTCATTACTTCTTTAATACACCAATGTATTCTTCTAAGCCATTTTTTGGTCTAAATTTCCTTAGAGTTTAAAAAATCCAGTGACACTTGGGGTATGGAAATCATGATGGGATGCTCTGAGGCCTAAGGGGATTAACTGCAATTGTCTACTTTTCTGAGCATATTTAACACAGTAACAGCCACATGCTGCCTTATTCCATGACTCCAGGAGACTGTTTGAGCAGGCAGTGTTATATTACTCCAGGGTGGGAATGAAATCATGTGGGAGCAGCAAGCACAGCTCATGGAGAAAAATTACCATTTTATATTTATTACTTTTACCGGCTTAAGTGCCACAGGAATAGACTCTCTAATGCATTTGAGTGCAATTCCCCAACAATTTGACTCTGTTGCTTTGTAAACTATTTTTAGGGAAAGTCTCAAAAGGCTGTTAAAGGCACAAGCCATCTGATTTTCAAAGGTTATTTTTGTGGTTTATCAAAAGGATATAAATAACATGATAAATCTCTCCAGATTAGATTGATACTTTGAATGCAGCTAGGAGATCAGAACTTTAGGAGAAAAATGCCTATTTTTAGCTTGTACGTAATTTTTTGTTCATAAGGATTAGCATATTTCTTCAATAGGCTGATCAGCATTTTGGTTTTTCATTGGCAGCTGTACAGTGTGGATTGTTCATGCTTTTTAAAAAAGGTATAATTCTAAATGAAGCTACAGAACTGCATAGTGGCACAGTTCATAATTTAATAGCAAAAGATCATAAAGAAGACTTTTTCTAGAGGAGATGCATGTTAATTAAAAAGTAGAGAGGCATAAGTTTACGCCTTTAAAAGAATATATAATCAAAACTATACTTTTTTTTTTCACAGAAAAGCAAGGTAATTTCAGGTTCACTTCCATACCTTACACTTTCATGCAATCATAGAACACAGTCACTTGCAAACATCCAGTACTTTCACATCTTGCACACTGAAGACCTGTTTTTCCAGCATAAAAATGTACCTTTCAGCTACTAGTACCATACTAGGGATAAATTTTTGTGTTCACCTTCAAACACAGGACAATTAGTACCCTGTAGAAGCATAAGTGCATTCCATGTGTATATACTAATAACCATATACAGAATAAACTAGATGCTAAGAATGAAAATTCAGACTGTTTACTGATTTATGACATTATCGTAATAGCTCAGAGGTTCTTCCTGTTTATTTCAATCATCTTCTCTCTTAATCGCCGAATCTTGGGCTGGGTATATTCCACAACAGAGTTAGAGAACACTCCAAGTCTGAAAACTCCAACAAGGTCTCTTTTTCCCTAGTTGTCATTTCAGTGAATACCAGCAACCGTCTTCCAACTTACCCAGCAGACTACCAAAATAACTGCTATGCTATACTTTATAAAATATTTACAATGCTTCTTAAATGACACAACAGGCTCTCAAAAGAACTCAAAATATTTTCTGTGAGGAGCTTACACACACTGCCTAGAGCATCCTTTGTCTGCCTCAATGCTCCAGGAAGCATAGGTGTGTGAGGAGCCAATACTTTTTTTTCTTTTTTACTATTGTGTTATTTACACTAGTAGTAGGAGAGAAAGTGAGAAAAGAATCTACATCAAGCTGTCATCATCTAGGGAAATTCTAACCTAGAACTGTGACTCCAATCCAGAGTGCAACATTAGTCCATGTTAATTCATCACAAGCCAGCAGTTTCAAGCCCTGTTTCCTTTCTGAAAGCTGGATGCAATTAGCAGGCAGCCCACTAGGTTCATCAGATGATGACAGCTGTGTCAAGTTTGTGAGGTCATTGAACCTTGCAGCATGTGATGGGAACCTTGATATCACCGCTGGACTGGAAAGGCCTTAGGATTGCAGCTGCCTTCCCTAGAACAAGAATTTAAAATGGCTATTCCCTCTCCTGCTTCTCAGATAAATCTGTGAATTGATACAGGTATTGGAGAAAGGTAAGCAATTTCTCTTCCAGTTGCACGCAGCACCATCTGTGCTTGAATAATGGTGCTGGAGCTGTTGCTTAGCAGATAGCTGACAGTGAATCACACCAAGAAAATCAGTGTGGACCTAATGGTTTCAGTGAGTTAAATTGATTTAACTGTATGTGTTATACAGTAATTTGCACCCCAAAAAAATCAGAAATCATATTATTCTATTTTTTTTCAATATTCCAGTCAAAGCTCCCCCTTTTTTGTGAGATCTAGTAGCCTCATCCCCCAATTTTTATACATTAAGATACATTTAAGCTATCCTATAACACAATTAAACTATGTGTTAAATACTCTCCAAGGAACGCTGCACAGATCTCTGGATAATCTGCCTCAGTTCTTTATAGCAGCCCAAATCCTACTCTTCATTGTCACATTTTCTATAATTGGATTACTCCTCAAAGAATGGACAGGAAGTCTTTGCTCCAGCTCTCAAGTCTAAAAAGTACAATGTCTTCACCATTACCATTTTCAGAGCTGCATGGAGTTAGCATTGGAAAGAAATACAGCTTCCAGATCTTGTTCTTCATTCCAGTTATATGGCAACCATTTCAACACTTGTAGCATCACAGACCTCTCCCTCGGCTCCTTAAGTGGTATGATATATAATTTATCATAATGAAGAGGCATAATAAACAATTAGAAAAAAATCAAGAAAACACAACAGTTTCTCGTGGACAAAAAAAAAAAAAAAAGCAAACAGTACACATCAAAGCACTAACGTCACACACACATGAAAATCAGCTCCTAAAAGTTGTTAAAAACAAAAGTCAGAGACAGTTCAGGTGAGTCAGAGAATTACTTTCTTTCTTCTCCTTCAGTTCCAGTCATTTCAGACAAAAAAGACACCACATCATGAAAACAACAATTTGCAAATTACAAAAACATAAGATAACGCAGAGGTCAAAATAAAGAACAATAGGTGACCTTGCTTCTAAAAATTTATCTCCTTCAAAACTCTAGAAGCTGCATGCAGTAAGCTACAGCCGTTTGCCATTTAGGTATGAAAAAATAAGTCAAAGGAAAAATCACTGTAATGACTGTAATGGAAGATAAAGAAGGAGTTGTACCACAGCACTGCCTAGCCTGGGAGGAAGGGAAGGTCACTTACACCAGACACTTACACTATACTGGAAAAATACACATCGGATGCATTTCTACAGCTTTTTTCTTCTCATCTTTTCTCATTTAATGTCTGTAACTGTGGGGACATAGAAGGGGAAAAAAAAACATTTAGGGAAGTAAGATTTTAGAATCAAGACATCAATAGTTTCTTGTAGAGATGAAAGAAAGAAGAGATCAGTAAAATCAAAGTAACCAAGAAAAGAATCATATATAGCAACACAGTAATGGTCAAAACCATGTCTCTATCGGAGTCTCACCCATGCAACAAAGAGTATTATGTACAAAATAAGGTAGAAACATGCTACATTTGCTACATATGCTGGTAACAATGAAGAATTGATTTTAAATAGCCAGCTCAGACTTTTTCCCTAGCCACAGAAATGCATAGTCTCCATTCAGTGACATTAAACACTGGCTTGTGAAACTTCTCTCATACGCTGCATTCTGTAGCAGAGCAGTTATTACATCTGTTGAATTTGTGAGTGATACTTGAACTTTGATATTTGGCCAGGATTTTTTTTTAAACTTTTTTTTTTGCAGAAAATAGAAGACAAATGAGATTAGTAAACTCAACCACTCAGAACCCCTTTGTAAATCAATTCAGAGAAAAAGGCTCAGATAAAACAGAAAAATATTCTGAGACACAAACTTAATTTCTAGAATTAATTTCATCCAGTAAATACCTTTTTCTAGTTTATGTTATATGACAAAGTTTCAAGAAGTGGCTTTTCCCCTCAGCTTCAAGGAAAGAGAAAAATAGAAGAATGAACTTTCCTTTTGCTTTAAATTCATACCTACTCCAAACACAGCTTTATGTAAGAAAGGCTGAGCTTACTTCTAGATTAAAAAATTAAGTACTTAATACTTCCTTTTCAAAACAATATATAATCCTGAACACTTTTCTTTGGTGAAGGACACACATTATTTTTTAATTTAAACTTCTGTGGATTTAAGCAGAGAGACTTAGAAACTTCACTCTTAGAAGAATGTCTCCTGAGAATGTAAAAAACTGGAAATAAAGGTCAACTCCATCTTTTAACATTAAATTACAGTGATCTTCTGTGACTTTATGGAAAGAAACTAGTCCAATGGGTAACACACTTAACTAGGGATCAGATGATTGCATGGTTGATTATCTTTGTCTTGTGAGCATTTGTATCTTCTCTTTAGAATTTATTTATGCAAACCAAAATGTTTGAAACAAAAGCAAGAGTAGAGGGTTTATATTGCCATAAGCTGGTTATGCATTTAGCATATCTGACTATAATTTGTCACTGGTTTTGTGTACTCCCCCAGCGACCTGGGACTCTTTTTTGAGCATAATCTAGGACATTACAGAAAAACAGAGTAGAAATACTTCACTTTGATTTACTAAAATAAAATAAAACCACAGCAGTTCTCCACATTTTTGTTCATATATTTAAGCTGATTTCAGGTGTCCATTCTGGTCTTAAATTACTAAATGGTTCGGCTTTTCTGTTGGAGACATAAAGTTAGACCCGCAGTGAAAATGCTAACCAAACGGTTAACAAACTGGCAATTAAGAGGATGCCAGGTCTGTTCTCACGAGGCTGCAACACTACACTGCCAGCAATTATTTTTCATTCCTACAACAGCAAGCAAGTAGTTCCAAAACTCAGTTTGACTGCCTAATTTTCAACCTAGTCCACTCCAAAATTAAGATTTTCTCAGTCTGCATGGCTTTGGGCACTTGTTTGCCAATATTGCAGATCCTAAATTAGATCTTACCACAGTCACCTTTGCTTGCTAAGTGTGATTTCAAGATTCAAGTGTTAAATAAAGAGTTCAAACAAGGTTCTTTCTGTCCCTTCCCTCTCTCCATTGGTCTAGACACTGATATGCAGCTTATTTGAGGAATTAAAAGGCAGTCTTTAACCCTAGCAAAAAGATGGCCACTAGCCTCTATTGTGTTTCATTCTTGACCCACTTAATAAGTGCTCTGGTGAAACTTCAATTAATTTCTTTAGGCCACTTTTTATTTTCCCACAGCACAATCTGTTTTATGGCTCAGTCAGCACGATGAGGTAAACCCTGACAGACCCACCTCCCAGCCTGTGGAGTGAGGTGCAAGTATGAGGAGGAAAATACATTCTGCAGTTGAGGTCAGTCAGCCCAAGGAACACAAGAAACATCCCACTGCTCAGGCACAAACACCAGAAGCATCATGTGATTTCACATTATGATTCAGATTTGTCAAGTGCTTGCTGCTAGATTACACCTCAGGAGCACTGTGTCTAAGTCTCCCTGACTTAGTATAGAAGCACCTTGTTGTCTCACAGATTGATCAGGACAACAACCTGTTTTACAAATGTCTCTGAGCATGCAGCAGTGCTCCAAACACATACAGACTGATTTCTCTGTGAAAACATTTTAACTGCATGAGTGGTGAGCTTTTTGCAAATCTGCCAGTAGTTGCAGCCAGTATTGCTAGTGTGATCATACAAAACACTGATGGTAAGAATTTTATTTCAAAACATCATAGTACAAATCAATTAGAAAATTAAAAATGTAAACCCCAGAATTATAAATGGAAGCCAAATTTTACATACAAAAAGTACCCATATAACCAAAAAAATAGATAAGAGTCAATTTTCAAGAAGTTTTTATAAAACCAACAAAAAAACAACAATCAAGGCTGGCCAGTTTGTCCTGGTTTGGGGGATTTACTTATATCACTTTGCAGACCACTTCTGATTTTTATTGAATTTTTCATATTATTAACAGATACAGTCTTCTCAAGAAGAACACTTGTTCAATTGAATGGACCTGAAATTGAACCTCAAATGCAAGGACACGGAGTTCTGTGCAGAAGACAAATAAGCAGAGTAGTGGGAAGTGTCTGTTTCCACCCCCAAGCAGGAACTACAGCCCAGCTCTTTTGACACAGACCAAAATCAGTGGCAGCCTGTGCTCACATGCTGTGAACTACAGGGATGTTTGAGTAGGAACTGAACTTTTCCAGACATTTCTGTATATGGTGTCTGAGTAAAAGAAGAAACAGAGAATGGTGGGTGGCTGGTGAGGTAGACATATCTACCGGCCTTTCTGAGCTTGCTGCTTCCCAGGGATCAGTCCTCCAGGTAAAACTCCAGAAAGGATGCAACAACCCCATTTCTGCACACAGCCTCCTGGGCAATCCCAGTGGGTAGCCCAGATGCATACTAACAGCCACTAACAGGCTGCACTAAAGATGAAATCCTAAAACACCAGGAAATAAAAGAGTTATATTCTAAACAACTTGGATATCATGATTATACTGTACATATACATGTATCCCTTTTTCAGGGTAAACATTTTGACTTTTTAATGATTTGTTTGACAGAAAATCAGAAGCAGATAATGATCGGTGTCACAACCCAGACCCATGAACCACATGCATGTGCCTGGCCCTGACAGGGGGGGAAAGTGGATTTGTTTGTCTGTGTGGTGATCCGGAGGCCAATAAGGTCACTCCCAGGGTGAATATCAAAATAGAATTTATTTCTGGCTCCAGCAAGCATAAACACACCAAGATACTAGGGCACACAACAAAGACACATGGGGGTGCAACCACCTAGAGTTACAGAAATGAATCCCTGAAAACAATCCAAGTCCCTAGGATCTGACTCAACACGCATGTCATGAGGTAATGGCGGGGGGGAGAGAGATAAGGAAAGAAATCACCCCATCAAAGGCAGTAGATGATCTTGAGAAAATGTGGTCCAGGCCGTGTGGTTCAGGCTGCTCTGATCAAAGTGCGTGGGTCAGTGCCAGCACGGAGGTGAACCCCGACACCTTTCTTCTGAGTCCTTATATCCCTGTGTTTTTGGTGGGCTCCAGAAGCGAACGGTGGGGGGAGGTGGGGGATAGCAAGGCAGCAGCAACGGCTGCATCCCCTCTCCCCACCAAAGCCAGACCTAGGGCCTGACTTCACCCCAGCGAGGGAGAGCTGTACCTGCTCCTGCAATGCCCCCCGCTGAACCATGGCACAATAGACAAGCTGGTGCCACAAGTGGGTAGTCCTCTGACAAAATGTCAGACTTAACATTCCACCCTGTGACTTAAACATTTGTCACAGACGTCAAATCGAAAACTCAGATCCATGCTGTCTATAGTGGTGACACTTAAGGGTGCAACTTGCTCAGTTGAATGCACCGCTGCATCACCTGCACCCATGCTCAACCAGGTCTGGGTCCAGAGTCACAGAATCATAGAATCATAGAATCACCAGGTTGGAAGAGACCATCGGATCATTGAGTCCAACCATTCCTATCAAACACTAAACCATGTCCCTCAGGACCTTGTCTACCCGTACCTTAAACACCTCCAGGGAAGGTGAATCAACCACCTCTCTGGGCAGCCTGTTCCAATGCTCAATGACCCTTTGTGTGAAAAAACCACCCAAGCAAGAGACAGCAGTGCCTGCTCCTACATTGTCCTCCTGTTGAACCTGACAGACAAGCAGGCAGTCTTCAGGCAAAATTGTAAAGGCAAAGAGAGTTGACTTCACAATAGGCACTACCCAGACAGCTGATTTCTAATTCCCTTTACCCAGCATCTTGCAGTTAATCTGGTGAACTGACCTATTCAAATGAAGTAGAACTGCTGCTCAAGGAGCAAGACTTTAGGCACAGTATAAAAAAAAGGATGGAATAATTTGGAAAAAAATTAACCACTATAAATACAGGCAGTTTTTTTTTTAATCTTCTTTTTGCCTAAATGAAAGGCTAAATAGTGCAGTGTTTGGCAGGACACAGCAAAACTCTGATTCTTAATTGCTACGTTTTCTTCAAGGCTTATATATAACAACTGAATATACATTAAAATATCACTATGCATTACAGAAAAGCAAGTTTGTTTTCTTTTTCTTATCATTTCTAAATGCAGAGCTTTTGAAAGTCTTAAACTGATAGAAAGAAAGTACATAGAGAACATGCAGTTGTTGAAAGGATTCGGGGCTCAAATTGCTGTAGAATCTTTGATGTGAGTCTAGTACCTTCCCCACCCTGGACTCCCACTGCTGAATTTCATTATTTGCCCAAACGGGCTGAGTCTATACAGTGTTCAGGTTTATGACCTAGTGAAAACAAAGATTAAATAACTCCTTCAAAGCTGTGAATGCTTTCCAGGATCTTTTCTGAGGGGACCTAAATTGCAATGAAGCAAATGCGGGATCCAGTCCAGTCCCCAGCACACATTTTTATGGCAGCAGGATTGAGCCACAGAGTGGACAATTAAGAACACTTTAACTAGTTTAATGTTAATTGCCCTAGTAGTACACATAATGCCAAACAAGGCCAGCAAGAGTCAGGCTTTATCACTGAGCAGCAGCCACCAAGCACAACCTGGCTTGTGAGAGAGAAACAAACTGTAGCTGCAACCTCTAAGTGATAGTCCCCCTCCTGAAAGAAACCTTTCCTGATCTGCCTTCAAAAGTGCAGTTCCAACTCACTCACTGTTTAGGATATTTGCACCACTGAGCCACGGTAAAGAGTTGGTAAAAAGGAAAAAAAATATTAGTTACTTCCCACAGACAACTGAGTCACAAAGAAAAATAAAAATAAAAAGAAAAGCTATAAAATCAGGAGATTTTTTTAAAATTTTAGTTTTGTGTCATTTTTAAGGATAAGCTAAGAAAAAAGAAGAATGAAGGAAGTAAAGACATTTCCCATCATGAATGCTTGAAAGCTGTACACATGATCTCATTGGCGATGGGTCAGTGCCTCCTGCTGTGCCTTAGGCAAGATAGTTGTGATATATAAAACACTTACAGTGGCTGTTGACACTGCAGAAAGCTTTTATTTCTCTCTCTTTTTCTTTTTTAACTGCATCTATGTCTCCATTTTAGGCCTATAAAATTTAAGAACTTCATAACAATCAGTTGGTTGAGCTAGTAATTGCATATTACATCATTAGACAACCAACATTTGTCACACTTAGCAAAATTAGCTAAAAATTTAAGCACAAATAAAGACATTTATGACATACAGTCATAAGTAATACTAATGTCAGGGACTGCTTCCAGTGGATCCTCAGGGACCTGAAGCCATCAGCTTACACCCAAAGCACCTGAAATCAACAGAAAAACTCTCTCCAGACCACAGAGGAAATAATCACAACTAAGAGATTGTATTTGCTTTCATTAGCTCATTCATGAAATAAAAAATATAAAAAAATTAAAAGTCAGATCTTTTTCTATTATTTTTGCTTTAAGAAATTGCTATTCCATGTAATCAGCATCCTCAGAGAAGTAAAAACCTGCAGGAAGGCTCAGTAGAGTATCCTAATGACTCTAAGAAGAATGTGATGGGCAGTGATCAGGTAGGATTTTGAGTAGATGGAGGTTGTAGAAACGACACAGCAGAAGAAAGCAGTGAAAGTGTAAAATACAGGTTCATTATAGGAAATATATGATCATGAGTACTAATGGCAAAAGCAAGTGAATTTTCTAGAGCATTAGTGACATTTCAACTTTTTCTACAATATTGCAACTAAGAAATTAGATGTATAGTAGATGAAGGGTGATTCTCCTCTTCCCTCCACTTTGCCTAGTTAAAGGGGAATCCAAATAGACTTAGATTATTAATATGAATTGAACATAGCATAAAAAAGAAGAAATGGCATCTGACTATACTTTGTCGCATCCTTCTCTGGATTCACTATGGTGCTCAACAGTAAATAAGGAGAAATTCGAAGACCAAAAGCCATCATTCCTTATTTTCATTGTGTTTATTACTTACTGCTATCTACATGCAGTTCTTAAAAGTAACACAAGATACTATTTAAAATTATCTAGAAGATAAGTTTCACTCCATCATCGCCTCCCATTCCCAAGTGGAAAATATGGGATATAACACACAAACAGTGAAGAATTTCAAAGGCTATGTACTGCCCAGATTATCGATCTCCCAAGGAAAATCTTTGATGCTAGAAATTTCTGAAAGAATGTACTGTAGAAAACACATACAATGCCTAATACTAATTATTTTCCTTATTTGTGCGCATTAGTACTTTTTACTGTATTCTTTCCTGTCTGTATTCATGTGCATTTAAGCTTATTCCATGTTATGAAGATGTCAAGATACAATCCCCCTGTCTTGACAAAGGGGCACAGTAACTTTCAGAATATTTGCTGCAGGATACTGCTTTTCAATAAAAGTACCTCTACGAAGAGCAACCAAGAAGGATAGTCAGACTAATCAGATTGGGTTTTCCCTCATTTTTTTAGTAAAATCTCCATTTTTATAATTCTTTTTGTAAGAACTGTCTTCTAATCAAAGAAGGAAGACATTTTCCACACCAAAATATTACTAGCAAGAAAAACAGAAGACTTGATTAGTTTTAAAATGATTCACTTACACAGATCTAAGCTATCTGAAAAGCAATGTGTACTCCAGGGAAAGACCTTAAGGAACCACCTTCACTCTGTTTTCCCCAGAAAAGAGACAGAAAAATCAGCAAGATACATAAGGGCCACAATTTCTGGTCAATATCCACCTCACTCAAGCATTTGGCCACAATAAAAAAAACCCAAAAAACTGAATGGAATTCTTTGGCCTGCACTTCAAAGCTTAAACTAGTGATCTAGAGAGTACCCTTAAAAAAAAAAAAAAACCCAAAAAAAAAAAACCCTATATATTAATTTTTTATACCTTTATATGTTTCCTTCTTTTATTCTATTTCTTTCCCTCAGGCAACTTGCTGCATCTATCTGTAATTCAAAAAAAGCAATAACCAGAAGCTCTGCAAATGCAGTGTGTACATATGTGTACTTACATGTCTTCCCCCAATCACGGCAAGAAAAAGGGATGTACTAAGTGCACACATTAAGCATTCTGACAAAAACAGGCACTGGATGAAAGTTAGTATCTTTTGGATACATAGTGAACATGGGGATGGTAAAAATAAAAATATAACCTGTACCACTACAGTAAACACAAATCTGTATATTATGTCTTTTATCATTATGTGTCGTTCTGCCTCATTGTCTTTCCCCCTGCTTCCATATACAAGGTTGCTTATTTCAAAATGTCAGGGAGACAGATAAAATCGAAAGACTTCTAAGTCACTGAAAAATAGCTGTTAGTACTCACTAGGTGGCATTTGCCTTCAGAGAAACATAGAGTGGGATCCTTGACCACTCAGCAGTAAGGTACAACAGAAGATGACTATATCCTAAAATGTATGCCTATAAGCTAAGTGAATGGGTAAGGCAAAAACTGACTGATTAAAAAAAAAAATATATACAAAACTTTGGCTCATCTCTGTCCTGCACACCCCATACAACTGTAGCTTAAAACTAAGGAGACCACCTTGATAATTTATAACAGAAATTACCTCCCTCAGGCTCTGTGATTTTGTCTGGCTTTTCCTGGGTTCTATTTTTCAAGCTCTTGACACCATGTCTTAATCACAGATGGTAAGAACACAGCAACATCTGTAAGCAATGCCAGCAAGATATTTTCTAGTCAAGCACAAGAAAAAATGTTGAAATAAAGGTAAAGGAGTGGTCGAAAATTCTCTGTAGATCCAAGACAGAAAACCAAGGCCAAGAGCCTGGCCTCCACATACCCCAAAATGCAAAGCTGAAAAGAGCAACTATAATATTAATAATTAAAATTGAATTAAAAGTAGTGCAAGTTAAGGCCAAGGGAGTATTTTTAGTTTATAAATTTTTTAGTGGTTTTGATCAGTTAAAGCCAAGAAAGGCTGTGAATACAGAAATATGCGTGTAAATGAAATAGTATGTACTAAGATGTCCTAACGGAGGACTTTTTGAAATAAAAATCACTATAAAAATCACATAATTAATGTAATAATGGATTAAGGACAGGAATAATAGTGAAAATTATGTTTAAATAACAGTGGTGTAGACAAGGGTCCAAGAGAATTAAAAATACAACCTTGAAGCCAGATTCTCATTTTGCCATAGCAGTCACTGCAGAGTTATACTGCTATGACGATCACAACCATGCATTCTTAGTCTTCCTCTGAATTGTTATGGTGTGGCATGTATTTGTTTTGACTTGAATTGCCCAGTATTTCTGAAAGCCTCGAAGGAAACCTTTATTCCAGAAGAGTAAGGGTAACCAACGTCCTTAGATTTAAAGAATTCATAGCTTATACATTAGTCTCCAAATCTTAACATCAAGTCACAGACATAAGCCTGAGGGAGGGGCAGCGAAAGGCTATATTTCTTGTATTTCCTCCTTCCACTCCACCTTAACTACAGTTTTCAGTTCTGGGCCCCTCATCACAAGAAGGATGTTGAGGGTCTGGAGTGAGTCCAGAGAAGAGCAACAAAGCTGGTGAAGGGGATGGGGAATAGGTCTTCTGAGGAGTGGCTGAGAGAACTGGGGTTGTTTAGCCTAGAGAAGACGAGGTTGAGGGGTGACCTTATTGCTCTCTATAACTACATGAAAGGGGATTGTAGAGGAGAGGGACTGGACATCAGAAAAAAATTTAATGCTAAGGGTCACTGGGCACTGGAACAGGCTGCCCAGGGAGGTGATTGAGTCACCTTCCCTGGGGGTGTTTAAGGCACCGGTGGCAGAGGTGCTGAGGAGCATGGTTCAGTGGTTAATAGGAATGGTTGGACTCGATGATCCTTGATCCAATGATTTTTTCATATGAAAATATTGATTGGATTTACGTTGAGGGCTTCATTTCACAGAGGTGATGAAGCATACTACACCCATTTTTTGTTTTGTTGTCTTGTGGTACCCCAAAGACTACCATTATGGTAGTGAAATTGTTTGCTGTGGACCTGAGACTGCATGCACTTGACCATGTGCTTTTGAGAAGGAGGAGGCAGGTGATGTGTTCAGGAGGCACATTCACGTTACCTGAAAACATGTCATTATTTAAAACATATGATATGTCTTAAAAAAAAAAACCCACAGCAGAGCAACATTAACACTAAGGCATTTTTTTCCATAGAATGGAAGGGTTACATAGGAGCTTAGAAGTAACTTTAGCCTTCTAAACAAAAACAAAAGGAAAATAAAAAATAAACTACATGTGCAGATTTAATCTGAACATTAATGGTAAGTAACACAATTTTGACATGTTCAAAAGCTTGGTTTATTATCCCCTGGAGAGAAGATGTGTGGAGAAGCTCACATTGGTTGCATAGTGACATTTCAGGATGGAAGGAAGGCATGTAGTCAATTAAGTCTAGCATTTGTACCCTGTTGTGTTTTTCCCCTCAAGTGCTTATCTTACACTCCTTAGAATATGTTCACAGCTGCAGCTTCTATTTCTGCCATTAGTAAATCTTTCCGCTCTTGCTTTAAAGGAACATGCCTTAAACTTCCTTTCTGGTTCATCCTTTCTGTGATTTGGCAGAATCTGGGACATCAAGTGAAACACAAGTATTTTATCCTACCTACTATTTTCAGAGTTCTTCTAGTTAATTTAAAATTTCCCCTTCCTATTTTTAAAATGAACTAACTCACTGTCAGCCAAATCAATGCTTATTTATTCATTGCCCTTTGATTTTAATTTTGCTTTGACTAGCTATATTGTTTCTAATGTTACCCTAGATGAAATGAAAAGGCCAAATAAAATATTGGTCTCTCTTATACTTGCTGCTTCTCTTTCACTGTATCTATGAACATTTAGCAGTTTCCTAAGTCTTGAAAAATGTGTCTTTGTAGGACTTCATTCTTCAGTGAGGCAGGTATGCTTTATTCAACTGATCACTGTACCATCCTTGTCATGTTCAGCAGAGTAGCATCTTGTGGGGATGTATTTCAGCTAGACTTTACAGCTTCAGAACCTGAAACCACCCAAATGTCCAAATCATTTTCCCTTTGCTGACAGTGAAGTTACAAACCACCATCTGGTTTGCAGAGATTCTCAGCCCCTACCTTGCAAGTTTCCTTTAAATCATATACAGTTCCTTTAGTGCTGAAGAAGTAACAATAAAGCAGCTTGACCCAAAGGACTACACTTCCACTTATCATCAAGGAGTTTGTAGTAAGTCAAAATCTGAACAGCTTCCCAATTATTATTCTGTAATAGAAGGAGAAACTCTACTTCTCCCTTCATAAACTTGATAGTAGCTTTGGCTGGAAAATATTTTTTTCCCCCACAAAAGAGAAAAACTCTGGATATTGACTTACACTACAGCAAAATAAAAGAAAAGCACTAATAATTTTTAGACCCAAAGAATATTTTCTAAGTTGGAGTTTCAGTAGTTCTTTTACAAAATTATCTCCAGAGTTTTTTCCTCAGTTAGTCAATGACTTCCAATAAAAATGTTGTTCAAGGTGACACAGACAACCTGTTAACAAGATACCAGTAATGTAAACAATTGACTCCATTTAAAAAAAAATTATGTGAGATATGCACAAGGAAAAAGAGCATGTTTTTCTCACATAACCTCATACTCACGTTATTTGACCAAAAACTAAATACAGATTTTATTGTTGTTAGAAGAGCAATGGAAACAGCCCACACTGGCCTCTTTTAGGGACTTATTTTTGGAAAACACAGGCTGATAATTGGGAATGTTCATGCAATACAAAGGTGGCTACTCAACAACAAAGGTAAGGGTTTCTTTTGTTATGGTTGCTTCTTTCTTTTAAGTCAGCTATTAGGGATAATGAGATAAAACTCTAGGTATTCATCTGCTAACAGTTAGAATTGTTTGTGTAAATAAGTAAGATGATTAGAATAGATGAATGCTTTTATAGGAACATTGTGAAAGTGCAATAGACCTTACAATTCATGCTGATAGATTCTAAGGTACTTTACAGAACATTTTGAAGATGTTATTACAAATTGCAATGGCAATTGCAATGAAATTGTGTCATCTGCAAGGGTCTGTTTCAGGACATTATCTACAAATTTGTTCTTTCTTGTTGTTGATGGTAAATTGCTGCCATTAAAGATGTACTACATCAAAATCAGTGGTGATTTTGTCCTCATATAGGCTGTGATCTCTCATTTGGGAACTGTACACTAAACTGTCTTGGGGCTAATACAGCAGATCCATATGCTTTTAGACTCCTGCATGTAGAATACACTCTATCTACAGCCTCAGGACTCAAACATTACTATTGATATAATTTTTAGGAAGTATTCCTTAAATTTGTTCCAGAGCTAAAGCGTTTGTAAGGCAAAACACAGTATCCAGTGGATGAGCAGTTTCCATCCTTCTCCCTGGGGCACGTTGGTGTTTTCAGGAGTCCCATTTGCCCATTGTTTCCATCAGCCTGTTCATTGTTTTTCTTAGTCCTACTTTCTTGTTCCAGGTGCAGAACAAGTGACCTGAGGCAGATCTTGCCCTTCCTGAATTTCCTCTCCCCTGTCTTTGTCACATGAGGGAAGTCCCAAGAGTAAAATTCTCAAGGAAATCAATCAGTTTGCTTCTAATCTGAAATCCAAGGTGGAAAACAAAATTGTTTCCTGAAATTTAGAAACAACTCTGAAGATACAACTGGTATCACAAAGTCACTCTATGTTAATGACTCTTAATTGCTCATCACTGTTTGTTCCCTTGTGTCAACACCTTTTGGAATTTCAGTTCAAGTTGAAGACTAAAAATAACAGAGAATACAGAATTAAATCAACGAACATAAAACTCATTGATAGTCTAAAACATCTCAGTGGGCCCTAACTATTTCTTGAACTTGTGAAAACAAGTTCATATTGGAATAAAGTATCAGTACTTGCACTACAGGGAGCTCTGGTCTTTCTTGCCAGAAAGATTAAGGACAGATACTTCCTTTTACTAATATCACTGAGTTAGATAAGCATCAGGGTAAAGAATAAAGAGGTTTATGGGACTCACCTCTAGACTGGGCCATAATTATAGGAATGTGTCTTTGACTTCACCTGTACCACACTGTAGTAAATGTGGGTCCTTTCCAATCTAGTGGTTCTATGATTCTATGAAATGTGCCTAAGTTTCACTAGTACAGTTTTGGAGTTTATAATGGCTTCACGGCCATCCATACAACCACTAGTTCAGTCCTTTGTTCACCACCCTGATATTTCCCCGTGAAATATTTTAAAGAAACCCAAACACTACTTAACCTAAAACCAGTACTGTTACATTGCATTTCCATTTGTTTACCATTTCTTTCTTAGAGAGCCATTTCCATTAAAGTCTATAACTCAGGAGCCTTTAGAGTTCACCTCGTTGAGCCAGACTATAGCTTTTTAAACTCAAACCTCTATTCTAAAAGGCAAACACAGTTCACATCTAAGCCAAGAAATTTAATCTACTCTTTTTATGAAGAAAATGTACCAAAATACAGATTCCTTCAGTATTAATGAATTGAGAGCATAGATGATTAGTTTTTGCTGAATCTGCAGAAAAACACACAAGTTGTTGGATTTCCATTTTTCATTGTTCCTGATGAACAAGGATAGATGGATAGAGAAGATGAGAAAGCAACTATGTCACTGGCATGGAGATGGTCTTGTTTCAATTCTATTTCCCTTGAATTGCTGCTGACTAATGTTTTAGCTGCTGTTTGCCCATTCTTATAAGCAAGCCACAGCACAGCAAAATATTTTTTGTGGTGCCTACAAAATGGAGTGGAAAGAGAAAAGAGATCAACTGTCCTTGGTGCTACAGCAAACTGAAAAGATATGCCAGATGGCAGTGGAAAACAGGATGTCCAGAACTGGAGAAATGGACAATGAGGTAGGCCAAAGCAATAATAAAATTGCCTCTTTCTTTTATACTTTTTAAAGTATATTGAAAAATGCTATAGTTTTTCATTTTGGCTGACATTCAGATACTTTCTTAAGGATATTGATCTAATACTGAGTGAAAAACAAAGGCTTCTGTTCATCATATAATCACAGGCTGAAGTCATAACAGACCTCTGGAAGCCATCTGGTTAAATCTCACTGGGCAGATAGGGCCTCCTAAAGCAGGTTGCCGAGGACCGTTCAAGATATTACATGTGCTTGTATCTATATGTAGATAGATGACATATAGAAATACATAGGTAATTTACTGAAGAGATAGGTAGTGTACATATAATGTATTTATATAGATAATCTATATAGAGATTATATATAGAGAGAGAAATTGTGTCTTAAAATACCTATACACAATAGAGACATCAATACATAATGAGAATAACATTATATGTAAATGTATAGAGATATTATATATAAAGATATACAATTACGTGCAGACAGTAACAGGACTTAAGAATCCTAGAGTGCTGTGTGGTCTTACCCTGTAGTCACTAAAGATAAGGCTTTGACCTCTCTACTAAAAGTGCATGAATTACACCTAGAGCCCCAACAGGAAGCCACACGCTCTGTTTAACCCAACTACTTTACTTCATAATAGTGCATCTACAAATGCTAAACACTTAGATCCTTAATGAAGGCACTATTTTTTTTTTTCATTCTCATACAAGTAAAGTCATAATAAGCTGTGCACACAGGTGATATTGCTACCCTGGTATTTTTGTATGCACAAGGATATTCCCCAAAACAAGAAGCATCCAGTTTTTTTGTAATATCACTTCAGCATTTTGTTAACATAACAGGTTGTGCTTCATGGCTAATTCACTTCAATATTAATCCTTAGGAAGATATTAACAATCTGTATATGTGAGAGCTAATATCAATTTTAAAGATGACAATGCATACACAATTTTGTGTTTCTCACACTGTCCCTCCAGCAAGTAGGCTGGGGGTACACAAGAAGTCCAGAGGGGAAAAAGATGGGATAGTTGAACCTAACTGAACAAAGGGATATTCCATATTGTATAATGTCATGCTCAGCATATAAAGCAGGGAGGGAGAGAAGGAAAGGGGAGACATTTAGAGTGATGGCGTTTGGTATCTCAAGTACTATGTGTGATGGAGCCCTACTTTCCTGAAGAAGGCTGAACATCTGCCTGCTGATGGGAAGTAGTGAGTGAATTCCTTGTTTTCCTTTGTTTTCATGCACAGCTTTTGCTTTACCTGTTAAGCAGTCTTTTTCTCAGCCCATGAGATTTTTCACTTTTACCCTTCCAACTTTCTTCTCTGTTCTACCAGGGAAGACAGTGTGCAAACTGCTGTGTGGTACTTGATTACCAGCTGGGATTAAATCACAACAACAATGAAGGGTCATTTGGGGATTCACCTCAAATTGCCCTCCTCAAAATTGACTCCCTTCAGCTCAGGTCAAAGCCATCACTGTCTGTGTGCCTTCCCTGATCACCAATATTAATGTCTCCTCTGTCTGGCTTTCTTTGCTTTTGGCTTATCATCTAATGTAAAGTCTAGTCCTTGTTGCAATTGATGCCTAACTCTCCTATTAATCCTACTAATCATAGCTTCTTTGGCTGTTACTCCACTCTGAACTTCAGGATATCCTCACAATCCATTCTTAGATCTAACCTTATGGGCAATGCAACCATGAAGAGTACAGATCGGGAACCTGGGCGGATAGAGCTACTGTGAAAATGCAAAGACATTATAAAATGTTTTCAGTAGACAGAAGGAAGGTGGCAATCTGAACAAAGAGACATCTTTTGAGCTCTTTATATGGAGAAAAGGAATGTTATTTTTCTGTCTTGGACAGTGTCATTGGTCCCTTCCAAATACCAATGAAAAAATGAAGGAAGAACTCTGCAAACAGATCACTGAGGATTTCTTCCTCAAACTCCCCAACAGAATGGAATCACACAGAGCTCTGAAAGTCTGATCTATGACTATGTCAACTGAAAATCAGATTTCTTTGCCCTGGTCAAGTTGGGATCTACTAGAACACAACATTTCTCTGCCTTTCTTCCCTAAATATCAGTGAGGACCTTTTGACAATCAAACTAGGTCTGAATAGCATATTATGAATTAATACAAAACATACTAAAAATGCAACAGGGTTTTTCACTAATACTTAAATGTAGCAACTCTAATACTGACATCAGTTGTGATTTTCTCTTTGTCAGTTTTTGATATAAGACCAATAAATACAGCCACTTCTTGTATTGTTTTAATCTGGAGTCACTTTGCAAACTGCAGCATAGAGCAAGTATTAAGGTGCTAAAATTAGTTTGCACTGCAGTAGAAACAAATTAAAAATGGCACACTGTTACACCAAGCAGTGTACAGTTCTGCCAATTGATTTATGAGGTCAGGAGGAAAAGAATTTATTGCCTGGCATTATATCTGCCCAGATTTAATGCCCGCTCTGTCATCAATACATAAAAAAAAAATACAGGAGTAGAGAAAGGTCTTTTCCAAAGACAAGGCATGTTTACAAAAGAGTGTTTCTAAGGCACCTTAAGAAAATAATAGCCTCAGTGGCCTAAATAGCACAGCATAGTGAGAAATTCGTATGGTGGTGGCTTTTGGCTCCAGACAAATATGTTTCAATTTGTTGTCAAATGGTAAGAGAACTGTCACATCACCTCCAGCTGTGAGGAACATATTAAGCTTTAGACTGTCTGGCATCTTTGCTCTCTCTTTCTGTCTCCTAGTACCACAAATTTAATGGTAGGAGGAGACCCCTTGTTGAAGTTCAGAATGACATGTTCATCATTAACTCAAAGTTTCCTTTCAAAAATAAGCACTGACAAAAGATGGACAACTACTTTGGTTTTAGTATGAAGTCATTGAAAGGGAGGAAAAGGGAAAAGATAGTTCTTCATCTATGATGAGTCTTCATCTTATTTAGAAAAAGATTGATCAGACAATCAGGAGTACTTTACTGTAAAACTTGCTGCCAGGTTTCACCTCAGAGATAACTGCACTTCAGTGACAGATAAACATGTTTCTGTCTACAGTATGCTGAATACATTCAATTACTTCCTGGATTAGAAGAAAGGTTGTAAACAAAAGGATTATTATAAAGATATTAATCCAAAGAGTAAAAGGACTAAGTATGCCCTCAAGAAAGTGTAAGTCCATCAGCATTGCCATCTTCTACTCTCATTGTAATACTTGATATAAGAATGATTTAGGTGTCTTCTGCTTCCACTATGCATACACACTCAAAATCACAGAAATTCTAGTTGGTAGTTTTACCATAGACAACTCATGCTCTATATACTGCTTAAAGTCCAAGAAATTCGCTGCTGGGAAAATATCAGGTGATTCACATTTTAAAAGGGAGGACAAGGAATTCCAGGAACACTACTAAATCCTAGTGAAAAGGTTCAACATTATTATTCCTAGAAAAAAAAGTTTTAACATCACCTCATTTATAATTATGTTAAATACAAAAAAGTAAAACTGAAGTTATAAATCTAATGTTGAAAGTCAAGAAAAATCCTTACATTTTTAAACTCTAAACATATCTTTAGGACTTGCCAAAATCAAAGCCTGCATAAGATCATGTAAATTGCTGTGGTCAGAGTGAGGAACTTAAGTCTATTTTATGTCTTACACCGAAAGAAATGCTGCTACACTTTATAGGAGACCTTAACTTTGCTACTGGTCATTCTGTTCATAATGAAAACAGTCTTACTTTCTGAGCACATCCAGGTTTTGTCAAAAAATCAGCTTTGGCATTAGCTCCTTTCTAACTACAAATCATATAGTCTTAACGGAGAACAGTCAAGCGCAGAACTTTGCAGCTGTCTGTCACTGTTCAATCATTCATCTGAAATAAAAAACATGTAATATAATTTTAAATTAAAAAATATTAAAAAATGTTAACGAAACTGAATCTGGAGGGGTTTCATTTTCACTTCCTAATTTTAATCAGCAACAAAACAAACATAAGCACCACCTGAAACTGCATTTTAAAGGCTGCAATACATAAACGATAATTTGGTAGAAAAGAATAATGTATTAGGGACTTGACCAAGGTTGGAGGAGAAAGACACATATCAATCCACCTACTATGGCCTTAACTCCAGCTTAATTTTACTACCAAATATTGCATAATAATGTAAAAATCCCAGTTTCTCTCACATTGTCACTATACTCAAGGAGCATGTTACAGTTGGTATTGTATATATAGAATTCTTTTGCTCTCATTTGTACTACAAAATGAGATTAAAAGGGCTTCATAGGCCCTATGGCTGGTAAGGAAAATGAAACCATCTGTATTTGTGCCCATTAGCTTCCATTTAGTAAGTTATTTTGAGTTTTTTCCATTTTGAAAGTTATTACTCCTTAGTAATCCACATTTCGTGTCAGATTTTACAACAAAGCTCAAGCAAATCTTAGGCCTATATAAACCCAGTAAAACTAGCAGAGGTTTTGCCTTATGCACAGCACAAGTATTGACCTTCTTCCACATCCTACCAAATCTATTACTTCTACTTCTGAAAAATTACACTATTATGTAAATGTCTCAGTAACAGTATCAGCCTTTCGCTTCCAATATGCAATAAGAGAGTAAAATATGCTTTTAGTTCTCACATTTTTTTAGACAAAAGTATAAGCAGTACATCATAGTGCTGAAATTGTCCTGGCGGTGTTATCTCAAATCAAAGTCAAGCTATCTTCCTTGGCTCTGACCCAGGACAACATATTGGGTCATATTCAACATCTGCAGAGACTCACCATCTTGAGCTACTCAACCCCTTATACAACTTTGCACTAAGAAATCAACACCTATTTCAAGAGCTCTTTATCTGGAGCCTTTACATGAAACACTCTCATGAACATAAGAGTGTTTAACTACATGCAGCAACATGGTGTAATGCTGAGCCTGGGGAAACAGTCCAAACTTCCATACACGTAGACCAGCTTTAGGAGGCTGGGACATGGACAAATATGGTTGTGCCTAATCACAGACTTGGAACTTCGGGAAAGTGAACCAGAACACTCCCATCATTACTTCTTCTTTTTTTCCCATCAAAGATACATCCACCTTTCAACTTGTAACTACCTGGTACACTGGATGCACAGGGTGAGGATGTACTCTATGACTTGTTCTTGTGTTGACTTGTTCAAGGGAACCAAAAGATTGTCCCTTGAGAGGGAGTGAAATAATCCCACTTGAAATTGTCTGCAAGACTGAGCTTTGGTGCCTTCATATTGCAAATATGGTAAAATATCAAGAGTAGCATTTCTTGTAGAACCAAAAGAGTCCTGATGCATTTCACATATCCAAGCCCCTGGATGTGTATCTGTAACTGAGACAGAATGATGGTCCACAGGCCCCTACTGGAATACTAGCTGAATACTGACACAGAAGCAGGTGTAATGGCCAGCTGATAAATGAATCACTGACAAGCACTGCATGTGTGCTCTTTTATATAAACATAAGAGAAGTGTGTAGGCATATTAATGGATATCCGTGCATCCCAGACACAAATACACATGTAAGTAATTGAGACATCATTGCTACATACACAAGGGGCATGAGTAAACCGAACTCCCACACTCCTTTTGATATAGAAAGTCAGTGTTTTGTAGTAATTACTGGCTAATTTGTATTGACAGGGGTGCACTTGGAAGGTTACTGTGGTTCCCTGATGTGTTCTAACTCACTCAGTTTCTGTAAAGGTGAGGGCCACTGTGAGCCTGCGCTATTTGTTATTTCTGTATGAAGAAAGAGGCTTCAAAGAGCAATTTAATCTCCATGCCTAGTTTTTCATCTCACTAGTGAACATTTTGTTTGGCCTTTGTTACTGTGTATCCTACACCTCTTGTTATTTCTAGGCTTCTCTAAGAAGCACCAGCAGGAGAAGAGTTCAAAGTGCCATAAAAATACTATTGCTGTTGAATAACTTATTTCTAATTTGTGTGTTTCAGAATATTTCTCTGTGCTGTGGATCCCACTTTTCCCTCTCCTATTGACAAATGGTATTTTATTATTCTTCTGTATTCTGAGAAATATCTTCCAGCAGCCAACTTCCAACCATACAAAAAACCCAAGAGAATGCAACAGGATAACCATGTGGATCTTGAGAGGACAATAGCATTAGGTGCAGACGTTAAGAAAACAAAAAAAAATATCTACAGAATAAAAGCCCAAAATCTGAAGAAGCTGAAAATGCAACCAAATCTTCATTCTGTTTGAGGCACACGTTAATTTCTAGTCCCCAGTTCTCATAACTTAAGTGTTACAATTAACATATTGATGATCAAACAAAGAGATTATTTCAGGCAACTTCTTGCATTGGACATTGTTTTGAAGCCTTTTCGCCCAGGAGTGACTGAGAACTGAGCTTCCATCTCTGCTTGTAGAGTTGGTTCTTCAAGATAAAATGTGAGGTTTTACAGGTGGTGACCAGTTCTGACTTTTTTTGTGCCACTTCTATTTCATACTTAAGCAAGGAAATTCTTACATAGGCTGCTGCTCTGTCACCTTTTCCAAAGTGATTTTAGATTCCATCAAAACGTAAAATCTTTCAGTAGGTATAAGAAAAACTCACTTGTAGCCAAGGGCTGCTGTTAAAATGCAGGAATCATTCTTCTGTCTCAGTTTGCAAAGGCAGGCATATATTGTGAATAATCTTTCTAAAGACAGAGAAGAAATCGAGCCAAATAATTTGTGCTGGTACATAGGACAAACTCAGTAATAAATGGGGTTTTTTTTCTAATCCTCTTACACTCATATCTGAAAAACTGTTTATTCTCTCCTTACTGCCCAGGGACATCTGGGAAAACAAACCTTACAATATGAAAGGTAACCAAAAGCCATATGAGGAGGATAGAAGAAAGAAAAAGTTAAAATAGCATCCCAGTGGAAAAATAAGCATGAGAGATTTGAAAGGCCAATGTATATGGGAATACAAATGTTACTTTTAAAATTCTGGATTATAGATTTTGTGAAAGGAATACGATTGATGAATACCTGTGTAACTACACCAAGAGTTTTCACGTGTGCATTTTCAGGAAAAGATTCAATTGATATTTTATTACCTAGATTACTGAGACATGGCAGACATCATTTTGTCAGTATACTGTAGCACTTAGGCTCAGGGTTAGTGGGTAACCATAGCATAAGCCCTTGAGAACTCCACTGAGCCCCATGGAGGCAGTTACAGTTCTTGAATAGCTATCTATATATACAGACAGATTAAAGTTTGTCTTGTAGTTTCTTCTCATTCAGATATGGGTTAACCAGAGGCACATAACATGTTACTAAAAGATGGTCTTGTGGAAGGATATCTGAGCATTACTGAAGCTTTCTTCTGTTGCCAAGTGTTTCTTCGACTTCCATGCACTTTATCATCCTGCAGCATCCTCCCTTATTCAGCATAACATGACTAATAAAATGAACAATGTCCTTCAAGGCTGAGGCTTATGTGCTATCTCTAATTAGCGTACAAGGCTTCCCACTCTAAGGGACAAGGGAGGTAGACCTGGAAGTTACTGGCTCGGAGATTAAATTTATATTATGCATGCAAATCTAATGTATTTAATATGTATTTCCCAGTACATCCACAGGAAAGCTCCAAAGAGATTCATGCCACCACTAATGGTTGTGTGATCTGGACTAAGGCACCAAAAGGAACAAAACAAGAACTTTAAATGGGAATTCCTCTCTGAGGAAATCAGATAACCAATAAGAGACAGCAGCTAAAGCTCAATGACTTTAAGTTCTCAAAGCAGCCCTTTGCTGATAATGGGCAGAAGGGAAGGGGAGGAAGAAGGAGAAGAGATCAAAACCCAGAATGGGTCAAAGCAGCAACACTGAGCACGTGATATGAAAAGGGAGTGCTCAAAAGGGTTAGCTGTGGGTTTGATTACTAGGAAGATAAGCCACTAAGTAATAGAGTAGATATCAAACCCTTATTTTCAGTACCTAATTCCTATACAAATTGTTCCAAAAGTTGGGATATTCGTAAACACTGACATTCTTTCTTCAGTCATCACTTGGCACTTCCTCAGCATTGCACTCTATTAAAGAGCCAAGACCAAGATCATGTGAGTCTGCAAATCTACACAGACAAAGATCTTGGCAGAAACCCCTTGTTAAAAGTGAGTTACCTTGGAAAAACTCACCATTAGATCTACTACCATTCCCACCATGCATAGATGCAGTGCTTATGCTTCACATGAAAAGTTTTGCATAAATTTCCACAGAAGACTGTATTTGATACTACTTGACAACTATCCTTTTTAGATTTCCTTGCTCCTGACAGTGAAAGTAAAGAACAGCTCAGGAAAATTCTTTGTCGTAAGTCCCTTCGTATAACAGTAACTGTTCCAGGGTACCAAAGATCTTATTTCTCCTGATCCTGCCTGTCCTGCTTGTAAGAGTAGAATCAGACAGCCTTATTATAAGCAGATCCTACACTTGATCATGAAAAACTCACATCTGTCTATGCCTCCTTCTACCTATTGACATTAACAGAAATTTTAAACATTTGAGAAAAATGACCTCTCAAAAGACCACTTTTCCAAAGCATTGGGTCACCAGTGAATACATATCAATGTCAAAGCAGTACTGCATTAACTTGTGGCTATACCTCTGGCTCTTTCTCCCTTTCTCTGGTAATATACCAGAAATAAAACACAACTGTCAATCTTAGAACATTTTAAAAGCATTATTTGCTACCCTCCTCAAGATTTTTGTTGTTGATGCTATTTAAATAATACTCAAGACTAACAAAACATGGGTATAAATACTGGGAAGAATTGGCAGTCATTCTGGCCTTTATAGGGACAGAGTCATTCTATGGTACTTCTCTAAACCCAAAGTAAAATGTTACTCTGTAAGACTAAGGAGGCTATAGGCTTAGCATAGGTGGAATAGTCCATAAAGGATTTGATTAGCCTTGGTTGATGCATACTTATGCTGATAAGCAGTCAAATTTGGAAGATCCTACAGCAGAGCAAACAGATATGGAAGGTACTGCATTGCATAGGAAATTAATTCCAGATATTTTTTGGCTGAAATTTGAGAATTTGAAATGGAAGAGAACTAATTATGACCTGAATGCTCCTGACTGCAGTGCATGGTGTTAATTTTTCTCTCAGACAAATTGTAGGGTGCTCAAATATAGGCAAAGTCATGCGGGAAAGTACTTCTGTCAGCAAGTCATATGAGGTTTTAAACCCTGCTATATATACCACTCCAAAAGCTCTTTTCACTCCTCACATAATTTGAGTGGTGAATTTGTGGTTATGTGAGTAAAAAGAAAAATTAAAAATAAACTTATATTTCCATCCATTATTCACAATAATCTCGCAAACCATCTCTGAATATCAAAATGAACTTTTCCATGAAAAGCTTTTCTACCATTAGCTGAAATGGCACAGAGGCAGGCCATCAGTGATTCCTCTGGAGTGCCTATGTCCAGGCTCTGCTAATCCATAATGTTTCATTTTTCTAACTCTGTCATTGCATCCAATTTGTCTGCCTAGAAATTGAAAACTTAGAGTTATTCTGGCCTCAGTTATGGCTTCTAAGATGCCCAAGAGAAGTCAGACTTAGAAAAAGCAGCATAGCCTCCTCCATCATCTGTAAAAATTTTAAGGGCAAGGGTTGCAAGGTGAACAACTGAAATGTTATGAAATACAATTATGCAGGAAAAATATGGTTATGCATAACTTCATTCAGATTTCTGTTGCTTAACCTTTTTGCTACAGTTCTCAAGGACAGTTGCCTTTAATATTTCTGCATGATACATATTTTGGTCAATGTGGGGACTGCCTAAACAGTTGTTCATTACAGTGGTGTACCTGAACTGTATGTGGTCTGTGACTTATGACTCAACCTCTGATCTCAAAACAGAATTATTGATTTTCCCTTGGCTATTCCGTGGCAGTACCCATGACAATGCCTGAACAGGAGTTAACATTCACAGCCTGCAAGCAAGGCACAGGTATTCCTCCTACTTTGCAAACCGGTAACAGGGGCATAAAGGTATTACTACCAAAAGTCCTCTGACTTTAGACTTCACAACTGGCCACTGGGTTGTTTTCCTGGTGTGCCCTGTACTGCATGCCATAACTTATGCTCATAACACAGATCCAAGCTGAAAAAGCTCCAATCTTAGATACCATAAATGTCATGCAGGAAACAATGAAGGAAAGCTCCTTACCAGCTGTCACAAGAATGATTTGAAATCCCTTGCCTAAGATCACATGGGATTTCTATGGCAAGAAGAGGAGGAAAATCTATCTCTATAGGTCAGTAGTCAAGCATATGATCCAACAAACTACAATTTCTCTTCTTGCAGCTGCCTCTCTTATTCTCCATGCACATTTAGAAGAGTACAGACATCAAAACAAGGCACCTGTAAGGAATAATATCCTCTGTAACACTTTGCTCACTTTTGTTTTAGATAGACCCATCCTGCAGACAAGTTGGAAGTCCTGAGGAAAGGGTAATATCTGGTCAAATATGCAGTGTACAATACTGAGCATGTATGTAGTGGAGATCACTGAAGCTGGACTAACAAATTAATTCAGATATTTCACAGATTTTGCATAGCTGGGTTTTATTTTTGCAACTTCACTATATTTCCACATGAGTGAATTTATATAGTTACTTGATGTTGCATGTGTGTGCAGTTGCCATGGTTTTTAAGAGGGCAAACTGAGAAAGAGAGAATTTATCCCAAGATATCAAACTGGTCTTCAGTTAGGTTGTAACCTTCACATCAGTCTCACAAACCTCTTCTCTTTCAGACAGAAAAACTGATAGCAGGAATAGCCTGTCATTGTTAACACAGATCAGGTTTGGAGGTCAACAAGATTAACACTATTTTTCTGAATATTGGAGGAGTCTACATATTTCATGGAAAGTAGTTTTGATCAAAATGTTTTTCCTCAGCTCTGTGCAAAGTTCATTTGGAGCAATTCATACTTCAGTTTTGTAAACATTCCATTGTTAAATGGCAATTTCAGCTGATCTCAAAGACTGTGGTCCTTCCTGCAAGGGCACATGCACTTGCTGTGTGAACTGTCTGCATAAGCAGATGTACTATTTGTCCCACATGGACTCCCCATCATGTTTATCTCCTCCTCTTATAGCAGAAAGTTGGAGATTGAAGAAAGACTTCAGTGTTCCCACATGACGTACATGGAGGTAAAGTACTGTTGGATAAGAGGAGCCAAGTTACCTTTCTGTCAGAAAATAATCCAGGTAGAACTAGTTAATCCTTCAATCCTTCATCATTTACAGTCTTTGGGGTTTGTTTTTTGGTTTTTTTTGGTTTTTGGGTTTTTTTGTACAGAATGTATTTTTATTAAATTGTCTTTTTAGTAGAATTTGCTGCAACAAAACCCAAACAAGACTAGACTTTTCTACACGAAGGCAAGAAAAGGTATCCTTGGGCATAGCGAAAGGGGTAATTGAAATTCAGCCAGCAGTAACCAGACTACATTATTGTTGAACTGGAAAGCTTACTCATTCCTGTGTTCAGATCCTCTTTTCTGGAGGAACATTTTCTTAAAAAAAGAAGCAAAACTAAATACAAACCCAAACAAAGATAACATAAAACTCACAAAGCAGTAACTCTCCTCCCCTGACAGCAATGTTCTCATCAGTTATTGAGCAAAGTCTTTCTCAGCTCTCTCTGCTTGTGTTACTGATATAGAGTAATGATTTGACAGATTACTCTGTTTTAATAATATCCAAACTGTAATCCAAATCATGTTGGCATTTCAACATTACAGCACAAAGTTAAGTGGGTGCCTTAATTTTCTTTCTCAAGCTAAAAGTCAAATCACTAAAAGGTTAAGCTGACTAATATAAATTATTATAATATTCTTCTTAACCTGTCATAAGATCAATAATTGGTGTCATCATTCATTTTCCAAAACTAAAGACACTAATATTATTATTCCAATAAGAGAGAACAAAACTATATCAACTTCCTGCCATTCCTATTTTATCAAATTTGGAAATTTCAAACTCAAATCAGTAAATGAAAATAACCCAATGAAATCAAATCTCAAACGTTCTGTTCCTGCGTAGAAAAGAAATGACCATTTGATTAATGACCTCTAGGAAAGCTATAGTACTTTTTGTGGAGTTTAAAATACAGCACTAGGTTTTGCAATAAATTTATCTTAGCAATCTTTGAAGATATACACGTGATATCTTTCTCTTTCCTTTAACTCCTAAACACAGTTTCTCAGTTGTTATTCTTTTAACTCATTATAGACTGTCAGAGGAACACCATGGCCTTGATTCTCTAGCACTGCACATTTGCAGAGATGTAAAATTTCAACAGAAGAAAGTGTATGTTATGTAGTAGTACATAACTTTTAGGATGTGCTATTTATTTTCTGTTCATTTTCCTTACCATTTTAAAAAAATCCTCATTCCCAGACATAAGAGATCCTACTTGGTCCAAACCAGCATCAAAGTGCTCACTCTGTTATAGAAGCATCTGAGTTTTGCTTTCTGTATTGTTCAGTTTGCTTCAGCTAAAGGTCACACAGAACTGGCTTGCCTACACTTAAAAGGATTTCCCAGGAGAGCTATATGGGCCAATACTGATAGGGAAGACCAGGTTTTATACTGTCAAAAGCTTTCTTTTAATGCTGTAACTTAAAATAGTCCTTTACATGGCACTGGGCACAAACATAAAGGAAAAGTATGAGTGTCCTTAGTAGGACACGTATATACATACAAAACTTAGGCACACAGCTTTTTGAGCAGAGGAGGAAATAATGGAAGAAAGGGTGAATTAACACAATGCCAGAAAACTAAGAAAAAACTAAAATCTAGACAGCTCTGCAAGGTTGAAGTTGAAATTCTATACCTCTGAAAGACAATGGTGTAGAATGCTCAAAACAATGTACAGAAGTACTGTAGAAGAGTCTTAAGGAGTCTTCAGTAAAATGTTTTTTCTGTAAATAAGATTTTAAATAAATAAGCATGAAATAGGAAGATATGGAAGATGGTAAACACATTGTAATGCATACTAAAAATGTAAAAGAGAAATGGGCTTACTGCAATAGAACTAGGTCATACAGCAATATAGCTGTCATGGTTTAACCCCAGCCAGCAACTAAGACCATTCAGCCATACTCTCACCCCACCTCCAACCTTCCTCCAGTAGGATGGAGGAAAGAATCATAAAAAAGGAAAGGTTGTGGATTGAGATATAGACAGTTTAATAATTTTCATCTATTATCTGTCTAAGCAGAAATCACACATGCAAGCAAATGAAAACAAGTCATTTACTACTTCCCAACAGCAGACAGGTATTCAGTCATCTCCAGGAAAGCAGGGCTCCATCTTCCTTCTCCTCCCTGCTTTATATGCTGATTATGACATGATATTGTATGGAATACCCTATTCGTCAGTCAGGGTCATCTATCCCATATTTGTCTCCTCATAATTTCTTGTGCACTCTTAGCCTACTCACTGGTGAAGTGGTGTGAGAAGCAGAAAAGGCCTTGACTCTTAAAAACATCCCTGTATTTTCAACATTGTTTCCAGCACAAATCCAAAACATAGCCCCAGACCAGCTACTGTGAAGGAAATCAACTCCACCCCAGCCAAAACCAGCAAAATAGTATGGATGAGCTTTAGGAAAGTGATTCAAATTTGGTGCTACTTACCATGTAGTATTTTGAAGCCTAAGTTATTTTCTTAGAGGCATGAAAAGCATCAGGCTTTCAGACACAAATCTCAATCCACCACCCAAACACTGAAAGAAAAACAAGGAAAGAAGAGACAGTTTGATTTGGCAAGCTTGTGGGTGACATACAGATTGTGACATAGCGTAACTCTGCATCAGGAGTATGCCATGCAAAACAGTAATATCAAGTTCCAGGATTTGATTTTGAGTAGACCTGTGCAAAAGCTGTTACCTCAGAAAATGATCTGGTGTAGCCAAGAAGTCTCTCTAAAGTTCATTTAAATCTAGTTATCAGTTTTAGTTATTCACACACACAAAACCAAGGAGTTTCTTTTACACCTACTAAGTATTTTGCTATATTTCTTTAAGAAAAAAGAAAAATCTTTCTTAACGGTCCACCAAACCAGCCACTATCACTGGTATGCTGCTCTGTCCAGCTCTGATTGGTTCCAGGTCTGGGTCTGTGAAGTTACAGGGCCTGGTAAACAGGCCTAAAACAAAATAGGTGACCCATGGATGAATTGAATTGCATCACTATGTGTACTGTTCCATTTGTAATTTCTCACACTGGTATTATAAATAGAATTTTGCTGTGTTATTTTTGATACAGAGAGTGTGTGAAAAAGTATCATAATTGCATTACCAGTAGAATTGGGCTGTGCCACCTTAATTGTAGTTTTTCCAGCATAAACGGGACTTGAGAAAGAGCAACAATCCCTCGGCTATCAACATCCTGGTTGATCAATCAGCACAAGCATGAACAGTGTGGGAAAGGAGAACTGCGCAAGAAAGCTGCATCTCAACAGACTCCTTAGTTCAAAGATAAGATATCCAGCTGTTCCCTGGTCAGGCTGCAAGAGGGGGGACAATGGAGCAGCTGAGATCAGAGATTCTATGTGTTTAGAATTATGCAATTTTTTTATTTAACAGTATAAATACTGGATCTTTTTGCAGTAACTTTGGAGTCCTCACTTATGAGTGGACGCACCGCGCAGGACCTCTGAATTGTCTGGGACAGACTTTCCAAAATCTTTGCTGCGATAGGAGAACCCCAGTGACTGTGGATCTTGATGATGATAATGGGAAAATTGGTGATGTATCTTTCTTAATTACTGTACTTATTCTCTCATACTAATGATTAGGTGCATTGTCTTTGAAGCTGCTATTGTTAACTTGTTAATCACTACTAATAATTTGTTACCTTTTTTGTTTTAATAAGTTAAGTAAAACTTAATTTCACATATTATTTGAGAGTTTGGGTCTTTTATATTGATTGCATTCTGTGGTTTACACTGTGGTAAAACAGCTTGTGAGTCCAAAGTTTTGAGATGATAAAAAATTCACACTTTATTTCACATAATTTCAGTATAGCCTGATTCCAAACACAGGATGACTATTTCCTTTTCTGACTGAAATAAAAGACTTTTTCCAGTGGTAGTAGCCAAGAAACCATAACCATCAGTTATAATTAGTGTTGCATGAACTAAAAATGGATTATTTAAACAAAAAAATCATATCTGAAGGACATCAAAGGCCCCCGAGAACTAACATCTACTGCACTAGATTTACCATAGCTGAATTTTAGTATAGCATTTGATATAGAGATTCGGTCTTGCAGATTTAGTTTTGGCTTGGATATGATTGCAGTTATGTGGACAAAAATTCATTTGAAAAAAATCTGTAAACAAAGAGTAATGCTAATTGCTACCATATGAATTTGGATAAACTCCTGGTGTAGTGATACAGAGATTGATGTTCAGTAGACTTTCTTAATTTTCATCTGCGTTCAGGTGATGAGCAATAAATACCTTTTTTATATACATACAGATGAAATGCATATACTCTTACACATACACACACGTGAAGAACAGTGAAATGGGAGATCTTGCAAATTCTAGCAAAGAGAGTGCAATGCTAAAGGGATATAAAGTCTGAAAACTTATGGAAAATTTATGTCAAGTATTCACTGGAAAGAAATCTAGAATACAAAGGCCCAGAAGGCAAAGTAAGGGTAATACTGAACACTGCCTTAGAAAAACATGCAACACGATCCGGGGGTGCACATGCTGAAGTGATATACAACATAGCAAAGCAGAGAAGACTGGTCAAGGTGCTCCTGTAATATCATGTTCAATTCTGTGCTCCTCAGTGTCTAATACAGACAAATAAGTACCAATTGAGAGAAGAAAAAACTCTGTTACCTAATGGTAGTAATATCTAGGCTGCAATTCTACTGAAGTCAATGACAGGCATCTACGTACCTTTGAGGATCAGGCCCTCAATCTCACGTAGAAGGATTTGCTTATGAAGAAAGATTAAAAGGTCTAAATATGAACAGCTCAGCTAAGCTCTGACTAAAGGGAGACGAGATAACTGCCTATAAATATTTGAAGGGTATAAACATTAAGAAGGGTGATGAATTATTTAGATTGGTACAAGGGATATAACGAGAAGTAATGGGATGAAATTAAGAAAGTGAAAATTTAGGCTGCTCCCTGACAGCAAGGTATATTTCATCTATGAAATAATTTACACAGAACATCATGAAAAATGTCTTCAATGTTAGATGTATTAACCTGTTATAGTCTCCCAACAGTAATGGCATAAGTCCCATCTTTTGGGGCCTGCTAAAATTAGATTAAGCTAAGTATGAGAAAATGAATAGAGAACTATCTTGCACTGGCCAGGAGACTCTCTAGATGACCTGATTAATAAATCTACTCCCCTGCTCCAACTTCTCAGACTCCTGTTAGCTTTTCTATCAGAGAACACCACAGCATTTCCAGCATAATCTTTGTAACCAAGTAAGAGAGAAAATGGGATCTTGGGAAGTGGATACAATTTTCTTGAGAAGGAAGGCATCATAGTCACTCTAATGACTGTTATCTAGCAACTACATAGTAGAACAGTAAGTGTCCTGAGAGGAGCACACCATCATTTGCAATCAGCATTAGGACAGATTAACAACTAAGACAGTGGCAGAAGCAGGGGCAAGGTTGGGGAAAAGAACTAGCTAGAAAATGAGCTTGTACATGACATACACCATTTAAGAGGCAATCTCATGCCTTTAAGGTTGTAGTGCAGAATTTTTCAATTTCATCAGTTGTCTTGTGTTTGTGCAAGCATGACATGCCACAAGTGAAACCCATCTACTTAGAGCATGACCTTGTCCATTCAGAAAATAATGCAGTGCTGTGGAAAAGAGGAAGTGCAGTACTCCAAGAAATGTCATTGCAACTGCAGAAAAAAAGCTTCCAGGTGTAACAGAGCTTTCTTTCATCTCTTCTAGCACTGCTCAGATAGCAGTGCTAAGATAGCACTGTAGAAACTTCCCTAGTGTCCAACAGAGCCAATGTCAGCTGGATACAAGATGAATTGACCACTGGCTAAAGCTGAGCCAATCAGTGACAATGGTAGTACCTTTAGGATAATGTACGTAAGAAGGGAGAAGAAAGCTGCTTAGAAGGTTTCAGGTTGAAGAATGCCAAGCAGAGAGAGGAGAGAGAATACATGAGAAAAAACTCTGCAGACACTAAGGTCATAGAATCATAGAATCATAGAACAACCAGGTTGGAAGGGATCCATCGGATCTTCTAGTCCAACCATTTCTATCAAACACTAAACCAAGTCCCTCAGCAACTCATCCACCTGTGCCTTAAACACCTCCAGGGAAGGGGAATCAACCACCTCCCTGGGCAGCCTATTCCAATGCCCAATCACCTGCTGTGTGAAAAACTTTCGGTCAGTGAAGAAGGAGTAGAAGGAGGTGCTCCACAGAAGTTTTTGCACATTCATGCTTACTCCAAAGAACCTGTGGACCAAAGATGTAAATTTAATATAAGTTCTCCTTTCATAAATTTGTATCTAAATATGTTGAGACAGATACAACTGAAATGAACTCTGTAACATTTAGCTAAATCTATATGTAGCAAGAAGAAGAGCAAGCAAGTCTACCCAGAGTTTTATCCTTATAATGGATGTGTTAGGGTAGGTTTCGTTCATTTTATAGTAACAAATTGTGTCTGGTGCTGTCACACAGTATTTTTGTAAATGGCTGCATATACGTCTAAATATTAGAATCAACTACACTTGTATGAATGAAACTTGTCCCAATTCACATTTATGCAGTCCCAGAGAACCCAATAAACCAAATTCTACTTTCAGTCATACAAGCATTAATGCGAAGGACTTAATTGGTCTCAGTGGCTTTGCTCCAGAGGATGGAATATATCTTAGCATAACTTCATAGCATAAAAAAACCAGAATGGGACATGGTTTCTAGAATTTTTAGGTCAATTTTAAGACATTTTTTCAGGTTTATTTTCTGACTTCAAAAGACTGAACAACACTCAGCAGATTCCCTTGATTTTTCACCTGCATTTTGCATTAATAAACACACAAACAAACCAACCACCATCACCTGGCATGCCAGCACAGAACAATAGCTAATGCTTTATTCTAAGCATAGACTACAGAAAGTAAGGCTGGAAGAGACCTCAAAATACTATCCAGTTCACCTGTTTTTCCAAAACAGAGACTACTGTATATAAATCAGTCCTGAACAGACATCTAACACAAGCTGAGAAGCATCTGATAATTGTAATTATATAGCCTTGTTATATAAAATCCACCAGTGTTTAACTGACCTTCCTGATATAAATCATTTAAGCCCAAATCTATAAAAGGATTCTGTATTTAGAAGTTGGATTAAAGCGGAATTTACAAGTTCAGAACCGAGATCCCCAGACCACCTGCCTAGCTGTCACTGACTTAAGAGTTACATTACTTTTCTACATCAAAGTTCCCCAGACACCTAGGGCTTGCACTTGTTCCAACAGAGGAAGATCCCATTTTTGACAAGGTTGAGTGACTCAGCATCTGGTTCATGCTTGCACTATGCTGGAGTCAATCAACACGGGAGGTAAATGGAGGAACTCGGTCTAGAGCACACGGTCCTATCAGTGCTATCAGATCAATTTGTGCAAATGTACAGCACCAACAGCCGCCTTCCTTCAAAATAAAAAGGACAGAGGAAGAATGAAGAAACAGCATGACACTCAGGCACCCCTCCTCTCTTTCTACTTAAATCAATGGCTGAAGTTCTTCAAATCAGATGTGTTTCCAAAATACATCTGTAATTTCCTTCTTCCAATTTAAAAAGATCTCACTTTCCAAACTGGTGAATCCTAGAGTTCTTTATCCACTTCTGCTTAATAGGCTGGAGAATGAGCATAATTAAAGTTAACGAGACCCCAGTACTCACACCATTTTAGAATCATTGATAAAAAGCCCTTTTGAAAGACCATTTTAAAGGTCTTTTGAGTCACGAGGGTCCTGGAAACTACCTGTGGGACCCATGGAAGCCTATCACCTTTGTGACCTGCAACAATGTGCATGGAACACAGTGGTGAATAAAATAAGGGGCACACTGAGAGAGAAAAACTCTTCTGGATCACAGAATTTGAAGATATTGTCATCATATTATAATGATCCAGAATAATTTACATTTTAGGAATTAACACTCTCAAGAGAGCAGGACATGAGTTCAAGATCCCAAGGAACAGCATGGCTCTGACTTTCCCTCTACCTACCCATTCTGATAAGTGATCGTGTCTCTGAGTACAAAACCAAGGACCCCACATTCCTTTCAGTCCCATGGGAAGAGGAGAGTATATTGTTGATTCTGTTTCTTGAAAGTAATAAATTTTGTGCTATTATATTTTGGGGTTGGGGTTTTTTTTTTAAAGGTACAGACACTATTAGGACAAATTCTAGACAATGAATTCCAAAAAGACAAAAATGTTCATTGAAAGCAAGAGATGGTGACTTGAATTTTTCTCCTACCTCCCAGAGTTGTATGAAACAACACAGTCTCCAGTGGACAGCCTCTAGCCAATCTGTATTGGCAAGTTTGAGGCAGTTTGGTGATAACTGGCTGATCCTGAGGCTAATGCTCAAACCAATCTGGAAATTAGTGGATTTTGTCAGTCCATATTACTGAGACAGCTAGATTGCCCCATGTGTTGTATAGGGAAGCTTGTCTCTTGGTAAGGTTAGATACCCCTGCAGCAACCAGACACCTAAAACATTGGTGTTAACAGCATGCAGAGCTACAACAGATCCATATGATGTATGATCCATGGAAAAGGTTTCAAAAATAAAACCTGACTAAGGAAAATTCTGGACTACTTAGTGATTAACAAGATTAATCAGTAAATTGATTTAAGAAACAAAAGAAAATGCTTAGATTATAAAAGAATATATTGCCTCAGAGCTCATGACTTCAGTACCCTTGTCTGCAGAGACCATACAAAGCAGTTCACACCTGGTGTTACTCGGAATATTTTACATGGAAAACTGATTTCAGACATATTAGCATTGAAGATCTAAGCACTATGTGAGGAATTGGCACTATAAAGAGAAAATTCAAAACAAATGCATAACAGGCACTTTTACAAAATGCTATGGACTTCTAGCATACCCACAGACGAAACAGTTATAATAACTATACACAGATAAATGGAGGTTTCATATAGTCCACTGTGTGTGTGCTTCTCACACTCTGTTTCTCAGAAAGTTTTTAGTTTCACCATGATGTCCTCCTGTTTTTAGAGGCCATAAAGATTAGCAAAGAAACCCCAAAACTGTTTATTTGAAATATATTTCTGCTGATTTCATGCTTTTTTACTTTTCTGCAAGCATTAGTAAATATTGTATAAGAGTAGCTCGCTTCAACCAGATGTCAAGTTTTAAATAAATGTAAAAATATATTTTCCATTTTACTTTGTGTGAACTTCTGTTAACAATATTGTACATGACTTCTCTACATCAGTTCACCACTAACTGCAAAATCAACACTTGATCACTTCAAGACAGTAAAATATATTAAAGTAACCAAACTAAACATTTCTCTAGTTTCCCACCTGTTCTATGGAAAATGTTCAGTGTTCAGTCTAGGAAAAGTCAAAAAAAATAAAGGAGGGGGGAGGAGTAAAGATTTTGCCATATTGCTACAGTGTAATAAAAATAGAATCAGTGCCTAAACGTCAGAAGCAACTTTAGTATAAAAAAAATCAGGCCAGTATAATAAGTTTTTCTTTTGCTTGAAGCTAAAACTTGAGTCAGTCAGAGGGCAGCAAGCTGACCAACATGTCTTGAGACAACAAAATGTATTCTCTTCCTTCGTATTCACTTCTCCTGAAGTTTCAAGGATTCACCAGCTTGGAAGCATCATTACAGCAACTAAGCAATGAAAGGAAAACAACTGAAAAAATCCCTGCAAAGGGTGACCCCTGAAATGGCTGATTGAGTGCACGTTGCCTCAGACTCTGCTAAGAAAGTAAAAAATAAATTTTATGTCCTTGTTCGGAAACTTTTGCCTATTCACCAAAAAAAAAAAAAAAAAACCAAACAAACCATAATCCTTGTTCTCTCACAAAGCTCACAGGCAGGACACAGCAGTGAAGTACTAGCTTACACCACTCCAGCCCTAGCAGCAGCTGAAGGAGTTGAAGAGCTGCAAGCATTAAGGACAAATCCTACAGATGCATCTGACCTATGGAAGTACTCGTCTCTGGGAAGAGAACAAAGCTGTGAGTAAAAGGCTGATGTTTATGTAGAAGGAGTTACAGCAGCCAGGCCTCAGCTTTGCTCTGGGCTCACAGAGGGAGTTCACTCAGCTCAATGGCTTCAGATTTGCCCTTTTTCTTCACCTCTGTAGAAAATAAAAGCAATTGCTAATTACCTGCAAAAGATAAAGTGAGAGAGAAGAGTTAAAAACTACTCTTTAAACACAGGTTTAAAGGAAAGGGCAAGCTATTAGCAACACAGCTTGAAGACCCATGTAGCAAATTAGACAATTACACATTCTTCCTGGACAATTGCTCCCAGTTTCTGCGGAGTCTAAGTTTGCCAATTAAAAACCAACCAACAAAAAACCTTTCTACCTTCATCATTGGCAATGAAATCACCCTGGCACAAAAACAAAGCATTCTTGATTCCCAGTATTTCTAGCAGGGAAGCTCCAGGACTGAACTGCTGAAACACTGAAGCACTTGGAGTTTTTCTACTTGCCAGGGTTTTACTACTTGCTGACAGTGTTTTCTAGAACACCAAAGAGCAAGGAAACAAATAGGGTTCAAACAGGTCTGGCAAGACAGCTTAAGGGAGCTCCCTGCTGAGCAGGAGCAAAGAGCACCAAGAACATGTGGGAACAGCAAGAGACATAAAAATGGGGAGGAGCTAGAACTGGAGCTGGTTCCATCACATTACAGCACAAATAGGTAACTATGTGCATCTACCTTCTCAGAAACAGATGGTTTTGATGAAGATGGATGTGGATATAGGAAAATATCCTGTTTGTATGAACAAATAATAGGAATCTGGGAATGATTTCCTCCAATGAAGGCAGGATTGTAATGTGGAGCACCATCATAAAGTACCCTTCTTTCCCAGAAGCCTGTAGTAAAAGGTGTGATTTCTCTTCTAAATGTGACTTCTGACTAGTGCCAACATCGTTATTTGCTAATGGTTCACAACTATAAAATATGTGGTATGTTTCCAAGACACAGACATGTGAGTTAAGAATTACTGATTTTACAGAGGGCAGGATAATTTGAGAAAACTGCAGAAAAGATGAATGTAAAACTTACAAGATGGGAGAGCAAACTTGACATGGTGGGGAGAGAGAAAAGAGTACAGAAGGTCAGTTATAGGTGGGGAAGAAGAAACTGTTCCAGAAGATAATACTGGTAAACGTGAGGAAACAGCATTAGGATCAGAAAACCCATAAATGTGCTTACCAGAAAACAAATAAAGAAAATGGAGTCATGCCAAAAAATTAAAAGCCTTTAAAAAGCAACTGAAAATGAGAGGCCTGACAAGATACATTTTTCAAATATTAGACATATTCCACCAGTATTTGTCAAATATAATTCTTCAAATATTATTCGTTGCCTTAGTTGGCCAAGTACTCTTCCATAAACATATTGTTCAAAAAACTATCAAGGAATTTAATTTAATAATCTATGTGGCTACTATTTTTCTAGTTATATTATCCTCTCCCAAAGTAAGCTACACTGTTGTTAAATCTGTTAACTGCAATGAGTGTTATTTGTGGCAAGGAGAGTTTTTCTCTTTTTTAGCTCATCTATATATAGGTCCTATGTAGAGGAGTAAGAACAGGAGGCTGGCGGCACTACAATTAACTACCATACCCGGCAAACAGTATACGAGGTTCAACAAAAAAAATAAAAATGACACTAGCCCTATACTTTGTGAAACAAGAGTGGGAAAGGAGAGTCAAAGAGATAGTTATAGAACATGTTCTAACATGTCACAGTGGGGCAACGTTCAACCTGATCGCTTCACTTAGTATGAGTGGATGTGTGTTCACATCTAGACATTTCCTTACCCGCGCAAAGATAATGCCAGCTTGCAAGAATGAATAACAAGTTAATGTCAGGTTTCTTGTGAAATTGAATACATCCACAATGGAAACTTCATTTCTTGACTGAGGCTTATAGTGAAGAGATCCCAAAGATTAAGTTGGTGTTTAAAGGAACCCATATTTTTGGCAGAAGATGTGAAAGCAAAAGTGGAGACCTTCAAAAGCCTTACAGAAAATGATCTGTGGAATTGCTTTGAACAACGGTATCATCATATGCTTTTGTGTGTCAAGTCAGAATGGAACTAGTTTGAAGATGATCATAGCTGATTTTCTTACTTTTTAAAATAAAAATTGTTACAGGCATGGTTTCTTTTTTGGGGGTCTGAACCTCATAGAACCTGTTTTTTATTTCTTTGTGTTATGCAGACATAGGTAATTTTCCTCTAGTGTAATAGGACTAGTCCTTTGCATAGTTAATGTCAACTTTCAACATGCAGATTACCATAATTAAACTTCTTTGGTGCTAAATTCAAAGTTACATGCAATTTGCCTCTTGTCTGTTTAAATAAACCAGTGCTTTGTGAGATTAGTCTAGTCTCTATTATTGTAAGGGCTTGTGATGAAGTAATTTTCACCTCAGTATGTATTCAAATCAATTTTCAGTGCTGCTAAAAGGCAACATCTTTTCTCCCTCATAATGTTTTGCATCCCAAAATATATTAAGAATAAAGTATTGTTTCAGAAACTTAAAAAAATAGATTAAAATTAAGTTTGTTACAAAGCAAACTATCAAATATTAAGAAAACTTCACATTTGGTGTCATAGAGGTGATTTTAATTTAGACCCCGTTGTGTACATATATTATAATACCATCTTTAATTATGCAATTGCATAGGAAGGTTCTGTGACACTTCCTCAGGAATGGGAGAGGTGCTTGAGGACTGGGCAAAAACTAATATCACTCCAATATTCAATAAGGGTGAGAATAAGGACCCAGTAAACTACAGGCCACTGAACCTCACCTCCATTCTCAGAAAGCTGGTGGAATACCTCATTCTCTATGTGAAGTCTAAGCATTTAATTGAAAAAAAAGGATATTGGGAGTGGTCAATATGGATTTTTCAAGGGGAAATCATGCTCAATCAAGCCAATAACCTCTGTAATGTCATGATTGTCTGGGTAGACAAGGGGAGAATGGTGGTTATTGTAAACCTTGACTTCAGCAAAGCCTTAGACACTGCCCTCCAGAACATCCTCATAGATAAGTTTAGGAAGTGTGGGTTAGATGAGTGGACAGTGAGATGGACTGAGAGCTGTCTGGATGGCAGAGCTTAGAGGGTTTTCATTGGCAGTGCAGAATCTAGTTAGAATCCTATGGCTAGCAGTGTTCCCCAAGGGTCAGTACCAGGCCTTGTCTTGTTCAACAAATTCATCAATGACCAAAATAAAGGAACAGAGTATAAAAAGTGGGGAGAGAAGAGGATGATATGCTGGAAGGCAGTGCTGCCACTCAGCAAAACCTGCATAGGCTTCAAAGTCAGGTGAGAAGGAATACAATGAAGTTCAACAAAGCTGAGTGTAGAGTTCTGCAACTCAGGAGGAGTAAGTCTGCGCATCAATACAGGTTAGGAGTTGACCAGCTGAAAAACAGCTTTGTGGAGAAGGACCTGGGAGTACTGGTGGACAACAAGTTAACCATCACCCAGCAATGTATCCTTATAGCCAAGAAGTCCAATGGTATGCTGGGGTGCATTAAGAAGATTGTGGCCAGAAGGTCAAGGGAGGTTATGTACTCCCTCTACCCTGCCCCAGTGAGGCTCCATCTGAAGTATTGTCTCCAGCTCTGGGCCCCTCAGCTCAAGGAAGACAAAGAGCTACCGTAGAGTCCAGCAGAGGACCATGAAGATGACTAATGATCTGCAGTATCTCTCTTATGAGGAAAGGCTGCTTGAGCTTGGTCTGTTAACCTTGGAGAACAGAAGACTGAGACAGGACCTTATCAATGCTTGTGAATATCTAAAGGGTAGGTGTCAAGAGGAGGGGGTCAATCTAGTGGAAGATGTCCCTGTACATGTCAGGGAAGTTAGAAATAGAGAATCTTTGAGGTCACTTACAACCTAAACTTTTCTATGACGCTTCCCAGCAGCACCCACAAACAAGACAAGGGGCAATGAGTACAAACTGGAACACAGGAAGTTCCACCTGAACATGATGGAAAAACTTCCTTACTGTGAGGGTGTTGGACCACTGGAACAGGTTGGCCAGGGATCTTATGGAGTCTCCCTCTCTGGAAAAATTATATACCTACCTATGTGCTCTCCTGTGCAACTTGCTTTAGATGAACCTACTTTAGCCAAGGAGTTGGATTAGGTGATCTCCAAAGGTCCTTTTTTGCAGTTGGAGAAAGGGGAATAAAGGCCACAGGAATTACCAGCGACAACAGAAGGAAGTCAAGAGAAGAGGCAAGTTTTGAGCTGCAGGTCTCTGGACTCCCAAATCCAGGCTTCACTCTTCCAGACTATGTTATCTACCTGTCAGAGGTGCAATCGACTTGCAAAGTCCACTTACCACAGTCATGTCTGCCTGTGCTCACCACCCACCTGAGGCAGGCATTCATAGTTGCAGCTGTCCAGGGAACACACTGCCCATCTATCAGCTGTTGTAACCCTTCCCACATCTCTAAGTGCCTCCCTTAAAAGCATTTGACTGACTCCAGCTTTCTTATTTTTGTTGTGTTAGATAGAATTACAGTCTAAAAACTCTAAAAGAAAAAAAAAGAGAGAGCAATCTATCACTGAAAAGTAACACTCATAAATCTCAGGAGCCTTCCATTTGTGAAACTAGTTCACTGAAATGTCTGCTTCTGGATCTAGATCCTCAGTGCCCCCTGCTTCATGTAATGAAAGTCACCATGCTAATTCTCTACCTGCTGCCTGGTAGAATTAGAAATGGATTCCCATAGCTTCCTCACAGGGCAAGAATAGAGAAAGTGCTTGCATATATACTTGGGGAACTGAGGAAGTCATCGGGCAAAGCCTCAATTAGCATGTGCAAATTGAAAGTTGCAGCTATCTTCATATTTAGTTTTGTTTTTTTGTTTTTTTTTTTTTTTTAATCAGAAAGTTGCTGTTGGAAAAACAAAATAAAACCCCTAAGTATTACACAAGCTTCCAATAATTAACCTAACGTCATAGGCCACTACCATATTTTTAAAGCTTATTTCCCCTTGCTATTTTTAAGCCTCTTTGAACAACCCTAAGTCCTATTGAAATTGTCTATGTTTGCAAAAGAACAGATGTCCATGCACACTTAACCCTAACTCTAAGCAGATTCTTTTTAAACTCTAACAGATTCTCTACATAAGACTCTTCTGCCTTCCCTACTTTAGCATCATCAAGTAAAATTAAAGTGAGTTTAATTGTTCAGATGAGGTCTTTGAAGTTGCAAAAAATATTTATTTGTCACAGAGATAGTGTTTATTTTTTCAGGGGAAAAAGAGTGAGAAAGCTGAGATTTGCATTGACTATGGTCACCATGCCAGCTACCAAGATAACTTTACACAGAGGACAATTTGCATAAACAACAAATAACATATTCCTGACCACCTCAAATGTACCCCAATGACCAGAGCACCCTGAAAGAACTAAAAAGGCTGTATTGAATCTTTCACCAAGCACACACAGAGACTACTGCACACTTACTGGCTGTATTTGTTTTTCATAAGAGCAAGGCATTAAACACTGTAAAGATCACTGGGGAAAATAACAAGCTTCAAAATACAGAGCTAAAGACATGGATTCTTTTTCTGGCAAAAGTCTACTTGACTTCTACACTCTCAAGTTTACTGACTCAAATGGGGCAGAATGAAATCTTGAGAATTAATTCTCCTGATAAACAGCTCAGCTTTCCATCAGCCTGACATGAACTACAATCTCTACTCTAAAAAGCAAAAATGCTTTGTGATGGAGAGGAAAGAGGAGGAGATGCATCACCCAAGTAGTGAAGGCTGGAGACATTTTTCTAGCAGAGACCGAGAGAAGGTATTATGTCTTCACAGAGAGCTGAAAAGTGTTGCTTTCAGCAACCATACAGAGGCTTCCACATTATTTTTCTCTCCTCCAAGGAAATTTTGCATGTGCATAACCCTGTGCTTATACAGGCATGCCCATGAGGATCACTGCTGGCATTGCTAGTGGGTATCCTTCCCCTCTGTGCCCTAACAGGTATATTTTAGCTGTCTTCCCACAGTACAACGAGTCAGAAGACCACTTGATAGTTGTCTGAATCAGCACTTCACACCCCAGACAGCAGGGCCAAATTATGCTCAGAAGAACAGGTGAACTGCAGAAGTCCTATGACAGCAGAGTTGGGCTTTAAAACAAGATCGTAGCACATGACTGTCAGCACCAGACTTTCAGCAGGAAGTGAATCAGATCTGGAGCATTTTCTCCCTCCCTTTCACTCAGAGAATCCCAAGGCCTGACCTTTAACCCCTTAGCTTGCAGCTGTAGGTGTTATTCACAGCATTGTTTGCCATGAAGTTTTAGCAACCTGAATCTTTTGTTTCCTCTAAGAATATGTTTTCTACCTAAAAAACTTGGATAATTAGAGTAATTTTTTCCCTAGTGAAGTATTAAATTTCTCATTTCCCTATTCCTCTCCTCGTACTAGATTTAATGTATTTCCAGGTCAGTTCCCATATACTATCAACACTTTCTACTTCACCAGCTAGGAAATTCAGCAAATACTACTCAGCCAGCTTGCTCATGCTACTTTATAGCTTGCTGTGGTCATTCATTCTCAGCTGAACTGTGCATTCAAGATAAACATAAGGTAGGTGCTCTACTTTAAAGCCCAGAATCACTCACGACAATCTACTATATTTGCTTGACTGTCCTTTCAAACCAAATGCTCTCTAACAGGGTTTAACCAGCAGCAATCCATCTTCCTCTACACCCACTTCCAGGGAGGCAGACAATACTTTTGGTCCAGGAATTTTTGATGGTTTTAAGGCGAAACAATCTCATATATATGACAATACTTTGATTGAAATATCCCCTCCTATTGCCAAATTCATAGCTGGACCTTCACCCATCCAATCCCCTATCCCTGCTTCCCCAGCAGAGGAGGTGCAGGGCACCAAGGCTTTTCTACTCTCCCATGAGGAAGATACTAGCAGCTCCTGTGTTCCTCCTTGCTATCTCGAGGCAGGACATTCGGGTATCCTTTTCCCTTCCCATCAGAAGCAAGATGCCAAGTAAGCAACTAACTTTACCTTTCCCACTGCCACATAAACAATCCAACAAACAAAACATCATTTGTTAAATGTGTTTTTGCATGAGGTGAGAAATCAGTATTGGTTATGGATGACCCAAGCACATCAACCAGATTTTTTTCCCTTTCAGCAAACAGACAACTATTTCTCTCTTTGGAAAGTTTCTAATTAAAAGTTAGGTTTCTCTCTCTTTACCTTTAGGAAGTACCATAAATTATAAATAACTGACTAGTCTTTCACCATCTCTAATGAACAAAACATAATATAGTTTCTCTAGTTTTTCCAACCTTGCTGTCCTAGGGACTTTTTATATTTGGATTGGAAGAAGACAGGCTGCTCAAGAAATCTGATGAAACCCCAAGACTGAAAATGTTGTGTCCCTCACCTACAGGAAGCACATTATGAAGGCAGCTGCAATGCAATCAAAGTCACTTCACAGTATGAGCTCCTTCAAATGACTTTCCCCATGATATGGTGCAGTTCCTTTGAGTGCAAGGTAATACAGTGTTCATGCTAGCTTAGTCCTGGCCCTCTCTGAAGCAGATACTGTCAATCATTTCAGACTGTTGAATATATTGCTTACAGTTTTCCAGTGAAGGTAAAGCTGAGGTGGCTGATGCATTTTACTGAGTAGTACATTAGATTCCCCTTTAACTGTGCTGTGGATACACAAGAAATGGTAACTACACTCCAGTCATTAAGAATCTGTTTCTGTATTGTGCTAAGTATCCTATCTATAGGCAGTGTAATTAAAGGGCTCAGACCCTTATTTTAAAAAGGAGAGGAGAGGAGAGGAGAGGAGAGGAGAGGAGAGGAGAGGAGAGGAGAGGAGAGGAGAGGAGAGGAGAGGAGAGGAGAGGAGAGGAGAGGAGAGGAAAGGTACAGAATCATCAGTTTGGAAATCTTACCAAGACACACTAGAATGAGACTGCTGCTTACATCAGGCTGTCTCCCAACCCTACACTATGCCTGCATCAGGGTGTATTGTTAGGGTTAGGTTAATGAGCTACAGTCTTTAACTTTAGACTCAAATTGAGAAGCAGCAACTGGATGTAAATACATATTGACAGAATTGACCAGTTAGTGGGCGTTAGTGAGGAAAACCACTCTTAGGTCCAGATGACTTATCTTACACCTCCTTACTATGCAACACTGAACTGGCAGTCCCACGACAACAATCTCGCTCTGGGCTTTTGGGCACTTCTGTGTGTGGCAGTGATCAGAATAACAAGCAGCACAGACAGAGACACCTTTGTAGCCACATCCCCTCTAATCTTCCAACCTCCTCAGGACTCTTTACATTCATCTATGACCCCACAGTGCACTTTCAAGCCTCCCTGACACTCCACAGGGATTTTCCATACTGTCCTTTCTGTCTGATATCTGAAGCATTCACCTGTATCCTCCATTACACCTCAGTGGTAAGAAGTGGATTTGCAGTCTCATCCCTGACACCTGCACTCCTAAATTCCCTTCCAACACACTCTCATTCAGTGCTCTTCACACCTAGACTTGTGAGTATTCCCCTATGCACCATGACAGGAGACCCACAAGCTCTTTTTAACCAAAGTCAAGGATCTGGAACCCACCAGCTGGGGCAAAGATGATTCCCTCTCCCTCTATTTTACATCATCCATTCTTTTCTTCCAAATTCTCTCCTTCCCCTGCCACCTTACAAAGTCTCTCCATGTAGCAGGTTCTCCTCACCCATCGCCTCCACATCAGGCCTCCCTCCTCCCTTTCCAGCTCTGGGGAGAAGTTGCCCAACCAACACGTAACAAAATAACATTTCTGGGCTGGGGGGCTTACACTTAATACATTTCATATATTGCTTAAAAATATGTTAAGAATTATTTGTAGAGTAGTTAAAACAGCTATAGTATTTGCACATTGTCAACCTGTCAGAGATGGGACCTAAAGCCTTGATTTGGCAAGTATCACTGCTTTCATTTAACAGATGGCAAAACCTGTACTACAACTTGTCTGTATTTAAGTGGTTTCTGAAGAGACGGAAAAAAAGACAAATCAGATTTTTTTTAATCCACAGTCTATATTTTCCCCCTTCCCTTCTTGTAAGTATAAAATGTGAACTCTGTCATAGGAGTGAACATACTACTACCAGGAAAATATGAGAAAGAGTTGCAGTTCCCACTCTGTCAGCTCCTGCCCCATCACCATTCAGAGACCAGATGTCCCTTGACTCCAGAGGCACTCCTTACTTTGCTTTAGCTAAAAGTCAGGTAATGTCAGCTCCCCAGTTTAAAACTGTTAAAGTAAACTGGTACTTGGAACCACCCTCAAACTCAAACTGCCCTACCACAACTGGTAGCAGAGCCTTCTTGCACCATCCTCACTAGATGATCCTGAAAGACAAAACTCTTCTGTGGTCAGAGACCTCTGGCTATCTTTTTGGCACTGTCTTTTTTTCTAAACTGAGCAATCCTTAGTTTTACTTTTGCTTTTGGTGTAAGTAACGGACACTTAATGCCACACACCAGCCTTTGAGGTGACATGATCTTGAATTCACTCCAACAGTTTATACTTCTAATGCCCATGCTTCTTCTCTTAGTGACAAGGATTTTTAGAGGGACAACAGCACAATTGTTCTGACAATAGTGGGAAGCTGCAACCTCTGACTCTTCTCTTGAAGATCTGCTGTTTGTACACTTTTCTCTTCTATTCAGCCCATTGACTTACCTCCCTTATCTTCAATCTATAATTAGCAGAGATTAAGAGAGTTGTTTTTTTAGAAAACAAAATAAACAAAAGAGATCAGGGATGACTTGAAAGGCAAGGTGGGGAAAGGTAAAGAATACTCACAGTCTCCCTCTTGAGAAGGTCATCCTGAGAAGGAGAAAGAGCAAAATCAATAAATTTTGGTTCAAGAGTGATGGGAGTCAATCCATCAGGCAGACTAATGGCAGTCAGTCGGGCTCTCACAGACACCACCTGTCTCAGCCAGTAAAATGTCACATTTCTGAATTCATTTCCATAGCAAGATAGCACTCTTTCTGGGGCAGCATTTAACAGGTTCACAGCTGTGAGAGCAACATACTGAACAGAGAGAGAAGAGGCAGATCTTCCCCACCAGCTGAGGCAACCAATATTTCAAACGAATGGAGGTATGGACGACAGCCAGAGTCACAATCTTTCAAGCATTTACTTTCTTTAAACTGGGGTCCCTAAATCAAGATTCAGTAAAGGAATACCATGATTTCCCATTTTTGCATTTCAGCAGCCCTCAAGTTCACAGTTGAGTTGAGTTAGTGAAAAAATGACAGAGAGAAGGCCAGTGATGGCAGCCACCTCCCAGGTGCAGGAGGTTATTGTCAGTGGAGGACGATTTAAGTGATGATATTTAGCACTGAATCTTTCAAAACAGGCTCATACATTCCTCCTGTTGGCTCTGCTATGGGATATCTGAAAAAGGACAGGTCAACACCCTAAATGGCTCTAGTTATCTTTTTCAGAACTAGTTTGACTGATGGCACATCCTGCTAGCAGTAGATGTGTACAGCGATATACTAACTGAAGTCTTGGCCCCAAAGTTCCTCAAGCAAGACTGATAGACTGGGGAGGGTAGCCTGCCTTATTTTTTAACATATATATAAATAAAGTTAAATAGATATAACAAAATTCTCATTTACTGACAAGCTCTTTGTTATCTCACTCAACAACCTAATTTCAGAAATTTGTACAAAACCATGCAGACAGTTCACAGGTTTGCAAGCATTTTAATGTTTTGATAAAAGCTCTTTGATGACAAATATTGCTAACTACTTTCACAGAAGCCAGTAGGGGAACAAATTTTCACACTGTTTATAGTGTAAGACAATTTTTAACATTTTCTTCTTCTTTAAACTTAAATTGTAATCTACTTATAATATAGTTATATGCCATTTCAGGGATTTTGTGTTGTTCTCATAAACATGTTTCTTTAAAATTAATATATATTAATTTGGAATTCACAGTCACTGTGCATATTAACCCAGTTGTAGTATAATTGTAAGGCACTTTGTCTTAATTATAGCACCATGATACAAAACAGTTAAATAGCCATACAATTCTGTATAGTTACCCTGAAGGTCCTTACTTGAAGTCAACCCTTTCTTTTCTTTTCCTACTTTTTTAAGCAAGACTTCATTTGTAAGTGTTAAGTAAGTAGGGAAAATTGCTTCACCCTAGTTCTTTTATATTTTTTCTCCTGCTTTTATTCTCACTTTTGAAGATTAATATAGATGAGTATAGAAAAGTGTTTCTCTAGTTAATTATGCTTTAGGGAACTTCATTCTCTCCTTCCTCCCACAAATTCTATTTTAAGGCCCAGTCTCACTTTCTCATACATTAAGAAACATTAGAAAACAGCCAACTGTATCATATTGCAGCCGATTCTTCCTTTCATGCATGTCCCCAGTTCACTCTCTTTGTATTTTATAACTCAAAGACAATTCAAGTTGAAATAAGTCCCTTTGAAAATAAAACTAAGGGGTATATTTTTATTTGTCTGTTTTTCTTTTTTTGCCAGGTGAAATTACAGCATGATACCCACCATCTTAGCCTTCTTACACAGAAAAATTTAAAACCACCGAAAAACTCCAATGACAATTCAGTCTGTGATTTTCCTCCCCCATAACCCAAGCTCAGAAATTGTTTATTCTGAAGAAAGTATCCAGCCTGACACAGGTAGCAGAGCCAAGCTCCATTTTTTGAATGGACCTTTGGTCCCACAACATATTATACACAGATTCAGGATGGAGTCCCTATTCAGATAGTATCACCAGCCCCGAGCATTTAACAAATGAGGACTCACACCCCTTTCTTCTTCTAGCACCTTAACACTTCTTACAGGGATGCACACCTCCATCTTTGAAACTAACAGAGGTTTGCATAGAAAGAAGCCTCATCTTATCAGAAAGCACTTCTGTCACTCAGTGTGAGAACAAGTTCTCATGAAGTCAAAAGCAAAGAAACCATAGACATATTAAAAGGCTTTTCTATGTTTCTACAGTATCATAGGAGGTCAAAGGAATTTCTATCACACCGCCACTGAAGAGCACAGTTAAAGATAGACAGAAAGACAATTGTTTCTGGCCACCATTTCCTCCTGTTGGAACACTTTGGGCCAGTTAACACTGTGGTCAGGAAATCTCACCAGCCTACAATAGCAGAGGCAGTGATGATAGTAACAAGAAAGGCTAAAGACATCAAAAAAGACTTCAGGGCCACTGGGAAGATGACAGAGGGCTCTGGGGCACAGGTAGTGTTCTGCTCCATCACTAGGCACTAGGCTAAATGGAGTGGACCAGCAAGTTACAAAAAAAAACTCGATTAATGCCTGGCTTTGAGCCTGGTGTGAGGAAAGGCGGTTTGGATTCTTTGATCACAGGGTGGTTCGTGCACACCCTGACACGGTTGCTAAGGTTAGGGCACGTGACTCTCCTAGTGGGGCTAAGGCCCTTTATAAAAACTTAGCTAAGATCATAAATCGTGCTTTAAATTAGATGTGAAGGGGGAGGGACTTGAGTCCAGGCTAGGCAAGAGCGAGCCTGGATGTGGGGCACTAGAGATTAGGAGAGGGTGTGCTGGTGAGGTCCACCAGCACATCACCACACAGGAAGTCGGGGAGAGTGCACCTCAGAGCAGTAAAGGAGATACAGGTACTCTGGTGCAAGCTATTCCAGTTACCAGGCAATTAAGAACAAACACTGTTCCCTCTAAGAGGGCTGAAGGCTTGGCAGCTCAGCTGAAGTGCATTTACACCAATGCACACAGCATGGGGAATAAGGAAGAGCTGGAAGCTGTTGTAGGGCAAGAAGCCTATGATGTTGTTGCCATCACAGAAATGTGGTGGGATGACTCATATAACTGGAGTACAGCTTTGGTGGGGTATAAACTCTTCAGGAGGGGTAGGAAGGGTAGGAGAGGAGGTGGAGTAGCCCTCTTTGTAAGGGAGGACTTGGACACCACTGAAATGGATTGTGGTGATGAGGAGGTTGAGTGCCTATGGGTTAAAATCAGAGGAGCCCATAAGAAGCTAGATTTTGTGCTGGGAGTCTGTTAGAGGCCACCCAGGCAAGGAGAAGCAGCTGATGAGCTATTCTATAAACAGGTGGGGTTAATTTCCAAATCAATGCTACTTGTTCTTGTGGGAGACTTCAATCTCCCTGATATCTGCTGGAAGTACAATACAGCAGAAAGGAAGCAGTCTAGGAGGTTCCTGGAGTGTATGGAAGACAACTTCCTTGCACAGCTGGTGAATGAACCAACGATGGAAGGTGCCCTCCTGGACCTGCTGTTTGTGAATAAAGAAGGCCTGGTAGGGGATGTGGCAGTAGGGGGACGCCTAGGACTAAGTGATCATGAGATGATAGGGTTTTCTGTTCTAGGTGAAGTGAAGAGGGTAGTTAGCAGGACAGTTGCATTAAATTCCCAGAGGGCAGACTCTGAACTCCTCAGAAGGCTGGTTGGCAAAGTCTCCTGGGAGACAGCACTTGAGGGCAAGGGAGCCCATGAGGGCTGGGAGCTCTTCAAAAAGCAGATCATAGCAGCTCAGGACAAAGCCATCCCCGTGTTCTGGAATAAAAGCTGTCAGGGGTAAAAAACAGCTTGGTTGAGCAGAGAGATCTTAAGTGACATTAAGAAGAAGAGGAATGCTAATAGGCTCTGGAAGAGGAGACAGACCTCTTGGGTGGACTACAGGAGAGAAGTGAGGTTGTGTAGAGAAAAAATTAGAGGGGCTAAGGCTCAACTAGAAATCAGGTTGGCAAAGTCCATGAAAGATAACAAAAAATATTTCTATAAGTATATAAATAACAAAAGGAGAACTAGGGAGACCATACAGTCCTTATTGGACACAGAAGGAACAACAGTGACAGGGGATGAGGAAAAGGCTGAGGTACTTAATGCTTTCTTTGCCTCAGCCTTTAATTGTAAAGAAAGATGTTCCCTCTGTGTACAAACCCCGGAACTAGAGGAGCAATATGGGGCTCCCATGGTCCAAGAGGAGGAGTTCAGAGCCTTGCTTGCCCAGCTAGACACCCACAAGTCTATGGGGCCAGATGGGATTCACCCAAGAGTATTGAAGGAGCTGACAGATGTGCTGGCCAGAAGCTGGAAGACTGGGGAGGTTCCACTGGACTGGAGGCTTGCTGATGTTATGCCCATTTACAAGAAGGGTCTCAGGGAGGATATGGGGAACTACAGGCCCGTCAGTCTGACCTCAGTGCCAGGGAAAGTCATGGAACAGGTGATATTGAGTGCTATCATGAGGCACATGCAAAGAGAATCAGGTGACAAGGCCCAGTCAACATGGGCTCACAAAAGGCAGGTCTTGCCAAACAAACCTGATTCCTTCTATGACAAAGTGACTGAGCTGCTGGACAAGGGAAAGGCTGTGGATGTGGTCTTCCTGGACTTCAGTAAAGCCTTTGACACAGTTTATCACAGCATTCTGCTACGGAAACTGTCAGCCTCTGGACTGGACAGGTACACACTCTCCTGGGTAGAAAACTGGTTGGATGGCCAGGCCCAGAGAGTGCTGGTAAATAGTGTTAAATCCAGCTGGAGGTCAGTTACATATGGGGTTCCCCAGGGCTCAGTGCTGGGTCCAGCCCTCTTCAATGTCTTCATCAATGACCTGGATGAAGGCACCAAGTGCTCCCTTAGCAAGTTTGCAGATGACGCAAAGCTGTGTGGAAGTGTCGATCTGCTGGAGGGTAGGGAGGCTCTGTAAAGGGATCTGAACACGCTGGACCACTGGGCTGAGTCCAACGGCATGAAGTTTAACATGGCCAAATGCTGGGTCCCGCACTTGGGGCACAACAACCCTATGCAGAACTACAGACTAGGAGAAGTCTGTCTAGGAAGCTGCCAGGAGGAGAGGGACCTGGGGGTGTTGGTCAACAGCTGACTGAACATGAGCCAGCAGTGTGCCCAGGTGGCCAAGAAGGCCTATGGCATCCTGGCTTGTATTAGCAACAGTGCGACCAGCAGGTCCAGGGAGGTTTTTCTCCCTCTGTACTCAGCACTGGTGAGGCCACTCCTTGAATCCTGTGTTCAGTTCTGAGCTCCTCTACACAAGAAGGATGTTGAGGCTCTGGAACGAGTCCAGGGAAGAGCCAGGAAGCTGGTGAAAGGGCTGGAGAACAGGCCCTATGTGGAACAGCTGAGAGAGCTGGGGTTGTTTAGCCTGGAGAAGAGAGGCTGAGAGGAGACCTCATTACCCTCTACAACTACCTGAAAGGAGGTTGTAGAGAGGAGGGAGCTGGCCTCTTCTCCCAAGTGACAGGGGGCAGTTCAAGAGGAAATGGCCTCAAGCTCCGCCAGGGGAGATTTAGACTGGAGGTTAGGAGGAAGTTTTTCACATTAAGAGTCATTGGGCACCGGCAGAGGTTGCCCAGGGAGGTGGTTGATTCACCTTCCCTGGAAGTGTTTAAGGCAGGGGTGGGTGAGGTACTAAGGGACATGGTTTAGTGTTTGATAGGAATGGTTGGACTCAATGATCCGGTGGGTCTCTTCCCACCTGGTGATTCTACGATTCTATGATTCTATGACTTCACTGTTTTTCTACAATACAAAACCACAAAACAGTGCTGACAGGAGAACCAGTAGATTAACATTGCCTCACAAAGAGGCAGAAATATGCAGTGGTAATAGTAACACCTTTAGCCAGTAATGCAGCCATATGAAGTAAGTTAGTCTTTGTTCTCTCTGCTACTGTATCTGGGTGAAACCTCTTTGTTGCCTCAGATAAGTTTTAAATGCAATAATATATTTTTACAAGAAGGTTAATAAGTTTCACTGTATTTTATGTTAATATTTTGTAAAATGCATTCATAGGTTTGAGGATTTGAGCTATTCTTCACTCACTCCTCTGTATTTTAACTCTGAAAAAGGGGTCAGAATTGAAGGACCAGAAATCTAAGAATATAAATTCTAACATTTTCTCTGAACAAAGGAAAACAGAATTGTTGTTGTTACTGTTTTGAAACATACTATTTACCCAAAGAAGAATATAAGACAAAAAAAAAAGAAAACTGAAAAAAATAAAACCAAAACACAGAAGAAAACAAACAAAAAAAATGGGAGGGATTTTTCTTTAAACATATATTTTTTTGTGACTAAGTAGAAAAGAAATTTATTGTGCTGTGGGCCAGGTGTGTCAGGAATAAACATTTTTTCTAGGTAAAGGCTAATGCTGTTAATACAGCAATAAAGAATAGATTTTGCTGAGCATTAGGCTAGCAGAACAAAGCTATCTATCTCTGGAGTCATGATCATATCTTGTCCATTTTCTCTACTACACATTTTCTATCTGCAACCTCTTTTTGCTCTCTCCACATTCATTTAAAATTGTTGTGGCAAACCAAAGAAACCACACATATATACATTTCCATGCTTGGTTTCACAGTCTTCTGTCAGTTTCTAATAAAGTGGTATTTCTCTGTGATATCGAATGGCATGAAAGACAGAAGGGCAATTTACTAAAGCAAATAGTCCAGAAATTGATGAGCAGCATCTGTTAAATTCCTAGTCCAGGAAGAACCTCAGTGAGTTATCACCCCGTCAAATGTTGCAGACACAAACCACTGCTTCCATCTCCAACACAGATCTGTCAAGGTAGCCCTAAGTCTTGCTAAGTCAGTGACAAAGCTTCTAGTGACCGCCTTAAGGGATCCAAAATAGAAATGTGAGTTCTGTACACTCAGAGAGACAAAGCTGAAGAAGAGATAGAGAAACTCAAGTCCTTATGGGCATGAAGAGAGGAAGAGTGGCCACTACCAGCAGAAGGATGTTGGACATTAGTCTTAACTGCTAAGTCAAACTACTAATCTTGGGCTTCAGCTCTGTATCAAATCACAAACAGAGCACTATGCATAGTGATGTTTTCTAGCAAGAATGAGTGACTTCACAGCATCCGCACTGAAAGGAAGAATATAGTCTAAAGGAAGCTCTCTTCCATTTTGAAGTTCTTAATATTGGTGGGTTTTCCAGCTATACTGTTTAAAGTAGAAAGATTTTGGTTGATTGTTTTTTAATCAGTATAGTTGGATATCTATTCTTTAAACATTTGTATCTACCTAGTCAAGAACTTAATTTTTAAAATAAAATTCTTCAGAAGATTAATACTAATTTTGTACACCTATAGTAAAATTTAGCCTTCTTAGAAGGTAATTCAGCATTTTCTTTTATCTTTAACAGTTTATTAAGATCATTAGCATTCCAAGCAACTATTTTAAAGTTCTATTACCCTATATTATGTGGTAGAATTAAGGAGAGACCTATTAAAACCAAGGTTTGCCTTATTTCCTGTAATTCTCTAAGGTGAACTCAAATACCAGGAAATAGAAGGTGCTTGTATCAGACTGTTTCAGTGAAGCAAGGAAAGGGGGAGGAGGGAAAAAGCTTAAAAACTGTCTTTCTAGACTTCTATGCGTTTCTTCAAGTTAACAAAATCTGCAGAGAGAATATCCTCTTATTTTTCTTCTCAGCAGCGACAGTCGGAGTGAGTCATAGTACATGCTTATTCCAAACCAATACCTTTTTCTCTTGCCTACCCCTGTTTTCAGAGGTTTATTCAATGCTATTTTATCTTACCTCTTGCTCACATAAAGAGGCAGAAGCTAGTTACAATGAGTAATAGTTTTAATACTGTGCAGAAGAAAAGAAAGTATATGCTTGGACATAGCATAGAACCCTTCTGCTATGTTCTTTCAAACAGGCATTCTTCTGCTGTCCTAAATTACCAAGTGGTAAATAAATTACTGTATTTAGCTATCAGATTCCAGCCCCAGATGCTTTAGAAACTGTACAAACCACAACAAGAGAGAATTAAATCTTGTAGAGGTACTGTCTCATTCTTCTGAGGGTTTTTAGGTAGGACTTCAACCACTAAGAAAATATGATCTTGCTCATATGAGTTAACTGGGGGCATTTAGAGCCAAAAGGAAAACTCAAGTACGTTCAGATGTCAAGATATTTACCACAAGTAGAAGCATCCAAGATGGGTCATATGAATTACTTACTGGAAATACTCCTTTCTCCTTGTTTACAGCAGAGACCTTCCAGCCAAGATGTCACTATTTGGTCATCCAAAAGGCCATGACTGGAAGTTGTCTACTTTCTATTGATTTCAATGACTCATCCTTCATCCTTCTAAAGTAGACAACATTGTCAATAAAAAAAGGTATTTTATTACAAACACAATAAACATTTTTGTACAGGAGTTGCCTGCCATATTTTATATACCTTCTTAAGCAAGTCAATAGTAAATGCCTACAGCTCAACTCTCACATGAATTACAGAGCCAGGATTATTTTACTGCAGTGAGAGTCATGGTTTAGGATCAGTATGAAAGTTCTTCCTCTGATAACTAAAAGATATAATTCAGTTTAAACCAACAGGTTAGTAGTCCTTGCACTTCTGATATTCTTCTAGTTATATGCCTTTCATTCTTCTTTTCTAAGAAAAACATATCTTCCTACAAGTCTCAGAGCAGACATAAGAATTTTTTTCAGTTTGTGTCCTTCCTTTCTCAAGTAAATTCGCAATTTGCAGCTTAATCTTATGAAAGTGGGAGTAAGAAGCACAGCTGAGCATAGGTGGGAGTTTAACCAGGAAACTTGAGAAATCAGTCTCTGGACAGATGTGGTTTCAATGTATTTATGAAAGTACTCTCCCAGAATATCAAGTTTATACATCACACATGGGGACCTCAGTGTTGTCACAGAGGATACATAGGGGAATTCTCATAGTGGAATAGGACCATCACTGCTTCCCACATTTTGTCATTAGGAAGGTGTTGAAATGATCTCCCTTGAGTCCTGTTTCTACATAAAACTAAGGTATATTAACTTAAGCTTTTGAATTTTTATATTTTGGCAAATAGATCATTATCAGGCTCTACTGCAAATATTTGAAGTTATTTACAGTGAGAGCACCTTGCTTTTTCGTGACACATGCTTTGAAACACATTAAGACCTTTAAATCTCTTCTAGATCTTAGTCTAGAAATTAATGTCAAGGATGGAGAAACCACAAAAGCTGGCATTAGAACTTAAAGTGATCTGGTCAATGTGGGTGAATTGATCTGGAAGTAGTGAATGTCAAAACAAGTATTACCCAAAGGAATGTATGGGATGTAATATTACTGTTTCAATGCATCAACCTTCTTGAGAGGGATCTGAGGATTACAGCATGCCACAAGCTGAACTGTACAACATTCATTCTGTCCCTGAAAAAAAAAGGAATGCATTCAGTAGGACTTACAAACAGAAATACAGCCTGAAAAAAAAACAGAAAACCCTCCTTTTGCTCAGACCTAAAAAGTCTTTGTCTGTGTTTCGTATCATATTTCCAGAAGGTGAAGATAGTTACTTGAAAAGTAAAAAAGCATCAGTAAGCTGCAACGCCTGCCCTCTAAGAAAAAGGAACTGGAGCTGTCCAGCATTAAGGAAGAGAAGGCTGGAAGGCAGTAGCTTTCTGGTACGTTAAAGATTACTATAAAGAAAAAGAAAATAAAATATTTTCCAATTTCTATTGTCAATGAACAGTGATAGATTTGATCAACCTGAATCTCTCTTGCTGTCACATTTGGGAAAATCTTTCCTGCAGTAGGGAGAGGAAAACATTGAAGAGGTTGCCTGGGGACATTGGCAGAACCACCACTGGAGCATTTTTTTGACAAGAGGCCTGACAAACAAATGTCCTTAAAGAAGATTCAGGCATAGCTGATCTGCCTCAGGGGCAGAAGCATGAACTAGGAAATTTTTCAAGGTCTTTTTAAGGTTGCCACCTTCTAAATACAAAACACATGGACACGTAATAAGTAGAAACAACTGCAATGCAGCAATTAATTTTCTAAGACTGATAGCAGATTAATATCATCCATAGTTTACAGCAAGTCATTTAAAGCCCAGGCAAAACTATATATTGTTAAAGTTCCTGCCACTGGTCGTGGTTTCCTTGGGCTATCCTATGTACTGCCTGGGCCACAGCTATTGAAGTTTAAGGGCAGAGAGATATTAGAAATGATTGGCATTGGGGTCACAGGGGCCTATATTTTTTAATCTTGGAGAGACCTGTACAAAAGACAACAATTATTCATATCCCTCAGGCACACTAAGTGTATAAATCAGGCATAGGACATATATCTTTTCAAGCACCACACAGGAACTAAGCCAGGCTCTTCCATCTTTCTAAAGCAATCTTATAAATCTGAGGAATGCAAAGGAACAAGTACTTTGGGAGCTTAACAAATGAAGATCAAGCTTTCAAGGAGTAAGTACCACTGAAGGATTTCTTTGCCATTGATGCAGATCCCTTGTGGACAGTCTACTGCCACTCTAGGAAGAATAAGTAATGATTATTAATTGATCATGCAGTGCCTATAATTTACTAGTTTGTTTCTTGTTTTTCATGTAGCAGCATACATGAATTTGGAAGCAACACTGAAGCAAGGATCTAGTCAGGACAGAGGAGGCCAGGAGTGTCTCAGAAACAACACTCAGAGTCTAATGAGTGAAATCTTATCTGGGTAGTTTTGGTTTGTATCAGAAGAAAGAGCATACAATAATGAATTTCCTACTTTTTGGGAAAATACAGCCTTCTGAATTCTGGTATTTCTCAGGTCAGTGTGATTTTCTATTTCACGTGGGTCAGCAGTGGTGTTTGAACAGTGATTGACTGTCCAAGCTGTCAAACACAAAGAGCAGACACATTAGGATCAGTAGGTAGTAGCCAGAGGTTAATAGTCACAGTATCAGCAAGATGGTCAGCAAACCAAAAGGTGAATGGCTTCACCAAGAAAAGTATAGACAATCCCCTTAGGTCTTTCTCCCTGCATCCCTCTTGTGTGAGAATGTAGCACCATGATGAAACACATTAAAGGAAAGAGAATAGGGTTTTCTAGATGCTTTCCAACAGGGATGAAAGTGAAGACATTAATTTAGCATACAAACAATACTTACAATTATTTACAGAATAACTCTGTTGAAAATCTTTAAAGGTTGATATGTGGTATCACTGATGAAGCAATGTGTTGAGTTGGATGGTTAAAGAACAGTAACAGCCAAATCAAACAAAACAGTCTTCTTTACTTCATCTAGTGCTATCCAATCCACATTTTCAATCAAGATCGACAAATCCAACTCATGCTACAACCATCTCTTCTCTTATAAGAGACAAAGAAGAGAAAATACTTGCTCAAGAGCCTAGGACTGTGTCCTGGGGACTCTGCAAGAATAAGGTATAAGACCTCACCTTTCTCTGTAGAAAACTCAGGGGTTTTAATACAAAAAGCTATAAAACGCTAATAATTAAAACAAACAAACAAACAAACAAACAAACAAATAAAACCCCACACCAAACAACAGAAAAAAACAAATCCACCAAGAAACCTAGAAAAAGGCAGAAAGAATTCAAAGTTGGGAATTTTGAGGACAGAAAGGTAAGTGCTACCCCTTCCCCCGCTCTCTGCTGACTTACACATTTTCTTCAGTCCGATTGTAAGCTTTAGCTTTCATTTGGTTGAAATTCATGGCTAGCTCAAAACCTTCCTACTTAACATTAATGTTCAAAGGTGATGTGTTGCACAGATTTGTCCTTGATACTGCTGGTTGTTCATGACATTTATCTGATGGCCCACATTTAATCTTTATCATTCTTTTTATTGAAGAAATCAATTCCCATTAATATTTTTGATGGGTTTTACTGGGTGTTAATGAAGTGTGGGAAGGTCCTTCAGGGATTGTACTCTTCTGTCACATTGGAAGTGACACTAAGTGATGTGGCAAATAGTAGCGTGTTAGGAGTTTTATGGTTTTAACTGGGAACACCAACATTGAACTAAAAATTTCCTTCTCTATGTGAATATGGGAACTTAACAAAATGCATCCATAACACATACAAAGATAAGTATCTTCAGAAAACAAGTAGCAAAAGTAAACTTGTAGTCCAGAGAATATCTCCCATGAACATATTGCAGCTATTGGATATTCTCAAACAAAACCAAATGAAATGAAACCAAACCAAAATAGTCACAGAGGAAGAACTGAAGTTGGATATATGGTTTACATTTTCTAGTCAATATTTAAAAAGTCATACAGTAATGTGTCAGTCAAGTCAATCACCATTCTTTTTTCCAAGTATTTGTTTTAAGAAGAATTCATTCATTGTCCTGCAGAGTGCTACTTTTCAAAACAAGTGTTCTATAGAAAAAGGTCAGCAAATGACATTTTTATAAAAGTTATTATGATCCTCCAACACTAAATAATATTTCAACACCCACTGTAATTCCAGATGATCTTATTTTTATATGTCCTTGTTTTATTCTGTAATAAAAACGTATTTTTATCTCCTTGTTTAATACTGTAATAAAAATATAATTCTTAATGTGTAAGCTTAGAATTGTAAAAATATTTTTATTAAATATATAAAGAAGTGAATAGTCACTGAGAGTGCATTATTTATTCCAGAATTCTCTGGTGCTCTCAGAACATCATTGGTGAAGAATAACAGATTTAGGAGGAAGCAGAATGATTGAGCCAGCCATGTAACGCCGTTGGATAAGTGCTGTATATTTTACTTACCTGTGTTTCGATTGTACTATGTCGTAAGAAAAATATGCCTTTTCCCAGTCACTAACAGCACACTTTTGGAATTAACAGCAATACGCATTTGTATAGTATCCTACTTACTGAAACAAAAGTTAACAAAGTATATTAATGCATCAAGCCCACATGGAAAATAAAGAAACAGCTAAGAGAAAGCCCTTCCTTACAAAACAGGGGCTATGTAGTAGATGAGTCCTAGTACTACAGTCTACCAGAATGCTAAAAGGCTTGGTAGGAAAGACACAGATTTCTGGTTTTACTTAGGAACTGCAGCAACCTGCAGAGCTCAAAGAACCTCATTCAAGAGCGTATCTCACCATCATAGAATCAGATTCTGTTGCCTGAAGGGGAATAGTAAACAAGAGACATAGGATATGAAATTTGACCTAAACAAGGCATAATATTTACTGAATGAAAATAAGCTAGGTGAGCTGCATGTAGGAAAAAAATGGAGTTCTAAAAATAAGATTTGCTCCAATTTCAATCCATTTACAAATAAAGATCTACTGGTGACAGTGATGACATTAGAGCACAAAACAACTTTTCAGAACACCACTTAATGTTAGGAAAGGCACAGAGTTGATAAAGATCATATATCACACAGACACTGTTGTTATCACCAAAGTTGCAGAGATGACTGGCGCTAGGATGAAGCCATTTATTACAACTGTTATTAAAGCACAGTTAAAAGTCTCCCTAGCTTAGAACAGAGGCAATTTTAGCAGCTAAAAGTACTTTTGATCAGCCAATATTCTCAAATTAGCAATTTATTTCCTCTGGTTTGTTTTCCATGCAACCTTGTTCTGAAGGGATGCTTCATCATATTTTTCTCCATATATATTAAGATATGGCAACCTACAGGCTTTATATACTAATGGAGGAAAACAGTCATTTAGCTGCAGCAAGTACTGTTCTCTTATGTTCATTTTAGGAACCTGCAAGATATATTAAGTGTGGAGCATACAGGTCAACTTCCCAGAGAGTTCTGATGGTATGCCAGAGGAACTCCATTCTTAAATTTTACAAGCGGTTATAGTAATCTATGTGGTGGCAAATATTGCTGCTCTTAAAAAAAATTAAAGAAACACACCATGAACTTGTTACTTAATACTTGTGGTACCTTCTGTTTTGTAGGGAAAAATAGATGGTGATGTACACTTACATAAAACCACAGACCAGACCACAGTGGTCAAAATCCTCACTGTTTCCCTGACACATTAAAGATCTATGATTTGTGGAGCAGACTGGCGTGCACAGGAGGGCCAGAAAGACTACAGCCATTGGCAGTTACATCATTTGCTGAAACAACGAAATCTGACAAACAAAAGAAACCAACACAATAACAATATGTGTAGGTAACATTTTCTGTGGGAAGCAAATTGTATCCCACTGAACTGCAGTTCAGTTGAAGGGTTGAATCCTAAGCACAGATTGTTTCCTTTCTACCCAGTCTGGGTCCTGCTTATTCACCATTCAGGGCTCCAGCTACCATACCCACACCCAAGGACACACCAGCCAGTTGCCACAACACCTTAGTTTCTTCTTTTACTATGAAATCTACAATCTTGTTTCTTAGTGCAACAGGCAGCAAATAAGAGTTTAGACTAATGAAATGCCTGGAGACACAATTGCTGGATAAAGCAACCTCTTTAATAAAAAGTGAAATATTTAGTGAAGAATAATCTGAAACACCTATTATAAACAACAGATTCTTAAATTGAGGGGCTACTATAATAGAAATATGGTCATCTTTCTGGTATACAAAACACAGTAGGGGCAGCATGTTAAGATGATGAATTTACAGTCTGCTGTCTAAATATGCTAATTGAGACAGCACCAATTACAGATACTCTTGTATTCCTCAAAGTCCTCAAAAAGAGGCAAGGGAATGATGAAAATATAAACACTGTTAGAAATATAAACCATTAGTCATGCCACAGTATAACATTTTTCAGTACCCTGGCAACATTATTGGACAGAAACAGAATAAGATAAGTCAAAAGTTTTATCTTCCAGGTGACTTGGCTGGAAGCAGTATTCTTTTCATCAGTTTCATAAAATCACCAGGTTGGAAGAGACCCATCGGATCATCGAGTCCAACCATTTTTTCCTCTTTATTCAAATACATACAAAGACAATTATGAATATTATATATAATTAAATAGCTTAATTTTGGGCGATTCAAAAACTGCGCCAAAACCTAAAGACATTTGTTGATAATAAAAATCTGGCATATTATCTTCTGCAGTAAGAAAATTCCACTATCACCTTCCTGGGTAACAGTGACAGAAATATCCCACTGGCATAGACAGGTCTTATTTTCAGGAACCATAACTGTTAACTATGTGTTGTTTCTAGAAAGCTGGGAGCTTAAATTTGCTACTTTTTCTTTTCTCCTAAGTTTAGGAAAATTGTTCCACCTTCTAATTAATTTTCCACCTTAAGAATTTTATTTGTTTGTTTGCTTGTTTGTTTTCAAGTCTGAAAGTGATGGACATTGGAATGGGTTGCCCAGCAGAATTGTAGATACCCCATTGCTGGAAGTGCTGGGGCTTTGAGCAACCTGGTCTACTGAAAGATGTCCCTTGGTATCAGGTATTGGACTAGATCTTTAAAGGTATGCTCCAACCCAAACATTTCTCTGATTCTATGAACATTACTATGAAAATCTCCGAGGCTACTCATGATTTTAACATGTTAACATCATTACAGATTACATACTTCTGTAAGTCTTAAATGTAAATATTTGTACAGAAAACATAAGATTATGAAAATAATAATTTACAATAAAAAAATTACAAGATAAAAAATAGGACTTGAATTTATACACATGTTTTAAACTAATCTTTAGGAAACTCATTGTACCTATTGAACAGCAGCAAATTTTATCACCATAGGTTGGATATTGCTCCTGAGTATTTTCAGCAAAGTAACTCGATCTACTATTTGAGCTTTTTAGGAGTGCAGACTGAGCAAAGCATCCAGTTTCTGCATTAAACAGTTTCATTCTTAAACCCTCACTTATAAGCAGGTGATTGCTTAAGTGCATAAAGATTAGTGAGTATATGGTAGAGTATACTGGCTGGTCACAATTTCTTCTCATAAGGTTTAATCCTCGAAGTCCAACACAGTACACTTACCAGAACACAATTTGTGCCTTCACTGCCCAAGGATAGTTATCATAGTTCTCCTGAGGACTGCAGGGCAGAGGCAGGGTCTGAAAGAGGAAAAGCAATAAAAGTCAAAACAGTTCAGTCACAGAATATCTGTCAAGTCTGCCCCCCCACCCCTTTTAGGGTGAGCCTGTATTTGTCACAAAGACTCAGGAAGAAAAAGATAGCTTCACACTTTGTAGGCATTGTAAGACAAGTTTAAGACAAAGGTTGCTTTGTACGCAAATACTTATGTGCTCAGTATGCTGTTAAGTATAATATACTAAGACCTGAAATAAAATAATGACATTTTAACCATGAAAATATCTTTCCAGCTTTATAATAGCGGTTCTTGATAACACTTCCATTATAAAGACTGCAGTAAAGGTCCTATTCCAAGTCTTACCCGGAAGGCATGTTTCCATCCATAAAAACAAAATAAATCACTGCTTTCAGTGCACAGACTTAACTATGAACAATTTCTTTCTAAACTGTTTTTACAGATGGAAGTAAAATATTGATCTGTATCTATTTTTGACGCTTATTTCTAACATTCTTATTCTCTATAGACTAAAAATAGCTTTCATTACAATGTGCAAAACAAAAGGAGTATAAAATCCCTAAAGTTTTTATATCACATAAATCTGATCTGAATATTTGTACATTGGCTTCTCTTCTCCTTGTAGGATTAGGATTTCTGAAAGAGTTTTCACAATGAAGTTTACCATGACTTCAAATAAGGAAGAGAGTCGTGAAATCAATGAAAATGGACCTTTCATTCCACTAAAAGTAAAGTTGCACTCACAATGTCTTTACAGTTAATGAGCTTTTATGATTACTACAAATAAAGTTTATATGACATTATTTTTCTGTTGTTTTAAAGTACACCAAGGATAGATACTTTATCTATCATTTGCTACTGCTACCCACATTTAGTAGACTACAAAAACCCTCTTCCTAACATGTATGCTTATTCAAAAAATTAAACAAATTTTGCATTTTTTTCATATGAATGTCTTTTAATGTAAGGCTGTGGTACCAAAAGATTCATTAATCTTTCATGCTATGTGTAAACTGATTTTGATAGCTTATTCAAGTCTTTGAGGCTGCAGACTCAGGAAATTCTCTCAAATGAACAGAGTTATTTTACCAAGTTCCCCATCTTTCCAACTAAAGGAAACATGATTTGGTTTGATAATTTAGCATTTGTCTCTCTCTTCCCTGGAAACAGGAACAAAAGTATCTGTGGAGACAAGTGAAAAGATAAGTGGCTGCTTGAGCCTCAAGAACCTTTCAAGAAGGTTTAGTCCAAAACTTAGACAAAGATTTCACATGTCAAGAAAAGGACACACATCCCAGATTGCAAGATGGAAAATTCACATGGATAAGGAAGATGTACTTTGCTGACACCACACAAAGGAAGTAGGTATTGTAAAGGTGCCTGAAATTCAGCCTTCCTTACAGGGAAATCTAGTCTAAATTAGGCATTAAAAGTAAGTACATTTTCATAATCATGCCCATGAACATACATGCCATTACACACAGAGCATGTGGGGTCAAGAACAAACTTCACTAGCCACAGACTTTCCAGTAAATAGTCACATTCCAATCACCTCAGGTGCTAAACACCCAATCAATTGGTCTTAGCCTAGGTTTGACAGTGACTAGCTTTCCTCTGGCTCCCACTACCTAGCAGGAAAGAAACCACAAAACAGAAATAGAATAGCTCTATTATCCATTTGTAGTATGCTCCATTCTTTTTCATATTTGATACGTCCAAGAAGCCACCAGGAGAATTCTTCAGCAATTACATCAACGGTGTATTCAAAAATAGATGGATATCTATGTACATCTCATATTTGATCTGCCTTGTTTTAGCAAACAAACATCAACCCCTGATTCAGATACTCCAGTGCAAAGTTTCAACTTGAAGATCTATTCCCCAAAAGTGATAAAAACAAACTTGTTTAAAATGACAAGGGTTTCACAGATGGCTTTCATTCAATAGAACCAGAGAACTGACCATACACAGAGAAAGGTTGAAAGCTTAGTGTAATTCATATTTGAGATTCTGGAGAAGTTCCAGATCTTACCTTCGGGGTTTTTTTTATTCCTTCTTTCTCTAATGTTCTGAGTCCTTTTTTCTCTTGACATTCACAGACAAAAAATAATATGCTAATTAGAGAGAGAACAGATATTTCGTTTCACTTTCATTCTTGCAAGGATTACAATAAGATTTCCAGACAGCTTCCTTGCATTTGCCTGCAAGTTACTTATAGCCCTAGAATGCAATGTCTTCTTGACTGGGTCTCTCCATACCATATTTTTATTAGGAATGTTCATTTATACTAGAAATGGGGTAATTTATTTCAATTTACAAAACCATAAGAATGTGCTTTCCATTATATCATCTCTGCTTGAATGGCACTTGTGTTTCTCCAGGGAAGTCAATCTGTTATGAAGGACATCAAGTGCAATGCTGAGGGTAACATCCTTTGCCTGCAAGGCAATACGAACAACCTGAGCCAGGCCATGAAATTCATCACACACACAAGCAAACAAACAATGAAATGAAGGGCATTCAACTGAAACTACAGACCAGATGCTTCCATGTTATACTTTCACTATGGTTCACTTGATTCTGTCAAAGGCTTTATGATGGTAGGGAGAGAGACATGTGAGTGCATATGTTCTTGTGTACTTTTTTTTCTGTTTTTCCCAAGGCTGTGAGGACATTTTAATTGGAAAATCCAGGGTTCTCCAATCAACCTTGGAATTTCATGTTTTCTGAATCTCAAGTGGAGGCCCACTTTTGCAAGATATTTTAAGCACGCCAAATAATTTCTTTCTCCTCCCAGCTTTCTAGACAGACTTCTCCCAGTCTGTAGCTCTGCATAGGGTTGTTGTGCCCCATGTGCAGGACTCGGCATTTGGCTGTTTTAAACCTCATCCCAATAGTCTCAGCCCAGTGTTCCAGCCTGTTTAGATCCCTTTCCAGAGCTTCCCTACCCTCCAACATATCCACACTTCCACCCAGCTTAGTGTTGTCTGCAAACTTGATAAGGGAACACCCAATGCCTTCATCCAGGTCATTGATGAAGACATGGAACAGGGTTGGACCCTGCACTGAGTCCTAGGGAACCCCACTTGTCACTGGCCTCCAGCTGGATTTAACACCATTTACCACCACTCTCTGGGCCTGGCCATCCAAGCAGTTTTCTACCCAAGAGAGTGTGCGCCTGTCCAGGCCAGAGGCTGGCAGTTTCTGTAGCAGAATGCTGTGAGAAACTGTGTCAAAAGCTTTACTGAAGTCCAAGAAGACTACATCAAAAGCCTTTCCATTGTCCAGTAGGTAGGTCATACTGTCATAGAAAGCAATCAGGTTTGTGTGGCAAGACCTGCCTTTTGTGAGCCCATGTTGACTGGGCCTTGTCACCTGATTCTCTTTGCATGTGCTTCATGGTAGCACTCAAGATCACCTGTTCCATGACTTTCCCTGGCACTGAGGTCAGACTGATGGGCCTGTAGTTCTCTGGATCCTCCCTGTGACCCTTCTTGTAGGTGGGCACAATATCCCCCAACCTCCAGTCCAGTGGAACCTCCCCAGTCTTCCAGGACTGCTGGAAGATGATGGAAAGGGAGTTAGCCAACTCATCTGCCAACTCCCTCAATACCCTAGGGTGAATCCCATCTGGCCCCATAGACTTGTGGGTGTCTAGCTGGGCAAGCAAGGCTCTGAACTCCTCCTCTTGGACCATGAGAGCCCCATTTTGCTCCTCTAGTTCTGGGGTTTGTACACAGAGAGAACAACTTTCTTTACAATTAAAGACTGAGGCAAAGAAGGCATTAAGTACCTCAGTCTTTTCCTCATCCCCTGTTGCTGTTGTTCCTTCTGCGTCCAGTAGGGACTGTATGGTCTCCCTAGTCCTCCTTTTATTATTTATATATTTATAGAAAGATATTTTTGTTATCTTTCATGGACTCTGCCAATCTGATTTCTAGTTGAGACTTAGCCCCTCTAATTTTTTCTCTACACAACCTCGCTTCCCTCCTGTAGTCAACCCAAGAGGCCTGTCCCCTCTTCCAGAGCCCATAAACATTCCTCTTATTCTTGATGATATTTTCTTTCACATATTCAGAAACAAACAATTGCAATTTACAATACTATGCTGTAAACTGGAATATATTGCAAATCAACCATGCCCTAAAGACCAATGTATGAAAGGAGGCATTTGCTGGGATGGGGTGTGGGGAATGGGAATGTAATTTCATAACAAATATGTCTACATACCACACTGTGCCTCCGGAAGACATAGGCTTCTTTAGAACAGGGCATTGTAGCAGCTGTAGCTCTTACTTTTAGAAGAATAGTTCATCCTTATTCTAAGGAAGCATTCTGTGATCTGTTCAGCAAGTTACTAGTGCATCATTATAATTAGAGTGATTAAAATCACAATGCCTTATAGCAGACTGGTTTTTCTGCAGTAACAACAGGAAGGAAAAACAATGGGAGGAGAGTTTCTCACATTTATACCACTCCACTACTGCTCCCTTTCATCCTGGGGAAAGTTAAGAATATTCTGAAAAAAACACCTTCAAATCCCTTCCTCCAAAGATTTCAGAAGAAATGTGACCAGGAGAAAGAAGGGGATTTTTCTTCATGGAGTTTCTGTACAGTTGGTGCAATGCTGAGTCACTAATACGTGAGCATAAAGAATAAGGAGCACATGAAGCCTCTAAGCAGCACAGTAACCGTGATTACAGGAAGGTATCTTCCTCTCACTAAGCCCACCCCAGTAAAAGAATGGGAGATAACATTTTCCCTCTGTTTCCTTTACCCTGCTTTACCCACCCAAAATACCTCACAAATTGTCACCGCCAATTGACAAACAGGCTGGCAGTTATACAGACCAGGAATAACAAGGTGAGATTTGAGATGTTTGCAGTCAGATGGCTGAGACTGACCTCCACCATGGAGTAACTTCAGACCTCCATTGCCCTGTGATGGCACATAGGTCAATCCAATGTCTCTTGATGAGTAAACACCTTCAGAAATCCAGTGGGGTGGAGGAGATTTGGGAAGTTAAAAACACTTCTGCTTCTAGTCATTTCTCCTCTTTTCCTCTCACTGGCAAAGGGTAGGTAGTGGGACAAAGGTGACTTTGTCATTTATCCTCATAGCTGGAAAGGGCTTCTTCCCCATAAGAACAGAATCCTCTTGGATGGCACCTTGCACACACCAAAAAATACAAGTCATTGAAAAACTAAGCACAAGACTTTTGTAATGGGTCAAGGGAACATCTTGAAGCAAAAGCCAAACATATGGTCTTAATAGCTCAAAAGGAATATAATTTTAATACTGCTACTAATCTAAATATTATTTTATGTTCTGTATCTGAATTTTCTTGTCAAGTTTTGGAATTTCCAAACTCTGCCAGTCATCTACGGATGGTTAATGGGATTAGGATCTTCAATAGCAGCACTGCCGTCTCTAGCAGTATCATAACTGTTCCCATATTTCCTTGCTATATTTAAACACAGAGGAAGGCAAAGGTAAGATATAATCCCTCCCATAACCTCTATAGTGTTTAATGGATTTATTTTTGTCCTCTCCCTCAGTCCAGACCTGTGGCTTTGAGTTCAAATTTAGATGCTTCTGCTTGTACACAGTGGATGTGTTAGCACAGACAAACCCATATATTACAAGGACAGACACAAATATTAGGAGAAACTAAATGAGTTATGGATGTTTTTGTAGAGCAGCTTTAGATGATACAGTCATATACTTCAGTTTAAGGAACAAATAGCGGTTGATGGACAATATCTTGCCTTTAGGTGAGCCTACACCTAGATGTGAATAGAGATTAAGGGGTTGCTACCACTCAGTTGTGAGAGTACTAGTAGTACTTTTGGCTATGAGGAACTAGGTACACACAGGGATCAAAGGGGCAGAAGGAAGAATACCTATAGAAGGAACAGGTCAACATATTCTGTTTTAAAATTTGGAGGAGCAGAAGCACATGCAGAGCACAAGGAATTATTCACATAAGCATTTCCTAAAAATAATGGCAGTTGTGTACCTAATGTGAATTACATGCTAAAAACCAACAAAACCAAATGAACTTCCAAGTGTCCAGATAACATTTTGCTTGAGAGAAGTGTTGAACTATCAAACACCTTTACATTATGTGTGTTCACATAGAATACGATAGAAAAAGAAAAGAAGAAAAGAAGAAAAAGAAAGAAAAAAGAAGACTGAAAAAAGAAAAAAAGAAAACACATTAACTTTCAAATGTGTCATATGAACATCAGCATTGAAATTGCCCTAGGGGAAAACATTTCTTAAGAAAATTACATTTTTTCTTTTAAGAACCTTGTAGAAACAAAGTTGTTTTCTGTAGCCTCTCTCTGCTTCTGTACTAAAAGAAGGCTTATATATTGTTTTTCAACATCATTACCTTGTCCAAAGAGGCTATAATCCTAATGCAGCCGAGAAAATTTTTGACAATGGCATTACTTTTGCCAGACTGACACCTCAAAAATTTTGACAAGGACTGTTTCTAGAATCCAATTAGTTTGGACCATTTTGGGAAGAAAGGATCTTAGAAGGAACTTGTCAAACTTGGCCAGTTCCATTCACAGTCTTACCAAGATCAGATTTTGTTCCTGAAGACTGATGAAATACCTGCTTGACAAGCAAGTACATTTTCACTGTTCAGTGCCATTTTCTTGATTAATTTGATTCACATTATACTGCATGGTACATTTCAGTTCTATTAGATTGCAGTGAGCATTAGAGGTTAGAAATTAATAAAGTACCCTGTAATAATAACCTCAGGTAGTGACTACATGCCCCACAAAAAAAGGTGGGTTTACTTCGGTTTATTTCTACTAGTGTCTGGAAGATTTGAACTTGTTGTGTACCTTTATCAATCCAAAAAAATAATTGAAAAAAGCTTTCCAGGCCCTCACTCTGGTTGTCCAAATGATACTGCCACAGATTTTCTTTGCAATTACACTGCATTTTGAATAACAGCAAATTAGAAAAAGCCCCAAATATTTCTATTTTCTTTACTACAAAACTCTACAGAACTCCCTCCTTTTCATTAGTTCCTACAAATGATTTACACCAAACACATAACATTTTTGAAATCAATCATTAATGGGATTTGCAGATTCATATCACCTTAGGTAGCTTTGAAAAATGCCACTGCCTTTCTTTCTGCTTTTTTCTTTTTTCATCTGCCATGGGAATGAACAGAAGTGATGTCCTGTAGCATACAAGATTCAGCAATTAAGAAAGACCTTCCAAATGTCTTAGTACAGTTTGTTCCTCCCCAAATAATCCAACTGAAGACAGCCACACAAACATTATTCCAAACCCTGATGCCTATTAAATCCAAACAACAAAAACCACAAAACCCACATCAAAATCAAACAAATAACCCAACCAATTAAATCAGACAAACAATATGTTCCATAGGCAGCACTTTAAAAAAAGAAAGATATCTTCTGTCATTCAGATAGCAAAAATCCATCAGGTCTGATATTATACTTGATTAGGCTGGTAGAATGAAGGTAAGTGAGGGTTTTTATTAACTATAACTTGCAACTCCCCCACCCTTGCTCTCTCTGTCATTGAAATTTGTTGTTGCAAACAGAAACACAGGTATGTGTATTGTAAAAATCAGTACTAAAACCTTTGTTGAAAAGGATAGAGGGGTTTGTTTAGGAATCAGGAAGAGATTACTGAAGACATGACAAGTGCCAGTCTAAGCAAATGTTTAAGTCAATGCACAGAAAACAATTACATTTCTGTATCAGCAAAGCACTTGAAGGCGTGCCTATCTTTAAGTGGTGACATAAAAGCTTTGTTGAATAGAGATGAGCCCTCTTGCATCCTGCTGATGAGGCACATGCTTAAGTCCTTGTCTGAATCAACATCTACTTGAACAAATATAATCTCCTGGATTCCCTCTTATTGTTTGCACATAGAAAATCTGCAAGGACAAGCACTAAAAATACAACAAGTGCTCATAAATCCACTCTCCCCACTATATCAGGGAGGCTTTTGCCTTTGGGATTAACTTCGCTTCCTTTCTGAGCTGATGTTACTGCATACCACTCAAGAAATACCAATAAGCATTTTCAGGAACTTCTTGGAAGAAAAGTACGTGTCACAAGATGTTTTGGAAATTGCCCACAGTGGGACATTGTACCAATGTTATGATCTGAAAATGAGGACATTATGACTATACTGCTAGTAAAGGACCCATTTACAGAAACAAGATTTTCTCTTATACCTAGACCCAGACTACTTAGCATTAAAAATCAGTGAATTATAGAGTCATAGAATGCCAGGTTGGAAGGGACCCCAAGGATTATCAGGTCCAACTTTTTTAGGCTGTCTATAGCCCAGATAGCCCAGTACCATGTCAGGCTGAGTCTTAAAAGTGTCCAGTGTGGAAGAATCTACCACTTCCCTGGGGAGATTATGCCAGTGTTTAACTGTTCTCATGGTGAAAAATTTTCTTCTGGTATCCAATGACAACCTCCCCAGGAGCAACTTATACCCATATGACTCTTAGGAAAAAGGGAGTCTCCATTCTCTTGGTAGACATCCATTATGTACCAGTACATAGCAATAGGGCCTTCCCTAAGCCTTCATCTCTCAAAACAAAACAGACACAATTCTCTCAGCCTTGACTCATATGGTAGGATTCCTAGTCCACTGGTCATCTTAGTGGTCATTCTCTGGACCCTCTCCAGCCCATTCGCATCCTTTTTGAATAGTGAGGACCAAAACTGAACACAGTACTCCCAGATGCGGCCTGACAAGCACTGAGTAGAGTGGAATAACTTCTCCTTTATCTCTGTTGGTGATGCCCCTCTTGATGCACTCCAGCATCCTGTTGGCCTTCAGTCTGCTTCAGTACACTGTTCACTCATGTTGAGGTTATTGTCTACCAAGTCCCCCAGGTCCTTCTCCACAGAGCTGCTCTCCAGCCAGGTGGAACTTAGTCAGAGCTGCAGAAAAGCTAGAATGTTTTCAAAAAAACCATTATTTAAAAGGAAACAGTAGGAATCATCTGGATAAATTAAAAAGGGGCACAATGCTTCTCTCTGAGTCCATAGCAGCTCTGAAGCAAGAGATCCCAAAATTTTACAGAATAATAATCTCCATCCAAGACATCAGGTGGCACCTCCTACAGACCACCACTGCACCCTGGGAAAGAGTACAATCTTCTCCTGTGGGTTAACAATCTGTTGAAAAGAGAAAAACAAGCTGAACCATCAACCTCAGGTAGTGATGGCCTCAGAATAAAATCCAAATTATAGTTAACTTAGAATAGTTAAGAACTATTAAAAATAACTAAATGTCCCCAAAAGTTGCAATCCATCTGTTATTAATGAAAAAAATGTGAACTAAGAGAAAAGCTCTTTGAGAGATATATGAAAATTCCATCAATAAGTACCCAGAGAGAGAGAGGGAGAGAGAGAGAGAAGATGACAGCATTTTAACAGTGAATATGAATTAAAAGCTAGAAAGACCAGAAATTGTGTATAGGAAACAACAGACAAATGTAATGCTCTGACTAGCACTCAGAGCTTTTTAAGCACAGCAAGAACACAAATGGATCTCAGAAATAGTACACATGGATTACTGGCAAGTTGTGTATGACAATATAAAAGGGGGAGAGGTAGGTATCAAATAGTTTTCTCCTGAATTTTGTGAAGGAGAAGTGGAAAGTACTAGCATCTTCTAAAGATGACAAAATACTTCTGCATCATCTTGAGTTACTGTTGGAATGTTCACCAGTTTAACATTTCAAAAACAAAGTCCTCAGGAAAACAAAACAAAAAAACCAAAACCCACTTGTAATTATATAAAAAAAACTGTCTGAGAAGCGATCTGAACCACTAAAGCAGATTTCAATAACTTCTGGAGCCCTAAAAATGTTCAGCAGTACAAGAAAATAAAGTAGTGACAGAACAATACTTTAAACAAAGGCAAATGGGCTGACTGGTTTAACATCAGCAATCAGTAAACCTGGCACCAGTCCCAACAAAATAATGAAATGACTAATTTATGGCACGGTTAGGCATTAAAAGGAATGCAATGTAATTAAAGACAATGATCGTGGGCTTATGAAAACTAAATCTTGCTTTCAAACAAGCTTTGCTGATAGAAGGGTAAACTTGTTAATGTAATAGATTTTTTGTAAAGTATTAGATTTGACCTTAATTAATGATTATAATTATGCAAGATCAGCATGGTATGCATTACACAAATTCAAACCTCCTAAAGTAATAGATCTTAAAGTGTTGTTTTAAATGTAAAGTACCTCCATTAAACAGCAGCATTTCTGGAGATACATTCTGAGATCTAAGCTGTTTCTTAGATGTGAAATTGACATCTCAAGGGAAGAGAGAACCATCCCAGATTACAGTCAATAAATTTATGGAATATGCACCAAAAAAAGCAGAGACAGTACCGCAAGCTCAAGCCATTTGGATCATAGAATCATAGAATCATAGAACAACCCGGTTGGAAGGGACCCATCGGATCTTCTAGTCCAACCATTCCTATCTAACACTAAACCAGGTCCCTCAAGACCTCATCCACCTGTGCCTTAAACACCTCCAGGGAAGGTGACTCAACCACCTCCCTGGGCAGCCTATTCCAATGCCCAATGACCCTCTGTGTGAAAAACTTCCTCCTAATCTCCAGCCTAAATCTCCCCTGGCAGAGCTTGAGGCCATTTCCTCTTGTTCTCTCCCCTCTCACTTGGGAGAAGAGGACAACTCCCTCTTCTCTACAACCTCCTTTCAGGTAGTTGTAGAGAGCAATGAGGTCTCCTCTCAGCCTCCTCTTCTCCAGAAGAAAAAACCCCAGCTCTCTCAACCGCTCCTCATAGGTTCTGTTCTCCAGCCCCTTCACCAGCCTCGTTACTCTTCTCTGGACTTGCTCCAGAGCCTCAACATCCTTCTTGTGCTGAGGGGCCCACAACTGAACACAGGATTCAAGGAGCGGCCTCACCAGTGCTGAGTACAGAGGGAGAATCACCTCCCTGGACCTGCTGGTCACACCATTTCCGATACAAGCCAGGATGCCATTGGCCTCTTTGGCCACCTGAGCACACTGCTGTCTCATGTTCTGTTGGCTGTCGACCAACACCACCAGGTCCCTCTCCTCCTGGCAGTTTTCCAGCCAGGCTTCTCCCAGTCTGTAGTTCTGTATAGGGTTGTTGTGCCCCAAGTGCAGGACCCGGCACTTGGCCGTGTTAAACCTCATGCCATTGGACACTGCCCAGTGGTCCAGCCTGTTTAGGTCCCTTTGCAGAGCCTCCCTACCCTCTAGCAGATCAACACTTCCACACAGCTTTGTGTCATCTGCAAACTTGATAAGGGTACACTCAATGCCTTCATCCAGATCATTGATGAAGACATTGAACAGGGCTGGACCTAGCACTGAGCCCTGGGGAACCCCACTTGTCACTGGCCTCCAGCTGCATTTAACACCATTTACCACCACTCTCTGGACCCAGCCATCCAGCCAGTTTTCTACCCAGGAGAGTGTGTGTCTGTCCAGGCCAGAGGCTGACAGTTTCCGTAGCAGAATGCTGTGAGAAACTGTGTCAAAGGCTTTACTGAAGTCCAGAAAGACCACATCCACAGCCTTTCCCTCATCCAGTAGCCAAGTCACTTTGTCATAGAAGGCGATCAGGTTGGTTTGGCAGGACTTGCCTTTGGTAAACCCATGTTGACTGGGCCTGATCACCCGGTTCTCTTGTAAGTGCTTCATGATAGCACTCAAGATCACCTGTTCCATGACTTTCCCTGGCACTGAGGTCAGACTGACAGGCCTGTAGTTCCCTGGATCCTCCCTGCAACCCTTCTTGTAAATGGGAACTACATCAGCCAGGCTCCAGTCTAGAGGTACCTCCCCAGTCTTCCAGGACTGTTGGAAGATGATGGAAAGAGGTTTGGCCAATACATCTGCCAGCTCCTTCAAAACCCTAGGATGAATCCCATCTGGCCCCATAGACTTGTGGGTGTCCAGTTGGCCAAGCAGGGCTCTGACCACCTCCTCTTGGACCATGAGAGCCCCGTATTGCTCCTCTATTTCCGGGGTTTCTACAAAGAGGGAACAGCTTTCTTTACAATTAAAGACTGAGGCAAAGAAGGCATTAAGTACCTCAGTCTTCTCATCATCCCCTGTCACTGCTGTTCCTTCTGTGTCCAAAAGGGACTGTATGTTCTCTAATCATCCCATACATTCTCTAAATATTCAATTCACTACACTACCCAAGTGTAAGATTATTCATCTGCTAAGAATACGGGCTTCTGGACCAGGTACTGGGCATAGCCACATGCAACCTCTACGCCCAGGTTAATCATCCAGAGCCCTTTGGCACAGTTCAAGAGAACAAAGGATCCCAGGATACATTTCTATGCTGTGTAAGAAGGCACTACAGCTAATTGGCTCTGAAACACAGAGGAAAGAACCAAGTACTATGTGCTAGCTTGAAAAGCACTGTAGAATAGTTCAGATCAGTTTACTATCTATTTAGCAAAAATAAGAAGTAAATATAATTGTTTAAAAAAATCTTAAAAATAACTAAAGGCCTGGAAAATCTGCTTTATAGAGAACTATCAAAGGAGCTCAGGCCATTTAACAGAGAGAGAATTTACTAAAGTTTGTTTTGACTGTATACCACCTCATATGCAGAATAGAAATTTGATTGAGGAAGGCATTTCAATTTAGCAGATAAAGAAATTATGAGATGCATAGCATCCTAAAGCTTTGTCTGGCTATGTTCAGGTTGTAATGAAGGATGCTTTCATAGAACAATGAAGATAACTGAACAGTTAGTTTAATTAGCATAGAAACAAAAAAACCAGAATATTACACTCCTCCTATTGCTGGTCCTTTTCCTGTCGATAGTTTATGCAGTATGAACGACAGAAACAAAAGAAGCACCAGAGTCAGACTGCGTCTTTGGCAATATGCCATTCAGGCATATCAGCACAAATGTTATTCTTGTAGTGCCTGGGTTGGGAACATATTAAATAAAGTTCACCCTTTTTTTGTTTTAATGCAAAATGCCAGTAGACTAAAGTTTTCTAATTCAATTTTCTAACACTTCACAAAATCCAAGCAGTAGAATTAAGTCAAATTTGATGTAAGAGTATGTCCTGGTATGAGTACTGTGAAAGAGTAGTGAAAGTGACGAACTATTTCACATCCACTTTTCCTCTGTGCTGCCCTGTATTAAGCACAATACCCTGATCTTACCAAAGTGCTAAGATGTTGCTGACTTCCTTTTCCCACCGCTGCAATTTTAGCAAGGTGGTTTGTTCTTTTGGTAATCGCAAGATGAACAATCACAATCTTTAGCTTTACCTCTAACATTACAGATGTAACAGTAGCACTTCCATAATATATATACAAATATAGCACTATTATTACATGTGTTATACATGTAATAATATAGTTCTTAGTATAAAAATCTCTCATCAGTAATGTTTTAGCCCACATAATATATAGCCATTTTTAAGCACCTCTCCAGTCACTGTAATTGAATAACTATGTTAAAACCACTAGCTTAACAAAGTAAGAGTTAATTTGATGTTACTCTTCAGTAAACACATAACAGGTCATTGCTTACTGTGTATAAATCTTGACACATTATGAAACATATTATTTAAGCTGGGAAAAAAAATCTTAGGCCTTTAACACTAGTACGAACATTTACTTTAACTCTGATTTAAATTGCATGCCATAACTTGAGTGTAATGATGAGTCCAGCAGATTTTGGCTTTAATGAGGGCCCTGAGTAATAATGAACAGCTGGCCACCTTAAATCATGATGTCTGCTGAGAGTGGGCAATTTGAAAATCCATAGGCTATCTATTGCAAACATTTTTTTGGTCATGAAATTATTTTTCAGGACAGAAAATCAACCCCCTCCTTGCCCACACCACTTCAGGTGTCACTCCACAGCAGATTTGAGGCTCTTGATGTGGAGGACGGATCAGAGGAAAACAAGGAGAAAGATGCACTCAGGTCAAAGCAGGGTCAGAGATCAAAACAGTATAAAAGCTGCGTTGCCACGACTGCCACAAAGACCAATAGAACAGTTGTAGTTGTAGAAGACTTGTTATTGAAGGAGACAGAGGGTCTGATATGTCGAGTAGACAGCACTCACAGTGAAGTCTGCTGCCTCAGGGGTCCATAAAGGTACTGGTGCTGTTTAATATCTTCATCAATGATATTGACAGTGAGGTTGAGTGCACCCTCAGCAAGTTTGCAGATGACACCAAGCTGAGTGATGCAGTTGCCACAGCAGAAGGATGGGATGTAATCCAGAGGGACCTCGACAGACTGCAGAAGTGGGCCTGTGAGAACCTCATGGGGTTCAATAAGGCCAAGTGCAAGGTCCTACACCTAGGTTGAGGCAACCCCCAATTTCAGTATACTATGGGGGATGATGTGATTGAGAGCAACACTTCAAAGAAAGACTTGGGAGCTCTGGTTGATGAGAAACTCAACATGAGCTGGCAATATCTGCTAGCAGCTCAGAAGGCCAACCATATCCTGGGCTGCATCAAAAGAAGCGTGGCCAGCAGTTGGAGGGAGTTGATTCTGCTCCTCTCTTCCTCTCCTGTGAGATCTCATTTGGAGTATTGTGTTCACTTCCAGAATCCTCAACATATGAAAAATATGGAACTGTTGGAATGGATCCAGAGGAGGGCTACAAAGATGATCAGAGGGCTGGAGAAACTTCCACAAAAGGACAGGCTGAGAGAGTTTGGCTTGTTCAGCCTGGAGACGAGAAGGCTTTGAGAAGATCTTATAGCAACTTTCCAGTACTTGAAAGGGGCCTACAAAAAAGCTAGAGAGGGATTATTCATAAAGGCTTGTGGTGACAGGACGAGAGGGAATGGCTATAAACTGAAGAGAGGCAGGTTTAGAAGAGACATTAGGAAGAATTTCTTCACTATGAGAGTGGTGAGACACTGGAACATGTTGCCAAGGGAAGTTGTGGATGCCCTATTCCTGGGAGTGTTCAGGACCAGGCTGGATGGGGCCTTGAGCAGCCTGATCTAGTGGGTCGTCCTTGCCCATGGCAGGGGTGTTGGAACTAGATGATCTTTAATTTCCCGTCAAATCCTATCTATTCTATGATTCTGTGATTCTAAATGCTGCTTGCAGACTTCACCACCACCACACATAAAAAAGAGGATTTAGAGTAGGCTGTGGTTGCTTTCTTCAGCAAGTGTTTATAGAGCATAAACTAGGGTTGTCTAAAGTGATTGGTGAAAAATGGCTTCAGGTCTTATTGATCAGATATCCTACCAACTGCTGATTACTAGCTATGCCTGACATCATACTACTCCATAAAGGAAATGAAGGTGCACTAAGGATCTGGTCTGAGGTGTCTTGTGCAACTAGAGCAGAAAAGCAACCGTGTGAACAGTAATGTATTTCTCAATAAAATATTTTATTCTCTATTTACCACTCTAGGTTTAATATCTCACATTGTGAGACCACATTTCATGTTCTCCTACTTATTCCCTCTGTTAGCAAAGGTATAGAACTGCACGCAGTAGTTAAATTTACACTTTTGCTTGAAGAATGCTGAGCTATTTGACCAAAAAATTATTGCTTTAACCCCATGTGTAAGAGATTCTTGCAGTATTTTGCATGAAGAGGTCTACAATTCTTCTGAAGAGGCATTTGTGTTTTGTATCATGCCAGTTGTATATCTCATGTTCCCATACACATACAGTTCTCCAGGTGCTTGTTTTCTTTAAGTTACTGCCTCATGGTTAGGAATTAGAGTGACTGCATTATTGTGTGGCATTTCTTGGAAGGAGATTGAACTGCTGCACTAGGGGAACAGGCAGTTTGAATGTGTCTCCTGAAGAATATTTCCTCTAAAACAGCTGAGAGACAGATGAAAGAGTAAAAAATATGTGACACAGCTGTTAAAGCTGTGAATAACTACCCATTTTCATCATGTAAGCATTTGCATGGGGAAAACTAGTTGTTACAACTTCAGTATCTTTGGTGTAATTTAGTCACCAGTTGGCACTTAATTTGATCCTCTGTTTAATTTGATCAAGATCTCTGAAACTAAATCATTTGGTGTTTAAAATACAACTTCTGCTTCTAGATTTTTTTCTGCTTTTGTCAGGATAAATTGCTGCTGGATAAATTGATTCTTAGCTACAGATAGTTTCTATTTAATTAATGGTAATGAACTTAAAGAAATTCTTATAAATAAAAGAAGAAGGACATAATTAAAAAAAAAGATAGAGGTTGATTGGGAAAAACTCGTGCAACAATTAAGAATAGCTACAAAACTAAGATATTATTTTTATAAATTCTGCCATAATAATATCCAGGTTTTGTCATTTCTCTCCATTTACTATCACACAGAATCACAAAATGACCTGTGTTGGAAGGGATCTTCAAAGTTCATTGAGTCCAACTCCTATCCCAGCACAGGACAACCACAGTATTTACACCGTGTATCTAGTGCATTGTCCAAATGCTTCTTGAATATTGTTAGGCTTGGTGTCATGACTACTTCCATGAGGAACCTGTTCCAGTGCTCCACCTCCCTCTGTGTGAAGAGCCTTTTCCTAATATCCAACTTAAATTCTCCTTGGCACACCTTCCTGACATTCCCTCAGGTTCTACCGTTGGTCACCAGAGAGAAGAGATCAGCTTCTCCTCCTCCTCCCCTTGTGAGGAAGCAGTAAACTGCAATGAGGTCCCCCCTCAATCTCCTCTTCTCCAGGTAGAATAGAACAAGTGACTTTAGCTGCTCCTCATATGGCTTCCCCGTAGACCCTTCAATAACTTTGTGGCCTCCTCAGGGCACTTTTCAGTAGCTTGATGTCCTTTTTGTACTGCAGTGCCCAGAACTCCACACAATACTTAAGGTGGGACCACATCAGTGTGGAGCAGAGCAGGACAATGACCTCCCTTGACTGGCTAGTAATGCTGTGCTTGATGCACCACAGGACGCAGTTAAGACCTCTTGGCTGCCAAGTCACACTCTTGGTTCATGTTCAACTTGCATGTTCAGAACACTCAGATCCCTTTCCACAGGACTGCTTTCCAGTGTCTTGCTCTCCAGTCTGCATGTATATCCAGGGCTACCATGTCCAAGTTACCAAAACTTCATGTGGTTGGCAATTGCCCATCTCTCTAAATTGTCTAGATCCTTCTGCATTTCCTCTTTGTCCTCAAGAGTGACAACAGCTCCCCCTGGTTTCATGTCATCAGCAAAGTATGGTATACTAGATGGTTCTCATTTACTTCCAAAGAATTCCTTTTAAGGAATATTACGTCCATGTCACTGATGAATAAATACAGACTGAGTAAGACTTTGTATCTTGTTATATGTGTGATTTATCTGCACCACATATGAGAACAGAAACACTTCCTTAAGAGTCTCTGTTCAGGAGACTTGATACTGTACTAGTCTTCTTTCTCACAAGCCAACCAAAGCACAGCATAGTCCCCCAACAGCCATATCAATAATATAAAAAGCCATAGATTTCAATATGAAGGAAGAAAGAAGGAATAAATTCTAAACAGAATGGCTGACACTATACAGACCCATGCAGGGAACAATCTACCTTTCCCTGTCAGCTCTATTCCTACAAGATTTTTGCTTTTCATCCTCCAAGTTCAAATATTCATCCCACACAGATCTGGACAATTGATCTGGCTAATACAGAGATCCCTTGTTAGACAACCAATGATATAGTTAGAGCAGAAAATAGATAATGCCCTTGGTGACCAAATAAAACAAATGCAACTCTGTAGCATATCAAATTCCAGGGCTTAGATGTTTGTGGTATCACTTAGCAGCCCATCTCATAATTTAGTAGAGCCTGATATGTAATACACAGGACCCTGAATGATCCATAATCACTGTACAATATTTTGGTAAAGATACACTTCCTACCTTGTAGGTAATAAAGGAGGGTAGATCCTGATACAAACCAAGCATGAGGACTACTGATGCCCTGCTCTCCCAAGGATCAAGAGCTTCTGGTTCTGCCCTGTGCATCAGTCCCTCCAACTCCTGCACCATAAGACATTATATCTGAGGTAGTTCTCTTCAGCTACATAAAATACCTTGCATTCCCCTCCCATCCTGCACATGTTCTTCCTTGCCTAGTTTTATTTTTTAGGTTGGTGGCTCTGCTGCAAGTTGTCTAATAACATTATTTTCATTAATCCATCCCATGCTAGTCTATTCTGAAGGTAGTTTGTGTCAGCACCACATTTCTGTAGATCAGGTAATTTTCTCATATTTAAAATAAATCAGGGCATTGACAACTCCTCTGATTTGAAAGATACAATTTAAAAATGACATCTGTTATTTTTCTCCCCACTTGGGATCTTTCTGAAAAAGCTCACTACTGCATATCTACATAATTTTCCATTCCCTTCCAATGCCTTCCTTCACTTTTGTATTTCAACAAGCAAGTATACAAGAGAATGTTGATAAGCACCTGAAGTAGAGAGGGGGCTAGTAAGACTTGTAATTAAGGGTTCTCATTAGGTGTAAACCCATCACAGAATCACAGAACTGTCTGGGTTGAAAGGGACATCCAGTTCCAACTGCCTGCCATGGTCAGGAATATCTTCCAGTAGATTAAGTTTCTCAAAGCCTCATCCAGCCTGACTTTGAACACCTCTAGGGATAAGGTATTCATGGCTTCTCAGGGTAACCTGTTCCAGTGCCTTACCATGCTCGCAGTAAAAAATGTCTTCCTCATTCACCATCATTTGATTCATGATTCCTGAAATCAACTCCCCTCTTTCAGCTTAAAACTGTTGCCCCTGATTCTGTGACTACACTCTCTGATAAGGAACATTTCCCCAGCTTTCCTATAGGCCCCCTCTAAGTGTTGGAAGGCTTGTATAAGGTCTTCCTGGAGCCTTCTCTTCTCTAGGGCTGAACAAGCCAAACTCTCTTAACCTGTACTCACAGAGGAGGTACTCTAGCCCCCTGATCATCTATCTGGTACTCCTCTGGACTTATTCTAACAGGTCAATGACCTTCCTGTGCTCAAGATTCCAGATTCAAATGCAATATTCCAGGTGAGATCTCATGAGAGCACAGTAAAGGGGGAGAATCAGATCCCTTGACTTCCTTGTCATTCTTATTCTGATGCAGCCCAGTTGTCTTTTTGGGCTGCAAGTGCACATTGCTTCTAATCCACACGTGCCCTCAAGTCCCTCTCTTCAGGACTGTTCTCAATCCATTCTCCACCCAGCCTGTATTTGTGGTTAGGACTGCCCTGACCCAGGTGCAGAACCTTGCACTTAGCCTTGTTGAACTTCATAAGGTTCACACATGGTCACCTCTCAGACCTGTCAAGTTTCCTCTGGATGGCATTCTTTCTGTCAAGTGTCTGGACTGTGCCGTACAGCTTGGTGTCATCAGCAAACTTACTGAGGGTACCCTCAATCCCACTGTCCATGTCTGTGACAAGCATATCTTATTAGAGGATAATGTCGATTATGAAAGCACAGTGAAGCACTGCAGAGCACCATCTCTGACTTCCAGAGAATCCCATTCCAGTCACTGTAAAAAAATTTTAGAGGAACTTAGAATTAATTAGTTACTACTGCAGAAAATGTGTGCCCATTGCAACCTGTCATGAACAATTTCACAGTCAGGATTTGTGATTGAAACACACTATGGTTTTAATTGTTCATGATGCAAAGCCCTTTATATTGACTATAACTCTGTTACAACTAAGGATCTTGACAGGGAAAGAAAGGCAGCAACAGAGAAGAGCCACACCACTTAAATGGTTGCATGTTTCCATTGTAGGCTGTGGAAAGAGGATTGTCTCTCTGAGATAAAACAGAAGGACAGAAATTTGAGACTGCCCTTTTGCCCCAGCTCAGAGGCTGCATTGTTGCAGATTAACAGAAGAAAATGGATGAAGCAGACTAAACATCAGCAGAAGTAGCCCCAGCTGGAATAAAATTATAGAGGAGCAGATCTTGCCCCACTCCATATCATGGCTGCATGCCTTGCCACATCACCATATGCTGACATCCAATTAATCTCAACCTAAGCATTTTTTAATAATTATTATGTGTCTGTTTCCTCACATAGACTTTGAGATGGAGGGATAGTACAGCAAAAGATAGTATTTCATGTGTCTCATGAGAAGCAGATATTTCCATTTTGAGGAGATTTTGTTATTGTCATGTTCTGTGCTATATAATGCATGCAGCATTTTTCATACTTTCAGCTTCTGTAATTATTATAGGTACATATGTTATATGAAATTAAGTAAAATTCAGGTATCCTCTTGCTACCTAATATAATTCTGCACTAAGGGAAGCAACTTTCCTATCTGGATCTACTCACATTTCTCTGTCCACCAAAGGTTTTTTTTTTTAATAATTTTTGGGCACACTCAGTTAAGGAAAAAATACAAAAGTACACTATCTGAAACCACGCGTGTAGTTGTACTTACATTAGCAAAGGCAGTTTGGAAGCTAATATTTTTCAATCATCTCAAAAGTGTGCTTCATCAGCACACCTACAAGTACACACTTCCTGTAAATAATAAATCAAAGTGGTCTTACCCTTCATTGTTACAAAGGAGATAATTTTAGATAGAAAGTGTGTCTGAAGCATAAACAATACCCTTGAACAGGTTAAAAATACTGTTAAGCAGAGGCTGAGAAGGACTTTGAAACACAACAACAACTAACTCAAGCAAGAGATGAAAACAAGTTCAACAATACATGAGAGAAGCAGAAAAAAAATACTCATCTTTTTCTGGAGGGGTCCCTGTGGGTTCTCGGTGCATCATATGCAGCTCTGTGACTGATTAGAGCACAGCAGCCTTTAACTAATCAACGTAGAGACAATCCCGCTCACTGTCCTCCTGAAAGAAAGAAAGGGAAACATATCTCTGTTTAACTCTACCTAAAAAATAGACTATTAACCTCCCGTCATCCTAAATTAATTTTACCCCTAAAACATTTAATATGGGTTTGTAAACAATTGCACGACTGTAATACAAGCTGAACATGAAACACACTATTTATTATGTGCTAAGCAAACATCTATACTACTTTAAAAAGTATTATTTCTTTTTCAAGTAGAAAAAGCAGACTCACAGCCTAGAATCAAGGCCATACCTAGAAGATTACTGCAGTGTGTGGTACCTTTGTGCAGTTCTTCCATGTCCATGCTTCAGACACCATTCCAGACTATTTCTCAAATGGACAGTAGGACGGAAGAATGAAATAAAAAGGAGACTAAGAAGTATACAATCACTATCAAAATAACAGATTTAGAAAAAAATGCAAACTTGCAGTTGCAATGCTTTATGCTTGTACAAGCTGTCCTTCATTTGCAGAAGTAGAAATTACGTGTGATTTTAAAATTAATTTACCCACTTATTTCAGACAGGTAAAACAGAGTAAGATGATTCTAGCAAGATTTGCTCACTATTCATAAGCAGTTTTTAATATGCATTCAGAATTTAGCATGTAGAAGAGCCACCTTTCACAGTAAACTGCAGATTTAACAGTGTTACACTTTCTTAAAACTGCAGACAGAACTTTAATAGGACTAATCAATTCATATGTTTAAGTTAACGCCTTCCTTCCCGTCTGATCTGTAAGAGCAAAGAAATAAAACAAACAAACAAATCTTTTAAGAATTAGATGATCTTCCTGTCCATCCTGAGGAAGATAACAATGACATTTCAAAATTTAGACTAGACGTAAGGAGGAATTTCTTCACAATGAAAGTGTTGAGCCATTGACACAGGTTTCCTAGGGAAGTTGTGAATGCCCTGTCACTGGAAGTGTTCAAGGTCAGGTTGGATGAGGCCTTCGGCAACCTGATCTAGTGGGAGGTGTCCCTGCCTGTAGCAAGGGTGTTGGAACTTGATGAAATTTAAGGTTCCTTTCAACCCAAACTATTCTATGATTCTATAATTCTTTTCTTTGTCTGCAGATTCTTTGTGTCAGAGCACTCTCTCCTCCTATTTATAAGTCGTAATGCTTAGATTTCACGTATCTCCTGCCTCATTCCATTTTTTTTCTCCGAATTCTATTCTTCTACCACCTCAGTTTAGCTATATTCAGAAACTTTCCAGCAGATATGGCAGTGAGAAGCTGATAGTTGAATTGAAGGGAAAAATCATGCTTAACCAACTTTACAACATACACCAAAGTGATTGGCTTGATAGATAAGAAGGTGGGGGGGATGGGATGTAGTAGGCATTAATTCTTAATGAAATATATAAGGCTTTGGCGCTATCTCCCATAACACTTTTATAAACAAACTGATAAATTAAGAGATAAATAAATGGACAGAGAAATAGACTGGGAACTGACTGAGCTGCCAGGCTGACAGGATTGTCATTAATAGCACCAAAGTAGAGTTGGATGCAGTCTCTTGAGATTGATACTGAGACCAATACAGTTTAATGTGTTTATGGAAATTCGTGTTAATGGTGGGAAAGAGCTAACTTCAGTAAATTTTCAGATGATACAAAACTAGGAAGAGCAGTTAATACATCAGGCTATTGTGCTGCCATGCAGAAGGGTGTCAAGAGACTGGAGAAGGGAGCCAACTGGCATATCATGCAGTTCAACAATTAAAAATGCAAAGTCCTCCACCTAGGGAGGAACAACAACATGGAACAGCATGTGCTGGGGGCTGACCAGCCAAAAAGTAGTTTTTCAGGTAGGGGCCAGGTATAATGAAAGATAAGTTGGACACAATCCCACAATGTGCTCTTGCAGTAAAGAAGGTGAAGAGTATCCTAAACCTCATTAGGGGAATATTACCAGCAGGTCAAGGGAGGTGATCTTTCTTCTCCATTTGACACCAATGAGTCATTTGGTGCTTTGACTCTGATTCTGGGCTCCCCAGTACAAGATACACCTGGACATATTACAACAAGTCCAGTCAACAGCCATGAAGATGATTAAGGCTTGGAGTATCTGATATACAAGTAGAGCCTGAGAGAGTTTGGACTTTTCAGGCTCGAGAAGAGAAGTATTATGGGGATCCAGTCAATGTGTAATAAACACCTGATAGGGGTGTAAGAAGACAGATCCAGACCCTTCCTTGTAGTTTCCAGTGACAAAAGAGAAGGCAATGGGCACAGGTTGAAACATTAATACAAGAAATGTTGTTTAAACCTAAGAACTTTTTTATTATTTTGAAGACGATCAAACACTGGAGCAAGCTGAGGAAAGAGATTGTATGATGCCCATTCTTGGAGATACTCAAAACCAGACTGGACACAGCACTGAGCAATCTTCTGTAGTGAACCCCTCTCTGAGCCAGTAGTGGTGGGGTGAGTGTAGTATGGACCAGATGATTTCCAGAAGCACTCCCCCACATTAGGAATTCTGTAGTTCAGCCTGAGAAGAATCAAAAGACAGACAGAGAGAGGAGAGTCTGCAGGCATCCTGTTCCTGAATATCAAGTGAGAAGCTCAGTTTACCCTAACCCTGCTCACCAATACAAAAGCATTTGACGAGAAACAAGCAGATATTCAGCTTCCTGAATCAGGCAGACCTTGAAGTTGTAGAAGCATCCAAAAATTTTGCTGATAAGACAAAGGCCCTCCAACTTAGCAGTCAATTCTGTGAAGTGTTCACAGCTGCTTCCAACCATGCTGAACAAAACAAATTTTCGATTAGTCTCCTGTGACTGTAAACAGCACTCTAACATGACTTTACACTCAGCAAAACTGCATGATCAAGCAACAACTGTTCATTGTGCTTCTAGCCTGCTTGATTATTTATTCATTCAACTCAGAATTCATTGCACTTAGCTAAACACCAGGAATTTTTCAGATATGCCCTCCTCTCCGCGCTATGAATCATCAGCACATTAGCAAGGTTCCTTTTAAGGTGATGCACTGTCAAGTTGTGCTTAACAGAGGTAGATAACCCACACAAAACCACTTCCACTGTAGACCTCCCTTGTTTAACAGGCAACCTGAATATCACAATGCAGGCTGACCCAAATTGCTACAGAAAATGTTGCCAGCATTCAAGTTTGGTATTATTCCATTATTTCCATACTGCTACAAATTTTAGTTAAAATTGTCTGTATTGACTTGCTGTACAGTCTTACTTTCAGCTCTGGTGTTTGAATGTTTTCTTGCTAACTAGTTAAAGATACAAAGATTAATATACCGGTACTCAAAAACATAGCAAGGATTTACGTTAAAGAAAAGCTTTGAGAAATTGAGAGAATTCATGCTGGTTTGCCTGTGCACACCTGGAAGAGTTCATTTGTAAATAAAAAAAAAATCAGACTGAATAAATTCCTAATATTTTTTTTTCCAATAAAGAAGTGAAACATTATTTCCTACTGATTTCCAGAAAATCCTGGGTGCAGGTGTGTGGGTGGGCTATTTATTTATTTGTTTGTTTGTTTGTTTATTTATTGATTTATTTATTTTTATTTCTACCAGATCGGTACCAAAGCTTTTAGTATTTGCATATATCTCTCAGTTCACCTCCATTTTTTAACTTTAAGATTTTTGCAGTTTGTGAGCAAGCAGGGATTGAAGAAAGCTTCTGAAAACTGCTGCAGTGGAGAACAAAAAAACCCAAGGAGCACTTTTCTTAATTGCAGTGCAGTTCAGAATGACAAGAGCCGTGCATGGAGAAGCATGCTGGGCTGGTTGCTTCAAGAGAGGCTTTTCTTTCAGTTGCCATGACAGTTGTTTCTCTGTCACCAAGGAACCCCCTGAGGGCACTAATATAGAAACATCCAGCACACATTCTTTTTAATTCCCAAACTATGAAATTGGTTTATAGCTTTGGAAAAGAGTGGACGAATCTGTAGAAAACAAATTACTGCAAATTGATCACCTTAGAGTGCTTGACCTTACAGTCAAAACCAGGGAGTGCTTCAGATAAAGCTTTCATCACATTTGCCATTTTGGCTTTAACAGTAGGAAGTTAGAAGTATTTTCCTCTAAATAGAGTTTAAAAAAAATTACTCTCACCCTTCAGGAGATAAGCTATTCCTACAATATATCTATGAAGAATTATTTAACTGTAAATGTATAAGAGCTATTCCTGTCTGAGGAAACAAAGAGGGTTGACATATGCAGCTGATTAATAAAATCAGAATTAGTGTGGAGATCACTAAACTTCATAGTTCTTCACTGAAAGAGAAAGCAACCATCCACTTCTTATTCTTGTGCAAGTGACAATAAGATTTCTCTACCCCTAATTTATGGATCTGCAGAACATGCCAAATATCAATACATATCAAATTGAAGGCTTCTACCCATTAAGTCTTATCACCCACAAGTCAAGGGGGTACCAGCTGATTCTACAATACCATGGTTCCTCAGATCATGCGTGTTTGGCAGCTTTCTCATGAAGGACGCCTAATCACACATGTTAGTGTGATTGCTTACTCTTTCAGGTGCTTCTGTGTTTTCATAACCTTACTCCTTTTGCAGTTAGAAATGCTCACAGAAGAGAGAAGAACATAACCAAGGAATTCTCCATATGAAAAATAATCCACATCCCAACACCATTGCTCTATCACCTTTATTAAAAATGAACAAACAAATAAACAACAACAAAAAAAACCACCAAAAAAACCCTCCACACAAAACCCACACACAACTTTTGCTACAACTACCACAAAATCTAGCCCACAACTGGACACAGAGCACTCGGGATTAAATTCTTGTGCAAAGATTTGACATGTAATAACCCAGTTCTTGAGATACTGAGCACATTAGTAGCTCAGCCAAACTCAGATTTGTTTTGCATCTCCAAATCAAGGACTAAAGAACTAGTAGAATGCACATCTCAGAGTGGCAGATGTTTGTTGCAGTGGTTCAGCTTTGTTCACTACAATGTTTTGCCAGGGGATGCTGCATGCCAAGACAAAAAATCACTTCTTCAGTGCTGAATGAAGTCAAGGAAAGCTGCCAAATCTTTATGAAATGTTACCTGTCCTAGAAGCTTTTTGTAGTACATGAGCAGCAGCAGCTTTGTGTTTATTTCACAGCAGCAGAGCAAAACTGTGCAGGATCCAGCCTCATTAAGGACATTACCTGAATGGAAAACCCCATTAGTTCATCAGGTAAATTAAACATTTTAGGGTATATATGGGCTACAGAAGCTAATGTGTTAAGTCTAGTCTAGAGAGAAAAAGAAATAAAGAGAGAGACCTCCAATCACAAAATCAGTAGTCATATCTTACTGGCAAACCATAAAAATATTAGTGTCAGGTGCCAGTCTCCTGTACTTTTGTGGCCTACATTCCTTGAACAAGGGAATCCAGAGCATCTAATTCCAAGTTATGTATTCCTGTAGAATTATAAGTTTCAGCTCCTCATTACATGGCATGATAGCATTAACCCACGCTATTTCCAGGACAAATCAGTCCTTCAGAACTTGTTTCTGTTACAGGTTGTGCTACATCTCACTCATCCCCACAGCATGTATCACCTCATCAGCTCAGAATTGTTCAGTTGTTTCCACACTGCATTTCAGTGTAGAAAGTGTTCAGCTTACGTGGGAAAAGGCTCTGAGACTGTAGGTGCTTCCACCACTGCAAACTCAGGTACTTTTTTGTTCTCCAGTGCAAGATAAGCCAGAGAAATAAACAAGGGTATGAGAATGATAAAGATGCTTGTTCACAAAGAAACAAAACTGCAGAGAAGGAAGAAAACTAAAAGTAGGACTGAAGCACCAACAAAACTGCCCTCACAATAAGAGGCAGAACCATTAATCTTTTCCAAGCTCATTAAGAGCAGTTATACTCTTTAAATGCTATCTATAGACTTAATATTTTGAGGCTATTTAACTGCAGAACAATTTTCTTGGCAATTATTACAATGCTGACTGGAATTGACAGCCTACAGTTTGCTGTTGTGTTTTTTTTTTTTTTTTTTTTTAAAAAGCAGTCCTCTGACTCAGTAGAAGGTTTTAATCTTGTTAAACTTCTCTGGTCCAGAATAGTTGCTCTTTCCCCAGTGCCATATTTCCTATCAATTGCTGATGTGTTGTGGAATGTTTTTTAATACACATAATTTTCTTGGCATAGTACATTAAGTTATCAGTAGTAAGAGTCTAGGAAATAGAGTTCTATGTCAGCTACCTGCCTCTCCTTTGAATGGCATCCCATAATCATTAAAAACCCCCACCCTTGGTATGAAAATGATTTATTTTATTCTAAACAAAAATTACTTTAATTAAACACAGTTTATTCCACTTGAAAGTGACAGAACACTCCCCTGAAGCCCTCTACTACCCTTCTTATCAAATGATTTCAATGGGAGCAGCAAGCCACTCTTCCCAGGCCACATTGTTGTAGAGCTTCAGTTTTTCTCCCAAAACAGGGAGAAGAAAAATCCACGGTAAGATAATATTAAGAGGTTCAAGTAACCTCAGACGACACTACAGCTATACACTACAGCTATATCAAGTGGACTTCTATTACCATTAATCAGTTCCAGTGCTTGTAAATCAATGCTAAATGAAACTGAAAAGTTTATGTTAAAAAAAAATCAAATCCATGTTTCAGCAATGACAAAACCTAGGAACACCTATACCTAGAGTTTTGTTCAAGCAAATGGAGGGTCTGGTCCATCTTTCTGATCATTCTGGAGCAACTGCAGTGACTGAAATTCAACAAAGTCCACTGTATATTGTACAGTGTCTGTAAAAATTCAGTTCTGCTCACAGAATGCTGCATTACAAAACATTCCTGGAGAAACATCAGGCAAGTAGTTTAAGGAGATACTGGGAAGGTATGACTAGCAATGGATGCACAGGACTGCAAATCTAGTTCATAACTAATAGTTCAGAACTAATAACATATGTAGTACTTAAAATAAGGAGTTTATAGTCATTTATCTTCTCAGATGTCCCAGAAGATATTAGGAGGAATGTTACTGTCGTCAGAGGAACTATATTTGCATATCTGTGTAGGTCTATCACTGTGTGTTGAAGGTGATTCGTACTATTTGGAAAGAGAAGAGAGGGGAATAAACAGATACACAAGTTTTCACCTTTCTTTTGCCAACAGCTTGTAAAAGCAACAAAATCCGTTTCAGAAACATCAATATATTTGATGCCTTTTTCTTGTCACCTCTAGCATATATGGGGTGGGGGTTGGGTCATCACATTTTCACAGGAAAAGACTGAATTACTTTAGCTTTACACTAGAATATAACTAGAGTTACTCACAAGCATCCTGAAATAATCCATTTCCCATTCCATCCAAATTCAACATATCCAGTCTGATTTACAGGCAATTATCTGAAATACATCCAAACTGTTATCAAATCAGCATGATAGGTGACTGACATTCACCTCTCACTGAAAGCCTCTTGGAAAAGAGATTCATGAAAATTCTACCCCAGATGTCTGAGCTTTTTAATGACTAATAGAACAGTATCTTTCAAGGCTCACCTTTCATTTGTTATTTACTCAGCAGTATTTACACACTGTTAAGGCAGGTTAAGCCGTACAGGGGACAGACATGCACAAATATAAACAAAATTATAATGTTCTGGTTGCAAGATGGCTGTGACAAAAAAATATACTGGCTACGTGGAAGAAATCCAAAATGTTCAGGCAGTTCTTATAATGGCTGCAATTATCCTTCCTACTCAAGTATGGGATATGCCTTTTATTGCCTTTGAACCATTTACTGTCATGCACTTCAATTCCTAGGATTCGTACCAGAGGAGGCTGTCAGAAATAAAATATTAGTCTTGCAGCCCACATCTTGGAAGACTTAAAGGTGCCCACTGATCCTGATCTTAAGCTAAAGGAGCAGGTTTTGTTCCCAAGCTGGTTTAAGGCACAGAAGTAGAGACAAAGCCCCTCCCAAATGGAAATAAAATTGCTAAAACAAAACAACAACAAAAAACTCTATAAAAAGGTAAGTTGGAGTGCTTTTATCTCCTAGTGGTCAGTATAAATACACCAGAATCTTGATGAAGCAGTTTGCCTTGCAGAAAATAAGTTGCCTTTAGACATTTTCATTGATCAAATTACTTATTTCCACTTATCAGTATTCAGGTGTGCATAGTATTTTTTATGCTTAGAGGGCTAATTAAATCTATACGAAGTCTCTAGTCACTCCATCTCAGGGCTATGCCTTCCTTCAGACAAAACGTGACAATTTAGCAAATTTTGCATGTAAAAGACTTATCTTTCCTGTACTTTATTCTTTGCTGAGGGAACAGCTTAGTTTGACAAGACCGTGTTCTATGTTTCAGATATTATACAGTGGGAAGATTTCATGTACATGAAAAATTAATAACACATTCCCCTGTTTTCTACTTCTGCAGTTTTTAGATGTCACCAGCTCCCTGGGTGAGTTCTTCACTGGCCTACAGGCAAAACCAACAAGCAAGCAACATGCTATGGGCAACAATATATTTTTTCCTATCTCCTTGGACTGCACAGAGATCTTTCTATGACAGAGAGAAATAACAGAGGGGACCTGTGAGTGAACAAAAAGTTAACCCTTATCTGACAAGTGAAGAAGCCTCATCCCTACAATGTTAGCAAATTTGTTTGAATACTCAAAATAGTCAACAAATTCCTCTTAGAAAACCCTCAAAAATTAGTTTACCAATGAAGTCAGAAGAACAAACTGTAAAATTTCCTCCTTCTATTAGGAAAAATTCTTTCTTAGTTGCTGAAAAAATACAGATGCCTTTCCTGCTTTAAACTTTCTTCTGCAACTTTTTTCAGCTCACATATTCTTAATAGGAAATTTTAATTATGAATATCAAAAAACTATTTCCTAAAAAATTTCTGCCTGGGGATATATCCCAGATTTTCTCTTCCTCCCCATAAGAGGAAACTCTTCTTGCAAATAGAGGGGGACTGTCTGCAGCAGTATCCCCAAAGGCAAACCCATCCTGTCCCATAGATTAATTTTTTGATTGGGAAAGGTCCTTGAGCAGAAGGCATAATAAGAAGATTGCCTTTGTAGTTTCCTCAGGAAACTTATCAACAGAAAAAGGAAGAGAGAAGAGAATTATAGAGGGAAAGTCTAAATGTTTTCTGCTTCAAGGGATGGACTGCAATGTGTTATGGAGTTTGAAGACACTAGAAATACTGATATTTCACCCCTAGTTATGTAAATAATGTTCCACTTTCAGTTATCTATAATTTACTGCAGGTACCCCACACAGAGACATCTCTCCAGACATAAGATTATAGAACAATAAAAATAAATAATAATATTCTAGATTACTGGACACCACTTCGTTTATTATTCTAGAAAACTTATTCATCCTCCTTAGGGAAAGATGACCTGTTCCTTGAACACTATGTTTAGTCCTGGGCCCCTCAACAAAAGAAGGATGTTGAAGCTCTGGAGCAAGTCCAGAGAAGAGCAACAAAGCTGGTGACGGAGCTGGAGAATAGGCCTTACGAGGAACAGCTGAGAGAGCTGGGGTTGTTTAGCCTGGAGAAGAGGAGGCTGAGGGGAGACCTCACTGCTCTCTACAACTACCTGAGGGGAGGTTGTAGAGAAGAGGGTGATGGTCTCTTCTCCAAATGACAGGGGACAGGTCAAGAGGAAATGCCCTTAAACTCTGCCAGGGGAGATTTAGGCCGGACATTAGGAAAATATTTTCCTCAGAAAGGGTCATTGGGCATTGGAACAGGCTGCCTAGGGAGGTGATTGATTCACCTTCCCTGGAGGTGTTTAAGGCACGGGTGGACAAGGTGTTAAGGGGCATAGTTTAGTGACTGATAGGAATGGTTAGACTCAATGAGCCAGTGGGTGTCTTCCAACCTGGGTGTTATATGATTCTATGAAAGGGGCAAGGAGCAAAGGGGTCAGGGAGAGAGGTTTTTCCTTACGTAAAGAATTCCATCTAAACACGTTAATCACTGATTTGGTTCTATTGTCATCACAGGATGTTAATAAAATATTATCATTTCAGTCTATAAAATCATTTGCTCTCTGGTGTTACGTCTTCTCCACTTTAAATTAAATGCTTCAACAGGTCTCATGACAAGCAAGATCTGTTGATATGTCTAGGCACAAGTTAGTGACTTGGCAAACCAAACACACAGCATTCTTCATCCAGTCAGTTCTTCTTACTCGCTGTAACTACAAGAATTTAATTAGGCAAATTCCTAATTGGTGCAGACTGCTTTTCCTGCTAGCAATGACCCTTTACATCATTGTTAACAGTCTTATATGATTAATTAGGCCAATAGTAGCAGACTAAACTTCTTATTTCTATAGACTTCCAAAAGATAGTGCTTATTAGAGAAGCAGTGGTGAAAAAAACTTACATTGCTGTAGTGACAAGGCCTGATAAACAAGCCTAAAACAAAATAAGTGACCCATGGATGATTTGTATTGCATTGGTATATGTACTGTTTAATCTGTAAATTCTCACATTGGTATTACCAGTAGAATTCTGGTGTGTTATTTTTAATTCAGAGTGTGAGAAAACGCATTATAGCTGGATTATCAGTAGAATTGGGCTGTACCACCTTAATTGTAGCTTCTCCAGCATAAACAGGATGTCAAAAAGAGCAACAATCCCTGACTGCCCAATTAGCAGAAGCATGAACACTGTGTGAAAGGAAAAGAATTATGCAGGAGTACTGTACCTCAACAGACCCCTTAGTTCAGAGAGGAGAGATATCCACCTATCTCCTATTTCCCTTCTGGAGCTCTAGATAAAGCTCCAGGGTCAGGGTTGAGGGGCAATGGGTGATTGAAACTAGAGATTTGGCAATTTTAGAGTGGTGTAAATTGTTTATTTAACAGTACAGAAGCGGGTCACTCTAGATGTGACTTTGAGGACATTGCCTACAAGTGGATGCACTGTGTAGAGCCTCCTAATTTCCACAGGAAGGTTCTCCAAATCCTCATTGAAAAATTCAAACTAATGCAGGGAATGGACATAGCTTCTTTGTATTAGTCTTTTAGCATTTGTCACTTTCTGTAAATAATGACCTGAAAGTATCAGGAATTTCAAATCCATTCAAACAGTAAGCAAGGAAATAGAAGTCAAACCCTTAAGAAGCAGTCACAGTAAAGAATTAAGTTTGGGGCTAGCAGTACTTTACAAATCCCTATAAATTAAAATTTCTTTTCACCAAGGTAGTTCTGCCTCAAAGAATTTCCACTTTGAGGAACAACTACAGGAGAGCATTAAGATGGATGGAAAGAAGGCTATGATATATTGCACAGTTACACTTCCATAAAAACATGCCTGGAAAACAGCTACAGTCAATTTCATCTATGGAGAAAAAAAATAACCGTCTGTAGTGCTTTCTGCACAACAAGTTTCCAAAAATGTAACAAAGCAACTCTAAAGTTATAAGCATAGAACTTTTGGTTTTAAAAAGTCAGAGTTGTATTGCTAGCACGAGTGGAACAAGAGTTGTCTACATACATCACATTCAAAGAGCCTGCATTTTGAAGATTTCTTCATTAAAAAAAATACTAAATTCATTTTGGGTTTAAAAAAATCTATATCTCTAAACACTTGAAATATGTTGAAGATTTTAATTGCTATCTCATGTCCAGTTTGTCTTAATTTCCTATAAACCATACTAAAATTTCTCCTGTTTAATTCAAATTTTCAAATGAATTTTAGAAAAATCATGACATGACATCAGTTTCTAAACAGGACTTGTTTCAGCAGTGGAAATTAAATGGACTACTTACTACATAAAAAGAGATTCCAGTATTTGCATGATTTGAACAGCAGAGCATACAATTTCTATGCTGGGAACAGAGAATCAAGACAGATAATGGGGTTTAGCCATGGTAGAAAAAATATAATAACAATATTTTTTAAAAACAGGCAAAAGTTGAATTAATGTCTCAGAAAATAATGTCTATGGCTATGGTCTCATTGGCATCATGGACACATGATTGGATGGATCTTACATTTGGAGTGCTGGAACGGAGGGATGCACGGGTTTTAGGAAGGACAGGAAGAGAAGACGAGGAGAGGGGTGTCATCCTCTATGGCAATGACCAGCTGGAGTGCATGGAGTTCCACCTGGGAATGGATGGGGAGCTGAACAAGAGCTTATAAGCCAAGGTTAAATGGAGAGTAGGGAGAGGTGACATTATAGTGGGGGTCTACTACAGGCTAACAGGCCAGGCAGAGTGAGAGAATGAGGCCATCTATAGAGATAGGTGCAGCCTTGACTTCACAAGCCCTGATCCTTTTGGGGGACTTCAACCACCCCAGTATCTCTTGGAGGGACAGCAAAACAGGACATAAGCAATCCAGGATGTTCTTGGAGTGCAATAATAATAAACTTCCAGGTAAAGCCCTGGAGGAAATCAGGGGAAAAGAAAGCTGGTTAATATTCAGGGATCACCTCCTCCAATCTCAGAAGTGATGCATTCCAAGAAAGAATGAGTCAGGCAAAACCACCATGAGGCCTGTATGGATGAACAAAGGACCTGTGAACAAATTCAAACACAAAAAGAAGGCCTACAGAGGGATGGAAGTAAGGGCAGGTAGCCTTGGAAGAATACAGAGAAATTGTCAGAGCAGCCAGGGATAAGGAAAAGTAAACCCAGATAGAATTAATTTGGTCAAGGACAATAAAAAAATTTCTATTAGTACGTTCGTTATACAAGGAAGAATAGGGAGAATGTAGACCCTGTCCAGAAGGAAATGGGAGACCTAGTTACACAAGATGTGGAGATCACTAAATGTGCTCAAAGACTTTTTTTGCCTCAGTCTTCACCAACAAGGTCTCAAGCCATACTGTCCAAGTTGCAGAAGGCAAAAGCAGAGACTGGGAGATTGAAAAAAACACCTATGGTACGAGAAGATGACATTCAAGACCATTTAAGGAATCTGAAGGTGCAGAAGTCTATGGTTCCTGATAAGATGTATCCATGGGTCCTGAGGGAACTGGTGGATCAAGTTGCTAAGCCTCTGTCTATGATATCTGAGAAACTGTGGCAGTCTGGTGAAGTTCCCACTGACTGGAAAAGAGAAAACATAACCCCCATTTTTTAAAAATGGAGACCCAGGGAACTACAGACCAGACAGGCTCATCTCTGTGTCTGGCAAAATGATGAAGCAGACCATCCTGGAGACTCTGAGAGGCACTTGGAAAATAAGGGTGCAACTAGTGATTAGTCAAAATAGCTTCACTGATGACAAATCATGCCTGACAATTTTGGTGGCCTGCTGTGATGGGGCTACAGCATTGGTAGATAAAGGAAGAGTAACTGACATCATCTACCTGGATTTGTGCAAAGCATTCAACACTGTCCTGCACAAGAATTCTGTCTCTAAATTGGAGAGAAACGGATTTGATGGATGGAATACTGAGAGGATAAGGATAAGTGTAGTCAAAAAACTCAGTATCCAAGTCAAGACAAGTGACAAGTGGTGTTCCACAAAGGTCAGTATTGGGACCAGTGTTGTTTAACATCTTTGTCAGAGTCATGGACGGTGGGATTGAGGGCACCTTCAGCAAGTGTGTTGATGACACCAAACTGTGTGGCACATTTGACATGCTGTAGGGGACAAAAGCCAGACAGAGGGACATTAGCAAGCTTGTAAAGTGAGACTGTGCAAACCTCATGAAGTTCAACCTCATGAAACTTATCTATGGCTTGTTATTTTCTTTTAAAAAGAATTTTAGCATTAAAAACTCATCAGCAACAACTCTCTAGATGACATGGAACAAAGGGCCCAGTTCTTTACATTTAAAATCTATAAGCTAGGTGTGAAAAAGTAAAGTAAAACTGTAATATACAGGTGAAGAACCACCTGTTTTCAGACATATTTCTATTGTGGTTTGAGCTAAAGTAGAATCAATTTTCTAGCTTAAGTTGTCTTGTCTAAATACTACTTTCATCTTCTGAAAATTAACTGCATGTTTTCAGACAGTGTTTCTCTCTAGAAGTGATAACATGGGGCATTAGTACACAGAAAGGCCAATGTTTATAGTTATTCCTATAGTAACCGAGGCCATCTTTGAGCTAGTGGAGTGCCATAAGTCAAAGAGGCGAAAAAGGTTGCACACAAAGGGAGGAGAGGATAGGACAGTTGACCCCAAACTGACTAAGAGAGTATTGCATCCCATATATGTCATACTCTATATGAAATTAAGCTATCTTGAGGGTCTCTCTTCTTTGGTGGCCGATGTCCAGTGAGGAGCTCATCTGTTTGTTTGCCGCGATCCTGAATCCACACATTCCTGATTCTAGGTCCTGTGTCCAGCCTCACTCCTGCTGTCCAGCTGTTCACCTGCCCTGTGGCTGTTATGCATTTGTGGTGACCTACAGTCACTGAGGGAAGGGCTGGGGTTGTGATTTCATACATTTGCATGTATTTTATTATTTTCTTATCATTTTCGTTATCGTTACTTTCACTATTTTATTAAAGCTGTTTTAGTTTAGTTTCCAACCTACAAGTCTTTTCCTCACAATTGTTTCCCCTTTTCCTAGAGTTCTAGGAGGAAGGAATTGGGAGCCCAAGTACTTGGTTTTAGATGCCAAAATTGATCAGACCAGGGCTAAACCATGACAATTTCATTGATTGCATGCTGTCAGTTATTGGTCAACACCCTTTATCTAGAGGTCCAGAGGAAAACCAAATAAAAAATCTGTTTGCACAATTACTTTTGATCTAAAAATTAAATCTTTTAATGTAGACTTTTGCATAATCAGTGCAATAAGATTTTATTTTTATACACAAAGGAGTTTTTACATTAGTGCAATATATAAGTTAAAATACTCACTCCATATTTATAGACCAGTGTCCTTAATGCCTGCTAGCACATCCTTTCTTATTGTCTCAAACTTTGTGACACTTGGATACAAGCTTGTACCAGATCACAGCTTTTGCGTTTGCCTGGGGAAGCAGGAGAAAACTGGGAAACAGTGGTCTGTTTCAGAAACAATGCACAAGCACAAGCAAAATTCTGAGAATAGGATTCATAGACTGATTTCTTACAGCTACCATCCTCTTTGCCTCACAAAGCACCCTTGCAGAAATTCACACACTTGTTGAAGTTCTTGAGAGATAAAAGGGCCTCTGTCATCTACTTGACCTTCATCAGTTCCAGTCTGTTGTCATGTTTTCTCCCACTTATCTGGTTAACCTAGTTTGAGTCTCCGATGGCTTAAAACTTATTGTTGTAAAGCTAAATTCAACCTCACTAAAAATGCAAAATTCTGCTGTAATTCAGTTGCTCAGAATAATTAAACAGCATTTTACTCTGGTTTTAAATATGACCAATGGCAACAAAGAGATACACAAAACAGAAAGTCACTTAAAATAACTTTAAATACTGACATTTGAAAGAAAAGTATAACTCTATAGATAACATGTCTTTTTTTATAACTATTTACATTTACGTTAAAAGATTTAGGAAGCCGTTTAAATAGGTCACCAAATAACCATAAAAAGTAGAACTACACATAGCCACAGCATCTCATGTGTTTTTAAAGAAACTCATACAGACTTGAATCTGACACTCTGGTAAACCACATACAGCTCTATTAGACAAATGAAGTTAAAGAAAAAACTATGACAACCAGTTTTTTTCCAAGGGAACATCAGAAAATATTGATTCACAGAATATGAAGTGTTTTCAATAAATGTGTCTAGTCTCAGAACCTTTCTATTGAAACTTATCAAAACATTTTCTTCCCAAATATAAAAAAATTTAAAATAATTTTGTAATCAGTCACAATGACATCTAAGCAGACTTATTCCATGAAACTAAGTGTTTAGAAAGATATTTCTGTGTTTATTCCCAGTACCTGACTGGGGACACTACTTTAAAAGTTTCCAGGAAATGGAAGTCGTATTTTGAATTCATATCTGTCTAGTCACCTGTATCAACAAAAGGTAATCTCGTGGAAGGGAACAATGATCTGAGAATAATCCCTCTAAGATGCATTACTTTATGATAATCCAAGTTTTGAATTTAAATTAGGTTCATTATCAGAACAACCAAGATACCTCCTTATTACTGTATATAATAATGGAATCAGTCCCTCATATTTTAAGTTCTTGGTTTGCTTTCAGTTCCTACCCTCTTGGATTCCCTTTCCCCCTTCCCTTTTATCTTGAGCTTTCTTGAAAACTCCTTTCAATTGCACTGTTTTGGCTTTGCTTTCTTTTTTTTCCTTATGTGCAGGTCCTCAGTTTCTATTAGCACAGGATGAACAGCTTTGCACTGGTTTCTAATACTGAGACCCCCCCGGCAAGGCACAGTTTTTTCTTAACAACTCAAATATCAGTCTAAGGGTTTTAACAGACTGTGATCTTCTGGAGGTTACTCAGGAAACAGGAGTGGCCAAAGGGTCAGAAGGTTTGGAAACCTATGTTGAGCACAGGGATATTCTTTGGGAGATCACTACAGGTACCAGTCAGGTCACAGCATCTGATGAATGAGGTTAGTCATACTGTTATTTCTTCCATCTGTAAAAACCTTGTTTTCTTCACTCTGAGGACTCCCATGAGAACAAAACTTGTACAACAGACTACTACAGATTCTCAAAGGTGCCACTTTAATGGAACTCTAAGCAAGGTGTATTATTTAAAATACTTAGCTTTAATTACAGTAATTCTTAAGAGATTATTTTGTGATAGATTGTTATCACTAGTTCTGAGATAGTACTAACAAGTTGTAGCCATGATGTCTTTTCCTCCCAATAAACAGAAGTCAGTTAACATATTTGAATGGTGATTGTGCTCCTATCACTTTACAGAACCAGAAATAATGCAAAAGAGTACTCTGAGTCTTCACCCCAAGGAGATGCATTTTAGGCAGATAACATGAAAAAGTATACTTAGAGATTAAAGACTTAAAATTTTCCACACAGAGATTCATGTAGATGTCCATTGTGCAGCTTTGTGCCTCCTATAGGGCATACACATACTATTTAATCAAGTCACCTAAGTGAGGAAACTGCTTCTTTGGCAGCAAGTTTTGAACTGCAGCAATTGGAGTGATCTTCAGGAGGCAGAACGGGGAATGGATTTTCTGGTTAGCCACAGTTAGACGTAAGCATCCCTGACTACTTCAACAATCTGTCCACAGGCTTGAAACTAAGCCTTTTGCACCACTTTTGAGATCACAAAAGACATACTAACATACTCAAAATCTTGTTTATGGATAACTAGGAAACATATCATAGAATCATAGAACAACCAGGTTGGAAGAGACCCATCGGATCATCAAGTCCAACCATTTCTATCAAACACTAAACCATGCCCCAAAGTGCCTCGTCCACCCATGCCTTAAACACCTCCAGGGAAGGTGAATCAACCACCTCCCTGGGTAGCCTGTTCCAATGCCCAATGACCCTTTCTGTGAAAATTTTTTTCCTAATGTCTAACCTAAATCTCCCCTGGTGGAGCTTGAGGCCATTTCCTCTTGTCCTGTCCCCTGTCACTTGGGAGAAGAGGCCAGCTCCCTCCTCTCTACAACCTCCTGTCAGGTAGTTACAGAGAGCAATGAGGTCTCCTCTCAGCCTCCTCTTCTCCAGGCTAAACAACCCCAGCTCTATCAGACGTTCCTCATAGGACCTGTTCTCCAGCCCCTTCACCAGCTTTGTTGCTCCTCTCTGGATTCACTCCAGAGCCTCAACATCCTTCTTGTGTTGAGGGGCCCAGAACAGAACACAGTATTCAAGAAGCAGCCTCACCAGTGCCAAGTACATATGTTATGTTTAAAGTCAAGATTTTATTGTTAGTGTAATTGAAGTTTAAAGTCTGATCAGTGTCAGTCCAGAATTTGTTGCTACAAAAAGGAAAGAATAATAATATCTTTAGAACAAAAAAAAAGTTTCGGTAATAGTTCAAAACTCTTAACACTGTTTTACACAAAGATCTTAGTTTGTAAGCCATTTCCTGGTGTTATACTAACCCTCCACCACTCCTCTGACTATTAGTCTTTTCACCCTGGTGATCCACTTGGGGTCTTTTTTATATGCCTGCTAACACAACATTGCTCCTTATCCATCAGTCTATACCTCTACTTTGCCTCTATATTTACTATATGTGGCAATTTTTACATGTTATAAACTACTGGTTTGATCTCTTTGTTACCCCTAAAGCCAGTTTTGTACAGATCCATGGTCTGCATCTTTTTAACCAGTGGTTTGTGAGTTATTAGTATCTGTTGGGTCTCCCTAGCCAAGCAACACCTCCTATTATGTCATGCCAGTAGTCCTCTGCACTACATCCTGCATCTCCAGTTGTTGAGGCCTCTTTTTTTACATTACATCATTAAATCAGAACAATAATTTTCTGATTCTACTCAGAATAATTGCTTGATAATACTATTTATATAAGAGGTTGTAATGTACAAAGATAACAAAAGTTTAAAAAATTAGATATTTCTTTAACTTGGACAGTTAAAGCAAATACTACCCCAGCTAAACTAAGTTAAATAAAGCTGCAAGGAACTCAAGCAAGCCTGATAAAGGTCAGTTCTGAGGCCTTACAAATTCATCACAGAGCTTATCGCTTGATGCTAGTAATGGTAGTGCTGTATCACACCTCTACATGGGTGCAACACCCAAAAATTTAAAAATGCCTCTCAATGTGCCACAAGACCTTTTATGAATTTAACAGATAGTTTCTTTAACTATAATAACTTTAATAAGTAATGAATGAGTCTTAAAAGTTATTCCAGGACCTGTAGCATCCAGCAATTCTGCAGCCATGCCACAGATTTTGCCATTCAAGGAAGGAAAGTGAAGATGTATTTTGCATCCACAGTCCTGCAATTATTCCCCACCATGCCAGCAATCTCACAAATAAGTGACTTTTCTATATACAGCACTCTCTCACAGTCCTCAAAATTCTCAACTCTACAGTAATTCAACATTATACACTCTCAGAAAATGCTCCACAGACAAAAGCTGGAGCATTTTGCTTTGACACTTTAAACGTTAACAATTCCATTACCTAAACTTAACCTGGACTCTAGATCTCTTTATTCACAATGACTGTGTCAGAGGCACAGTAATGGCTACATTTCCATCCTCAACATATATACTCGCTGAATGAACATCCTATTTAAACCAAAAGGCAATCTCCAACCTGAGCTGGCCCAGATGCAGTAACAGAGAAAGACAATGATATGTATCTGCATAGAAATGCCCTTCCTACCAAAATCAGGCAAGCAGGATCTATAAGACTGAATTCATAGACTCTTAATACAGTCAAAAATGAACTGGTATTGCCAGGACACATGAACAGCACATGTGGATTTCTGGAAAACCTGATGGAGTGGAACACTAATAATTTAACTGGTGTTATAAAAATGAAAATATTAATATCACTGCACCTTTCCTTTCTAAGAAGGCTTCAAATATTAATGTCCTTTTCAACAGTGATTTGATCGATACAATTTGTGTTAATGAAAGAAGAAATGAGTTAATCAAAACCTTCACTTTTGGAGGGAAAAAAAAAAAGGTCTTCTGAGCGTTCAGATACTAAAGTCCAGCAAATATTCCCTGTCTTACTCCAATTTTTTTACACAAAGACAAGCCCTACAGCAAAGCAAACCTTGCTAAACATGCAGAGGAGAGACTACGGATTATAAGAAATGCTGCACCTCTGATAAGTGCTCCCACGGATTTCTTATCTGTGGAAGTCATATGACAAATCAACCTACAATAAAACTGCATTGTGCCTTATTCATTTTCTTCCAACCTAAGTCATACATTGCTCTTTGACTGATATGCTAACAATACAGAGAGGGAAGGGAGGTTTGGTGGCAACCTTAGGATCACAGTAGCTAAGATACTAAAAAAGGATCTGAAACCAGATCTTTCTGTGTCCATTTAGCTTTTTACCAAGGTCTCTAGAGGTCACACATGCAAAACTACTGAATTTGTCTGCTGTGCCTTCAGCTCTCTTGAGGCTTTTCATTAGTAAGACAAATGGCTAATTCACTACAGCCAAATGTTGCACATTTCATGATTAAATACAAGCCTCCTCAGACTTGGCTTCATTTATTTCCTTTACAATGAAATATGTGCAGGTTTATATTTTTTTTATTACTACATAAACACAAGAAGTTTATAAAATGCTGGAGGATTTATCAAAGCTGAATCTTTCATTCTAACACGAACATGTTTTTGTCACTATTTTTTCCTGCTGCTGCCATATAAGTATTTGACTGCTTTATTTAATTGTGTTTAAATAATTTTACTAATTGCCAATGCTCCTTCACTTAGGAATTCAGTTAAGTCTAACCTCAGATCTGTACACGATTAGAAAGAGTAAAATCTTGCTCTTCTAGCTTGCTGTCATTACTGAGATTTATATAACCTTAATGATCTGTTGTCTGTTACTGTTCAGTAATGTAATAGCAGCATTAACATAATAAATGAGGAACACTTTGTAGTATAGTATATCATGATAATAAATGCTTATTTCCCTACGACATTAAATGTTTGGAAGAGATTTTGTTGTTTAGAATGTTTTTTGTTTTGGTTGTTTGGACAGGGTGTGTGGCATTGTTTGCTTCTCTTAAAGAACCATTCTCCATACTATAAAGACCTTGTGTATGACATGATCTCTCTCAGACATAATTCCTTGTATGTCCAAGACTTCACAACAAGAGTAGGCTTTCATCATTCACCACCCCACCTCAATCCCTGCTTTTACACTGTTACAGCAGCTCAGAGGCATTGTCTGTATTCAGCTTTATAAATGACGAGTTCCCCTGTAGAACAAGGCTTTGCTGATAGAGAAGCAAACCACTAGTTTCTTGAGCTGAAACTTCATCATTTTACATGTGCACACTCAGTGATTCTCCCTCTTCACTGACCATAACAACCTCTGCCCATCTACTCAATTCTCATCCAGTCTTGCCAGATTTGCACACACTCAAGCTGCTCTCATTTCAGCCAATAAAGGTGAGGAAAGTGCCAAATTCACCCTCCAGTGATATAAATAGCAGATCTAACCATCTCCGCTGTAAAGGAAACTAAAGACACACTACTAAAATTGCTAATTCATATCTGTAGAAGCTTAGGAAGAAAATGTATTTCTGATTTAAACCTCCCCAAGCTGTCAATCTGAGTCAAACATCTCTGAGAACTTGGCTGTATCTTCTCAGATTATCAAGACACAAGAGCCTAAATTCTGAAGCAAGGTAGAACAGATAAAGGAACAGTCTAATAATAGGTTAGAATTATTCTTTCCTTTTTCTAATATCTGAATGACCATGGTTGTTGAGGTTCTAGAGTCTTGTACCATAAGAAGCAGGAGAGACGTTTATAAAGCATGACTTCAGGATGCCAGATGAATCTCTCCAAAAAGCACAGGAGTAAAGAGATGCCTGGTCTTACCCTGGCTTTGCATTTAATTTTCAGATCGCAGAAGACACACAGTACTAATACACAGCGGCTCAGTTATAAAATTATTATTTGTCAAGAACTACAACAAACATTTTTTGTCCTATGTAAGGCCAACATAAGTAGACTTCATCTCTTGTTTGTGTTATATCAATGCTTACAAAATTTTATATTTTATTAAAAATGTCCATATTTTTTTGCTATATCACTTTTGTGGGGACTAATAACAAGAAAAAACCAACAAAGTAATAAATTATACCTTTTCGATATTTTTAAATACTTTTTTACTAACTTCTTGATATTTACTATATGCAAAATGTGCATTTTTCACAAAATGCATGTTATATTATTGTCACTGTAAGCAACAAAGATAAATTATAAGTAATTCCCACCTTTTAAGTCTGGTTTCTATGGTAATAGGAGCAACTGCCATTACTTCAGAGATTGTTACCATGGTTATTTCAGGTAATTCAAGGGTTTTAATACCCTTAAACCTGAAGTTATACTTTTTCCTCCTATTTTGCTATCGAGCAAAATCACAGCTCAACCTTAAGGGGAACACAACTCTTGCAGTTAAAATAAATACAGTATATAGCACAAACTTGTAAGGCAACAACTCAAAGTGAATTATTTACCATGCAACCCCAGATGACTCTCTTCTCCTAAAACAACACTAGCCCTTTCACACACATAAATCTACACAAAAACTAATGTGTTTCCTCTAGAGTGCAAATCTTTTAACTACCCTGTGCTGTATAGACCACTTCTTCTGGCCACCATCCTTCCTGGTGAAGATGCAGAAGTGAGATAGAGTTAGCAAATGATCTGCTCCTCTAAGTCCCAGCATTGGGAGCTGACTGATGAGATGTCATCTGCCCCTCATCTTTCTAACAAGGAGAGTCATTGGAGAGCCTGATTATGCTCACTGGCAAGTCATTCAGCACTTCTGCCTAATTTAAGTACCCTGGGCAGTAAACGGACATAGAAGAGCCTCCTAGGGTACTGGGGCAACCTTCACTACTCCTGTGCTGACACAATGCTAGTAATTTCACCAAAACCCTGCAGAGACTTCAGGCTTTTGGAAATGGCCAGGATAGCTCTGCCTGAATCCTTGTGGAGAAAACGGGCAGCAGGTGGCTTCATGTTTAGCAGTTGGATGGTACTATAAATTATCCTAGATTACAACTAATTCTTCATCCTAAGAAATATTCACATTCTAGCTGCACGACCACAGATTACCTTTGCAATAGGTCTTCTTGCTTATGCCTACTGAAAATGCTGCTTTTGACATCAGCCCATTCATGTTGCTCCCACACAGAGAAATTTTTCAGTCTTTACCTAGCAAAGACAATTTACAAAATCTGCCCCTTTTCCTTCACAAGTAACCAGTGGAAGTCATTCGCTAGAACAAGGTGCTATGTGCATTGGAGAAGGGTTTTTGCTTACCATAAGTTGCTACAGCAAGGATATGAGGCTGGGTCAGGTCACCAATCCAGTCTGGGTCACTGGGAATACTTATAATGCTGCTGAGTTGGTCCCAGCTTGGTCAGGATTTTGGCTTTTTCATTAGTTTTTCTTTTGAAAACACAAATGAAAGAACTTTTTTTTTTTCTGTTTTAAAAGAAGGATAACAATAGTTTTAATCCACGTAACTGTAGGGAATGATAGTAACTGTGAAGTAAATGAGCCCTAATGACTTGGAAACAGCAAAACAAACATCAAGATCCCAAGATGTTTCATAATTTTCAATCAATCTTGCATTTTAATATACCTGAAAACCTTGTACTTCAGGCTGGCAGTGTTATTTCAGTTACATAACTGTGACTTCATTTTTTCAAAACTAATTAACAAGACACATAGTAGTGAGCTATTTTATTCTGTTCAGAGGTTCATTGACAAAAAAACTGTTGTTAATCCTTTTCCAGAGTTTACTCACCAACACTCAGAAGTCAGCTTCAGTTACACAGGCATGGATTTTAGCCAAATAATCAGCATGTGTCTTCAAATAGAGCCATTAAAAGCGTCAAAACTGTGTAGTCTCTTAGAACAAGGGAGAGTAGTATATGACCACAGAAATCTGTTTTCCTGCCAGTGGGTGATTGGTGGAACCTAATATTGATGTTCCACATGAACTGCAGCAGTCAGCCCTGGCTATGCCTATGTGCATTACCAAACATCTTGATGTAATAGGACAAACCCACAAATCAAAGTAATTGTCACTAAGGCCTGTTATTAAAGTTAGTTTCAGTGTTTTACCTCACACTAGCATTAGTGTGGTCCTGTAGACAGAAAACCATACCATGATGTGCCTGATTTGTATTTGCTCATCAGGGTTACAGAGCATTTGCCATGCTCCTGGAGCTCCTGGGAAATCCCAACAATCACAGCACATATTGTTGATCTAAACCAGAACCATAATCTGGACACAAAGTTTTTATCCCCTTGGATAGGGGATTTTAGACAGAAAGCAAGAAGTGAAGGGTTGGTTTAAGTTTACACAGTATGGTGGTTGTTATTAGAGATAGGCAACAGTAAGTAAGGCAATCACCTCTTTTCTTACCCAGTTACTTCAAGGTTAATGATGAGTATGGATGAAACTGTGCTACTTCCTCTTGCAAGTTCACAAAGAGCACCTCTGACTCTGAGAGGAAGGATAGGTCTAGCTGAGCAAGTTGCACACATATTGTGCTCAGAAGCCTGAGTATGAGGAGCAGGTACATCTCAAAATTCTCTGAGGCTGAAAGCATTTTGACTGTTTGCAAAATTATTTGATTTCCTGCTAACACTGCAGATGCTGTGTTGTGTGGACTGACTGCTCCAGTTCTGCTGTCTGTGAATTTGCAGTCACCATGGAGGCATTCCCATGTCCCTCATTTGGGAAGTATCATCATTCCAAATAAGTTTCAATGTCCTTCAAATTCCTTTATGGCCAAACATTATGCATACGTGTTACACATTTTCTAAGCTGATACATTGATGTCACCTAAGGTGCTGACATCTGTGGAGAGCAGTCCTACAAATGGCATGGCAAGCTGTTCCACAAAATTCTGTATCCTGCCAGGCCAGCTGGCAGAAAGACACCACTCTAACCAATTAAATTACTCAAGCATTTTCTAGTACCAATCCTTATTTGCAGGTTTGAAACATAAAAAAATTAACAAGGTTTTCCAGAGCTCTTTCTACTATCCTCTCTTTTTGAGAGAGTCATGGTAAACTGACAGGCTTGGATTTGCTCCCTAAAATGTGGGATCTCTACTGTTCTGAGATTTATCTATCACTAGTTACAGGATCAACTTGAACTGTATTTACAACCATTATGCTTTTATAGTAGAGGTACATTTGTCATTTGGTTATTCTGTTACATTTTCCCTTTTTAAAGGCATCCTTGAACACTATTATGACAAATGCCTGGCATTTTCCTAGAACTTAATCAGGGTAGGCCTAAGTATGAAGCCTTGAAAAAAAGCCCAAGACACTTCTCTCCCTTCAGTGCACACCAGCTGTGCTTTTCACATTATTACTTCTCCTATGAACTGTGATATTCTTAATTACATGTATCCTTTTTTCCTAATAACTCTATGCATGTATTTCTTAATATACCCACCAAAATAGCCTCTAACCTAGTCAGATCATGCAATAACAAACTTGGAAAAAGCACTGATAAGTGTTTTCATATATGATCCAAATTTCTAATCCTGATATTTAAGGAAAGCGTAAATGTTTTTGCTTTTCCTGTTTTCTCTTCCTGCATTTCAGCCATTTCCAAATTCAGGTTCCAGAGAGAGGAAACCAGAAGAAGTTAAAACTTTCTCTGCTTCAAAAAGCTAACTACAGTGTCTGTTAATTTGCATTGCAGCAATTACCTTTTTCTATTTGCAAACACTTTTTCTCTAACAAAAAAAAATATTTTCATCTCTTTTCTCCAGCTTGGAAAGGTTTTTCTGAACTTGATATCATGGAATTCAAGGAACTAGTTCCATCATAAATACAGATTTATTGTCTAAATTGGAACTATGTTTTTTCTTACCAGGGAAAGGTGAGTTGGAGGTGGAAAGGAGAAGCAGGGGAGGTAGGAGATGTATATTAAAAGCAGCTTTGAGGATTTAAAAGCAAGCCTTTCATTGAAATTATCTATTGACTAGCAAACAAGAGAGCTGAAATTTCTCAGGACTTGCTTTGGAAAGATCAGACAAGGAACTCTTTTCAGAAAATTGTCTTCTATAGAAGCTTTCCTAATGATATGTAATTAATCGAAACTGTTAAAAAGTCATCAGGAGATTCGTGTCATTTCTGTATACACTACATCTATTGCTCCATAAAATACTGCTAAAGAAGTTGACTCCTACTGCAAGGGACCTTCACTGGGTCCTCTAGTATGTAGGAGTAAAATAACACCTGGTACAAATGATACTGTTGTAAGACCCCACTTGCAAAAGTTAGGAATAGGCCCATAAAGTGGATATGCCTCCATTAGAAATATGGCTATGTTATAACAAAATAGGTTATGTTTCTAAAAAATAGTCTTCTAAAAAGATATCAGGGTCCTTTGAAAGGAAAAAAGCCAGGGGTAGGATCAGTCATCACTAGCAGCAGAGACCCAAGCTACCCACTTTCCCAGTAGCACAGAATACAACTAAACTGGCATTTAAGAGTGCATTTGGCTCAGGCATTATGGTTCTGCAAGTGCTTCTCATTTAGCAGAGGAAGAGCAACTTTCATCATTGGTTTTAAGAAGAAGCTCAATCCATTTGTTATAACCAATATAAAACAATAATTTTGGTGTCAGAAGAATGGCATTGATAATTCTGGATGCTGCATTGAGATCCAATTTTTATTGTTATCATAGGGCTAAGACAGGAAGGCATATTCTACCCCTAAGCCCCTTTCTTACTTTACAGTGACCTTGAGAGACATCGTCCCAGCACAGCCCTGAGCAGTGCAACTTCAGAGATGCTCGATGGATTGGGATGTGAAACATGTAGGTGATGTGCTGTGGGGTCTAGTACTTCAGAAACCTATGAAATTGAAATGGGAAATCTCAGATCACCTATTCTAGTTACTTATCATTGAATGTTCTGAACTCAGGCTTGATCCTTCTCTCTACCTCCTTCCTCATCTATGGACTTTTCTTGGGCAAAAAGTGTACTGACTCTAAGTGGAGGAGGACGGTGACAGTGGGTATTTCCCATATGACCTTTCCATCCATAATTCCCTCTCACATAAATGACAAAGCTGCATTTCTATTATAAATCAACCCCAGAGAATAATCACTATCTGAAAAAAAAAAGATTAACAATTAAACAATAATTCAAGGATTTTGGAATTATGCACCCTGTATGTGAACAGATTAAAAGAATATTGTCTATGTAATTCTGGAGAAAACCAATTAGGCTTACCATCTAATGAGCAATGATGCTCTCTCACATCTGCCAGCAAAACAATCTACATAATCTATTGCAGGTGGTTGTGCTTTCTATTCACTGTGCTACAGAAATGATTCAGCACCATAAATTATGAAACCATAATCAGCAATTGGTAATATCCAGGAGCTTACTCTTTTCTTAGTTTATAGGCTCACAGCTAGCATTACATCCAAAAGAAGCACTCAGATTTGTGACCACAAATAACATTTATGCTCAGAACATCAACATTATTTTTTTCACCAGCCTTTAGATTATCACATGGCATTTCAAGACCACAACTGAGCCTTAAATAATACCAGAAGTTCAAGAATCATCAGCTTCTGCCATAGTTTTACCTTTCACATAGATGATCAAAAAGGCATCAAATCAGGAGAAAAATTTCCTGCATTGCATTGCATAATTTCCTTATTCAATAAAGTATCATTTTTCCCTTAATGAAGTTGGTCTTGAAGTTGATCTTCCATGGTCTTCCACTAGCTTCTAAAAATGTTGGTCTTCAGTAGGGAAAGTTTTAGCAAACACTTGTGTATATAAAAAAAAACAAACAAAAAAACCTCCAGCCCTTAATGTAATGTTATTTAATCATGAGCAAAAGGGTTCCATGTTTTTCTAGGATCTGTTAAAATTACTACTTTCTGGCACAATGGCCCCATCTCTTAAGATTCACATAGAAGTGCAGATTCCCACAGTAAATCCATGAACTCATGATATAAAGCCATTGAACTGGGATGAATTAAAGAGAGATGTGGCCCATAATCAGTATCCATAGCTGCAACTAAACCCAGTATAAATGTACCTCACTCAGTGGTCATTGCAAAGTTGATATATGGTTCGGGTAATTGTTGCTGTAGTTTCTTCCATAAGAAATAATGACTCCAATAAAATAGAAATAACACCATTATTGCATTATATCCTTCAACCCATTACACTACATTACAAAGGAAACTAATTTTTGATCGATAAAAGAAAAATTAATGTTTACAGAAGTTTTGGGGAAATAAGCTTTCAGTTTCAACAGCCTAAAAAGTGTTTGACACAGAATCCATGACATGGCAAGTCTCTGACTTCTAAGAGGTAAGAAACCTAAAATAGCCAGTGACAATTCAGAAATGAAATTCTTTTTCAGTTTATGTTACAGAAAGTTTCAAAAAAAAAAAAAAAAGAAACAAACCAGGAAATAGATTCCCCTTATTCCTATGGTATTTTGGAAATTATATTGAAATTTACTGAAAAAAAACCCCATGTTTTTAACATTTTTTCCATGTGTACTATTGATTATTTGATTAGGTTTTGCTTGTTGGGGGTGTGCATTGATTTTAATTTCCTTTTCTTTCTAAAGGAGGACATTTCTTTGCTTAACAAAAAAACAGTTGCTAACATTCACTGAAGGCAGACAGTCTCTTCTGTTTGACTTTTGGTTTTTCTTTTGAAGGACATGTACTTTAACTTCACAAAGCATCCCAAGGCCACTAGATGTCTTCATAACAATTCAATAGAGGGCAACAAACAAAATTCAGAATATAACTGTGCTCTTCACCTCTCCTAGAAACACTTTAACAGAACATTTTGTTAGAAGAATAAAGGAAGAATGTGTTTCTTCCCATTTGACAGGTTTCCTTGTAACATTTTGACAGAGATTCTGACCAAGTTGGAGATGCTTAGGATTCTAAAAAGTGAAAAATTCAGCATTCAGAGTGGCTTGGGCCAAGACTCTCTTCTGAACCTCTTGCAACACCTGAACAAAGTTACACAGAAAGAAGCAACTTTCTGATAAGCTTTAATGGAGTGAAAAATGTACACTGTATCACAAAGGCTAGAAGGGAAAGAGTTTTGTGATCTTAACTAAAGTAGACTGACTGATATCAGTATAATAGAGATAGTTAAAATGTCAGAGTGCTTTATTGTTTACTATTTCACTGTTTTCATTCATGATGAAACCTTGCAAAAAAATATTTGAGAATAATATTATTACCTGGCATCTGAAATAAATCCTCCTTCTTCCTTTACAGAGGACCTTGTTTCTTGTGTAAAAGACAATCAGTAAGTCCTTATTGCTGAACATAACCTGCAATGATCAATGAAGCCTGAAAAGTACATTATAAAGATCTACCGGTTTACCAGAACACAGACAAGGTCTTACTGATTCTGTAAAAGTGCCCACTTATCGTAGGAAAACAAGCAATAGGATCCTTTTTTATCATTAACCACTCTCAGCGATGAACCAGTGATGGTATAAAAATAAAGAAACAAGAAAGTGCAGAAATATCTGACTTATATACTTACTGTGGTTTAAGTGCTCTAATGTTATCTTTCTTAACAGATTGTACAACATAAATACTTTTAATATTTCTAATAGAATTACATCTACAAATTGAACTCCTTGACGAGCAGGGGAGCAACTTCCCTTTAATTTCTTCAACTGCTACTTTTAAGGTAGCTATGAAACTGTTTGTGGAAAGCCCATTCTATTTAACCTGCAGCATTAATGACACAACACAGAAACGACATTCCAGGAACACCACTAAAGTCAACTCTAAAGTCATCAGTAAGGTTAAGAAGTTGAAGTTTTTCCATGAAGACTATATGACAATAATTAATGAAAACATGAAAGGATTACATGATGCTCCATTGTGCTTTTCCTAGTTTCTGAACTTGTGCTAGGATTGTACAGGAGGTCCAAGTCTCTACAATCCATATATCTAAGAACTGCTCTTTCCTAAATGATGGTTAAATTAGTAGGGATTACACATCTCTGTAGCCATATACTTATGACAAGAAGGAAATGAAGGATACAAATGGAGTGAAAAATTTCCAGGTCAGCAAACTGCTTTTTACACCATGCTTGTCTGGTCTCTAATATCGATATTGAGTCTTGTATTTACATCTAACCAGACACATATGTGTTCTGCCAAGCTGTTCTTCTGTAAGAACAGTCCTGAACTTGTTGAAGCCAGAATGCTGTGCACAAACCTTTTGTTTCCTGAAAAAAGATAAGCTCTTTTTTTTTGAGGAGGAAACTTGCCAAATATAACAAACACTTGTCAGACCTGACAAGTAAAGACTGCTTCTGTATTGTATTTCCCAGACTGGCGATCTTCTAATAACAGCAGCACAAAAGCAGCAGTTCTGTGACAAAATTGTATTGACCTATATGGGAACACAAACTAGTTTCAGTATCACTTTCTGAAATGTCCTGGGAGGTGGGAGCAAAGCATATGTGTATTCTTCCAAAAGGTAGCATTTTTTAACAGTCATGGAGATGGGCTGTATGTGGAGTATTTAGTGTATCAAATAGCAGATTAATTGTCAGTACCATCACACAATTAACTTTAAGTGTATGAACCAGTATGTAATTTTATGAATGCAAATTGACAAACACTGATTCTTTGTAGTCCTGCTGAATAGCAAAGGCTGTCATAACAAATTGCTGCTGTTCAGGAACAGGTATCTAGAAAAAGCTGACACAGGGAATGCTTGTTACTATTGCCCAGTTCTTTACACAATAGGAGCAAAATGCTATTGTTTCATTAACATTCATAGTTCTGCCATCCATCACTAGGAATACTTTTGCCATTCACATAGACTTAACAAGTCTTTCCATTGGAATTTCAATAGCATTTAAAACAGCATCCATTAGCATCTGCTTATTGTAGAACATTTGTTTATGCATAGTCGTACTACTGAGATATAGCTGTGCTGCCCAGATATCATGTCTCATTGCAACCTCAGCACTCCACAGTAGCTGTGATTTTTCTGAAGAAAATGTGATCTCTAATGCTTACATTGCAATTCTTTGATTTTGCTAAGGAAAAATGTGAACTAATCTTCATTACTCCCAAACAAATTTCAGTTGAGGGAACATTGGTGATAAACTGAATTTTTTGAAATTGAACAAGGATGATATTTCTTTCCTCTCCGTCCTTAAGAATGAAGAGCTGGGTTTGATTTAGATCAGCTAAAAAGGTCATATCGTTATTTCCTCAGTACAATACAAATAGGGAGATATAAAAAAAGTAACAATTATCCTTCTTGCTTTCTGTCATAACGGACAGTTAAATAATTTAAGCATTTGCCAAAGAAATAACAGAATTCCAACTCATTCACTTAGCTCCTACAACAACTGTTTTAATTACATTAAAGATCAACTCCAATACTGAGAAGTGTACTGAGTAATTTCATACTGCTATTGTTATCTTCACTGCATCGTAGAAGTAGTACTGATTTCATATTAGCCATTATACCTATACATACTCACATCAGCCAGAGTATTCAGTTTCTTGCTTTTGATTTTGCTGAAGAACTATTCTCCTACTTACTGCCCATGCTCACATTAAAAAGAGGAAAGCATCCTCTTCAACAGTTGTGGTGACAGGAATATTAAAATACAATAGATGATAATGAGTTCAATTCTGACAAAAAACAAGGTGACTGCGTTGGTAATTGTTTCTTTAAGTGCCCTGGCAGGGCAGGGTTGGGAAAGTCACAAAAGTGGTAAATGACTTTGTTGTGTTATGTTAATGAAATAACTTGCAGATCGGGGCAGGAGTTTGCAAGCTTATGTGGGTAGGGCGGTTGCCAAAGAAGACTGGTTGCAAAGGCAGAAGTGACCAATCAATGTTTACTTATGTTTTGGCCTGCTTGGTCTATATAAACACTGAGTTAACCCTTAATAAAGTACTTCATCTGAAATCATATTGATTTATTCGTGAGGTTCACTTGCCCCTGCCACGTTATGTCTGTACAGTTTTTGCATCCTTTAGGCACAAAAGGATGAGACATATCATGTTTGTGATCCATTCATGAGCAGTGCATTTGGACGCTTTAGGCCACTGAGAATTGCAAGCCTGCTGTGAGTAGAAGTCTCATTTAAAAGTTGTACCCTTAAGCGTGTACATGTGCTTACACGTAAACTTATGTGCACTGCTTATCTGAAGAAAGTTGGCCACGTCTTGGAGAATTTTCCCATCTAAAAATAGAGAAATAAAATCAGCCTGCTGCCCTTTTCTCTTGTCATATTAGGCACATAGACTGATCCTTCACACCATGTAAAATTTTGCCAATATCTCTGTTAATGGACAACTCCTGAAAGGATACCTTGTCTTTGTACTGGTTCCTGTCAGTGTCTACAGGATTATTACTCTCTTAGGTCTGTCTTTTGCTCTTCTTGAGACCACTGGCAACACATATCAGGCCCATCCTCTGCTCCTATACTCTTTCTCTAAGCAATACCACAGGTAACTACATGGATGCAATTGCAAGGTTTCTGTATAAACCAGATCTCATGAAGGCTTGGTTAATGATGACCTAGTTTATTATTGGAATTAAAAGATCAATTTCTTTCACTTAAACGTGCCCTCTTCACATTCTCAGGTGAAGGAAACGTTTTTCCTCTGCAGATTTCTTCCTAATATGAGTTCAGACTTCTATGCCAAACCCTCAGTCCTTAGTCTCAGAGTCCAGCACTCCATCAGAGTTTCTCTAATCTCATGATTCTCACACTTCCCCAAAAATCATCTCTAGCTGGCAATCATCTGTTTTTCCCTAAAGTCTCTTCTCAAACAGAGGCACATGCCTCATTATTTAAGGGTGATGTGTCTGGAAATGGAACCATCGCAAATCCCAAGATCTTAACGTACATTTTATGTCCAGCAGTAAATATTAATTGCTTAGAAACATAGATATGTGACTCCATCCCAAGAACGAATTCTCTAAATTACAAACTATTTTCTTGCAGATCTTGAAAGTAGCGTATCAAAGCTTTGTTGAACAGCTATTCATAAGTATAAAGATGTTTTGAGAGTTTTGTCCTAATTATCCTTAAAAGAAAATCTAGATATTCACCGACTTCAGCAAGTACCATGTACAATTATGTGTTCACAAGAACAGAAGTCGTGCATACTTAACATAATTACTTGCTTACTAAAATGTGTATGCTAAACCCACACAAGTGTCAGATTCTAATCTGATTTGTCTTCCCTTTTTAAGCTCTTTTGTCACTTAAATATGAACGAAAAAGACTAGGATACAATTTTGAATAGTCAATCACCCAGGAGCAAATGGTTAACAGTCCACAGAAATAACCTAGAAATACTCCATAAGGTAAAATGTCCTCTATTACTTTTCTGAGTTCTTCCAAGAAAAAACTATGCTCAAAATACATTCAGATGATTTATAAGCAGCTGGAGTTAAATTGGACAATAACATATTTGCTACTAATTTATACACTTGTTAATTGGCATTTATTTGCTGTTCCATATTCTTTAGATGTGCTAATGTGTACATATGGCAAGGCTGTGACATCATGAAACAAGCATGAATATAATTGTGCCCATTAAGTACTTAAGATTCGCATAACAGAAAAAAATATCTTTTTGCAGTATTATCTCTATTATTCCCCAATTTAGAATCACAATAAAATGAGGTTGGAAAAGACCCACCGGATCATCAAGTCCAACCATTCCTATCAAACACTAAACCATGCTTCTTAGCACCTCATCCACTCGTCCATTAAACACCTCCAGGGAAGGTGACTCAGCCACCTCCCTGGGTAGCCTCTGCCAGTGCCCAGTCACTCTTCCTGTGAAAAATATTTTCCTAATGTTCAGCCTAAACCTCCCCTGGTGGAGCTTGAGGTCAACACTCTCTTCTTTACAACCTCCCCTCAGGTAGTTGTAGAGAGCAATGAGGTCTCCCCTCTGCCTCCTCTTCAGGATAAACAACCCCAGCTCTCTCAGATGTTCCTCATAAGGCCTGTTCTCCAGCCCCTTCATCAGCTTTGTTGCTCTTCTCTGGACTCGCTCCAGAGCCTCAATATCCTTCTTGTAGTGAGGGGCCTAGAAATGAACACAGTATTCAAGGAGCAGTCTCATCAGTGCTGAGTACAGAGAGAGAATAACCTCCTTGGATCTGCTGGCCACACTCTTTCTGATACAAGACAGGATGCCATTGGCCTTCTTGGTCACTTGGGCACACTGCTGGCTCATGTTCAGATGGCTGTCAACCAATAGCCCCAGGTCATTCTCCTCCAGGAAGCTTTATGGCCAGAGTTTTCCTAGTCTCGCTTGGTTTATGATTATTTTCCTTTCCTTACCAACATACACACAATCCTTTATGGCATCATTAAAGCTCTTTGGTACTCTACCTTCACACACTTAGATTTCTATTTAAAATTGGTCTTACTCTGAGAAAATACCTTGAATTTTGAATGTTTGACTTAAGAATAATTAGAATGTCTGTCTGTATACTTTTATTTGAAATAATTCATATATTGTCCTTAAGAGTCTTTTGAAATGGATTTGTTTAGCAGTATGTATACTTATAAGACTAAATATTTCCTACTTGATGACAGACAACACCACAAAGTGCTATATCAAATATTTTTATATTGAAGCAGCATGAATAAGCCATTTTTCATTTAAATGCTTTTTTTTAGACAAATCAGAATTTTTTTGTCTCTTGGCCCCTCTGTAACAGTGTAATGCAGCCACAGAGTATTTGCCAGCTGGCTTTCCACCAATCCTGCTTCATGGGGTTATCTCATGTAACCAGTTCACACTTCCACCATTCTTTCCCATCACAGCCCCAGACATACCAGAACAGAGATCTCCCCATGGCTAGCACTCACCACACTTCTCTGAGCTTCTAATTAGCTAGAAGCTAATTCACATGGAATACAATTTGCCCCTCCAGCCAGCCCTTGCTTTTGAGTACAATATTGCTGCAACATCGTATTTAAATTGGTTGGTTTATCTTTATTTGCTACATGGTTATATTTTTTTCCAGCAATATTAAAGTCCATTGTTTCAAGACCTTCTTTCTGGTAAGCAAGAGGCCACAGGCCAATGTTATATTTCAGAAATCATCCTCCTGTATAGTTCTAGATAAAAAGAACTATGTAGAACTATATAGAAGTAATTCATTCATCTCTTTGGGGACAGTGATGAATGCTTAGCCTCTGTTTGAAAGAAGCTACTTTCCAAATGTCATTGTCTCATCAAAATAAATGTAAGTCATCAGCAATTTGGAAAGAAGGTATTTATACAGAAGTACGATTGTATTTCTCCTAGGTATTAACATTCCCTTTGGGTCCTTAACACAACAACTATTACCACTGACATCAGAACAGCAGATTATCTGAGTACTCTGAGGGAATGAGTTTGACACCTTCAAAAATATGTAAGGGTGGAAAGTATTTCTATTTTAATCTTGGTAAAAGACTGAAGCTTCTGAAATTAGTTTGAGGAGCTGGGTTTCTTCTTTGAAGAACTGGAAAGAAACCATCCAAACTATTTTAGTAACATGAGAGAACTTGAAACCTGGGTTCCCCAAGTCCTATTTGAGGGCCAATTGTCAGGTTGTCTCCAATCAGAAAGTTTAACAAATCCAAAGTTAATTGTTTTCCAATGCAGTTGTCACATAAACTAGTATCTTATTGCAAGTAAATTCAGTTTTAATACATCTTTATTTTCTAATTAGAAAGATTTTTCGAAATAAAACTCCCCACTAAATTGTTATTAGCCTCATTCTGTTGCTGGCAATAGTCTTTTGCTGGTCCCTTTGCTCTGACACCCACCAGATAAATATATTCAAAGGCATTTGAAGACCAAAGTGCATCATTATACTAGTGAGTCGTATTTCATTATTTAACCTTATCACATAAGCAGTGATAGCTAGCATTTAAATGTTTTCTAAATCAAGGATACTGTCTTCAGGTTTATTTTTCACAACCAATGTTAACACTAGAAATTAAATAAATAAATAATTCCTACAACATTAATGGAGAGAGAAAAAATATTCAAAAATTTACTCCAAAAAGCTTGAAATTATTTGGCCTGCAGGATCTGTTTTTATGTGAAAAGCATTTCTGCATAGATATATCCATTTTTTTTCCTTTATGCAGAGAAGTACACCAATCTTCAAGAAGAATATAACATCTGACTTTCATTACCTACAGCCTTTTTTTGCTTAAGAGTAAAGTAAAAGCTATTCAAAGCCCTGGGTCACTTCTCCAGCTAGCCATGTTGTATGCAACTCTTGAGGAAAACAGAATTGGATGGGCCTATTTGAAATCCTTTGAAGTGATATTTTTGAGTTGTAACAGACCTTAAGTCAGGTTTATGTTTGTTTGGAGTACTTTTCTCTTTTTTTTTTTCTTGCCTTTAAAATAAGCCTCTTTAATGCCAGTTTACAATACTGGAATTATTCTGAACAGGTAAGGAAACTATCTTTGATGTCAAAATTTTGTTTTTTCCACTATTGTATAAGATATTTATATTTTGCACGAAATACCAAAGAACCGAAAAGAAACTGCTGAAGTTTTATGAATTGTAAAAGTGAGGAAGGTGGACTTATGCTTTCCATGACTAATGCTGTTGTTAGGGCCTGTTGTATGGAGGTCCAAAACACTGTAGGAAAAAAAAGTTGTAAAATTTATAATAAGCATGAGATATTCAAAAGTTACAGAAGAGAACTTTGCTTCAGGAGTCATGAAGATGTTATTGCCATCAATGATTCACTGTATGACAGGGAGCAATTAACATCTCTGCTGCAGCCCTTTTTATTGGGAAAACAAATGGTAATAAGTTGCCTGTGCTGGGAATTTGAGAAGGTGGTAACTGCAGCTTAATTTTTTTTTGCAAATTATAAAAATACTCCTGGTCTCCAAACATACAGTCCTTTCTCCTTCTCCCAGAAATTAATGTTTATCTAGAAGCTGTCATCAGCGCGGCAAAAACCCTCACACTTAGACTTCAAGACACTTGAGAAAGTCATAAAGACTGCTCTTAAGATCAGGATGGTCAATTGCAGTAAGAAAATGCTTATGATGATGTTGTCATACTCACTCCACATCCCCAGGCAAAGGAATCTGAGGCTGCCAGCATGAAAATCCCAACTCAAATTTGCCTCTGATTTTGTGCAGAACTTTAAGATCCACATTTGAAATGAGGAGCTGTGTATCTCCAACATTTACACTGGAAGTACCTGAGGTACCTCATCTGTCCAATCTTGGTAAATCCAAGTCCCTTTAGATTTAGAAATATGTAGTGTGGCAGTTGCTATGGAAACTAGTTTTATTTTATTCTTTTAAATACTTTTGTCAATAAGTGCATGTGGTATATTGCATGTCCCAGTTGCCAGAATGACTTATGCCCTCTTTACTTCAACATGAATGCCTGTATTTATGCAGAAATAGAAAGGCTGGTTATTTCTTATATGACTGACTGAACTGCTTTTGGAATAATATGCTTTTATGAACAGTCAGGTGAAAACAACCCACTTACCTTCACAATAACAAATTAGCCTGTGTGACTCAGAGAGGAAGTAAGAGGGGGAAAGAGGATCAAGAATTAAAGTTTTGTGTGGTTCAGGTGAAATGCAAGGTACGTAATCCACACAAACCTATGCATATAAAAAGGAGGCTCTGGAGAGCTAGAGGTTCTATGAAAAAGAAAATTTTAGGATCTGACTGGCCTTTGGTTATTTAAAGAAATTAAGATTGAGCTGCTGCATTGACATTTTGTTTCTGGATAGCAGAGGATGGTTGTGACTCATTCCTCATTGCTATGCCAGCATACCTTTTCTCCACAAGTTTTCATTAAGGTTAAAAACAAATCAGAATGCATTTTGGCTTGCATCAACACGTTGCTGACAAGTAGTGTGAGTAAGTGACCTGCTACAGCAGCCCAAGCCAAAGTATTCTCATTTGGATACCTCAGGAACAAGTTATTTCTCATGTGAAATTCAGAAAGGGCACACTATAGAGAAATGAAATTAGGTTTTACTCTTGAACTTCAAAAATCCATAGAGCCTACATTCACAGTTATTCATGTTACATAAGAGAAAGCCTAAATTACCACAGACAATGGAATATAAATGACAAAAATAAGAAACTAATATTGTATATGATGAAGTAAGCGTGGAGATAAAAACAGACAATGCATAATCAGTACCTGCCTCTGGTAATGATAAAATCTGATCAAGAAAGAATAGGTCTGTACTCAGAATATTAGTCAGAGCTCATAGGGGAATATTAGTCAGAAACTAAAACTTCCCAAGCAAAGTATTTATGTATGGTACAGAAAAGCTATACAGTGCTAGCTAGAACATTTTGTGTTAACTTTTGAGTCCTCCATTTAGAAACTTTTCAGGTAACACCTCATGTTAGTTCTTGCTCAGGAAATATATTAGTTCCTCTGATACGTATATAACACTGACCCGTGAGCTGTGTTGGGCTTCTTTCAAACACATGTCACACTCTGCTTCACAGTGAGCAGGTAGATACAAACTCTCTGCCAGACCTAACCGAACAGCTAAGGAAATTTCAGATAAACACTGAGCTCTTCCCTATGCCTTGGACACTACCGCAAAACACATTCCCCTGTTCTTCATACCTGTCTTATCCTGAGCCGTGGCCTTTTCATAGAATCATAGAATCATAGAAGCACTAGGCTGGAAAAGACCCACCGGATCATCAAGTCCAACCATTCCTATCCTCCATTAAACCATGTCCCTGAACATCTTGTCTACCCATCTTTTAAATACCTCCAGGGAAAATGATTCAACCACCTCCCTGAGCAGCCTGTTGTGAAAATTTTTTTCTTAATATCCAGCTTAAATCTCCCCTGGCAGAGCTTGAGGCCATTTCCTCTTCTCCTGTCCCCTGTCACTTGGGAGAAGAGGCCAGCTCCCTCCTCTCTACAATCTCTTTTCAGGTAGTTATAGAGAACAATGAGGTCTCCCCTCAGCCCATTCTATTTAACTTCAGAGCCCTTCACCGGCTTCATTACTCTTCTTGAATACTGTGTCAATCCTTGAATACTGTGTTCTGTTCTAGGCCCCTCACCACAAGAAGGATGTTGAGGCTCTGGAGTGAGTCCAGAGAAGAGCAACAAAGCTGGTGAAGGGGCTGGAGAACAGGTCTTACGAGGAACAGCTGAGAGAGCTGGGGTTGTTTATCCTGGAGAAGAGGAGGCTGAGAGGAGACCTCATTGCTCTCTATAACTACCTGAGGGGAAGTTGTAGAGAGGAGGGTGCTGGCCTCTTCTCCCAAGGGACAGGGGACAGGACAAGAGGGAATGGCCTCAAGATCCACCAGGGGAGTTTTAGGCTAGACATTAGGAAGAAATTTTTCACAGAAAGGGTCATTGGGCGTTGGAACAGGCTACCCAGGGAGGTGGTTGATTCACCTTCCCTGGAGGTGTTTAAGGCACGGGTAGATGAGGTCCTTAGGGACATGGTTTAGTGTTTGATACGAATGGTTGGACTCGATGATCCGGTGGGTCTCTTCCAACCTGATGATTCTATGATTCTATGGACTCGCTCGAGAGCCTCAACATCCTTCTTGTGGTGAGGGGCAGTATTCAAGGAGCAGCCTCACCAGTGCTGAGTACAGAGGGAGAATAACCTCCCTGGACCTGCTGGTCATGCTGTTTCTGACACAAGCCAGGATGCCATTGGCCTTCTTGGCCAGAGGGACACACTGCTGGCTCATGTTCAGTTGACTGTCAACCAATACCCCCAGGTCTCTCTCCTCCAGACAGCTTTCTAACCACTCTTCCCTTAGTCTGTAGCACTGCTTAGGGTCATTGTACCCCAAGTGCAGGACCAGGCATTTGGCCTTGTTAAACCTCATGCCATTGGACTCTGCCCAGTGGTCCAGCCTGTTCAGATCTCTTTGTAGAGCCTCCCTACCCTCCAGCAGATCGACACTTCCATCCAGCTTAGGAGAAGCCAGGGACATCCCATCCTCAGTGAAACATGCCAGACAAGAACTGCTGACCCAAAGGCAAAGACACCTTCCTGCATACAGTCTCATATAGGTGAATGTAGCATCTATGAGAGTCAGACTACTGACCAAACAGGAAAACACAGTGAGTGACAGCACTAATTCCTGTCTGTGGAGTAATTCCACATCCATCAGCCAGTGAACATTAGTGTTTGACCTTCAAGTTGGTGAGGCTAGAGAGTTTTTGCAAAGGCTGTTCCAGAAGTGGGATATTGCTCCTTAGCAGCAGCAAAATCACATAATAACAGAAGTCAGAGCAGTGCTAATGTTTTTCCTGTTTTTCTAACAATAAAAAAATTGCCACTTTCATTGTTTTTCATGTACTCTTAAGTCTTGATCTAGAACGACTCCAGCCACAGAAGTTTCTGCACTTATTAGGTCTGTCTTCGTCTTCTAATGAATGCACTTGTAATGCTGGGTCTTACAACACAGGCATATGTCCTTGAAGGGAAGAGATGAAGAGATGAATAGAGATCAACCTTTTCTTTTTCTTTTTTTTTTCATACAGCCTTCTGAATAGCTACTGTCTGGCTGCAACCTTAAATATAATACCTGATAGTTAACAAGAACTAGATTTGAGCTAGTTATGTATGAAAGCCAAAGGTGTCATTCTTTTTTTTACTAATTTTGTGAGCTAGAACCTTCTAACAAAAGAACAGCTGTTCACTGCCATGTAAAACCTGTATTGTTAAATCACTGTACTTCAGAAAGTTTCAACTTCATTAACTAGTCATTCCTAGTAGAAAACACATCTAATAGCTCAAATTCCCTTGTCCATTACACAGAGACAAGAAAGCCTCCAGTGTCTTCTGTGGACGTCTCTGGCAGGATTTGGCTAAACACATGAAAGTTTTTGCATGCATTAACAACACTAATGGGAGCAAGATGAAAAATGGGTAAGATTGGCTTTTCCATCCCAAAATCTGCTTGTTGGTTGTAGTCTGCACAATGGGAGGACTGAAGTAAGCTTGATAATCCAGTTCACTTAAGTGCCATTTCTCAAAAAGTGGGATTATTTATGTTTATTCCTACACATCAACATTAATGCATTTTGTTTTGTACTAGCTTAACCTAACCTAACACAACACAAATCTGAATCTCAGACATCTGAGGAAGCACAATTGGGAGGTTCTTAACCATACAGACTCTTATGCATAAATTCACAATTATTACATCACCAGTAGTAACTAAATGCCTGTAATGATACTTCCAAATCACCAAGTGTCCAGCTGTTTTCTTTCTATAGAGGTGATAGACTTAGAGATGAGAAAGAAGAAAGTTATGGAGATATCTACTTCCCAAACACTTCAGCACAGTGATGAGCAGAGAAAGTAATGTTTGGAGGTGAGAATATTAATGCTGCTCACCACCATTCACTATCCAACTTAGCCTGCATTTTTCCTGTTGACAAGTGATACAAAGATGTCCTTTCTACAGACATTGCTGTTCAAAGTGCGATTTCCATTTCACTATACTGGCAGTAGCTCTATTTACATACATCTTAAAGATGACAGTAAAGGAACCACAGTGATGAAACACTGCCACATGTGGGGCAGAGGGAGAGAGACAGGAATATGAAGGCAAGGATGAAGAGAAAAATTCAAAGCAAACAGTTTTCCCATTACTGGAAGGGCCAAGGACAGAGGAAATGACTGGTTTCCTCTCACACGTTGTGTATGGAATATGAATCCTGTGGCTGTTGGTGGTCTTCTGAAGTTTTAAAGTATGTTACAGGAAACAGTGATATCTGGTATAAGGTAGAGTGATTGTTTCACAGCTGTTAGATGATTACTTGCAATTGCAGTGGACTGCAATCAGTGCATCCCTTCCAGTCCTCAGTACTATGATCCACATGTGTTCAGCTCCCGTTGAACTCTTCTCTGATGGATACCTAATTCATATTTCAGTTCCATTAGGGGGAATGTTTCTCCTCTTGTTTTCATCAGCGGTAGCATTGAAGGTTTTCTACTAAAACATAAAAAAGAAAATTCACTGTCCAAAAGTTGTTTCCCAGCCGCAAAGAGCTAAAAAAATAATTAATAAAAAATTAGGCACAGACTACAAACCCTAGTGGAAACATACATACACACACGCATACCCCTACAGACTCTATAAAGTCTGTGTTAATACATGCACAGCCTTCTCAGACTACTCTGATGGCATTTGCCTTGTCCTGAGAGAAAGAAACTCCCAGACCTGCTGGCTCAGGAAAAATCACAGGATGTTCAGTGAATGCTCTATCTGATTCACTGAATGTATATTCTTTGACCTGACTCAATCACTTAGTTAAAATTACATAGAACACAAATATGTGTAACCCATTCAATAAACATCTTCATGCCATAGCCAAGTTTCTTTATCCTAAAGCATCTCCCATAAATGGAGAAGTGTCTAACTGGAGTAACTCTTGCCAGGAAATAAAACATCCTCTTTAACATATAGATCCCCTATGTTCTTGTTACAACACAGACACTTTCACCACCCCATTTTCTTCCCCTTGCCCCAGCCCCATGCCCACCACCAACCAACTCACCTGCATCTCAGCCTGGTTTATGTGTGTGCCCTCCTCCATAAAAAATCCTCTTTCCAGAAAGGACAAGGCAGATAGAGTCACACTGTCTGGACACAGAGGGAGTTTCTGACTGACACTGGCAATGAATTTATAGTGCTATCAGGAAAATGAAGGTCAGTTCAAGGAAGGGAAGTCTTAATACAAGGTTCATGATGAGAATGCCTACCTTCCCACTCTACTGTCATCACAGGCTGGGGATAGAACATGGTTCAGCAGGTCCCTAACTCAGGGATTTCTGGCATCACAGTGCTTCTCAGACAGTGGGATGAACCTGGCACATCTGTGCAGGGTTATTTTCAAAACAGGACCTTCATAGCCTCTTCTGTTTAATCACAATATCATGCAGTGAGGCAGAATGTTAGAAATATGTAAAGCCCCATTTGATCTGGTACTGGAGCAGGGTAGTTGTCATGTAGAAAGTTCACAATAAACTAGACCTTATCTTCAGTCTTTACATTGCATACTATACATTGCTAACCTTCAGCTACTATCTCATTTAAAAAAAATAATATTTTTAGGGCAAACTACAAAAAAGCAAGAGCACATCTATTAGTTCTTTTATCAAGAAAGCAAAAGATTCCCTGGAAATATTTGATCTAATTCATAAATTTTGTATGGCTATCAAATGCTCTGAATGAAATCATCTAGGCAGAAGAGACAGATGTGGGAATATTTGTACTGGACTGTGCTTGTATTGCACTATCAATTCTGAAATGAAAACAGACCTCATCAGTGTCATCATACTGGGAAAAGAGACACATATTCATTCAAAAGTAAGGAGGACAAGAAACTGGACATTTGTTGGTGTCGGTCCAATTAGGCACATTATTAGGAAAATTGTCCAAGACTTGGAAAAGAGGTGATAGAGTCAAGTTATCCTCTCTGAGATATTTCTAGCTATAGGAGTGGAAAAAAGTTAGAAAATGTTTGAGAAGATTGTTAGGTGCCTAGCAAGTATGAAGCAGAGAGTCTGGATTTTGTGGAGCAGCAGGATGTATTCCCCTGGAAGAAAAAGCGATACTAAGGAAACAATGTGCATCACATAGGTAAGGTGAATAATTTACTTTTTAGGCACTATGTGGAAAATAAAAAATATCTGGAAGTCAGACATGCAAAGAAAAATGTTCAGAAAGTAATTCATAAAACTTAAATCCAGTATATTACAGAAGCTCTGGGATAGTGTGGCAAAGAGCATAGAAATAAATTAAAATTTTTCTTGCTTATATACCATCACTAAAAATTCAGATAGTAATAAAAATAATTGAAAATTGTTGTTAATGAGAAGAAGTTCAATACATTTGAATTATTGAGTCCTGGGGGTGCTATTTTAAAGTCTAGAATGCTAAAATCATGGCCTATAATCTGTTTGGGAAAAGCTGTGTAAGAGAAAGAGGTTGGAGGTGTGCTCATTTTAGAAAATAATCACTTGCTTTAGAGTTATTGATAACTCAGAACAGTGAGGCCTTCAACATACATGGGTCAATGGGTTCACTTACAAAATCCAAGGAGGATTCTTATGAGGGGTTATTGCAGACCACCAAATCAAACTACAGATCAGGATGAACCGTTCCTTAAAAACTTATCAACAATATGACGAAAGTGATAGGTTTTTGGAAGCTTCAGCTTAATAGATGCATGCTCCAAGTTTCAATCAACTAATAGTAAATCACTATTAGAGCTTCTGATGTAATGCTTATCTCTAAAAACCAAAGCACATTCTATCCAACATGAGGCAATTATTTTACAATAAAGCAGATGACTGAATCATTAGACTGGAAGTTGGAAGTTATCTAAAGAGCACTGGTAGCAATTCAATTATGTTCAACATGGGCAAAGAGAGGGAAGTCTCAAAGGGTTTTGTAAATAGGCAGACAGATAGACAGGTAGTACTTCCAGAGGTGGACACTGGTGAGTTGCCAGCCCACCATCCCCAAGATGGATGGTCAGCGGAGGCTTCCCCTGGGTCACTTCATGGGCTGAGAACCCTACACATACAGACATATGAGCTTACAGTAGTGTCGTGGGGAGGACCATGCCAATGGCATCTTGGCTTGTATCAGAAACGGCATAACCAGCAAGTCCAAGGAGGTTATTCTGCCCCTGTATTCAGCATTGATGAGACCACTCCTCAAATACTCTGTTCAACTCTGAGCCCCTCACAACGAGAAGGATGTTGAGGCTCTGGAACAAGACCAGAGAAGGATGACAAAGCTGGTGAAGGGCCTGGAGAAAAAATGAATTAGGATTCAGTTGATACAGAATGAAGATAGAGAAATAAAGAATTAATGACAATAAGAATCCCTTTACAGGAAATCACCACAAGGAAATCTGTTTTATCCCTTTGAGTGGACTTCCTTTATCAATAAAGGTAGGTTCAGAGAACAAGATTCTTGGATTTTTTTTGTAACATTTATTGTAGCACCATAGAATGCTCAGAATAAATTGACAGTGTAGAATATGGCATGTGTTAGATGAGGTAAGTGCTAGATTGGGCCAAATAGTGAATATTTGCTGGTCAGAGGTTTTTTTTTTTTTTATAAAGGAGTTCTGCTATGGCTAACCATAGGTCTGATCCTATTCCACATTTTTATAAATGAAGTGTAATAAAAATAATCCCAGTGGCACTCTTTTAAATCTTCATCTAAGATAAAGTTTGGTGGAATGGTTAGTAGCAATCACAAGAGGACTTTGGATGACTCAAACAAAACATACTTCAATATATCCAAGAAGAAAATAATATGGCTAAGAAGAATAATGCATCTTTGACAGTTTCTCACAGCAGTCTGCTACGCAAACTGTCAGCAGCCTCTGACCTGGACAGGTACACACTCTCCTGAGTGGAAAAATGGTTGGATGGTCGGGCCCAGAGAGTGGTGGTAAATGGTGTTAAATCCAGCTGGAGGCCAGTTCCAAGTGGGGTTCCCCAGGGTTCAGTGCTGGGTCCAGCCCTGTTTAATGTCTTCATCAATGACCTGGATGAAGGCATTGAGTGCTCCCTTAGCAAGTTTGTGGATGACACTAAGCTGGGTTGAAGTGTGGATCTGCTGGAGCTTCAGGAGGCTCTGCAAAGGGACCTGAACAGGCTGGACCACTGGACTGAGTCTAATGGCGTGAGGTTTAACATGGCTAGATGCTGGGTCCTGCACTTGGGGCACAATGACCCTATGCAGAGCTACAGACTAGGAGATGTCTGGCTGGAAAGCTGCCTGGAGGAGAAGGACCTAGGGGTGTTGGTTGACAGCTGACTGAACATGAGCCAGCAGTGTGTCCCTGTGGCCAAGAAGACCAAGGGCATCCTGGCTTGTATCAGAAACGGTGTGACCAACAGGTCCAGGGAGGTTATTCTCCTTCTGTACTCATCACTGGTGAGGCCGCTCCTTGAATCCTGTGTTCAGTTGTGGGCCCCTCAACACAAGAAGGATGTTGAGGCTCTGGAGCCTCAACAAAGCTGGAGCAACAATGCTGGTGAAGGGATTGGAGAACAGGTCCTACGAGGAAGGGCTGAGAGAGCTGGGGTTTTTTCTTCTGGAGAAGAGGAGGCTGAGGGGAGACCTTATTGCTCTCTATAACTACCTGAAAGGCGGTTATAGAGAGGAGGGAGCTGGCCTCTTCTCCCAAGTGACAGGGGGCAGGACAAGAGGGAATGGCCTCAAGCTCTGCCAGGGGAGATTTAGGCTGGACATTAGGAAGAAATTTTTCACAGAAAGGGTCATTGGGCATTGCAACAGGCTGCCCAGGGAGGTGGTTGAGTCACTTCCCTGGAGGTGTTTAAGGCACAGGTGGACGAGGTGCTAAGGGACATGGTTTAGTGTTTGATAGGAATGGTTGACTCAATGATCCGGTGGGTCTCTTCCAGCCTGGTTATTTTATGATTCTATGTACCACCCATAGACTGGTAGTGGTCAGCATCAGGGAAAGATGTTGCTCCAAAATGGTTTTTGCAGGGATAGCTGATAAGCAATTCGATACATGCTCCTTGGATAATGCTGTAGGAAAATGGGCTGTTATAACCTCCGCACATGTAAGCAGCAGAAGTAGGACTAGTATTGGCAAACTGCCAACAGCTTTAGTGGCCAAATTTTGAGAAGGACATTGGAAAACAGAAGAAGGTGAAGAAAAGGATCATAAAGAATTGACTTTGAGAGCTGCAGAAAATGCATTAAAGTGAAAACCCTTAACAGCTCAAGCTGTTTAGCTTTTGAGAGGCAAGCTGAGAGAAACTTGATTGCAATGTCTAATTTCTTTTCAAAGGGAGAAAACAGGACTTGCTAGAGGGTTCTTTAGTTTAATAAAGGTGGATATAAGAAGAACCAAAGCTAGAAATGAAGCCAAATATTAAATCATGCACCAATTGGTAATTGAAAGAGCAATTAGACATTGGGAAAATGTATAAAGTCTATTGTCATATCTTGATGTCTTCAGATCATCAGTAGATGCCCTTGTGGAACACATTCCTCTGAAAGAGAAGTTATTTTTTTAAATGAATGTGTTCAACTGACTGTCAGCCTGGGAATTAGATCTATAGGAAATTTCTATTTGGTCCACAGCTCCTTACTTAAAAAAGGTTGTCTCCCTGGCTTGGGCAGTAGCCTTCCTCTCCTCGTTCGTATTCCCCTGTTTTTCTAATGGCAGACACTCAGCACTGCTTTGTTTCTGCAGGAGGGAGATTTCTACAATCTGCAGCAGTCCATAGAGGGTGCCAGTTTTCAGTCACCATGCAGGGAAACAGAGAACCTGTCCTGCTGTCAGGAGGAAGAAGAGGCTTGAAATCTACCTTAGTCCCTTATTTGCTAAAATTAAAAAACTTTACCTATAGTAAATTATTGAACTTTGAATGATGAGAAGTACATAAATCTGATCATTTTGTCAAGGTACAAAGTGGTTCATCTGACACAAGTATTTTAGTTCATGCCTAAATTTATATTTAAATTCAAGACTGATAAAGCATCCTTCCTAATATAGGAAAGATGGACACATCCATTTTCAGATAAAAGAAAACAACAACTAATCATTGCCAGAAGGTTCTTGGAAAGAGTATCTGCCCCTTACTCAGTTGCCTAGAGCTCAGCAGAGGGGACCCTCCTCTGGAGAGAAACTTCCGTGCTCTCCAATTACTAGGCAGAGTATTTAGACCTGAATGTTAGAAAGATGATTAATCAAGTACTCCAAAATGTGTAGGCACAAATGAGATCCAGATAAGTACATGGAATCTGCTGTGTGGGTTGGATCATATGACAAGTTCTTCTGCTCTTTAAAACCCAAGATTCAATACCATTCAAGTGAGACAAGGCTTATAGGGAGAAGTATTTTAGTAGACCAAATGATATATCACAGCTATGTAACATGGCTAATGCTACTACTGAAAAGACTGAGAGCAGAGGAAAAGCTGGGACAGGGAAGAAGTGAAATACTATGTGTGGTCACAGTGACACCTGACAGGCTATAGGAGGGGAAAAAAACCCACTAAACTTCTGGAAATTTAGAAGAGCAGTTGAACATTTCCAGGCAATTTAGTTCAAATCCTTATATTTCTTTAATCTTCACAAACCAGAGAACAGAAATTGAGAAGTCAGCTCTCAGTGACCAACCCCATTCAGTCACCCAGGATGATCTGCATCCATGAGGGCAAATCATGGGAACGTGCTCCTCTCCAAAATCCCAGAATGACTCCTCCTTTCCAGGAACACTGCCAGCAACATGGGCAAGAGGTGCTCTGACCTGGGTGGTGTGTCTCTTACAATCTCATGTTTTCCTATGCAACAGGTATTTTCTCCTTGAGATGACAGTTATTAAAATGTTGAACATTTTATATTGATGAAACCACCATTGTCTTGAGATTTGTCCAAAAGCAGGTTTTTTTTTTTTTTCCTACAGACATCAGTCTGGACCTTTGATTTATAACCTACATTGACCTCTATTTGTTTGGGGTTTTCTTGGTTTTGGTTTGTTCTTTTTTTTTTCCCTGTTGAGGGGGTAGAGGAGGAGGAAAAAGACTAGCAATGCTGAAATTGAGGACTTGGATTTTGCTTTGAGGAGAGGCATTGCATATGCACAGTTTTAAATTTGTTAAATAGTCTTCTGTCTAATTAGCGTATGTTTATACTTCCACCATACACTAGCAAATATTTGCAACTTTATGGACAACATTGGTGTTTTTACAAACTTTTTTGAGGAAATTGAGTTTTTCAATCAAACACCTATAACACCATGAAATCTAGGGCTTCCATGCATAAGCAATAGGATTTGCTACCTACTAGTTGCCTTCCATGATTTAGATACACAATCCAAAAACACGCGAGAGAAAACAAACTAGCTGTTGAAGAGCTCAGTGGATCACACAGTCTATAGTCTGACTATTTTTTTAATCCGAACTATCCAATAAGCATTTATAAATAATGTATGTGTTTCTTTGCTTATAAATTGTTCAGAGATGATTTGTGAACAGAAAGAAGAGCTATATCTGCAATGCATACTTTTTGTAATAGCCCATTTAATGAGAATTACTTCAGGAAAGATCGTTCAGCATTAGTTGGTTATCGTACCTCATACTTTTAGGGAACAGATTAGATCCTTAAGTGGTCCATGAAAAAAGTGGTAATTCAGCACTGTAAAGTAATTTGAGGACATGTTTTTAGATATGTGATATTTAGGTCAATATCTAAACACCTTCACAAATCTCAACCGTGCTTAATTTTCCAAAGAGTGATGAGAGTTGAGCTGGCTTATGAGTGTTAAGCAATCAATTCTTGCAGACACAGCTTCAAAAACACTTCCATTTTGTCTGACTGAATTAAAAATTAGTTATTTCATTAACAGAATTATTGTTTTGGAATGAACTCCAGAACATTAAAGTTTTAATGTTAACCTTCATTACAGTCCAGAATTTAATTAACCTGTTTTTCCCACATAAAAGTAGCTAATGCACTTTCCTTGTAAAATGCAAATGTTGTTATAGTACAGAAAGCACTTTAAAAAATACAGTGGAATTACAGTTTGTAATATTTTGAGGCATTCAATTAAAATATGTTTTAAGAAAATTATTTTGCTTCCTAATATTGAATATAGGCAGTTGGAGTAACAAGTACTGCTGACTTGACTTACCATGCTAAAATGTTAAATCAATATCACAGGGTAGAAACTCAACTCTGCTGTAACATGCGCAATGTGCAAATAAAAAGACATGTGTTCGAAGTTCCGTGTTCGAATTTCCATGTTCAACGTGGTTCAGAGAATCGATCAGGATTTTATCTCTCCTAAAGTCTCAAGAGTATTTTTTAAGCCACTCCAGGTATATTTTTTTAATGTTCACCAATGATTTGAATCAGAAGAGGAATAAGAATAATGAAGCATAAATTTGCTGGTAGCTGGAAGCAGGCTGAATTGAAACCATGGATCTTGTGAGTGGCTGTACTTCTAATGCCCATTATCTTCAAATCATGACTGAAAAATCTCTAAATGGATGCATTGTGCGTCTAGTCAAATTTCACTACATTTTTCTAGTGTCATATAGATACAATTTGATAGCAGATCCTTATGATTGCAGTTTGTCTTTGTTCTGAGTGAGAACAGAATATTTCTAGATGTAATGCATAGGGAAAAAACACATCAATTAATCATTTTATTGAACATTTCACTATTAACTATTAACCATTTCTTTAACATACAAACCAAAACCAAATGCAGTACAAAGTTTTAAAAAAGCGGATCCCGTAACAGGGTATTTCGGCAGGAAAACTCTAGAATTTTTTTTTCAGGTTACTGGAGAAACACTTTATTTTGCAGTGTGTTACTTTTGATACGCCACATAATGGACTTAACAATTCCGTATTCAAATGGCAACAGTGATCTAGATGTTATTCAATGCACAACAAACCATGAGACCTTCTGAGCAGAAATGATTAAACATTTGAGGAAACATCAGGAAAAGAGGTCAGAACCTAACTGATGATGATAATAAATACAAATTTATACAGTGGCTTTTACTTATGCAACATAGTCATATCATAGTCATAATCACCATTACTACTGTGGTAAATACTGTATAACATGGGTCATTTTCATATTGTATCAGAAATATACTTACGTGAAAAAAAAATAAAAAAGGTGAGTTTGTAGGATTCAAAATATACATTTTTTCCAAGCAAATTTTCTAGATGGGACTTCTCAGACAAAGAGAATTTTGTTTTCTGACCAGCTGTGTTTTCTTGCATTCAGAAAGCACTGCAAGAAAGTCATGCTTCAGGAACTGAATGAAGAAGCTCTCAGAGACTGCCAGGTTACATCGACTGCCAAGGATCTCAGGAAGGTCACATTCACAGAAAAACCCTGGTTTAGGTTGAAAATTTTCCTTCTTTTCAGTACATTTTCTGAAAAGAGCCAAAATGGGAAAAATCAGCCAACATGGAAAGTAAAATTTGTGTGCTAGAATAAAGAAGAAAGCACCACTGAAACATGTTAAAAAGTAGCTAAGGAAAGCTGGAGTACTATTCAAAAGTAGCTTGTGGTCAGTTGTCTAGACTGTCATGAATATCAGAAAGAAAATGGGTAAGGATGAAGAGTTCAGGTAAAGCCATCATAAAAGAACAAGGCAATTTATCAAATATATTGATTTATTTTAAGGATATGACCTCAGAGACAGGTAGTTTCTTCCACCTGTCCAGCAGATAATTAAAGGAATATTTTTCCATTTTCTTTTATCCCTTTCAAGTTTATCTCCCACATTAAAATGCAGCTTTTACAGTTTTGACAAGGCGCTTAAGAGGAATCAGACTGTAAAGTTCAATTGTTCATTTTCTCCTGGGGGTATTCTGCACTTGTTTTGGAACATTCAATGGAGGTGGCTTTCAATTACAAGCCAAGATTCAGATCCTTGTATAGACAGACCCTACATGATCCATAAATCCTGGAATTTCACAACCATCAGACAGACTCTCTAAAAGCTTTTACCAGAAAATATGGTTTAGGATGGAGACAGCTGGTATTTAAATTATCCATGTAAAAGAAATTACTCCTATTCATTCACGAGATGCTTTATTCATATATAGATTTTTAAATTAATAATTCCATAATACTTGAGCTATATAATCCTAAAATCCACATAGTTTTTCTCAATGACCTTAACAAGCTTTGACATCTTTTTTTATTTCTTGCAAATAGTGCAGCAGTATTTGCCAACGGCCATTTTGGCTAAACAGTTAAACAGATAAAGGAAAAAAAAATACCTAAATTGGTAAAAATTAATCTGGCCTTTCTTGAACACAGACTTCATGCAAAATAAACCTGTAATCTCAGGGCACATCATCATTCAGTAAAGGTTTATTTAGTCAAATACTGTTGTTCTTCCTTGCAACCCCGAAAGTATTTTTTTCCGATTTTCTTCTTTCCCCTGAAATATTTATTCATTTGTAAGTTTCTCATCTTGATTATTACAGCTTCCTTCTTCCAAGCTTCACTATGTTTTTTTCTCCTCTTGGAAAGGGCTACCAATTCTTCCTCATTCTGAATGCCTGAAATGGTTAAATTCCACTTTACGCAGAATCCAGAAGTTTTGTCTTAAATCTGGAGGCATCATATAACACTTCATAGTGTTTCAACATACCTCTTATGTCTCCTGCCTCATACTCATTTTGTGTAAGCCCATTCCCTAGTCATTATCCTGTGCTAATAAAAACCCAAGTGTTTTCATCTAAACTCTTCTTTGATGTACTTGTCTGTGAGAGGTTTACCAGAAATCTTTGTAACGCTTTTTTAAAAAAACAAACATACCACATGGAAATGTTTTTGAAAGATACTCAACTTAGGACTTCATGTATATGTTATAAATACTAAATGTCTTCTGCATCTTTAAATAGTAAGAGTCTCACAAGCTTGTTTTCTTCTAACAATGCCAAAACCAAGAAGAAGACCTAAGTAACTCCCATTTATTTTCCAATTCTTTAACATATAAAGGTTTCCTGCTGGGAGAGGTTTCTGGAAGGACTGGCTCTTGAGATGCAAGGCTCGAGCCACGGACCTCCCAGCTTGAATTGTTTAGACATGCATACCTGTCTGCAAGGATTTCATTGTTCTTCCAAGGTATTCCATAGACAAAACTGGTAACAATAGGTTTTTCATTACGAGTTCAAAAATGGGAGCTATGATATGAGAATAATCCATGCTTGCTAAGTGCCAGCATTCAGTCAGAAAATACAAATGAATCTTCAACTCCATGAGCCTCTATGCTTGTCCAAGCTAACTGAACACCTATCTTCCTGCAATAGCTTTTCAAATACTTGCAGCTAGGAATCACTTTCAGCACATCACTTAATTTCCAATTCTAGAGCAGGACTTCATGATGGAAAGCAACTCTAGATTCATTTTTCATTTCTATAAAGGAGTTGTCTAAGCTTCAAACAGACCAAAGGTGTCTCATGGCTGAACTTTCACAGAAGTTGACCTTGAAGTTGAGCTCTACCCAGGCAAGAGATATGGTCACATTCAGCCTCAGAGTAGGGTCAGGCTGTAACTAGATGATTTCAGGGTCCTGCCCAATGAGGTAGTAACTTCTGTACACAGAGTACATTCACTGCATGCAGATCCTGCATCCTCAGACATCTGCTGGCTCTGTCAGGGGAAATACAACAAGCTGATTTTTAAGTGGATTCCCCATCCTCACTCTGATTATTTAACCAGTTGGTTTTGATTTCTAATTCAGTACAGACTGGAAGTACACTTTAATTGTATCAATCAACTTAAACCAAAGTAACTTTCTTAAGCAAAAAGGGTAAAAAAGATTTAATAAGTACTTCTACCTTGTAATCTCTTCCATGCATGCTAGGATATTAGAAGTTGTAACAACAGCCAAAAGCCCACAATAGAACAGCTTGCAGTTATTTGTGAGACCAGGGAAAACACAATTTGAGCAATTCCACCCTGGATTATCAATTTACAGTTCACCCATCACAACCTGGCCTTTAACACACAAAGGATTATTAAAAGAAAAACCTTACACCCCACCCTCTGCTCCAGTCACCTCTGGTTTCTGGTCCAGATTCCCCACCAAAACAGATGAAATATTTACTTACCCGATGCACAGATATGTTATGAGGATCAGTTAGTAACTAACTACTTGAATATTTAAAGTGCTATTCTTAAAGTCCTATTATTATAATCAGTAAATTTGCATATGATTTTATTTATGTTTCTGACATTTGCTTTCTAGATTTTATTAGAGCTTATAAGCAATAAAAATCTGCTGCTGTCGGGCCCTGTTATCCACTTCCAAGAGATAGCGCAGGTGCTCTTAGACCCTTCAGATTTGTTGAAGTTAGAGCCACTTAACAATTTTACTGAACTGCTTTGAATCAGACCTTTCTGTAAAAAGGGAAATGACATTTTTATCTTACTTAGCGTTCTTTCAGTAGTGAAGAATTAGTTTTATGTCACTGTAACAATAGCAACGTTCATTCTTTCAGTGAAGAAAGAAGGGAGTCCCAGATCTCTGCAGTGATCACTGCCCTGTTACTTCGGTTAAATGTGTGCCTCCAGAGTACTACAACAGCTTCAGCAGCTGGGTGCAAAAAGGTGATCTCTCATCTGATGCTTCTGAGTCAGACTATTTTATACACACTGGAAATTGTCTGCAGATAATAAAAAAGAGAAATAATAGCTCTGCAGAGATGGTTCTCTTAGATGTTTCAGTAGACTAGTCTATTCCATTCATATGCTTTGGAAAAACTTTGATTTTTTGACACAAAATAGCCAAGTTTCATTATTTCCCTGCATGCAACCAAAAGCCCACTAGTGATAGTCATGGTCTTCAGACTTCAGACTAAGTGTGTTTTGGGAGTGACAAGGACTTGACTGAAAGTCTGTCTATGTTGCTCTCCGTTAGCTGTCTATTGAAGATAATGTTTTAATAATAGTATATCTTCCCAGATTAAATAAGATATTTTAACTTAGTCACACATCAGTTCTCTAATATTTATAAAACCCCTTTGGTCTTCATATTCAAGGCTCTCTCTTTTGCTGTGTGGACACAACAAATTCATTTTCTCTGACCTCTCTTCCTTATTTACATGCATGCACTCACATGCACAAACACGCACACCCCTCAGTGCTTTCGAGTAGCTCCCATCCCAGTAAATCCTATGCTGTAAGCATGGGCAATCATGCTAAAACAGCCACAGTACATTTAGAGTTTAGGAGAAGGCATTCAGTTCAATAAGTGAACTTTGCAATGACAAAAGTACTGGAGTTGTGACATTTTCTCTTGCATTTTCTCGTCTTCTTCTTTACTGATCCAGTATAGAGAGGAATTGAGGACCAGGAAAAATGCCTGATCCCTTGTTTTTGACTTTCTGTTTAATTTGTATTATTTTCACTGAATCATAAAGTAATGGACTGCAGGAAGTTGTCTAGTCCACACATACACCCACCTCCACTCACCTGTTTTATGTAAAATTACATCCATAGGTTTTCCTGGTTGCACTTTATATATGTATAAAAAGAGAGGACAGAAAGCCTGCTGAGATCATGATCTGGATTACAATTTAGAATCAATTAGGAGCGCATAGGAGAATCTTTGTGTAATGCTCAAATATATAATGTATCAAAGAACTAACCAGTAAATGAAGGTATATAAACAATATATTTATATCCAAATGGACCCCATAGGATCTTCAAGTCCTGATACACTGAGGTATCTGCATAATTTAAATTTTTTTTTGTGCTACTTGCTTACACACACGTAGTTCAGGTACATGCCGAGCCTCCCAAAGGGAAAGGCCTGGCATAAACTTTGCCTATGTATAATGAGCAAACATTCCCTTTTCCACAGGGAATATATATTATATATAATTATTCCTTCAACAACTACATGGGTGATTATCTGTTTCTCCAGAGTTTATCGACAAATTAAGACTCTTGTATTAACTACTCCCTTTATCACATCCAGTGTTTCACTGGCAGTCCTGTTAAAAAAAAATAAAAATCTCATATCACCTCAAAAGAGGTTGAGAAGCAAAGAATGAATCTATCTATGTAACTAAGCAACCTGGTTTATATTGATGACTTGTTATAGGATAAGACTTAAGAATGACAGCAGAAATACAAAGGTGTTGACTTACTCCAGAATATGCTGGGTGTTCACTCTTCCTGTTCTAAAAAGCCCAAACATGTGAATTAATAGCTATCCATTAATCTTGAAAGTTTGACATCCGCTAAAGCCCTTATTAGACCTTCAGACAATTACTGTATAGTGGTGTTTGTATTAGGATGCCATAACTAGAGCATTAAGGAGATAACATTGTCAACACAGGCAATCACAGATATTCAGACACTTATGGCAAGAAGAGCAGCCACTAGCTATAATTCTAATGAAAACCACAAACAGGTTTAAAGAATAGCTTTCATTGACTTTCTAGATATTGATCTAGATGGCCAAAAGTGCTCGATTAAAGAGGCTGAAAGATCTCTTATGTCTCAACTTCAGACATTGTGAAGGACTTTACTACAGTGCACTGTCCTAGCTGAGAAACATGCATGCTTTCAAAGCATTAGCTACTTCCCAACCTTATTATGGCTGCCATCAAGATCACTAATAGATTATTTAATCTAACTTACAATTCTTCTGCATTTAATGACTCAAAAAATGAACTTGCTGACAGTAGTTTTCAAAGAAAACTAAACCAACAAATAAATAAAGAAAAATAGAAAATCAAGTTATAAAAGTGTTAGCTAGCAAAGGGTCAGCCTGGAAGCATCATTTTAGGACATTTATGCATTGAGTTAGCAATTATATGTTGATGAGTCCAATCAGAGACAATATTGAATATCAAACCACACAACAAGCTGATGCTGATGAAGAGTTATTCAAGCGATCATTGTGGATACAAGTACCTCTGAGAAGTCATGATCTCTTGTGGATAATTCATGAACAGAAAAAGGCCAAATTAATAAAATTATTCATTATAAATTATTCACCTTCCTTTTTGGAAGTATGAAGTGCAAAATTAAGTGTTTAGTTTTGATTAAGTGAGGAACTGAACATCATAAATATAGCATTTGACTCAACAGATCCTAGGAAACTAACTGCTTTTAGAGGAAGGAGAATAAACTTTTCTTTCTGTCACTTTTGAAACTTGATTAGCTGTTTGCATAGTGAATGTGTACATGGAGACAGATCTCAAAAGGTGCTGAGCTTGTACAACTCTCTCTAACTTAGTCGGCACTTCTCAAGTTAATCTGCAAAATACTGTATGCAAAGTGCTAAATTTCGATATTTTTTTCTTGGATAAGATCATAGAATTTGAGAAAACACTGATGAATAGTAGAAAAACTTTATCAGAATTTTCACTAGCAATGCTTTACCTTCCCAGTCTTCTCTTCTCAGGGCACGTTTGCCACTGAGTAAGCTGGAATTAGCAGGTTCACAACTTCTTTCACTGATGTTTGTTTCTACATGTGAAGACGCTTTTTCCTTTGAAGAGCTGTGCTTCCTTTCTCTTCAGAAATATTTCATCCCTCTTTCCCCCATTGCCCCGTGCACAAAGACAAGTACAAAACTTTCAACTTCAGTTAGACTGAAAAAGAACAACTAGGATAGAAGACTTCTTATGATTTTTCTTTTCTAATAACATTTTTAAAATTGCATTTCTGAATAGAGTAGTTTCTGAATATTTTTCTTTCATCTTTTAAAGTGCACCAAAAATTTTCCTTTCCTCTGTTATTAATTGCATAGCATTTGCTTCTTGTTTACTTGGGATATTTTTTGGTCAGGCCCCAAAGTGACATCATCAAATAAAATCTCCCATTTCTTCCTTTTCTCTTTCCTGCCTGCTGCTGCATTAACTCCTGCATTGTTACTGCTGCTACAAATAAACACTCCGTCTAGCGCTACAATACTTGAGAGCACTGAAACCGAGCTCATTAATTAATGACAAGAGTATATACAGATTTTCTTTTTAATCTCATTTAGGTGTGGCAGGATTCAGAGCCATGTTACTTTTAATATATTATAACAGTGAAACATACGTAACATTTTCTCGTATTAATGTGTTTTTCCAGTTGCTGGCCTCATAAAGTCATGGCAAATCGTGGAAGAAAATAAAAACTGATGTGAAAGCACACAACACACCAACCTGACAAAACTGAACACAGTGAAAATCGATGAGAAGTAAGGTTAGACGATATCCATACCATAGAATCTGTGCAACATGTTGCCTCCTTGAATCTATCCATGGATTCTGGGGGATCTAACTGTAGAGAGCAAAGAAGTGGATGCAGATATGTACAGCTGAATTTGCACAACCCACATGGGTAGGACAGTGCTAAGGTCAAGGGAAGATTTGATACCTTTCATATTTAAACTGAATCAGTTTCCTCATTTTTTTGTGAAGTAGAATCACTTCTTTTCACACACCAGTTTTAGAGATTCAAATAATGGCAGACAATAAAAAGGGCAACATGCAGGCATAAAATCTTACTGAAAACCATGGTCAGTGAATGTGCCCTTTTATGTAAAGGAGAAACTTGCCATCATTCCCAGCCTCCAAGAGACTTTTGCAGCCTTCAAGGTGTTTTCACATTTCTCAGCTCTCCCAAACTAAAAGGAATCTTTTCCAGGGTAACAATAGAGTTGAGATTGACATGTTCTATAACTGTGGGCCCAGGTATATCAAAATATGACAAAACATAAGCATTTTCTTTCAAAATTACTTAAACATATTATGTCTTCTAAAAGTGAGGTTGTGGACTCCCATTTTTTTCACTTATTCGTCAATCTACAGTCTTTACACAGGAGGGAAAATTCATCTTTCCTTTAGCCTTTAAAGGAGGAAAAAGCTGTAATTACTTCCTTGCCAAATGTTCTGCTCCATTGACAGGACCGTCTTTTGTAAACTGGTTGTTTTTCCAACTTCACAGATACAATTTTAGCAATAAAAAATAATTCCTGTCTGCTAGCTTTTCAGAACTCCATTTCGTAACCCATCAGCTTAGGAAGTAAATTTAAAGCCTATCTCCTGTCAAAAGCAAGCAAGTTTTTACCCTTACTCTGTGAGTCTGGCACCTCTCCAACCTACATCTGCATTTAAGAGGAATATTAATTTCTGTTTCTCTCAGCTGCAGCTGTGCAGGGATAAAAAAAAGTCCTTTTCCTATCCTGGCAGAATAGACCACACTTTTTAATTTGTCACTAGATTAAGTTAATGACTAAGTACTGAAATCATTCCTTGGAATGACCTAGGGTTCCATCTGAAGGTGGAAGGCATATGGTCTTTTTGTGCTAGATCTCCTCATTTTTAGTAGAGAAACGGTATACCTTTCAGGTAGTCCAGAGAGAGCCTTACCTAGCCCTGTGCTTTGAAAGTGTCAGCAACCAAAACCACATTTCCACACTGCTTAAGGATAACTTTAATTGGTAAAATGTAAGCCTTTCTGAGTGTAGTACAAAAAAAATAAAAGATTTCTGCTCAGCTGAAGAATGCCAGTAGGAAAATATTACTTTTCACCCAGCCCTACCAGCATAATCCACATTTTACTTGTGAAGTTCGTTGCTATAGGCACATGCAAACTACACAGAAATACAACCCATGCAACTGGGCATCCCAAAGAGGATAGTTGTTGGGGAGTGGTAGGATCACTACATTAGCACAGATGAGACAATACATGGAAATTCAAAACCAGTCCTGAAACGATGCATGTATAAAACACCAACTACACTTTCAGTTTGTCACAAGGTAGGTAGCAAGGGTAATTGAACATCTGCTAGAGTTTGGTCCCATAGTTAGTTCTAATTGGGTTCTTTCTCTCTCTACACCTGAATTGATAGTGGGTGTTTGGCCTAAGCACTGTTTTAAACATTTCTGATGGTTCTGGCACATCCCTTTATGAGGCACCAGATGTGCAGGTAGTGAAAGAGCTGCTGCTGACTTCTACTTATAGGGAAAATGTAAGGCACATAAATAAAATAAAATAAAATAAAATAAAACTTGCATGCATACATGCATGATATTTTTTTTTAAATGAAACATTGAAAAGTGGGTTAACCAGGGGGAAGGGTTCTATTTTGAAATGCAGTTTTGAATTTCTCCAGGCTTGACAGTCCATCTGGACATTGTTAAATGCCTAGTTACACCAACACATCATGTTTTATTTTAGTTCCCCGTTTTTTTTTTTTTGCTTATAAGTATCCCCTATAGTCTCCCCTCAACACAGCATTTTCAGAAAATTCCATGTTGTGTTTTGTGTCAGAATGACATCAGTAAAGAGCAGCACATGGGTTTCCTAGTGCAGCGCTCAGGCCACTGGGAAGGCAATGATTGTTTGCTCCTCTCTTCTGTCTGTTATTTTCTTGGCTCCCTTAACAGCATCTTCACTGGAGAGTTATGTACAACTCTAATTATAGGAAGAGGATAACAACCACCAGGAAAGCAATACTTTATTTTTATACCTTCTGCCAGTAGTTGGCTACTCATGTTGCTCTAGGAAAAGAGAAAAAAATTGTTTACAAATGTATCATTATACAGCAGATATTAAATTGCACAACTATTAGCTGTAAGTATTGACTATTGTCAAAGCTCTGCTACTGCCCATGAAAAGGTCAGGCTTTTTCATTTGTGTTCTTTTTATGCAAGGAATACCAAATAATAAAACACAATTTATTGGGCTGCTGAGATTTTTTTTCCCCACAGACCTGCAAAACAGTGACCAGGTTTGAATCTTCTTTCCCATTATTATAGGAACAAGGTCATTTCACTTTGTTTTCTTTCTTGAGGAAAAGAATTTAATTTCCCATATCAGCATCCAAAATGAATAGTCTTTATTTTCCAGGTAAGCATTATACAAATAGTTATATCTTTATGAGCTGTCTGTGCTTCTGTCCCTAGGATGTCAATAGAGAATGGGATGATTTAGCTCAGAGGTCATGATAGAATAATAACCTCTTACTGGCCTATCAAGTCAGCTAACAATGTTTTCGAAGCACATTTTCCAAGCACCAACATTTTCAAAGCAGTGAGTGCCTTATTTTAAGGCATCACATCCAAACATAGATATCTGAATGAAAACAATTTGACCTTAGGAATCCTCAGTTTCAAATAATGCTAATTTATTTCAGCATTTGCAAACTACAACAGCAATAGCATTATTTACTTATCCCAAGGCAGTGTTCACCCAGGTTCCACGTAAGGGAACTCCAGCTGCTGCAGGAAGAAAGCAAGGCAAATATATGTTTTACTAGGCTGGGGCAAGACTAAAACTAACCTGGGAGGCTGCAAAATTCCATAAATTCACTTGCTCTGTTCCACGTAGATACAAAAGGAAATGATAACTTGCAATAATAAGTTTGGCAAACAAGGTCTACACAGAATCTTTTTTGAAAGGAAGAAGATATCAGGAAAAGACAGCTAGGGACTTGGAGAACATCAGGGACTGATTTAGCTGGGCAAAGTATATGAAGTGACAAGCAGGTGTTTTGCATATCAACATTTTTGAACATTTTACTTTCAATTATGCCTAGTCTATGGCTTCCTGCATGCCTGGGCCCTTCCCAATGCTTCTCTCCCTCCACTGCACCGTCTCCCTTTTCCTGCCAGTCCCTTCAGGCTAAAAACATTTCTTAGCACCTCTCCCCTCAACTGGTATTGACAACCTGTTTGCTTCTGCCAACCCATTCAAATGCAGGAACGTCCATGAAAAACATGACAAACATCTTTCATGATGGTCCAGGGAAAGGAATAACTTAGAGATCATCATACCCCAAACAGATGTACCATATTAGCCACTGAAAACAATAGTGCAGCCTCTAACATAACTCTAAGGTACAGCTCACATTCTGTCCCACAACCCCTGTAGTAGGGGGAGATCATTAAGCAAGGGGCAGGAGACAAATCTTCAAGACCACATTTTCGATGGGTCCAGTCACTTTTACTAAGGAGCACTCATTATCAACTTTGCTCCCTTGCTTGCAGTAGTGCTCCTCCATGTCACCCTGGAGGACAAGGCTGCTGGTGAAAGGAGGAAAAATTCGATGTGTGTGTGGAAAACAGATGAATAAAGTCATGCCTGCAACATCATGCCATTAGCCATGCTGCTTGTTGATGTGTGTCTCCAAGGGCTAAATATATGCTTTTTATTATTATATCATCATCCCCTAGGGACCATTGAGCTAGAAAAGTCCCAAAATAAAGTTTGAAATTAAAGGCTGTGGAGCCTATATCTTTGTGTATATTCATTCCAGGAATCCAAATATCCATTGGGCTTGGCAGAGGACTTTGTTCATACACCTGGGAGATGGAAAGGATGACTGGCAGCATCTCTCAAATTCTCCTGCCATATTTTGTGTGATCCCATGGAAATGATACCTTTGTAAGGCAAGTAAGACCATTCCTGCTTCTACAAGTTACTTCTTAAACAGTTTTGAATAATATGTGACTGTGATTCAGAGTTTACATTTATATCAAGGATGATTTTCAAAAACGGTGTGGATAGAGTTTCATCCACCTCTCTCTGAAGCTTCCTATATTGACCAGGCCTTGGAAGGAGGATCAGGTAGACTGCATTTCTGTTTCAGTATGAAAATTCCACTAGCGCATATCTGTACAGAAAAGTAAGGACATTGAATACCTTCTCTCACACAGAAGAGCATTTACCATTTCTCCTATTTTGAAAAGTTTCTTTATTTTGAGTCGTTATACATATTACATATACAAAATAGCAATAATATTAGTCATGCATGCATACATACACTCATATATATATAATACACATACAAACACTGATAATCATCTGTATAATTACAGATAGAATCGATGTGCATGGCACAAAAGCATGATTATTTTGCTGTCAAATACAGACTAACATTGTTTCTGAATTAAATGACTTAAACTTCAAAGGCTTTGAACAGATTCAGTCATTATAGTTGGGGTTTGATAACAATAGCTTCAAACATGTATCCTTTGAAAGATCAAACAATACTCTGTTTTTCTGCTTCAGTAAGCATAGTTTTTATTCAATCACATTTTTTATTTCATAGAATGTGTATAAACCGATATCCCATGCTTCAAGATGACCAGGAATCTTTTTTTTCCTCCTCTTTTAACAATTCTTGCAAATGTTTCCATTTTACCTTGGAGTAATTGCTAAAATTCTTTAATTTCTTGTTTCTTTACCATTCCTTTCAAATTTAGGCATCTGGGAGCAAATAAATTCATATACTGATATTTGCAACTACCAAATACTGATCATCATTTTTATCTCTGATCAATAGCTTTGGCATTTGCTGCAGTTAGAACAGGAAACAGTGTATCCACACTGAAAACTGGAAAAGGAAAGAGTTAGCCAGGGTTTTACTGGTTTGTATCAATTGGATGCACTGTAGCTGTTTGTGGAAAAAACAAGAGGGAATCTGGGAGAGCTCAAACACACCCCATTCATGGAATAAAAAAAAAAAACATCAAACAATTGAGGCAGTCACAACTAGAAACAATGTTACTGTCTATAATATCATCAACTCTTCTTTATCTCAAATAAACATTCCCCTCTCCTGTTTGTTCATCGAATCACCTTACAACACACACATCTAATTCATAGCAGGAATTTCCAAGGACAAAACTTTAACTACACCTGGAATGTTTTGCTTTAATTCAGGCATCTTCATTTTGCTAGGGTAAGAGCAGAGTCTGTACCTATTTGTTGATTGTCAGAAATTGCAGGTGCATTAATAACCTTAGTTTAAGAATAAAAAAGGGTTTTTCTAAGAGTAGTAAGTGCCAGGAATTTGGTAAGACATTATTTGCAAAATAAAACTTAACAATTCTGATTCACTTATTGTCTCAATTGGATTTTTACAGAGTTCTAGTGCAATTATATTGAAAAGACTTTCACAGAAAACCTTAATTTTGAATTAAAATGTCTAGGGAAGTAACTGCATTAGGGTTCGTATTTTATTTTTCTCTAGCAGTCTGAAAAATCCATATTACAGCATTTATTAAGTACTCAGAGATATTTTATTCTAGCTGTGTAGAAAATAGCTGTTTATCTCCCTGGGTCTATCAACTTGGTAAGGCAGTCCTTAAAAACAGAATACACAAAACGCTAGGGACTCCTCCTCCTCTCTCGCAGAAATTGTGTGTCCCTCGTGGCCTCAGGAGTGGTGAAGGGCTCTCATTTACTACTAACTTCTAGGGCAAAAGTTCACGATAAATTGTGTACAGATAACAGTTTCTGCTGCTAGAAATTCTCTTCTCTTCTCTTCTCTTCTCTTCTCTTCTCTTCTCTTCTCTTCTCTTCTCTTCTCTTCTCTTCTCTTCTCTTCTCTTCTCTTCTCTTCTCTTCTCTTCTCTTCTCTTCTCTTCTCTTCTCTTCTCTTCTCTTCTCTTCTCTTCTCTTCTCTTCCCATTCTTTTTTCAAAATTAGTTCATGTTGTCTGATTTGCACATAGGACCATATCACCTGGCTTTAACAGGGACCTGTTATCTTCAACGTGCTGAATGCTCCCCCTGAAGTTACATGTGTTTACAGATGTTCACATACACTGCATACACACTACAATAAGCAAAAAAATGCAGAGCCACAAGAAAGAAACTGCTTTTGTTTTGGGGAATACTGCATTAATCTTTTTCTCTTTTCTTTTCTTGTCACTAAATGTAATGAAAACACTGACTCAATACAGCATAACTCATTAATACTAGAACCTAATGTGTTAAGCACTGTTAGAATAGCTAGCCCATTATAAGAGAATGAAAGCTAATCTAACTGTGGAGTCTGAAACAAAAATCTATGGTCTTCTTATTTTTAATTTGGTAGGTTTCTTGCTGACTTCATTTTACTGCCATGTTTTCCCTACATTTTGTAAATCCAAAAGAAGTAAAAAAAAACATTACAAAGGGCAGGACACAATAGAGTGATTACATAGTACCATCTAGAGTCTGTGACTAATATAACACTGTTAAAAAAAGAAAAAAAAAAGTGTTTTCTGGACTCTGACTACAATCTATGTGCAAAATCTTGTGGGTTTTTAACCAGACCACAGAAAAGATATTCTAATATTTTGGAAACAGATCTAGAACTCAGCACTTTGCATCCTTCATGCAGCTGTGCTGGATTTAATGCACTATTTCCACAGATGCCGTATTTGGGTTGCTCTATTATCCTACAGTTGATCCTTCAGAGGAAAAATGGATCAAGGGATAAAGTAGTATATTTGACTTAATCATCTGAGTACTTTGGGCTCTTTGGTCTGTCAGTGCCTCCTGAAAACATAATTTTCACCAGCTACTACAGAGAGGTCCACAGCATGTAACTTACATTTAAACATGACTAACTGCTTACAATCCTTGAACTTTTGAGCCCTGCCATCCTTGGGCAGTGTTACAAGAAGAGCAGGCAAAAGTATGTCAGTCTTCAAGGACACTAGGTCCCTCCTCCTGTTCACAAACGTGAGGCCTTCAGTCTCCCCTTTCAAAATTCCTCTCAAAACCACACCACGTATCACATTTCATTAGAAATGTTCTCTCACATTTATTATACCAGCTGGTTTTAACTCAGGAAGCATATTCTTCTGGCTCATTCCTATGCACAGTACCTTTGTTCAAATATGAGACTCCATAAGCAGGACCTGCATTTATTCTTCAGGGGTTCAGCATAATGTTGACTCATAAATATTAGTAATAGTAACAGATCACTCAGACTTCCAAGGAGACTCCGAAGAGGAATGGACAGATAGATAAATCCTTACCCACACTTGTCTTTCTTCCCTTCATCTCCGCTTCTTCCTAGATCTTTCTATCCAGCAAGTCAGCCTTTCCTCTTGTTTCTATTCCATTTTATGAATATGTCTGTCCTACAAAGACTTGCCTTCAGCTATTGGTGGTCCACAGTATGTCAGAATTAATGCAGTTGATGTGTCATAGAAAGGGGAAATGTTGGCAATATATGATTACAGATTAAGTGATGCAATTTCAGGGTCAACACTACAGAAGGCTCTTATGAAGAGACTGACAAGTAAAGATGAATGGCAAATGAATGAGGGCAGCTACAGTATCTAGTATACATTTGCCTTCTCAGAGATCTGTAGACTGTGCTACCATCTGCTGGTTTATGAAAAAGAGACAGGGAATCTATTTTAGTGGGTCTATATATATTATATTTCAACTGTTTGTCACTATGAGAACACTCCTCATTTCAGGTCACATCCTACCTTCAGCCCCCACGGAGCTGTCAATTAGGCTCACTTTTGTTTTCTGATGCATTTCCGACAGCAGGCACAAGAAAGAATGGCAAACAGACACTGCAAAATTTACACCAAGTCCACTGAGTAAATCACATCTTCAGTCTTTTACAAAAAAGGAAAAGATGAATCAATGCAATTAGTTCTAGTTTATTCTAGAGGGCAGAAGGTGAAGACAGATTGAAAGGTATTCAATTCTGGTTTTGAATGAACATACCTTTCATTGTGCTTCCTGATAGAACTGATATATAAATTGTTGTTCTCCACTAGAATCAATAGACCAATGCAACTTGCTATCTTCTAGAATGAGATGCAGTAAGGATACATGCCAGGCTTTAAGTGTAACTTAGTGCAGAGTTATGGCCAAGTTGCATTAAATAGAGGAATATATTTCCAAGTATAGTATTTTGATGCTAGATTTTCTCCTCTTAGATACATATACATGGACATTTACAGAACTCATAAAATTAGTTTTAAAATCGCCGCCTCTTCTTCATCAACTTTATTTTTCAGGACTATTAGGAAATTGTTGGCAGTGGTGGGGACTTTTACAGAAGAGTGACCATATAAATCGGATGCCTATATTCAACCTAATTTTGTAGAGTTTAAGGCCAAAAAGATAATGACAAATATTGGCACACAAAAGGCCAGTCCATAGATATAGGAAACTGGGCAGAAAAGGGAAGAAACGAGTGTGGCTGACTGAAGATATGCTGGTCAAGCTGGAGAGCAAGAGGGAACTCCACAAACAATGAAAACAGGAACAGGGAAGCTGGGAAGAGTATAGGGACACTGCCCATTGTGTAGAGGTGGGGTCAGGAAGGCAAATGCATGGCTGGAGCTGAACTTGGCCAAGGAAGTGAAGACTAACAAGAAGGGCTTCTACAGGTATGTCAACCAGAAAAGGAATGTTAAAGAAAGCATAACCCAATAGATGAATGAAAATGGTGCCCTCATATCCACAGACAAGGAGAAGGCCAATGTACTCAACAAATTTTTTGCCTCAGTCTTCACAGAAAACCACTCTTTTCACCCCTCCCAGATTAATGGACAACAAGAAGTGGATTGGGGGGGTTATAACAATTCCCAGTCTAGGGGAGGATCAGGTTCATGACCGCCTGAAGAAACTGAACATATGGGACCTGATGAGATGCATCCCAGAGTCCTGAGGGAATTGGCTGATGTAGTTGCCAAGCCACTCTCTGTGATATTTGAAAAGTCATAGTGGTGAGAAGTCTCTGGTTACTGGAAGAAGGGTAACATTGTGCCCATATTTTAAAAATGTAGAAAAGACAACGCTGGGAACTACTGACCTGTCGGCCTCAACTCTGTGCCTGGGAGGATGATGGAACAGATCTTCCTAGAAGCTATGTCAAAGAACATGGAGGACAGGGAGTTGATTAGAGGCAGCCAGCAGGGCTTCACCAAGGGCAAGTCCTGCCTGACCAACTTACTAACTTTCTGTGATGGTGTAACCACATCAGTGGACACAGGAAAAGCAATGGATGCCATCTATCTGGACTTCTGTAAAAGCCTTTCACATGGTCTCCCACAACATCCTTCTCTTTATATGGGAGAGATATGGATTTTATTCCATGATTCTATGTACTACTGGAGTTGTGTCCAGCTTTATTTTAAAAGGATTCCTAGGACCATAGAATGGTTTTGGTTGGATGGGACCTTAAAGATCATCTAGTTTTTTCCCACCCCTGCCATGGGCAGTGACACCTCCTACCACATCAGGTTGCTCAAGGCCCATCCAACCTGGCCTTGAATGCTTCCAGGCAGGGGGCATCCATAACTTCCCTGGGCAATCTCAGGACTCTGTCATGTATCACTTCAAGTCCCATAGACTTATATATGTTCAGGTTCCTCAAGTGGTATGTATTCTTTGGAGAAACCATATAAAGGTGGCTGACACATGCGTGGTTAAGAGTTGCCATGCTGCAAGAGATAGCTCGCAGATGAATCATAATAAAGCTCTAGTGTATTCCCAAGGAACTGTTTCAACCAGATCTTTTCTATTACTGGAGCAGTTTTAAGAAGTCTATACTTCTATAAAAAATGCTGTGATCGACAGGAAAAAAAATAAATCTAAACCCATATCTACTAATATATTAAAATCTTAAACATTTCTTAACAGAACATTATGCTGATATTTGCTTTTGGAAGGGAAAATCAGAAAATATCCCATGAGGAAAAACCAATATGAATTGTAGACAACACACTGCTTTTCATGAACAAGTATGGAAGAATACAGGAAAAGACCTGTTTTGACCAAAAATATCATCAAACACAACATCATATAACACAATAAATCTACTGAGCTCTTCCATACACTCAACAAGCCAGGGGACAAATGAAAGAGTCAATTTCCAGTCGCACAGTTACACATCCCTATTAGATTAATTAAGTCATCTACAGGGTTTGCTATTTATATCAAAGAAACTGGGGAAAATATTTATGTTATGTTTGGATATATTTATTAGAAAGCAGTAAAAGCACAAGGAAGCTTTGCAATGACAGTTCCCTTTTTTACTACATAGTGGAGGAGAGAATTTGGCTTTTATTTTTGAGAAAACACTGCAACGCTGGGAAAGAGTAATTTTTCAGTTCCCAGAGAGCTGCAAACAGCTGCAAGGGAGGATATGAAACAGCCACAAATGTAACCATTAACAAGGTTTCAGACAGACAAAGTAGGGCTTCTGCATGCAGTCAGCCTCACAGTCCAGGGGGCACGATAACGGTCTTTGCTCCTTGAAGGTCCCAGCTCTAAGCTAAACCTGCTTTCTGCTGAACCAGCATTGAAGGGTGAGGGGTGTGTCTCTGATCTGCAGGCACTCTAAGTCTGAAAGACTTAATCTATTGAAAACACTCAATTTGAAGAGCAGATGGCTTTGTAAAGCAGCATGGATTTGTAGAGATATGTATGACGTAACAGAGCATGCTGTACTCATTTGCCTTACTCTTAATAGTTCATTTAACAATTTCTAAAAAACTCCCCATAAGGGAGATATTTTTTTATCATTGATCAGTCTCATTTGGAAGTAAGACAGTAGAGGGAAATAAAATCCAGCTCCTAAGATGTTTCACTACTGAGATGAGAATAAAAATACTTCTTTGTGATTCACACACAGCTAAGTGCTACACAGAGACTAATTCTCTACTTGTTGATGTCAGACTCCCTGCAAGATAACTGTGTGTTTCATCAGAGAACCATTAAGATGATCCAAAACTTAAAAAAATTTATAGAAACAATAGCAATAGATTACATTTATTTGAAACCTAAAGAAAATTTAGGAGCATTCAGCCTTTGACCATTGAAATTCTGAGATTAAAATATATAGGATCATAGCACAGAAAACATTTTTATTTTTCATTACTCTGTTGTCTAACCACTCTGTCATTTTACTTAGGCAAACCACCACCTTAGAAATCAGAGTTCTGAATCAGAGTTTATTTATAGTTTAGTTCTTCATGTATCCTTCTTTCCCAAAGGAACCAGCTAAAATGAATAGTGACTTCATCATGGGAATACAGAGATGAACATAGTACTCCTATGACAAATAACTGGAGAGGAACTGCAGAGAAAGAAAAAAAAAGTCACTTGTGGCTCTTACAATTTCATTGGTCCACAAAGTCTAGTTTTTGTATGGGTTATTCTGATGTAATTACTCGTTTTCAAAAGAAAACAACATAATACATTTGGACTGTGTATGACAATAATGAAATTTAACATTAAAAAGTAATAGTAGTGCTCTCTCACTCTTTTTTCTCTCATTTTATTCCTGCTATACATTAAACAAATGTTCCTTAAATTACCCAAGGAATGCAAGAATCAATAAAAACATTTCCATGAAATTGCCATAAGTTAATTTTGATTTTCCATAAATCTCATAATATTTTTAGTAGAAAGAGGTTTTGTCTTCAAAGCTGATCTCCACAATAGGAGTGCTCTGAGTGACACCACACCTACCAAAATAGCCACTTAGTTAAGCCATTTTCCTGAAACAGAGCATGTGCCTGTTCTCTGCATGAGGCACATGATGAATCTGTGCACAAATCAAGTATATCCTAGACACATTTCCCTTTAACTGAGTTAAGTCTCACTTCATAAAGAATTACAGTCCTTCTCAATTCAGAATAAAAAAAGCTACATTTGAACTTTTTTGGGGGGTTGTGGTTTTTTTCAAAAGGGAAAATTTTTTTCCAACTAAACTCATAATCTCAATTACTACCTTCTTCTGGAGCTCCTCTTCTAGACATAGAATGACCATTTACCAAGAAAAAATATTAAAACCTATGTGTCTATTGCTTTGGGGAAAGAACACTAAGAAGACTAACTCCTATTTTGCAAATGTGGGTAATATCTTTGCCGCACCAGTAAAACTAGTAGTCAAATCTGAACCCAATTAAGTCAGCAGAATTATTTCCCCTCATTTAATGAAGGCTAGGATTTCACCTTAAGTCTTCTTAAAAAAAAAAAAAAAAAGGCAAAAGGAAAGAGCAAAGCTTACCTCTATGGCAAGAAAAAAGAGCAAAGAAAAAGGAAAATGGATTTTTTTTAAGAGTTAAAAGGTCATTCATCTTTACAAAAGCTAACAAAACAAATGTCATTAGATGTAGGAGATATAAAAGGTCAAATAAATATCCTGAACATGGAGCTAAAATGTTACAGAAAGACTAAAGGGAGAGGAAAGGCACATCCTTTGAGGATAAAATGATTAAAGAATAAAAATAATTTTGAAAAAAAGATTCTCAAGGAAAAAATAGAGTTCACATGGCAAACATTTGAAGTAACAAGCCTGCTTTAGAAAAGAAATAATATCTCTTTATTAAATATCTAAGTAACAGGAAGCTAGAGGGATCAAACAGCCTCGCAAACTATTGAACTTGTATTTTGAAACTTGAAATTTCATAGGAACCATGCCCAACAAAAAAAAAAAGAAAAAAAAAGAAAAAAAGAACATTCCATGATAGATTGATATCTCTTTTATTCAATCTGAATGAGCATTTATAATCAATCCGTGAAAAGAAAAAGTAAAAAGGAAGTAAATCTAAAAAGAAAACAAAGTAATGACAAGAAGAGTTTTGTTAATTTATTGATGGAACAATTAACCAAAGAAAGCTTTAGACTATGTTGATATTTTGATTCAGAGCTAGATAATTCTTTTAACAATCATCCTAGAAAAGAAAGTATTCACCTTTAGAAAATTTTCTTTAAAGACTAGAACTTCTGGAAGTGTATATGGAACACCTGCCTGGTACAAAAAGGTAAAACCAAAACAAAAGAGTCATTTTCATTACCACTAACTTCCAACAAGATCAGAGCTGTCATTAAAAGACTTATTCAGGGCAGAATTTATATGTAAGTGCTGCAGATTTTGGGTCTTATACATAGTAAAATTCTCAAGGAATTTTTTTTTTATTATTATTCTGTATTTGCTAAATTTTCAGAACTAGAAATTGGCTACATTTTTAGATCGCTCATGGCAAAGTATATGCATTGTACCATTTTTCTTATGACTTGAGAAGCTGTCAGTGTTCTCACTCCTTCCCTTTCTTGATTCTGACAAGGACTCTGAACAATAAGTTGATCATGTCAGATACACTGCTCTTAAAGAAATATGTGTTCCAGCGAATTTATACCATATTTTATACCATTTTGACCAATATTTTCCCACAGTTTCATTTTTGCTCCTTCTCCTTTCATCACTTGTCTTGTACTTATAATGTAACTGGTTTTTTGTAGCACACTTTTATGCTTGATTGTTTATAGAACATTAAGCACAATGAAACTTTGGTCCACAGCTTGTGTCTAATTACTACAGTAATGCTACTTCTAATATTAAATTTAGCTAAACTACAAGTTATACAAAGTTGCCATTTTCACATGCTGATTAGCATGCTGAGATACATTCTGAGGCCACTGTACACATTTGCATTTCCTATCAAGACTGTTTTTTGATGTGTACTTTACATACACAACTAAAGCTACAGATAGGAGCCATAATTCTTTCCCAAAGGAAAAGAAATATACTCTCCTGACTGCTGCTACTTCTTCTGATCAGAATAATCTTTGGTTAAAGTATGATAAATGGGTAAGGGTGAGATCAAATTTCAGGTCTGCAATTGAAGTTTCCAATTACTGTAGATTGTACACTTTGTTCCTCACAATTCTTGTTGGAAAAGACAAAAACAAAACCAACCCTAATTGTCCCAACACAGAAGGCAGACAGGAACGTTCCTATCCCATTTCTTTACACTGTGGATGCCATGTTCCCATCTGGCAAACTGGAAACAACAGAACAACAAAGATCTAGTGATCTCATAAATTAATGTTCCATTTGTTACTGCTCATTTCTATAAAAGAAGATATTCCTACGTATCTAGATTTAAGATCATATGATTTATTTATTTTTTTAAATAGATATGTTTGTTACATTCTTTCTACAACTGTTCTAGGGTGCTGCCTGCATATGTCTTAGTGTTTCAAACTCTCCTAGTGATCTAGGTGTATAACGGTCGTGCATGCATTATGTGTGGCATTTTTCGGTTCATCTGAGAAAGAATATTTTGGAGAATGTTTGTTTGAAAAGCTAAGTCCTTGAAAAAAAACCATGAAGGTTTTCTAGGTTATAGGACAGGAAAGACTGACAGATTTCCCTATGTAGTTCTTAAAGTATTCACAGTACACCATTTCATGTCTACAAAGAACTGGAACACTGGAAAATGGAGCTCTGTTTTTTGAGATTCGAATTCCTGCAGTGCTTTTTAAGAAAGAATTTCAGTTTAGTCCCAGAAATCTTTTACCAACAGCAACACCAACAAAAAAAAAAAAAAGGAAAGGAACAAACAAATAAACAATAAAATCCTCCAGAACATCAATGAAAAAAAAGAATATAACCAATTCCAGTAATGCTTGTCTTGATGAGTGTGTAAAAATATGTGTTCAGGTATCTAGCTTGGCAGAAAGCTGGGGAGGGACTTTTCATAAAGGTATGTAGTCATAGGACAAGGGTCAATGGCTATAATTTGGAAAAAGGCTGATTTAGACCAGACATAAGGAAGAATTTCTTCACAATGAGAGTGGTGAGGCACTGGAAAAGGTTGTCCAGGGGAGTTGTGGATGCCTCCTGCCTGGAAGTGTTTAGAGCCAGGCTGGACAGGGCCCTGAGCAGCCTGATATAGTGGGAAGTGTCCCTGCCCATGGAAGGGCATTTAAACTAGATGATCTTTAGTGTCCCTTCCAACCCAAACCATTCTATGACTCTACGATTCTATGAGTCTATGAACAGCTAAAACCAGCCTCTAGCAGATTATTACCCTGGATGAGGTAAAGTAGGCATTAAAAACTACTAGTTTCCTTGGTAGAAGCAAAGTGCCTGCAGCACCATGTGGTATACCAGAGAAAATATTAGTCCATATTTAAGAACCATGCTTTTGCTGATGTAAAAAAAATACAACCTCACTGACTTGAGCTGTACTGATTGTGGATCTGGATCATAAAATCTTCATACTGAAATGAAGTGGCTCTTGCCATCATAGGACAATAGTTTCAACAGCATCCATAACTTTGATATCTAGTGACAACCCCAAAGCCCACAGCAAATATCATCCAATATCACAGGATTATAAAATATTAACTGGTGTCCTAGACAGAGTAGTAAATAAAAGAATTGTTAATAATTTAAATCCAGGTAAAGTTATCTTTGTGACAGGACATGTAGGCTGATAAGCATCACTATACACAATGATTTTGACAAACCAGAGTGTATTGCACTGACAACAAGATGCTTAGAGTGCATTTTGCCTTTCTGAAAAGCTGCAGCAGAAGTCTTGTAAACCGCCAACACTCTCAGACTCGGGAAATACCACACAATCTGATTCTCTTTGCTAAGGTAAAATTCAAGCTGACAATGCTTAGTGTGCCCATTTAGTTACAACAAATATATAGGCCTATTCACAAGAATAATACTGGATCCCTATCTCTCCCATATGTCAGAATAGTATTAAATAAAATCAACATTAAAAAAAAAAGTGAAGCTGTACATAAAAATCAAGGAGTCAGCAGACACTTCTTCAACAAAAAATTTATTCATAATGCAAGGAAAATCTGTTGCCTAAGTTTACAGTTGGAAGAAGGCAATTGTAACACTTGGGAAAGGAGTACCATGACAAACACAGGATCATAGAATCACTAGGTTGGAAAAGATGCATAGGATCATCGAGTCCAATCATTCCTATCAACCATTAAACCATACCCCTCAGCACCTTATCCACCCATCTTTTAAATACCTCCAGGGTTGGTGACTAAACCACCTCCCTGGGCAGCCTGTTCCAGAGAGAAGAGGATGGCTCTCTCCTCTCTACAACCTCCTTTCAGGTAGTTGTAGAGAGCAATAAGGTTTTCTCTCAGTCTCCTCTTCTCAAGGCTAAGCCACCCCAGTTTTCTCAGCTACTCCTTGTAAGACTATTTCTCCAACCCCTTCACCAGCTTCATTGCTCTTCTCTGGACTCACTCCAGACCCTCAACATCCTTCATGTGGTGAGGGGTCCAGAACTGAACACAGTACTCCAGCTGCGGTCTCACTAGTTCTGAGTACAGAGGGAGAATAACCTCCCTGGACCTGCTGGTCACACCGTTTCTGATACAGGTTAAGACAACATTGACCTTCTTGGCCACCTGGGCACACTGCTGGCTCATGTTCAGTTGGCTGTCAACAAACACCCCGAGGTCCTTCTCCTCCAGGCAGCTTTCTAGACAGATTTCTCCTAGTCTGTAGCTCTGCATAGGGTTGTTGTGCCCCATGTGCAGGATGTGGCATTTGTCATTGTTAAACCTCATGACACTGGATTCTACTTAGTGGTCCAGCCCGTTTAGATCCCTTTGCAGAGCTTCCCTGCCTTCCAGCAGATCGACACTTCCACCCAGCTTAGTGTCATCTGCAAACTTGCTAAGGGTACACTCAATGCCTTCATCCAGGTCATTGATAAAGACATTGAACAGGGCTGGACCCAGCACTGAGCCCTGGGGAACCCCAATTGTAACTGGTCTCCAGCTGGATTTAACACCATTTACCACCACTCTCTGGGCCCAGCCATGCAACCAGTTTTCCACTCAGGAGAATGTGTCTGTCCAGGCCAGAGACTTTTGTCTCCTAAGCAGAATGCTGTGAGAAACTGTGTCAAAGGCTTTACTGAAGCCCAAGAAGACTACATCCACAGCCTTTCCCTTGTCCAGTAGGTAGGTCACTTTGCCATAGAGGGCAATCAGGTTTGTGTGGCAAGACCTGCTTTCATGAATTCATGCTGACTGGGCCTTGTCACCTGATTCTCTTTGCATGTGCTTCATGGTAGCACTCAAGATCACCTGTTCCATGACTTTTCCCAGCACTGTGATCACTCCACAAGCTTCTTTAACAGGGTACTCACTTGTTAATTTGCTATTATCTGGGGGGGAAAAAAAAAACCAAACCCTTTTCAAATAATCATGAGTTTAGATTGTTACTGCCTCCAGATTTTCTTGTATGAAAAATGTGACCCTCAAATTTGGACAAAAAGAGAAATAAGTTCAGAAAAATGACTTCTGCCTGTAGTAGATCAACTATCACAGGAAGTGTTAGTTTCTTAGTACTTCAAATACCAATCTTTGATAACCATCAGTAGATGATGAATAGTGGATCCTTTGGCTCCAGAAGTGTTTTGAAGGGGAAGCCATTGGAGAACCAGCACTCCAACAGCATCCCTAAATTTTAGTTTAACAACACAATTAATCAAAAAACTTGGAGATTTTAAAACTCAAAAACAGCTTCATGATACGTGATGACTTCTGAAAGAAGTAAAAGAAGTTTCTGCTACAATCCATTAATTTAAACTTTCATCCCGATATCTTGTTTAAAGAACTATAGATAAGCATTTGAACATGACCTGCTTTGCTCCTCAAATATTTGCATTCACACTCAATGTCATTAAATTTCCCACTCTCAGTTCTTCATAGGACATCAGATTTTTTGCAAGTATTTTAACATAACACGACATCCAGAATAGGACTGTTATAGTCAATACAATATAAATAAGCTTCCTATTTCAGTGATGTATGTGGAGCTTGGCTACAGAATTGCCCTTGACATCTGAGAGGAATGTATCTTATAGTCACCTCTAAGAATTCATATCAGTTTAGCCCAACTTAAATGAGGCAGCACCAGCACAAAACCTGGCTGATTCTGGAAATCAGTCACTTCTTTCTGCAGAATCTGGATGCTAACTGCTGGACAGGAGCCCGGGAAGGTGGGCTGTACCCTGCGTTGGTAAATACAGACAAAGCACCAAAATAAACTCATGACAATTTTCTTCACTGTTTCTGAAGAGAGCCCAGAATCACATCAGTAGGGATTCAAGCAAGAGACAGTAAGTTATCTGTGGCCTCCATTGATGTCTAAAACCCTAGATGGGAGAATAAATTCTGCCACGAGCTTCTGTGGGCAAAACAGGTTTCATCAGAGTCACTAAAAAGCCTGCACTTCAGATGACATGGCCCTAGCACTTCTTTACTGCTCAGAGTCACCCTTTTTTTTGATGAGAGAGCAGGCTAAGGACCTTGGGGCCTCCAGTGCCCTGATGTACACTCATTAATCCCACACCTATGCCCTTCTCAACCTTTACTTTGAAAGTCTACACGGATTGTAAGTAGAGATCTGTTGCTTCCCACACATACCCCAAGTTAAATTAACATGTACATTAAAACAATCAGAACATTTCGGTATATTATGCGAAAGTACATCCAGGCTACTGTCCAAAATTTGTAACTGCATTTGCAGCTAGATGCTAACATTGCATGCCACAGCTACCTCCAATGTTTATGTGTACTTTTGTGGTCATCTTGCTCCTAGAAGCGGTTGAATCTTTTGAAGAACTACACAATTTTGCACGATACTAGTAATGCTTGTAAATGTAGAGGATGACATAGGTGGATATATTCACACAGGATGTTAGCTCAGATGACTTCATGTTCCCTTCTGACCTCAACATCTGTTAATGTCAAATTTTATGTGTAAAGGAAGTTGTGATTTGCTAAAAATGCTAAAATACTAATAACCCAGAAGCAGGTATGACAGCTCTGATTTTCCACAGAAGAAATATCTTGGATTTAAGAAATAGTCTTCTAACAACCAGATAACAGTTCTGTCTTTACCGGGGAAGTTTTAGAATTAGATCTTAAAATAGTTACATGCATAAATGTATACATAGGTATACATCTATGTAATTGAAGAATTTATTAACTTAAGAACTATTCTGCCAGGTTATTCACAAAACTTTGTTCGAGGGCTCTAGTTCTTACCCTTAGAATCCCCTAAAGCTGTGGAAATAACTAGAGAAAACAGTTTTCAAATAAATAATTCAAAGTAACTTTGTCAATGTTTTGCTTATGTGTAGTTATATTGTGTATATGTCTTGTGCTATTGCCTGTATTCTCTTGTATGTCCAGAGAGAAACAAGGACTGGAAGGAAGAGGATGAAAAAGAAACAAACCACCAAAACAATAATATTTAAGAAAGTGTGCTGCTGTAGGGCAGTGCCACAGCTCTTGAAACATAATTTTTTTAATAATTTTATTGGTTAAATATTTATGAAGAACATCTACTTGAGTGGGAGAAACACCTACCCACTTCTTAGATGTCAGTCTGTCATCTTGCAGGATGTTAATGTATAAAAGGGGCTAAATGGCAAAATTATTCTAAGTCAATGAAAACCAAACCAATGAAAACCAAGGTAATAATTCAGTCAGCAGAACAGTGTGTCAAAGAAATGAGAAAATAAATAAGTACAGTTTGAAATGATACACAAACCTATGCTGCTTCCAAATCATTTGGCAAATAATGCACTGAATGGTTGTATTCCTGAAGAAACACAATGCCCACCACTCATAGCACAAATTGATCTCTATTTCTTCAATATACATAATTTTAAACTTAAAACATTTGTAAATTTTTCTTATTAAAACTGTAAAATATTATCTTCAGTTAACTAATTAACACAACTTTAATGTGTTAAATCTACACCATCTTACTTCATTGTCCAAATACCAAGTGGTTTCAGATACATTTGAATTACATTGCCTGTAAGCAACAAAGCATGATAAATAATACTTTGCAGTTTTTAAAGTCGATGATGTCAATCAGACTTGATGTACTTAAAGCTCTTTGAAGAACTCAGGCACACAAATGAAAGAGAAAAGTGACAGTCTTTTTGTATGTTAAAAAAAGCATTGATATAGCTGTGATTGGTTGATTACTTTCCCAAATTACAGTAATGCCTTGGATGTAACTCCCACAGTTGTCAGCTGGTGATTACAACTACCAATCAAAAAAAAAAAATATCTTGATCATCTCTGGCAGCTAATACCTTCTAATAAAAGTTATTCAAAGTAGAAGAAAAAAAACCAACAAACAACTAAATACATTCTTTCAAAAGTCACAGAATCACTAGGTTGGAAAAGACCCCCATGATTATCAAGTCCAATCATTCCTATCAGCCATTAAACCATACCCTTCAGCACCTCATCCACTCATCTTTTAAATACCTCCAGGGTTTGTGATTAAACCAGTGACCCTTTGTGTGAAATTTTTTTTCTGATGTCCAGCCTGAACCTCCCCTGGCAGAGTTTGAGGCCATTCACTCTCCTCCTGTCCCCTGTCACTTGGGAGAAGAGGCAAGCTCACTCCTCTCTACAACTTCCATTCAGGTAATTGTAGAGAGTAATATGGTCTCTCTTCAACCTTCTATTCTCAAGGCTAAACGACCCCACTTCTTCCAGCTACTCCCCTTAAGACTTGTTCTCCACCCCCTTCACCAACGTCGCTGTCCTTCTCTGGACACACTCCAGAGTCTCAACATCCTTCTTGTGGTGAGGGGCCCAGAACTGAACACAATACTCCAGCTACGGTCTCACCAGTGCCGAGTACAGGGACAAAATGATCTCCCTGGACCTGCTGGTCATGCCGTTTCTGATACAAGCCAAGACGACATTGGCCTTTTTGGCCACCTGCTGGCTCATGTCAAGCAACACACCCAGGTTCTTCTCCTTCTCACCTGTTCCATGACTTTCCCCGGCACTGAGGTCAGACTGACAGGCCTGCAGTTCCCTGGATCCTTCCTGTGACTCTTCTTGTAGATGGGCACAACGTCTCCCAGTCTCTAGTCAGGTGGAACTACCCCAGTCAACAAGGATCACTGAAAGATAATGGAAAGGGTTTTGGCAAGCACATCTGCCAGCTCCCTCAATACCCTTAGATGGATCCCTTCCGGCCCCATGGACTTGAGGGTGTCAAGCTGGGCAATCAAGTCTCTAAACACCTCCTCTTGGATCATGGGAGCTCTGTTCTGCTCCTCTAACTCCTGAGTATGTACACGCAGGGAACAACTTTCCTTACAATTAAAGACTGAGGCAAAGAATGCATTGAGTTCTTCAGCCCTGTCCTCATCCTTTGTCGCAGTTGTTCCATTTGCATCCAATATGGACTGAATATTCTCCCCGGTGCTCCTTCTATTTTCAATGTATTTGTAGAAAGATTTTTTATTATCTTTCACAGATTTGCCCGATCTGAGCTCTAAGGAGTGCTTAAATTTCCTGTGGTATATGCTGGGACCACACCATCCCATCAGGAACATGTCTATGTCCTCACATCTCTGTGGAAGAAGTAATTAAGCTTATATGGCAACAAGAACTGATGCTACATGGGAGTTTCAGATAGGAACTTCAAGTACAAGCATGGAAAAATATAAACATACTGACTGCCATCAGTAGATAAGAGCTGTAGCTCTTCTCATCAAGAAGATGAGAATTGTTATTTATAACAGTAAGCTTCAGTTGGTGCAGTGAAATGTGTGTGAAACTTCAAATTAGGCTGATGTAGTAAAATCTTCTCTGTTTAACTTATCCCTGACACTTCAGAAAGAGATGCAAGAAAGTTAGTAATCGATGACTTTTAAATCATTGTAAAGAATCTTTCTTGCGGACAGGATTTACAAGAAGCTGGCTGGAGTATACATACTTCATGATGATGATTTTGGCACATTTTATGGTATAAAATTTGAGCTTGCTAGGTACATGTGAGAAAATCCTGCTATGTCTGTGCAAGGCATATAATCACGCCAGCTAAAAAGCTAATGACAGTACCTAAAAACCATTCTGTCTGACCAGGTCCTAACACACTCTCAGTTTCACATCTCTTCCAGTTTATCTGACTTGTCATCTCTAATACCTTGTGTGTGTTGAGATATATATATGGCACAATGCACAAGGCTAGACAACATTTTTATGCATCAAATCCCTTCATTCAAACTTGAGAAAATTCCATCCTTTGTGCCGGTGCCATATAGGGCTTATTTATCCCACTACAATGACTTCTATGATCATAGAATTGTCTCATATAAATGACTGCAAACATACATACATACTTACATACATACATACATACTTACATACATACATAATTCTCAATCCTCAAAGGAAAAATGAAATCATGAGTAGCTGAAGCATAGCTGAAAAAAAGCTGAATTTGGCCCCACGTGCCCTATTTGTACATTCACATAATTAGTATTTCAGCTTACACCTGACTGAGTAAATAAAGTGACATTTTGATTATGGAACATTTTAGAGACTGACAGTAGTTTTATTGATCTACCAAAACATTTGAAGGATTGATTACTACAGTTTCTAGCCGTTCATTTCAACAGAGGTGTGGACATCTGACTTCTATAGTCCACAGCAAGTAGGCAACCCCAAAGCCTAAATAATCTTAATTAGAAATGTGTATCTAAAACTCATAAGTGAAGAAAACTTTATAATTTAAGAGGTTATTCCACAATGTTTCCTTATTACAGTAACACAACTCTCATTTTATAGGAACCTAGAAGATTCTGCCTTCATACTCTTCCCTTATTAATCTCAAGGGTGAAACAACTGAAAATCCCCTAGAATGCACTAATGTATATCCAGTAATGAAAACAAACTAATCTCATTAGAATGAGGTGCATAACAATAATTACGTGTTTTAGAAAAGTTACTTTAAGTTGGCTTCACCAGTAATCCTCTTTCTCACACACCTGAGTGTAACCAGTGCATAGCAGTCACCCACCCCTTAACTGCCAGTCCAACATATGGAGCCTTCTAGATTTCACAGTAAAATGATGGCCATTTGCCTTTCAAATTGTGCTGCTACCTATGCCTAGTAATTTAACGCCTCCTAAGGTTCCTTAAAGACCCAAGAGTGGGAAGCACAAACAAGACACACATCTTCAGCAGTGCAATTTTATCACTGTAATGTCTTCAAATTGTAGTCTCACCATTATCAGATCCCTTAGCATAATTACCTCAAGAGCCAAGGGTGGGAAGAGAGTACAGAACAGAATGTAACAAAAAGCAAAATCTTTTGAAAGGTGTCACAGTCTTTGTGTAGCACAGAGATAAGTTTCATAAGAAATGAAAGGGAAGGTTAAAAATAAAATAAAGGCTCAAGACAGGGACATCTGAGATGTATTAAATAGTGTCTCAGGATAGAAAAATACCATAAGAAATGACCAGCATGTAACAGACCCAAAATCAACCAAAAGTGCTGTGCTCGCATCACATGTGTCTACAAATACCTGCATCACAAAAAGAGATCGTGAGTTTTACTGCACTTTTGGTGTACGCATATTTTTACTCAACTTCCTGAAGTCAATGGTGAAAGAGAATTCATTGTTGAAAAATAAATAAATATAAATATCAAGCTTAGATGACATTATTGCAAGAACATCACTATAGTGAGGACTATGGTCCATGATAGGGAAAGTAATGAATTAGTGAGAGAGTATAAAGAGATTAACTAATATGTTTACATATTGGGCACTTCATTCTTACTACGGGACAGGGGAGAAGAAAGGTCCCTCCAAGCTGCAGTCCTTAGTTGGACCTTTTATAACTAAGACAACTTCACTTTATGTCATCCAATTCAGAGGGTCAAAAATAAATGGTAAAGCTGACCTAGATACAGCTTGGTTTCAGAGTCCTATTTTGTCTTCCTTTTATTTATGGCACCATGTTAAGACCTTCATATACAGACCTCCTTCCAAGAATCTACATCAAACCTTTTTTTTCAGGAGTTTGAGAGCTTTTTGGTTGTTTCTGTTCTGAAGAAAAGGATAAAGGCAGAAATCATGAATATAACACCACTGGGGGTGGGAGGGGAAGAAAGGCGAGGGGGAATTTCTGTCAGCTGAAGACAGTTTTCAGTGAGAATCAAACACAAAACTTAAATGACAGTTAAAGAAACACTCTACTGTATTCTAAAGGGGAATAATAATTTTAAATGTGAAGGTTAAGATTATAAGTTTGTTACCACAAGCACGCTTGTTCCTCAGAAGTGCCTAAAGCAGAAAAAAATCAGTTTATTATGATGTTGTCATTGTTCTACAGTTCCTTCTGATTCAAGAGCAGGCAAAGCAGAAATGGTCTCTGAATGTCTCACCATATTTATTTCTAAGGAGGAGAGCCATTCCCATTAAGAGTGTTATGCTTATTGGAAACTTCCATATGCAAAACTTACTTGTCAGTCCAGTATTCTCAGTCTTTTTTAAAAAGTTAGAGGGTTTTTTAACAGGCTATATGAAAGTTTTGTTTTAGAAAACAGAAAATACAGTGGCCTTACCCAGTACCTGAGGAAATAATAGACCATAAGAAAGAAAGAATAAAACAGCGTTCCAGGCACAAAGAGCTGGAAAAAAATGGTGAAGAAGCAGCCCATCTAGAACATCCTGAAGAGGTTGATTTCTTTTTCTCTAGCTTCCAACAGATAATTAGCTAGTGTGTTTGGAGTGTTTTGGATTATTTTTTTCTATTATTATCATTATTGTTTTATTTTTAATTGAACTATTTAAAAAATGGAAGAGAAAAAACAAAATCCTAGATGCCAAACTCTTTCTATATAGAGGCATAAAACTGCCAAAACCAATCAAGAGTTTGGCTGGTTTTAGTCTTTTATTCAGCACATGATGTTTGTAGAGAAAATCCTATGTTTTAATGAAAAGTTTTAAACATACATCCAAAATTCATTATCAATATTTGAACTGTATAGTACCAGATGTTTTCAACACTTAGGAAAGGTAAAGAAGGAAGCAGAATGGCACATAAAGCAACTCAGTGGAACATGTAAATTAGCTTCATTGTACCAAATGCATTAGTGTACATAGTGCATGTTTCCCACCAGCAGTTCATTGGACTAATTTGCTCATTGACTGCTGTATCATGCACACAGAGAAATGAGTCATGACGAATGTTTTTTAATGAAAAGTGCTTTATGTAACATACACTACAGAGTAGCCATGTAAATAAGATCACAGGAACAGACAAAGTGCTTCACTTGCATCAGTGAATCCCAAGCAGCACAGACTCTTACTGTAGAGCTGTTTACTCTGGCTGAACATGAGAGTACTGCATACAGCACCAAATCAAAAAGACAGGTATAACGAGTCTGTCTGGTCTCTCTGGAGAGAGGCACAACCTCTGACATAGAGCTGAAGTGCGGTTTCATGTTCTAACATCCTTTAAGTTAGGCTATAGGCACCTATTCTATATTGTAGAGATGAAGTAAGTAAACAAATGTATTAATTGTAATATTTGGTAAAAAAGAATGAATAGCATATTGTTTTGATTAAAGATATTTCCAAAAGAGAGTCATGAATGCCTGGGATTACCACTGAGACAGCATGAGATAAGAATAATCAAAGACTGCTGCCCACACGTCAGAGGCAGCGTTAGCACTCTAGTCAGGAGGACGGAAGAGAAGCTTCAGATTAAAAAGTCACCTCAATTTCAATCAGCTGTCCCAGGTGTTAAACAGAACAAGCCCATTAGAATGTTAATTGTGGTCCTTTCAGAAAGTTTACCTGTGAGTTAGGTCCAGGCCTACATGAACAGTGCTAGTTACAATTTCAATCGACCTCACTTATTCTCCATCTTTTCTTCTAGAGAAACTTGTCACTTAATCTTTTATCCCCTGTGGCTGCAGTGCTTTTATCAAAATGAGCTCTTTGAGGTCTCCAGCAAGAGCTCATTTTCATTGGTTTTAATAAGTCACCCTACTCAAATGTATTGACATTCATATCTCCACTGTCAGATATGTCCCTTTCAACAGTCAAACTACAAAGAAAAAACTGCTGAACACGGAGCCTATTACCTGGAAGCAGACATTTGGACAGTCTGCAAATTCACTGTACCAGCAATCCAGGTTTTTATTACAGTATAAGTCTCAGTATTTTTTAACACATGCTACAACAAATCATTATACCCATTGTACAGGATAGTCTTCAGTGACCCAGAACTGCTGTATCACTTGCAGCCACAAGGATAAGTATTGCAGGAAAAAAAAACCCACCCAACTTGGCCAAAGTGTTGTCTTTACTGGTCACTAAATGAGTCCTCTAATAGTCATGCAAAAACATAATTACGTCAGGACAGCTTAAATGCTGGTCTAATTTTTATTTCTTTTTAATGGAAAGAGTGGTAAGGCTTTCAGTGTGCGTGTCTATGTGTTGCTTCCCATCCCTGTGATCATCTAACTTCATTCAAATGTGGGAAATGGAGCTTTTTGATCTCCAGAGTTCCATTTGTAATCCACAAGCTGAATGTTAGCATCCTCAGTGTACTCCAAAGACATTTATTGTTATTTTTACAATTTTGTGTTCTCTAAGTTATAGCCAAAACAAATCTAAAGAGTCAAAGCGAGGTTTAAGCACTCTGGACTAAGAACTGGGCACTAAGCCACTCTTTGGAGTGGGCTTACTGGTAGAATTTACCCCTACAGTGGTCATTAAATTAAGCAGATTTCTTATTCTGACACCTAATGTCAAAAAGACAAAGGTAGCCGACATGACACCACCCGTGGCTTCTGTAAGAAATGGAGCACACAGTTTTACGTAGGCAGGTGGGGGTGGTTGGAAGCGGAGAAAAAAGGACCATTAACATTTGCTAATCTAATTGAAATACAAAAATACAAGCTATTTTTGCCTTCTATAGGACTTTCAAAACTGCTCTAAACAACAATAAAATCTCCTAAATATAAGCTTCCTAAATGAGCTACATAATGTTCTATGCCATAATCACCACTGCAACAAGAAAATTGCTCAACTCATTTTTGAGCCAGATTTGTCAGTCATGCTGCTCTGTGCTCTGAGTAACAATGTTCTGTGCAATTAATATCAAACCTTCCAAGGCAGCTCTGATTTCTGATGTTCTGTGTGCTTCTGTCGTTACAGAAACTGTGAAGCCATACTAGACTGTAATATAGATCAATGATGGGAAGGAGAGAAATAGATGGGGATAGGGGGAATAGAAACAAAGGAAACTAGTTTTGCAGCCAAACAGAGAACAGGAACAGTGAGATAATTAGGGTGTGGGTTTTTTTCAGGATTGCAGCAGCTTGAATTGTTCCTTTTTTATGTTTAATTACAGTTTTTATTGCACTCGTAAGAAATTCAGCTGCTGAAATAATACAAGAAGCCAAGAACAATTCATTTCTCCCCCTTTTTCAGAAGCTTTCAGCTCAGTCATTATACATTCTTTCTTTGTAACACAAAGATGGAACAAAGTGATACTGCACTCTTGTTTATGTTAGGGTCTTGGATGGCATTATTATTATTATTCTCAATCTCCATGAAAAACCTAGGATAAGAAATGAATGAAGGAGACACGAGGACATAAAAAGGATAGAATTCTTTTTCTCTAGAACTCACTGTGTCTCTGCATTGCAAAATTACCAGTTACGTCAATAAAACACACATCAGGCAATAATGAATGTATAGAGACCTCTCAGAGGGAAAAATCACAACTCAGATATAACAAAACTTCAACCTTCCACATATGCTTAAAATCGTACACCGTATGCTGAAGCTTCTGAAGAGACATTCACACAGAGGAAACAGAAGGATAGGAGAGGAAGTAGTACACATAACACCATTCCTAAAGAGCATTCCAATCTGCTAAATACTGATTACTGTTAAATTTTAAAGCTTAATATTCACCACGATGCAAAACTGTAGGTACTTAATATCTGTGACCAGATTAACAATTAAGCCAATACACTATGAAACAATATATGGGAACAAAAAGGAGGCCATTGAACAGGCAGAATGCACCTGTCACACAGTATTTTCAGGCTTTGATATACAACCCTGTCCACATAGATAGTCATATTGAAGTCAATAAAATTTATGTAACAGTTAGTGGACTGGGACAGCCATGCATTTTTTTCATGGTAGGAAAATTGTTTACAGAAACAGACATTTGCATTTAGACTGTGCAAATGAGACTTTTAATTCAGGAATTCTGGGGATACTGTTGGAGAAAGGCAATCCAAACTCTCCCTTATATTTATAGTTAAAATTGAGCTTAAAGGAAAATCTGACACACTAGTGCACTACTATCTACAAAGAACTTCCTTTTTCATCATTGAGGTGCATCTTGTCTGCAGCTGTCTGCAGCAATGTTCTCCTCTAACCTCAGAAAAGTGACAATGAAACTCTAGTAGCAGCTGGAGAATTCAGTAAGAATTTCACCACTGATCTCTTCACAAGCATCTGTCTTATCTGAAGGGGCAACAATTCCATTTTAGCCCGATTTGGCAAGAACAAGCTTTTACTAATTTAAGAGAAATGTCTCAAATGTCACACATTTATAAAGAAAAAGAAAAAGAAACAATGAGCACAAACACAAACAAACAAGGCAAATTAAGTCTTTACTCTGTGACTGAGGAAACTGGCACAGTGAAACATGTAAGTGAATCCAGAAAAAAAAAAAAAGGAAGCTGAATGAAAAATCAGTGTTTATTGTTAGCAGAGTGCATAACAGAATAATAACTACAGAAAAGGAAAATATACTTAGCCCTTCCCTCAAGATCAGTCATTCAAGGAGAAAATCGATCATTTTTCTAGCAAAGGACAATCTTAGGACAGGCTAGGCAGTGTGAGAGTTAAGGAGTAAAAAAGTACTTAATGGCCTTGTGATGATATAACACCTCTTTGACCACCGAAAATGGGTACACTTGAGAAGAAATAGTAATATTTCAGCATGAAAATAAAAGTTCACTTTGATTAAACAGGCCTTCACAAGAAGTGTTCAGCATAAATATGTTTCAGCTCTCCCCTTGAACATGACTAGAAGCCTTCTGTTGAGACACAAGGTTAGCCATATGCCCAAGTCTTGAAATTTTAACTCTGAAAACCCTAAGCAACTCCTTGGATTTTCTAAAGGCTCAGATGATTAAGGAAGGGGCAGAAAGACCAGCTGGTATTGGTGTTCTTATTCTTCATAGAATTGTTAGACCATTGTTAATAAGGGACAAATTTATCTTGAGACATTCCATCTCAGAGCATGTTCTGTGGAATAAAAAGGATAAAGTATTTTCATGCCCCTTACCTAATGGCATCAACATTTCCAGCCCTTGGGATCTATCTCTCTGCTTTTCTCACTTTCCCATTAGCATCTGCAGGCACACTTTGAAATAATGGAGTTTACAAACCAGTAATCTCATATCTAATCCCACACGGTTGTGATATGGTTTACCAAAGTTCATATTTACAATAGCATTGTATTCTAAGGCCCTTATCTTTCAGAGGCTGTCAAAGCCAAATGGAAGTAAAACATTAAAGAGGATTTCTTCCAAGTGGTGCTGAGAAAAAAAGTTCTGGATCTGAAGAATAAAATATAACTAATGGGTAAATAAATTGGACCCTTCACAGCAAGCTTAGTTCAGCCATTCAGAGTTTCATCATCTGTGCTGTGCAGTTTGGTGACAAAATCAGGAGGTCCTCTGGACATAAAATCTTCCATTGCCTCTGTGACAATACTTCTGATCTTCCTGTTTATCATTTCAAGATTTTATCTCCCCTCAGTATGTTTGATTAATCTTGAATTTCTGGAGGTAATGTTGGAGGAGGCAGGATACAGTCTTGGGCTGAATGAGGCAATGGTATATCTACTCAGCTGTACAACAAAATAAAGGAGCATTATTGCCACAGTCACCTTCACCAGATGAGCTAGCACCTCCCTCCATGCTCCAGAACACCTGTATAGCTGGTAAATGATACAAAACAGACATAATCCAACCCAAGGAATTTTCATTAAAGAATGGAAGAATAGCAAGGTTTACTTCTTCAGCATCATATTCACTTTTGCCTGTGAAGATGTTAAATATGATATATAATTTTCAGCTTACACTCTTATCCCTCCAAACTTAAAACTCAGATAAATCTTGGCCACAATCATTCATGTATACTGGTCTCCTGGGCCCATCAACTACCAAGAACTAATCATCCCTATCTATCTCAAGTCTTTTATCATTTACAATGGCCGTTTATTAAAATAATACATCTTTCAAAATACGCTTATAAAAGATAAAGGAATAATTTCACCACCTTAGAATATTCACCAGTATGCTAGCATGAAATGTCAAGTTCTTTTTGTCCTTACTCAGTCTTTGTATTTGACTTATTCATAGAGATTTCTCTTGATAACTTGTCATTCAGTTTCATTTTCCCAGACATTACCAGAAGCTCCTAAGCTTGAACTCTTGTTCACGTACTTAAATGTTCTCTAGTGTCAGAATATCCAGACTTTTCTCAGATGGAATAAGATTACATTCTACATCCCAAAAGAATTTTTAAAATGAATAATTAGTATTATTAAAATAATGAGAAAAGCCAAGCTTCCCAGTATTTATTAACCTTGAATAGATTTAAATTTCTTTAATTATTTTAAACTGGGAGGAAGATGGAATATCAAGTCTATAAATAACTGGGAAGATTTTTTAACAAGCTTTCATTTACACTCACACAGAGCTACTGATTAATTTTTCAGCAGGGACACACAGGAGTTTCAGAAGGCCCAAGGAAAAATTAATTCTCTCAAAACTTCTAGGCTGTATTATAGCATAAGGAGCCACAGCTTTCCCCTTCCCCTAGGTTCTCAAAGCAGGTCTGGAAAAAAATAACCTCCTTGCTCTATTGTGAAAGTCCTGCCCTTTACTTACCAGAAGTAGCTCTTAAATATCTCTAAACTCTCAGGAAAACAACTACAGTTAAATAGACTGGATAATACTTAGCTGTAAAACAAGTGTTGCTTTTTCTCTCTCCCTGAAACTCACTTCCAACAGGGCAGCGATGAATACAGCGGAGATCAGAGTAAAAGCTAACAAACCTCTTTCCAAATGTCGCTTTCCTTCTAGTTAGTCATCAGCAACACCCATTCTTGTCTTTGTGCCACAGGGATGCTTGACTAGATACAGCAGTAAGAGGGGCAAAGTTTCAAGATTGAGTCAGCCTTGTCCCTTCCACTTTTCCTGTAGAAGAGATGATCAAATTTTCTCCCCTGCAAGAACCATATTCCAATAGGGTATGACAGAAAGTTAGGGTAACAAAAACAAGCTACAATCTCTCTGTAGGCATTTACAGCAAGGATGGCACAAATTTGTTGAAACGGGCAGTAGAAATTCATTTGCGAGAAATTGATTTACAATGGATGAGAAGAATAGGGGGAATGTATCTCAGAAAACAGCTTGTAACAGCATGTATTCCTACTCTTATCACTAACCAAGAGTCATATGTGTCCCACGAGTCTGCCCTAAAGAAGGGAATACAACTTTGAGTCAGAAGTGATGTTTGAATTTACCCCTTCAGTATGAAAATTATGTTTTCTAGCACTAATATACTCAAGAAAAAAATTGATTTGGTAAGAAAATGTGGGGCATTTTGCACTAGTAACACACTGAAGAACAAGAAAGCGCAATCTGGGATTATTAGTCTATTATGCAACCAAGATAACCTTGGGTATAATATGGTATTATTTGTTTGGTTTATGATAATTTTTGTGCATAAAGCTTCTCATCTTCATGAGGGAGTATGAGAAGTTGTCACATACATTTTGTGTGGTTCTTGTAGCTGGGAGTGATAAAGAAGCACTGAGTAGAAGTAGCAACATCTTCTCCTTAGTAGGAGGGTGTTAATTTGCACCAGATGTGCTTGGTCCCTTGGGCTACACAGTTTAATAACAGAGAGGACATTTTGCTACCCACTTTGTTACTTACAATTGTTAAAAACATTTGCTATAATTTAGTGAAAGAATATGTCTGTATTAGAAAACTGGAGATAAATTGTTTGGTTTCTTGTGGCATGAGACTTATAAATTAAGGAGGATAATTTGGAGGAAGATGAAAAAAGATGAAAACAAAAATTAAAGTCTGAGAGAAGGATTTTCTCTTAAAAAAAAAAAAAGAAGAAAAGAAAGTATATAATTGAACAAATATAAGAACAGAAAAACAAAATTGGAAACCCAGGCTCTGTATATCTGTATCTCAACTCACTTGTGTTCATTTAAACACTGATTTAGTCACAAATGGAATCATGGCTAAAGTACAATTGAAGTCGTTTTGTAAAGTAGTAATTTTTGTATGTTACATTAGCTTTTCCTCTTTTTATTTAAAAATATAAAAAAACATATTTTAAACCAGAATCCTTTTTTAACCAACACTCTTATTACTCATTGCTGGGCCCTTTGCAAGAATTGAAGGCCTTGTAAAAAATACTCTTCATTCCATCTCTAGACTTCCACCCCTGACAGACAAGGGAACTGTGATTTTTTTTTTTTTTACTAGACGTTCATTTTCAAAAGAGCAAGATTTTATGTTTCAGTCAGGTAGTAAAGAAGTATGTTATCTCTTCTTTGACAAGATCCTACACTATCGGAACAGTTTTTCCATACTCAAGGAGAACTTCTAAACACTTGACTTTCAAACTTGGGACAACTGACCAATTTAAACCAAAATCAGGGATGTAAGTAAATGATCAGTACAGGACAAAACTGGTTTTATTATCAAACTCTGCCAGACGTACATCCAGTCACATCAGACTGTTGTGGGGGCAAAGCCCTTTCTTAGTAGTCCTGTGGCATCTGATCAGCTAATAGAAAGGATAGGTGTAGTCTGTCCTCTGGAATAATATTGTTGCTATGCAAATTTCCATTGGTTACACTTGAAGAAATGCAGCTAAATCTGTGGGAGTTGTACAAGTGCCATGAAAAACAGAATACAGTTACAGTGGGATTGTATTACTCTTGATTAAATAACCCAGCTCATCATTAAGGAGCAAGGACTGAATTCAGAATGCCTCTGGATGAAAAATTCAGTGCATCTAGTTTTTATGCAATTTAGACTCTGCCCAAAATTTTTACAGGCATAAGAGCAGTTAATGATAGAACACAACAGCAGGGAACCTGACATTCTTCACATACTGTAGGTTGGATTAGCCTTAAGCTTTAAAGAAATAAATAATTTTTTGGCAAAATTCTTTCTTAGTTTCTTATCTCAAGTTGTACTGCTGATTGTCTAAGTCAGAAGAAACAGAAAAGAAAAGGCTCAAAGGATTAGTACTAGAAAGAAATGGCTCCTCTGCTTTAGGCTATGGGTTGAAATCAGCCTGAATCAGTATTTAAAAATAACACAAAACTTAAGGTTGATCTCAGGTGGGATGGGCTCAAGAGCAGAGTGGGAGTTGCTTCTCTGCTTCTTTTCTCATTAAAGTAGTCAAAGCCACGATGGACAAAGAGAAATCTTCAACTTTTTTTTCCTCTGAATGCTGCATCATTGACCATAGATGGGCAGTTATAGTCATATTCTCCCCAGCAGTGCAGTGCTGACAACACACATATTACAGCATCACATGTAACAAGAGTTCGTATCTAATACAGGTACATAAACTTTGGGGTTAATTCTCTGCAATCCATAGTTCAGGCCCAAAGATAAGAGCTAAAAGACAAGGGGAACGTGACAACTATGGACTAGGTAAAAAAGCTGAGAGAAGCTGAGAGTATTTTCAGAAGGGAACAGATCTCCCCAAGAAATTTCTGCAACAGTTTTTCCAGAAGGAATGGGACAGCTGCACCTCCCCTCCTGTTCTTTGTCCCAGGCTTGTTCTCTAACTGCATGGAGTATATAGGAGGATCAGTCTGACATTTTTCCACCTGTATAAAATCCACATCTAAAAAAGTGTAGTGGGTTTACACTGGTAGAATGCCAAGTGCTTACCAAGCTGCTCTATCACTCCCTTCCTCAGCAAGACAGAGGAGAGAAAATATAATGAAAACCTTATGGGTCGAGATAAAATAAGTTTCATTTCTCTAATGCTGTTAAAGATTTATTTCCTGGCATACTGTAGGTGTCAAGCAAAGTCAGATTAAGAAGAACTAGTAATATCTTAATGCACCACATCTTCCAGGAAAGGAAATCTTCCTTACAGATCACACATAGCTCATAGTCACAATAGATATTAGCTTCCCCTTCAACCTCTCTGTCTCCCTTCATTTACTCTGTACATTTCTGAAGAAGCAATAAAATTATTCCAAAAAGCAAAAGGCTACATCAATACGAATTGATGACTATGAGCTGCTCTGTTAGGAGAAATAAGGACACTTTTCTATACATCAGGCTCGTTTTGATCTTCATAAATGCCATCTTCCAGAAATCCCTCGTATAATAAATCAATAGTCACCTGTTAGAAGTGTCAATTGATAGGACAAAGCTATTACCTGATCAAAGATTCTTACGAAAGTGTCACTGACAGCAAATTTTTAGGGTTTTAGTCAGTGCTACAGAAAACAACCCTGTCCCTCTCTGGTGCCAGTTTAAATAAGAGAAAATGTAGCCCTAGACACATACACAAAAAAAAAAATGTACAATTTCCTCATACAGATTTAACTTATTTGAAAGCTTTTTCTTGTGCAAAATAATAAGGAACGCAGCAAGTTCATAACTACCTGTACTGGTTGTGTGCACATTTTAAAGCTTGTCCATTTTATTTTGTGTCATTTGGAATGGATCTGTAGTCCCAAGGTTTCATTCTTGGCAGGTATCTTAATACTCTCTCTAGGCTTTAGCTCATTGCCCCTGTGCTGGCAGCATGCAATCGCTCTGTGCAGCTGTTTTTTCCCTACTGTTTGTCAGTACATGTGCTCTGGGCTTCCCACAACCAGCTGGCAATCAGTGTGAGATCACAGCTTCTGATCCCATGAGGAAAGCGCCACAAGCCAAGGTCACTGATAAAACAATATGAAAATATACAAACCTTTGCGTAGCTGCCCCACACAGTGTCTGGCATTCCTGTGACCCATCTTTTACTTTTCTGTAGTAATTCATTCAATGCTTTTGCTACAGTAAATAAGCAAGAAATGAATTTTTCACAGTTGTTTACCAATACCACAAACCATCCAGCCCAGGAATTCTTGTTGGTCCTAATGCTAGTCAGTTCATTTGTATTTAATCTTTGGCACGTAATTTCATCTAGCATCAAAACTAAATTGCAGAGTATTTTCCTTTATTCAGAAATCCCATTGTTGATATCTCATTATTGCTTCTTCAGAGTCTAATGAGCATTTCTGCTCTGATTTCCTCCACACCTTACAGAACATTACATCTCTTTTATCAGTTGTGCTGCCCCATTTCTTACTTACCTCATACATTTTGCACAGAATTACAGGATCATTAGGTTTGGATAAGATCCCTGGACATTGTTTTTACATAGATAGATAGAGGCAATCTATGGGTAACAAGAAAATTGGCAAACTAATCTGCAAAAGAGAGATCGCAGTAACTTTAACTTGCACTAAACTGACGTAATCACTAGGGGAAGGAATAGCTCAGTGTCATTTAGGCTGTCTGGACCTGACTAGGTCAAGAGGCAATTAAACCACCAGAAAGCTGGGCCAAGTATTTTAAATTACTGAAGGCAAACGTGTATATTAATGTTCTAAGAAAGAAAACTTCTCATCCAGCTTCTCACATACTTCACCTTAAATTATTTTTAAACAAATCTAGAAAACCAAAACCACACCAAACACTTAAATTAAGAATTTTCTCATTGGTTCCAGACAGTAATTTTGTTTCTTTAAACGTAGCTTTCTCAGAATCAATAACTCATGAGATTGCTACAGAATGGCATAGAGCAGTGAAGTCTTTCTTTGCCATGTGCAGTACATACCATTTTTTTCAGAATATCCAGAAATATAGCAAAATAATAAGCAAATAAGCAAAATTTTTCTCATAGTAATTTTCAGTGGAGCTCTGTGAAACTTATTCCATAAACAGAACTGATCTGCTGTTTTTCTAATGCAATGGAAAATTCATATGAGAAAGCCAAGCCCTTTTAAACATGTCAAGCAAATTCTTTTCTATAATTTTGAGTAGTCATGGAAGCTACTAGTATACTGTATGGCTGAAATATTTTCTTAATGTTTGCAATAGTTTGTTATCATATTCAGTTTCTTGTTCACTGTCCCTCCAGGGGTATCAGACCTTTCATCAAAGTAAACATGTGCCACTCAGACACTGCTTATAATATACATCTTTCCTTGTACACTTCATTAGTACTGAGTTAGAAAAGACTTCATACATATGTTGAAAATCTCTGTAATTTCATGAAGATACATACTCACACTCAGAGCCAAAAACATGTCCTCTCAATTTATTTTTGTTTTTTTAGGTCTGACTCAGAATAAACTCAATAAAGAATGTATAACCAAAGAGACATCTGAAATAAAAGCAGAGATGGAGATGAAACTGTAAGCTGCAAACCTAAGTAAGCCCTTTCAACTGTGAAGATGCTCAGAATCCTAAATATAGTACTGATTTTTTTCACTAGACATTACATGTATGTCAAATTTGAAAGAAATCACCAAGCTGCTGAGCTTGTTTTTTCTCTGAATTATCCTCTGTACTGAAACTGTTCTTTCTGTGAGCATTTAATTCAGGTACAGAAAGATTATTAGTACAAATCATCATCCACGCAGGCACATAAAATACCACTTGTGTGGTAAGAGCTATAGTTAAAAAGAGAAGTCTGAGAAAGAGAGGAGAGTGGTTTTGCCAGCTAATATTGTCTTATGTTTTCATCATTTCCAGAAAGTTTGTCCAGCATATCGTACAAGATGACGAAGCCAAATTAAATCCCTGAAGCCAAGATCTGACAGCAGGAATTTACACAGACCCTCAAGAGTAATAGTGTTCAATTTATTTTATATTTCCCTGGGAAAATAACTGAGATTTGCCCCATATATATGTTATCATATTTAACATATTTTACTGCAAAATGGAATCTTTATGAATATATTTCCCTCATTGCAGTATTCTTCTAAAATTAATTTTGACCTTAATTGAACCTGAGGCTGGAGTTGAAAAGGAGGTGTAGGATTTTATTGCACAAGATCAAGTGTGTGCGCAATTGAGTTTAGTGCTTAGCCACTAGGGACAGACGTCAGAAATACCTTAAAATGGCTTTCATTACTGTGCTGAAGGAGGTAGCGGGATTCTCTTGGTGGAGTGGGCAGTTTTGAAAACCAGGTCAAAGGAGGAAAGTGGGACAAGTGAGTATAAATCAGGAAAGAAATACATTTAAAGACTGACAGTATTCAGACTTATATCAATGTTAAGCAACAAAGATATCCAAAACCCCCTTTTAGTCAGCAGTGTTATTTCCCCTCAGGCTGAAAGGCAACAGTTCTAACACATGTAAAGGCATTTAGCTGTCTAAATTCATTTTCATGCTTAAAGGCTTCTCAGAGATCAGATAAGATACCTTGAAAGATACCTATAAGACACCTTATAGGGCTCACAATCTTTCCTTCCATTGGGCACCAGAACTTGTCACAACAGCACTGTACAAATGTTGTTAGTACTCAGACATTGTATGTAGGTCATAAACAGTATTTGACCATCACTTTTATGGAAAACAAATTTGCAGTTTAACTCACCCAAACTCTATTGACTTATTTTTTTTTTCTTTCCACTATGAATGGTTTTTTTGCTCACCATTACTCCCAAGATATCTTATGCCCTTCTCGATGAGCTGCTTGTTGAAACAAGAGATTTTTCTAAACTCCTAGATTTCCTTTTCTGGAGAAACATAAAGGGACTCTCATCACTGTAGTCATAGAGGAAACCTTGAAACCATTCATAGAGCACATCCTTCTTAAGTAAATTGAGCCTCCTTTCCTTTCCTTTCCTTTCCTTTCCTTTCCTTTCCTTTCCTTTCCTTTCCTTTCCTTTCCTTTCCTTTCCTTTCCTTTCCTTTCCTTTCCTTTCCTTTCCTTTCCTTTCCTTTCCTTTCCCTTCCCTTTATTTATGCAATTTTGTAAACCTGATGCATTGATTTTTTTAAGATTTGACTATTCTAGATTATTTTTACCAGGCCACATAATACAGCAGTAGAACAGCAAATTGCCTAGTTGACTTTCATCCAGACTTCTAAATATGTATTTCCTATAGGACATAGAAACATGTGGGCTCTTCCTGTATCTGCAAAAATACTGCAAATTAAAATAAGAAAAAGTAATATGGTTTAGTTTAAGCAATATACTTCATGCCCAAATACAGCATATATGGTTTCTCTTCTAGTAACATTGTGTTATTTTTGTATTATTAATTTTTGCCTAAGTTAATAGGCAATGTTGCTCAACCAATAGAGAATATAGCCTAGTATTAGATAGTTTAATTCCCCTCAAATGCACAAAATATATGAATTTCTATCTAATTTCAGAATATAATCAAGCAATGAAGGAATTCAAAGAACAAGAGTAGGGAAGACGGAAACAGAAAGATTTACCTTCACCAGTCTTTTAAAATAGAAGAGTAATTAATATAAAATGCAGAATAACAGTTGCACTACATCAGATCCTGCTGAACAAAAATGGAATCTGAAGTTAGTCATGTTCATTGTCAACAGTTTCAGAAAAGTATTACAAGCAAGAACTAACATCTGCAAAAGCATTTGTTCTCCACAGTGAGAAATTATCCATCAATCTGCTTGTGATGTTTTCTGCTATGGTGTTGACTTGTTATCTTCCAATATTTCACTCTATTATTTGATTGGGTGTGGAGGGAAGAAAGAAAAGCCAACAAAAAACAATGCATATGCATCCCTAAATAAATTTATCTCTAAACCGGAGAGGTTTCTGAGTTAGTTATCTTCTGTGACAGAAACTCACCTGTTAGCTTTATGAATGTTATGACAGACCAGGAGTCATTCACTCTGGATTTCAATGCCAATTAAAATTGCAGTGCTCATAGCTACGAAACTACAGATGTAAGCATTAATTTGATCTCCTTACTGATATGAAACCCATTTTCACTTAACCATGACCATGGAAATATTGATTTGTTGTTCATGAGTTATGCTTTCACTGTGAAATCTGAAGTCATAGTTTTTAGCCTGGAACAAATTAAGATGTTAAACAGCAACAGCAGCTCTTCTGCCTAGAAAAAAATTTGAAAAGAGGCTATTACAAGGTGGGAATAGCATCCCAACATTTATCCTTGTATTTAGAACATTTATACTGCATTTATTTTCACTCCTAAGTTTCCCAAATTACCAAATCTTTGCTATTATAAAACTTACTAAAGTCATTCCCCAAAAGAGTTAAATATAAAGTATTCCATGTTAATAAAGGAGAGATAAACACTAATGTTAAGCCTTAATCAAAGAAATGAACAAAATAGAACCAGAAATGAACAAGGAAAAAAAAAGGTAATAGACAAGAATCAAAAAATTCTGTTCTGTTTAACCTCACAAAGTTTGACTTTTGTACCATGTCTCTTTAAAAATTTGATTTAGAATGCATGAAAAATTAATTGCTCATTACTCATTGATTTTATTCAGATCAGAAGCTTGGATTCTGTGTGCATGTGGGGAGGGTGAAATTAAAAATAGAACAAGTTCAGTGAACACAATGAAAATAGAATGAGGATACAGAGACACTGTCTCAATAGTGGAACCACATAACACAAAAAGAGAAAAAGTGTAAGAACATAATCTTTGAATAGGTTAACACATGAGAAGTTAGTCAACAGCAACACATATCTCCTTAATTATAGGCAACACTTAAATGACCCTTCACTTCGTGGCAGTAGCTGACACGTTGCTCAGGTATACAACAGAATAAAGGCTGTGTGGGCATAGAAGACAGAACTGTGCTCTTACCCCAGGCGAAATCACTAACATGTCAGGATTAAAACATGTTACCAAGCAAAACTCCTCTATTTCACAGGGGGTTTTGTTGTTCTAGGGGTTAGGTGATCTTTTTTGGAGTTGTTTAGTTGGGGTGGGTTTTTTTTAATAAGACGCAATTGCATATCTGCCTTAAAAAACACAAGATGTGGTCTTTGTAGTAATTAATAAACATGTGATTCAGATGTAGACCAAAGCAAAATAAATAAATAAAAGGAACCAGAAAATCTGCCTGTTCATACGCTGTTACACCTGAAGCATTTTTCTTAGCATCCATTCATTTAGCGTATACATTTTTAATAATCTCTCTCTTGACCTGATTTAACACCTACTTACTCTTTCCTCTTAGGAAACCACAGAGTTGCTGTAGTGGATAAAGGAGAATCATAGAATCATAGAATAACCAGGTTGGAAGAGACCCACCGGATCATTGAGTCCAACCATTAGAGAAATTGCAATCAAAAACAGAGAAACAATCAAAATGTGGACTTGCATGCCATGCAGCTATGCTATAGTAGTTTTAAACCTTATAACTCAGGTGCAAGAAGACACAGAGACGCATAATCCAGCAGCAGCTCTCTTTAGCAGATTACCTGGCCCATATATGCCAACCATCCTCTCATCAACAAAATTAAAAACCTTACTGAGGATACCCACACTAAACAATGCAAAGGTATGTCCAGTATCTCCATGTGAGTAGTAGCTTACAGCATACCTGAGAGTTTCCTGGAAGAGCTCAGCTTTCTTTACCTTAGAGGACAAGCTCAAGATTTCTCCTGAAGGCAGACAGGCACCACTGTACTGACATAGTCTCACTGGTAAAAGGAGTATCTGAGATAGTCATTATTCATAGAAACGATGCATTGCCTTCAGGTCAGTACTAAAGGTGCTTCAACAGCTGCAAAAGATGTTGTGTGGTCATCAGAAACAGTGGCATAACCAGTGAAAAAATTCATTAGCCTTTCCATAGTGGGTGGCTACAGCACTTAATGAGCAGCCCGAGCGCTGAGGAACTCATGCTGGGTGGAGTTGGGAAGCCTTAACATGAGTCCTCAAGGTTATAAAAGGTTATAACGACTCTGTTGTATTATGCAAATGAGGAAGCTGTCCGTTGAAGGTGGGTTGTGTGGTTGGACTGTGACCAATGAATGCTTGTTACTGGGACAGAATCGTCCAATCAATGTTTGGCTCAAGAATTAGCTCAACATATAAAGGCAAATGATTAATCCTAAGTAAACAGCTTCACTTCTATCACATTGATCACTGTGTGTTGTCCCATTTCTTTCGTCGCCACATCTCCATATCTGTTGCTGAAAGAACAAAGATAGGAACCCAGCCATGTGCTAATATATTCCACTGATGCCCACTCTCTGGGCAACTGATACACATAGAGAATACTTTTGAAGGCACCCTATAGAAAAGTTCTAGTATCCCTGAAAGCCACTAAAAATATACCTTCATCAGGATGAATCATGCTGCTTTTCTGTTACCTTACTGAGGCTTAACAAATGGTCACCCAGAAGGGCACATATAACTAGAACTGTAGCAAGACAGTGATATGCATGAAACTAAATCCCTAAAACTGTCTTCAGTCATGTAAGACCGTAAGATACTTTGCCTGACTTCCTTGGCTCTACCCTGTTTTCTGCCCATACCTGAACTCCTACCTCTTTCATAAATCAATTCATCTTCATATATTTTCTTTTCTAATTAATAAAAATATTTAATATTCAAGGTGCTACTAAAAATATCAAGCTTAAACTTTTCCTGTTGCTTATCCTAGGCAGGTGCCAGCAAAGTAATTTTAAGTATGTTGAAAAAGACGCTAGCTTATCTTCTACAAGCATTGAGAACCTTGTTCACTTCAGCTATATGATGAAATGAATCTCATTTTAATAGGCATGAAGTGCACAACCCACAACACTGACACATCTTTGATAGGAATAGTTGGACTCTATGATCCAATGGGTCTCTTCCAACCTGCTGATTCTATGATTCTATGATTCTATGTTTCCCAAGAACTCAGCCCATTCTTCTTCCGTTTCTGGGATGCGTCATGGTACAATATCATGACCAAAAGATTTTAATCCAATGTTATTTCAAGGAGATCCCCTCACTGACAGTATTGCAACATCAAGTGCCTGTCTTCCCTCCAGAAGAAAACAGCATCCCAGTCCAGTGTAACAGATACAGAGACTTAGAATTCAGTAAGTGTTCAAGAATTAGCTAACTCTCTTCCTGTTTTCAACAGAGGCAGAAGCAATGAAATATTAACCTGTTCTGTTGCAGCAGTGCCCTTAGAAGTCATCATCTATCCCCAACAGTTACGTTTTGCCCAAGAAAACAAAAATACAAACAGAAATTTGAGTCACAGAAATTATGGACAGTTATAATGTTTGTTATGAAGCAGTGTCAAGACACCTGCCTTTTTGGTGGCCAGCAGTGATGTAACCTTTAATTAATCTCTTTTAAATTAAAGTCATCTTCTTGCAAATATATTTTTCTTTCTGAATTACTCAAAACTTAGACTTGAAGCAGTTGGTCCTCATCCAAATCAAAACAAGGATAATAAAAAACATAAACACTCATTTTCTTGGTTAATTCTATCATTTGAGGGTCACATCACAAACATTCCTTTGGATAACAACCATTTAATCTTTTTCAAACCTTCTCCTGTTAAAGTAATTCTTTACAGATCATTGGGGGTTTTTTGCCTCTCTCTTTTTATGGTGTGTAAAATCATGCTGTCAGACCCAATGAGTTGACATCCCTGGCTGTAGCCACAAACCAGAGCTTGATTTCCATTCAGCTCTTCACCAGAAAAAGAGACAAATCATTCAGTGTTAGAATGTAACTGTAAAAGACTCTAGTGAGGCTATATAATAGAAGTTATAGAAAATTTATCCTCTACTAGCTTCTACAAGGAAAACCAATGACCTGGAAGTAAGTCACAGGCAGGGTATGACAGTGCTGTGCAACAAAGTGAACAGTGCTTTGCAGCCCAAACCTTTACTCGTTTGAAGCATATGCCTCCATTAAATGTCTTATGTGGCTTCCTCCTTTGTTTATCTGAAGTGATCTTGATCTTGCTGACCCTCTAGCAGTGCACACAGTAAGCAGACAACAAGTTCTCCATTTCCATGTCCTGAAAATCATGTTTTTCAGGACAAGTCATATAAAAAGAGAAGAAGAGATGTGGAAAAAAAACAACAATTTTGCTCTGTTTGTGTTCTGGGTTTTTTTCCTCATCCTTTTCATGAGTTAGAAGACAACAGGGGGAAAGAAATCTGTAATATTGGATTTCAGAACCAGAGATCAGTTGAGCGTTATTCACAATTCTGCAATGAATCCATACTTGCAGAGCAGGATTTTCAGTTTGGTATGGCTTGCCAATTGTTAGCCAAACTTGAATTTAGGAAGGAAAAATAGAAGGAAGAGAAAAGAGAAAAATGAACAGAATAAAAGTGTTCATTCCCAAGGTGGAAACTGTCACTTTCATCTTCTTATCAGTCTGCATAACCAAGTCTGTCCTGCAGACAATCTTTATTCCTCAAGGAATTGCAGAGAAATAGACACAAAAGCCATAGCACGTCAGGGTTTATTTTCACACTCCTCATGCTACAACAGCTGGTACAGAGAGAGAGATAATATTTTGATGGAGAGAGATGTCTATACTGTCAAGAAAAAGCCCAGAAACGTGCATGAAGGGCTCAATAACATAGCAAAGTAGCAACCCCTAGTCAGTATATGGTTCCTTAGAGACCATACACAGCTAACAAATATTATATCAGCTGTATCTAGTCTGAGCTAAGGCTGAGGTAGAACCTGAGGGTCAGATGCTGGCTTTTTGGATGGCCACTTTGTTGTTCCTGGCAAAAATCAGATACATCAGAAAACATACTGCACCAGATGCAAAATCAAGAAAGTAGTTATTTAAAAACAGCAACACTGAAAGAAAGCATTAGGAAGTTTTTGAAGTTTGTTTATATTCATGCAACTTGTAAGCAAAAAACCACAAACAACCCAACACCTCCTTTCTGTTGATTAAAATACTGATGGAATAGTCAGTAAATTCCAAATTTTGGACTTCATTCTCTTCCAGAGAAAAGTTAGAGCCCAGAGCATGGACTCACAGTAGTCAATGCAGTGTCCAGCCTTTCCATCAATTTCCTGTGTGACATAGTTCAGATTGGTTTACTCCCCCAGACTTTATTTATCTATGACAGTCATTATTCCTTTCTCTTGCCATTCTAGAATTACATATATTCAAAGCTGCGTGTAACTGAGAGCAAGGTCATTAAGCAAATACTGTGCTAAATCCCAACTAGCTTTAACCACAGACTCAAAGAATAATTTAGGCTGGGAGGGACCTTCAGTGGTCACCTAGTCCAATCACCAGTTCAAAGCAGGTCTAATTGGTTAAGATTTCTCAAGGCCTTCTCCATGATAATGAACACCTTCAAGAATGGAGATTCCCTCATCTCTTCTGGCCACTACCCAGTAGTAATTTTCCATGTTCCAGCTGATTCACACTGTCACTTGTCCTTTCATTGAGTACCTCAAAGAAGATTCTAACTCTATCTTATCAATGTCCTGTGAACAGGCAATTGTAGACAGTAACACCTCCCTCAATATTCTCCAGGCTACAGTTCCTTCAGCCTTATTCATGTCATGTGTTAGCACTCTGGCTATCTTGGCAGCCCTTCTGCTTCTACAAATGATCTGTGACATAGTTTGCTTTTTCTTGTATATTCAGTCTTTCAGAGCTTATCCAAGGATGTCCACACTGGGGCAACAACTAACATCTCTCAGAACTGAAAAATTCTAGATCTCCTTACTCAAAACCAAAGCCCAGAGCTCCAGGAGGAGACAGCTCCTAATGTCAGGAGGTGTTTGTCAGTAACTTGAATATTTTCTATTCTATTAATAAAAAGCAGTTTCCCTAAAACAGGGTTATAATTTTTAGTGTAGACATTCCATTTTTCTTTTTAAATTAAAACCAGCATGACAGAAAGTTTTCTTTCCAGCATGCAACAGAAATGAAATATCCATAAAAATGGCTGATTTTTCCATCCCTTGATCAATCTGCCTTGAAAGACTTTCTGTATTACTTACCATTGGCAATGACTGCATGATGGTCCAGAATACTGGCACATTTGTCACAGAGACTCTGCACCCATGGACCTATGCCCAGTTTTAAATTGTCTAGCATCCTGATTACAAGGGTACCTAGTACTGCAATCAAGGAGATTCTACTATGCAATTTAATCATTTAAGGCTGGGCTCACTTCCATGACTGTAGTTAGTTTCTGTAAGTCTTGTGACAGTGCCAGAAATATATGTCATGGGATAAGGTCCGGATATGGAACCATTTTCTCAGGGACATTTCTTAAACTACTATTTCAGGTTTTATTGCTAATGTCACATGCTGAGTCAGCCACAAATAAGCCTGCAAACAACATCTCCAAGCCTGGACAGAAACTAGGTTACCTGATCTTATTCGTTCATTAAGCAGTAAGAAATTATTTTACCTATGTTTCCCTGTGAACTTGCCAAGGTGCTAAATGAGCAACTTTCCACATCTTAGTTATTCCCTAATCCACTCTGTCCCCCAACAAATCATTTGACAATCTCTACCTCTTCCTTACAAACATGGAGTCTCCCAATATCCTACTCTGTTCCCCCGCATTGTTTCAAGGCACATTCCGCAGCCCAAATCTGAATTATGTCTCGAGCTGTTAGAGGCAATGGCGAAACCCAGCAGTCTAATTTCACTAAGTAGAGTATCAAAGGAGGCTGGATGTAGAAAAGCATCCTTTGACTAAGCGAGTCTTATAAGGAAAAAGGAGAGAGAAAAGTTGTAGCAGTTTGCAATGGGAAAAGTTCTACAGAACTGGATACTTTGGCAGCTCTCTCTCACCCTAGGATAAGGATTATAAACTTCCATTAGGATCAGCATGGGTTTTGTGTAACAATGTAGTAAAATAAAATTCACACTTTGGTTCTCGTCAAATTGTACAGTGCGTGGTCTATTGACCTACAAGATCTAGAGATGCGTTAACAACCTCACAAAGATCTTAAGGCTGACTACTTAAAAGCTGCAGAGTTTGCATTCTCTGTGTGGAAGTCTTACTCAAAACAACATATCTGCGAAGATCATGTGAATGAAGTAACAGTTATTCTGCAGGTATTTGCCAGTCCATTCCACAGTTTCTAATCTATTTGTGCATAGGCATTTGTATCAGTGGTTGGCGCAGGGTAGCCCTGAGTGGAACTTTAATGTCAAGCAATTCAATATCAATAAGCATCTCATGTACTGAGGTCAAACTATACCTGGAAGGGGGATGTCAACTTACTGCAGCTGGTGCATCTTCCCCTTTGCATCAGGGATGAATTCAAAAGATAAAAATTCTGTAGTATTTCCAGACATATTACTGCTGTGCATGGAGCTGAAACACTTCTAGGAGCATCATCACTTAGACACTTACCGTCCAGGAGCAGCTGTCTTGGATACTCACATCCTCTTACCTTCTGTGTGTTTTATTCCCCTGAGCGGACAAGAAGCAGAAGCAGGTGCACCACTGTTAGTTCTGGTGCTAGACCCAAGGCAGAAGTATTCTGCAGGGTTTATTTGCTGTTCTCTCTTTCCTCAGCCAGGAAGATGTGGTCATGGCCTCCCACACCAATGCCATGACATTGCTATGACTGCTGGGGGGAAACGAATAGTTGAAAGAGGGATCTTGCTTTTCAGTTCCATTTCTCCTTTTGCACCATGTGACAAAGATGAAGTGTGATGTTGGTAATTGTTTCTTTCAGTGCCCGGGCAAGGTGGAGCTGGGTAAAGTCACAAAAGTGGTAAATGACTTTGTTGTGTTATGTTAATGAAGTAACCATTGATGAGGGGCAGGAGTTTGCAAGCTAACAACAAAGTTATGTGGGTTGGGTGGTTGCCAAGGAAGGCTGGTTGCTAGGGCAGAAGTGACAAATCAATGTTTACCTTATGTTTTGGCCTGCTTGGTCTATATAAACAGCAAGTTAAAGTGCTTCATCTGAAATCATATTGATTTATCATGAGGTTCACTTGCCCCCACAGTGTTACTGTGATGCTGCAATGTCGCTGTTTCTTGCATATAATCTGGATGCTGATTTTTAAAATAACATTTTTAAGGAAGGAGATACCATAGAAACTCCACATAGCCTTTAAACAACATTCAGAAATCTTATGTTTTCTCTAGAGAGCTGATCCACAACCTCTTGTACTATTTCTCTGCATTTTCCAGTAAACCATTGGATTCAGCAATACCTCACCTCTGCTAGCAGCTGCACTTTCTCTTGCTATCTCTTTTGTGTACAATGACAACTTTTAATCCACCTATTGTGGTCCTAGGAAAGGGAAACAATTTCTCCACACTTGGCATTTTCCTGCAGATAAAAGGTGTCAGAGTGAAGCTGATAATGTTGGTCTTGAGTGAACAGCACTAACTGCAGAGTGAAGAGAGAAACATTAACAAGTAAAGAAGAAAGGAGGAGACCAGGAAAAATTGTAGACCCAGTTCCATTTCCTGGAGTGCTCAGTGGTACTACTACAACAAGTTACAAAAGAAGGAACATCAAAACACGCCTTTCAGACATGCCTTTGACAACAGCATTAGTTTTGAGAGCAGCAGAACTAATAAAACCAATGAACCTATAGTCAATGCTTTCTCCTTGGCTGGGACATTTTTAAATGCTGAGAGCATGTAGCTTGTGCTTCTCAAATTCTTAATTAGGGTCAAGCCCACCCTTCTCTGTTGAGTCTCTTCTTTACCCAAATACCTATCTATCTGGTTTCTTCTTCTACTCTATACAACTGCAGCTGTCTTGAAATCTTTACAACGAGATCAATAGATAGTAAGAGGAAGATGTATAACAACCGAAGTATATCTGCATAAAGTCCATTTCCTCAGGAAACCAGTGTCAATGAATTAAAAGAAAAAAGCTTTCTGTGCAGACTCCCCTCTTCAATTAGTTAATGGTCACTGAGTTCTACAAAATCCCTGTCAGATATTCCTGTGTATGATTTTCATTTTGCAAGTGGGAAACAGGCAACAAATCTTCCCAAGGCCAGATAATACCACATCCTGTCATATATAGAAGGTGGAGATTGCTTGCTCTTTAGGTGTTGTAGAATAGTTACCATGAGATTTTCTCTACTATTTGAGGCTATAAAGCTTTAATCATTGCAGAGGACCATTAAGGTCACCACTAATCAAAGTTACTTAGCATTTTCATATACCTGGAATATTTTACCCTGATTTCCAGAAGGTTACATCTTCTGTTAGATCAAATGAGTCACAGAGGCCAGACAACAACTAACTTTACAGAAGAAAATCTGAAACTGTTTACAGAGGTGATGTTCTACTCCTACTATAGGGTCATCTAAAAAGTTGCTCCCCAAGACCAGCTTTGACATTTTTTTCTAGACTTCACTGATGTCCATAAAAAATAAAAAAAAACCCCTCTCTTCTTCCCCACATCTACCTCTAAATTTCTTGTTCACTGTATTATTGATCTTACAGTGCTCTCTGCTAACACACATTGTATTATACATTCAACACTACTACCTTCTGTAATTTATGCTACTTAGTATTACTAAATTATGTAGGACTCACACCAAACAAAACTCTTCTGGAAAGTATTAGAGTAGCAGGCTCCTGGTCTCAGTATGATTTCCCTGTGATTGTCATCAGTCACATAAGTTAATAATGCAAACAAGTAATTTAGGACACACGAAGAATTCAATCTGCATTTGTAGACACATACGCATAATATACATATTTAATCAATATGTATCAGCAAATCAACCACATAGAAGAAGACAGAGAAAATAAAAAATTAGAATATGTTTCATTAAGGATCTGCAATTATTTTGCTGTGTTGCTGTATTGCCTTTTTCCCCTACATATTTTTGTGCAGGGCAGATTTCTTACAGAAGAAAATGCCTTCTAAAACAGACATCTTAAAGATTTAGAAGTCTGCTTCTAAGCTCCCTATGGCTGCATACATTTATTCACTCAAGTGCTGCAGGCCAAATGCCTTGTCTTTTTCCAAAGGAATTCAATGGGAACTTCTGTTTACCTGACACAGACAATCGGCTTATCACATAATTTGAACAACAGTGTGGCCTGCAGGCCATCCCTGTGCCAGTGAACAACGCGGCCATCAAACCTGCTAATCTGACAAACCTTCAACAGGCTGTCCTGTGCTGTACCCTAAAACTAGCATCAGCATCTTCTGCATTGTCAAATCCCTCCCTTATAACACAGTAACTGGAAAGGAGTAGGATCCACAGCGAAGAGTCACAGCCCACGGGATCTCTTGGCCTTCCTGACTCACTGTTTTTCTGCATATCAGTTACACAGCAAAGCCCTTCCATATCAAATGTGTGAATCCTCTGGGACACCTTCACAGCAAGCAAACAAGTAGATATACCTGCACTAGCTTTTCCACCTAAGTTGCGGGCATGAAGGAAGGAGAGGAGAAAGGCTTGTCAGATGCATTCCTAGTGTGCACTGAGGTCTGGTGGATGACAACAAAGCAATCTGACAGCACAGTATACACAATTCATTCTCTTCTGTTCCTGTGTCCAGCACTACTAGTATCAGACAGGAACAGAAAAACAGTTATTGTATCCTATCATCCCAAATATCTCCAGCACTTGGTCATACCACGCTCTGGCCTTTACCCCTGCATAGTTCTTCTTCTATCCTTGTGTTCATTCATCTCTTGACCCACACTCCTACAAGTCACTTCACCTGTATTGTCCTGTAGCTTTACATCTGTGCTGTGTTGTAGTGTATGCTATACTCACATGCAACAAGAGGATAATCTCTACCAAAGGCAAGGGAGACTAATAGTTCAATTTACAAAAAAAAATGCATTACCACTTGTTAGTGTTCATTCAGGTGAGGTAAAAGGGAGATGTTTTACCTGTGGTGCAGAAAATGTAGGTGATCTGTTGTGCTCTCTTCCTTGGGTGAGTACGCTGCACAGGTTCACACCAGCAGCTACAGAACACCTGTCATTAACCCTAGAGTACACAGTGCATTAGGAGAGATATTATCAATGGTGGTGTCCACTGAAGAGCACAAGACAGAGCCAGATGGGAAGGAGAAGGAAAAGGAAATAGGGAACTCTCTCTTGCATCTGGTGTCTTACATGCTCTCTGCTTACCACTTGTGACCATAGCTGTATCTACTTTGGACTGCTTTCAAACAAGAAGGCTCTGCCAGAGCTACTCTGACAGTTTGCCTGCTGCATGATAGTGGCAGATAAGTACTACAGAGCCTGAAAGTGGAGGAGCAGTTAGCCTAAGGGCAACAAATACAACACAAGGCAGAAAAGGATGCCATTGGTAAGTGGCGGGAAGAAAAGAACAAATTGTTCCAACCAAAAACATCTACTGAAAGAGAGAAAGGTTGCTAAACACAGTAGAAAGAGAAGACACTGAAAAACCTGTTCCTTAGCTAACACAGTGGCACGTTAACAGCAGGAAGGATTCTCTATGACCTAAGGCACTGAAATAAGAACTAAGATATGTGGGTTCAGCTTCCAGTTCTGCCAGGTTTCCCGTCTGATCTGCCTGGAGCTGCTTATCTCTCTGTTGTCAGTTCTGCTGCTGGGTACCGCTCTTTTCATGGAAGTTTCAGAAGAACTGACTCTGGACCTGTAAGGACAGACTCTCCCTATTGGCAGTTGCTGTATTGGTGCTGCCAAAGAGGAGCAGTGGCAGGAGGCTGCAGGTCACAATCACTGCTTGCTGTCAGCACTCACATGCAGACAAATGCTCCACACTGTTGTGGCTCTCAAGTGGAAAACCTCAGGCCTACCATAAACACAGGTTAAATTCAGGGCCCGTTTTCTTGCTCTTTGGAAGGACTTTGCACTTCTTTTGTCTATTCAGTAGCTTCAGTCATGCCTTTGGACGGGGGCTGAGGTATCCTGTCTGCTGTGTGGTAGCTAAAACAGCCTAAAAAAAGAGACAGATACCAGAAAGGCCTTTTTCCTTGATAGTTGTTTTCTGCAGTCTGAGCTCAAGCTGCTCATGCACAATAGCTCCATGTGCCTCAGAATTATACACTCTTTCAGGGCCTCTCCTCTAGCAGTCACTGCACATCCAAGTGGTTTGGTTTTTACAAGTAACCAATAGCTGTAAATTAAGGTGATGGGCTGCTGTATTGCAAAGTGGTCAGGTAAGTATGTGTTTTCTGATCAAAGAAATAAATTGGTGTGTGGACATAGCTCAAAAGCTGAATTCTTCTTCTAAAGCCTTTAGCACATGGGATTTTAACCTGAAGTCATACTTACTAGTGGAAGCTACATAGGCATCACCACAAAAAAAGTACCAAAGCCAAAATACCATCTTGTTTCATCTTCGTCTAGAAAAGACACTTGCCAAGAAGCCAAAGTGTTGTGTTTCCTTGAGGCACAGATCTGTTTAACAGTCACAGCCTCAGCTGAACAACCCTAGCTAGGTCCCTCAGCCTGCCATCAAGTATCTACTATCATTCGGGTCATCTACCAGACCCCTTCCAAGTACCTGAGGGTCCAGCAACAGACATGCTATTCCAGATGAAGTCTCACAAGCACTAAATAGAACAATCACTTCCTTTGACTTGCTAGCTATGCTTTATATAGATTTTATCTGCCTTTACATTCAACCCACAAGAAGTCTGAAATGTTATTTCAAAACTTGCCAGTAACCACCAGATTTTGCACAAACGATAACTGAGAGTAATACTACCATCTATTAAGACTGCCTCCCACTTCTTCCATTACATCTTTTTTTCTTTTTATTTAGTTTTTCAATTGGCTACTCTTTGGCTAGTTTTTCCTGTCAATATCTGTCTCAGGCTGAATCTTTGTGGAAAATTTCTGTCCGAATGATTCAGCCTCTTCTGAGTACATGAGTAGAAGTACCTTATTCCAACCAATGTGAAAAAACCCTGATACGATCTGCTTTGGGTCAAAAAAGCACATTTTGCTATACTTGTGAAAGACTGCCAAAGCCCGGGTGAGTTACAAGCCATCAAACGTCACAGTTCCTATATGTTCAAATAAAACCCAGCAAACAAACTCTCTGAAGGTTCTGTCTGGACTGGACACACTTCGTTTTCTTGCAAAGCTTAGTTTAGTACTTCCCAGATTGCACAAGTACAGACCAACTGGATATAGCTGCTATGGAGACTCATTCAGTAGCAGCTTCAGGTAAGGGCAGGTTTGAGGCATGGCTTTGGCAGAGATCAGATTTTGAGATTTTGAGCAAGCCACTTGTGGAAACCTCTCTTTGCAGGTTCAAAAAAAAAAGACAGGAACTCAACAGCAGGATTTGTGTAAGACAAAGTTTGCAAGTCAGAGATGATAGGATGAAATATAGTTAAGGGAAGTTAAATATAGTTGAGAAAAGTTTATTTTTATTATACAGATCTATGAAATTCCTTAGTCGCATTTTGACAGATGTAGCTTATTGTCAAACTTGGCTGGTAGCAAATTCTGCTACATCTTTTTGGTAAACAACTATCTCTTCAGACTGCTTATAGCAGCAAGAGACAAGCCCAGCTTCTATTGAAAACATAAAATGTTTATCCACCACCTGCTAGGAAGGCTTTTGTTACTTGAAATTTGTCTTTTGAGCTCTGTGGAAAGCAAGTATGTATTTTAAATGTATTTTCAAATAATGAAGCAGTTTTGATGCCTTAAAACATGTTTTCTTCAAAGTAAATAACAGGTTTTATCACTTGAATTGACTTTTAAATGCTTATAAAATGGTTCAGGATGGAACACTCTAAAGAGAATAAGTTTCTCAATTCCCAGAGAGTCAGACTGTAAATCCATTACCACCAATGGCAAACAGCTACACACATGCATGACCCTGTGAGCACTGATGTGAGCAATTTTGCACAGACAGGAATTAAACCTTCATATTTCTACCTGATTACAGCACAAAATGGTCATCATCAGGGGGTGTTTTCCTCATGATGTTCAAAATATGCAGCAAACATCCATCTGGAAGGATCTCTCTCAAAAAAAAAAGGGGGGGGTGTGGAGGAACTGTGCACCAGAAGCCACTACTTCTTGGAGGAAAAGTTGGGTGCTCTTTTGGTGGAGAAGCATTTTCTCAGTACCAGACTGAACTGGAAAATTTGTTTTACAGAAACCTGTAACAAAACACCTCACATGACACTGGAAACATAAAACAGTCAACTGCAAAAAGTGTTGGTCTCTCTTGACCTTGCTGAAGGTGAGCCAGGCAGTCTGGGAGCAGGTCACCCCAAGCCCTCTCCCACCAGACACTAGCATCTATAGTCATTTATAATGGAAGCCTGGCAGCAGAGAATTTGAAAGATAAATAATAGCATAGTAGCAAGCATTTATCAACAACAGCATCATTAAAACAGTGGAAAGGAAGGTTTTTTAGAGGTCTTCATAGGCTTTAGCAGAATTCTCCCCTGCATACTGGCAGCACTGTTAAAAAGAATAGATTTGTGGATTTAAGAGCCAGGGGAGAACATTGCTAGCAATTTTGTCTGACCTAAATATACAAAATCACTTCCAAATAAAATACTTTTAAAATAATGTCATTAAGGTCACATAATCCAGCATTCAAAAGTCTCAAAATGGCAGTATTGAGGTTGCCTGCATGACCTTAATTCAGCAACCCTTAATTCAGCCTCCCTCTGTGTCGCATTATGTGACTGCAGAGAATGGACAAGGCTCCTTAAATAGGTAGCTAATCAGCTTCTACTTTTGCCCTTGCTTGACTTGTATCTCAGAGCAGCAGCTAACACATACCTCATCAACCTAACCCCAGAAATCCCTGTCATTTTACAGGTCATTACAGGCCCAGAGCAATGCCTTTGGTGACCCCAGGCTACAGCACTCCTAGGGAATTCAGAAACAGTATCTGAGGGTGAGACTGAAGGAATGGGAAAGGCACAGAGGAGGTATTTAGAGCCCTTTTGAAACCTGACTGCTATTTGAAGAGTCTAAATCCAAAACTTAGAACATCTGGATCACCACTTTTAACCTTTTCAGCTTGCAATCCTTTACTGGTAAAAAAGCACCTGCTTCTAGATGTTCACAAAAGAGCTTGTGCCCAGGCAACACTGTGTTTCTCAGCAGTGATCTCACAACCACACTCCAAAAGAAATCCCATACTTACTCCTTCTCTCCTTCATGGTCCACTACAGTAATATATTTATAAGTATGGACAAAGACCAGAGGGAGAGGTAGTGTGTCTACCTCATGCTTTACCACACCCTTCAGCACTCTGGTAAGAACTGAAAAGCCCTGGGTTTCAATGTATTCTTGCCCTACGTGAGTCTGTACATATCTTTGGAGAATATTTCCATTTTACCAAATCAGCAGCCACAAACACTCAATGACAGGACTGCCCACTGCAATGACTGGACACTTTGATATCACAGTCCTTTAAGGCTCAGTACAATAACCTCTTGTTTCCATAGTATCCAACTTAACATAGATTGATATGTTCTTTCCTCAAGTAATTTTGGATAACGTTTCAGGTGGAACCACACAAATACCCAGGAGGAGGACAGGATCTGTGAAGGCTTTCAAGACACTGGTCAGGTAATTCCTGAGGTAATTCTGAAAGCAAAACAAAGTGACAGTCTTCTTCCTTATCCGTTTTTCTTGGAAAATTGTGGTTTACGGCCAATTCTATCCTTACACACTGACTATAAAATTAACTTATTAGCTGACTGAACTCCATTTTGTGTGAAGGATTGAGAAGGATTGCCTCCAGCCCTTGTCCCTTTAACTCTAATTATCAAGTGTATACCAGATTAAACTCAGAATGAAGTAGCTGGGTCAAGCAATCTACTTAAAGTTTAATAGAAGTTAATGATTCATTGATCAAACTCATTTATGTCTAATTAAAGCTTTCCTGCATTATAAAAGACAAGGGGGAAGTTTATAATGCACCTCACTCCCGTTCTGTGCATGGCGGATTTGCTACAGAACTGAATGGAAAATCTGTTTTTCATGAGTACATGGCTTGGCAACAGTCTTGTAGATTTAAAAGTATAATTATTTTAGATGACTTCACCAAATGGATGGGGTTTGCATAGTGCTGCCAAATACAATACCAATATCCAGCTGCACACAGCCAGATTGTAAACTAAGAGTGCATGCGCCAGTGCTAGCTCACAATGGTGAAGATCAGGGAACAAATAACCAGACCTGCATGTGGCTCTCAAGCATAAGGCTCACAGGAATAAGACAACAGTGACATTACGCCTGAGATGGAGAAGAAAGTTTCGTATTGCGTGTGGATTTACTTCAAGCACTGCTTCAAAACTGGCAAAGCAGTCATGACATCCAAAGCACAGCAGAGATAACGTTCAGTGTTCAAGTATAAATGAGAGTGACAGGCAACCCAATGAAACAGTCAGGATTTATTTCTTCCTCCATTGACTGTCCTCTTCCATTAAGCACTTTCTAGACATTGTCTTATATATAAATATGCGATCACACTACAACGCCCCTATTGCAGGGCTATCCACCAGAACATTACTTTTGGCACTTTTATTCAAAACAGTATAATTAAATAGGAATACCATGACCTACTTACATATTTATCATTCTGTTACATGGTTTTAAATTTTATACCATTCATGAGAAGAGGGGAAAAAAATAAAAAAAAACCTTTGTACAATCTCAGTCTGCCCAGGTGTACAGAAAGAACTTTTTTCTTTTCTCTGTAATTTGAAATGATTGATCCCTCACATGTTAGGTAGCACTAAACAGCCTTTAAAATTATGCTTTTCAAATCTTTTTTTATGCATAGATCCATAAAATGGCATAGCGGCACAAATTAATCTGGAGAAAAACAATTAAATATATTGTCAATTTTTTCTTCCTTTGGTAGTCTAAAGTCTTATCACTCCTCAGATGTCTACCAAACAGAAAATTAAACCAGTTGACCTTATATGTTGAAGTATAGTTTAAACAGTTTTGTGCTGAAGCAAGTAACAGGCTTTCACACAATGGAAAGATACTGCCTTTCCCCCATATTATTCTTGTTGCATGTTTTTTTGAAAATCTGAATGGATATCTAATGATAACATGGTGGCCTATTCCTTCTACTTCCTCACTCCCAGTGGAGTGCATATTTCACTGTCTTTAAAATTACATTTCTGCTTTGCATCCCTGATTGTCCCATATAATTGTTGTTTAAGTAATGCATATTTTCACTCAATGCAAAGTTAATATGCCTGCTTATATTTTAAATGGATGCCACTGGCTTGTTCCCAAGCATAATTTTTAACCTGAAAAGTTCATGGAAGTCTAGTAGAAGTAGCAGCAAAGTTGGGTATTTCATACTTTTTTTGGCTGAAACTCTTTCTACCGTCCCTTGCAGCCTTAGAACACCAGAAAAAATATGATACCAGCATTCTAAAAGTTGCAGATCAAACAGAACCTTGGTAGACATTCTTATCACTTCCAAAACAGTTTGTCATATATTTCCTTTGCTTTTTGCAGTTTTCTTTTATAAAGCCTTAACAGTTTTATCTCACAGCTTAACAGCAGCAAGTAGCTGGTTTTGCATGGCAGTAAGATACAGCTTAATTTCTATTTTATGGTAAATTCTACAGACCCGCTGTGAATACACTGAGGTACATTATCTTAAATTGTACTGCTTAGTACTCCATTTCTGCCCAAATATTTTGTTTCTTTATCTGCAACACTTACAAGTCCAAGAAGTCAATCCGTTCCCAGAAACCCACAGAGCAGCCTATAATAATGAGGCTGATTTTATGATTTGCAGTGGAAAGGCAACTTCCTACTTTTTTCCAAGGTCTCTTGGGAATGGCTTGTACTTTCTTTGTTTCTTTTCTTTACATGGTCTACATAAAATTTAACTGCAATTAAATCAAATGACAATTGTAATTTAATTTAACTGCAATTTCAATTAATTCTAAGGTTTCTGAAAGACTTGGAAAAGTTTGACTGGTATGTAGCCCTTCTGGGTTTCCAGAGGCAGGCTTTAATTCCAGAATGGTAACACCATGTCAGAGCAGAGATGAGCAGCATGTGATATCTCCTAGCCCTTCTTATTCAAAGAACAAAATTTTTAACAATTTTGGTGGATGCTTCAGGTAGGCCCTTATTCTAAATAAAATCTTAACAAGAACATGGCCTTATGAAACCCTTGTGAGGTTTTGAAAGGCAGCTGAAAAAACACTGGCTGAAAGTATCATCTCATATGATGCTTACACAATTTGAATTTTCAGCATTGTCCCCAAAAATAATTTCAGTATTATTCCTTAGTCCTCCTTTGCACTTCATAGTGTCCTAATAGTTTGGGGATTTTTTTCTAATGAAAAGAACTTTAACTTGGCTTTACTTGATTTTCCTTTTTCTGTTATCTTGTCTAAACTAGCTTATTTACTGATATTCTACATTTAATTAATCATTTATGTGCCTTTTTTTTGACTGGGAACCCAGCCTCTTCAACAAGATACAGAGATATCCACCAGTTCCAAAACACCATACAGGTGGTAAAGGTCCTGAATGAAGACAAATTGGGGACTAAATAAATCACCAAGTAGAAGCAAAGAATGGAGAGATGTCTGAGACAAGAATGGCCTTGGTTCCACTGGCAGGTCCACCCGGAGTTACTCAAACGATTGGGCAGGTAATCTCCAGTGCTTAAGCGTATTCCACAAACCAGAGCCATATTTACTACTTGGAAACCTTTTCTACATCTTGCCTTTGCTTCCAAAGGGTGATACCAGCAGGGCATTTCTTACATTTTATTTCTTAAAAATTACAAATGTGTTCAACCTTCATAAATGGATTTTCATGTGGTAATATTAATGCTGTCACTTTAAATGCTTCATTACAGTATCTGAAAGTTTATCTTTTGCATATCTTTTCCACTGTACTTCTGGCAAACAGAGAGTGTTCTGCACCACAATTAAGATCCCATGAAACCTCATCTGCTACCGGCACATCAAGGCACTCTAGGACTACAAAATCCTTTCTGTCCATTAAAGCAAGATGCAACTGCTTTTATCAATCCCTGTTAAAGTGAGCCCTTTCCGTACTGTGAGCTAAAGACATATAATACACTTTCACATTTATCTGCTATGTTCTTTGTGGGGAAATGGTAGAAAAAAATTCATCTTCACATATTTAATTTGGTTTTGTAATAACCCCAGTTTCTGATAAACTGTATCTGCAGAAAGCTAACTCACTTTGGAAAGCATTCTGTTTTATTGTAAAATGATACAGCAAAAAAATTGTGCTTAGGGGCTTTTATTCCTTATCCTAACTCTAATTTTCTATCTCATGAGAATGTTCCTGAAAGGATCTTGGTATAGTAATAATCTTCACCATGCTTGGATGCTTTTTCTAGGGCCCTGTCCTCCACATATGCTCCTTTCAAATGACAATGCTGTGCTTCTACTTCTCTTTGGAAAACGGGACCCTCTAATGTGACTACATTTATTATCATGATGAGATCATCTTATTTTGATTAGTAATTAGGAACCCATAGATGCATATTTGCTAGTGGAATAGGAAAAATACCAAACCAAACTATAATCTGTAGCATAGGTTTTCCTTGGACTGTGGATGAATATGAGCCAAGTTGAAAAAAAAAAACACCAAAACCCCCCCAACAAGGCAGTATTGAAATAAAGAAAATAACTATCCTTAAAAATATTTATTTCCTTTGAAGAAATTTAAGCAGCTAAGAAAACTAATGAATTATCTTTAATAGAAATTAGTCCATTATTTCATGAATAGTAGACCTAGTAAAGTCTGCCTTCCTTCAAATTGTATCTTTCCTACCCCACCATCACTTCCTACCTCAACATCAAACCATACTCCTAGTGTCTCCACAAAACTTTCACTGTAAGTAGGAAGCTAGAAACACTCATTCCTCTTTCAGCAAAGATTTGACAAAAATGGCTTAAAGGTTCCACCAATTTCTAGGGTTAGAAAAGCAGTAAAATCACATAATCTGATTTCCTACAAGAAACAGTGTATAACTGAGAAGATTCCTGACTGCTCATACTTTATTGCTATCTTCCTTCTCGAGTGACTGCAGTTAATAAAATATACACCTTGACCAGTAAGGGAAGCAAGTAAATACACAACATATTTATCACTCCAAGCCTCAACCTGGATCCTGTAAAACTTTACATGGCTGAGAGCCATGAGCTGTTCTCACAGAAATGCATTAGTTGTTCCTGCGGCCTAGTGCTCCTTCTCAATCAGACTGCCCTTTTATTATTTTAAATCACTGTCCTCTTGGTGCAGACACTCATCATAGGACTTCTTGGACTTTCAGGTTCTCTCCACTGTCAGACAAATATTATGGTTTAAGTGCATCACTAGTCTGTTCGGGTCTAACTCCTGTGCCTTTAGTGCCCAAGAAGGTGTTCCCATAATAATAATCAATCAAGCATGGTTTGAGGCTTGAGGTTAACAGTACTGCCTACATGGCTAAAAAAAATGGATACTGATAATTAATAACCATTTGTAATTTCTTATTATATTGTAAACCTAAAGGCCATATTAATTAAGATTTGATGCTTAGAAACCACAGAAAAATCACCAAAACCTATACATAAATTTTAATATATCTGTTTTCCCTTTGCCTGTCTACAACCACATAAATGGAGGCTGAAAGGTCAGATCTTCCTTCCCATAAAGTTTCTAGAGCTGGCAATTTGCTTTCAGTAAATTTAAGAGCAACAGGCACAGGAGGGTGGATGCTTCCATGAAATCACAGGCAGTCAGACAGCCAAAGAAAAGCAAGTAACCATCAGTCTGCTAACTTCTTAACGTTAAGCACTCTTTGTAATTCCCTTTATAGAGACAATACGGGTACTTTCTAGGAAAAGGAAAAATAAAGTTTCTTGTGCAAATTTCCCAGAAAGCAAAATCACAGGGAACATCTAGACCTGATTTAACTGCAGCCAAGCTTCTAATATACTGTAGCATTACAGTCAAATCAAAAACCCTATCAAGGGACTGTAGTGTGATGGACCATGATCATGAAGCTGTGGGTGTGGGAAGTAGAAAGTTTGTGGCATACTAAGACAGAAAGCATATGGATAGGAAGCAGATTTCATAGAAAAGAATTGTCAGGGGAGACTAAGACAACTGGTTTCGACATTAAAAATTAGGTTTTAAGTTGTAAAGCTCTACATAAGTTCTGAATAAGTTCTTTCTATAACACAAAAGGGAGAATGACTCTTCTGCAGTTTTAGAAGTGCACCCATCTTGGGAATGACATTCAATCTTGCTACAGAAACATTACTGAACAATGTTGATTTTTTGCTAGCTTTATTTTGCTCAATAAAGATTTCCTTGTATAGTCTGAAACATTTTCAAATCTTCAATGCTAAGTATGAGCAATCTTGAAATTACCACTACATCTACAGAGAGTTTGTGCCAGCTGTTTTCAACTGGAGAGCAGATTGCAGTAAAATCTCCTACAGTGCTCTGAATCTGGAAAGTGAGCACAAAATAATTGTTCTCACCTGTCCTTCCTGTTCCCAGAGAAAAGTCTGGAAACAAGGGCAAAATAGAAAGAAAAAGAACTGCAGTAAGGGGGAGGGGGGGCGGAATTCTTCATGTAGCTATCAAAAGAAGGGAGAAATAAGGAAGAAGTGTTTGTCCAGTGAAAGACAGGTTTCCTACATAACAAATACTGGGCAAAGTGTCAACAAGATGTAGCTGGAGCATAAAGAGATCTTCAGTTACTGCCTTTATTTAAAAAATCCAATATGAAGAAAATTTTTCAAGGAAATACCTACACTGTACGTGATGATACAGTGAAGTGGTGCCTTACATCAACTGTGTGATCAAACACGCTTTAGAAATACTAGTCTTTTAAGACAGAAGACCACTCCTAATAACACAGATTTATTTACATACAAACATTTCTCAAAGAGGTCCATACAAGGCTCCAAGATCCTGAGCTATAGAACTGCAAGTTAACTTACAGAGGATGGCTAGCACATAACCTGACATGTCAGGTTAACTTGTCCCACTGGCAAGGCAGTGCACCCACAGACCTCGAGGGACAACAAATGGTAGCCAATACCAATAAAACAAGCTCCTTCAATGGCAGGAACATCTTGAGCTAGAATAATAAGAACAGGACACAGAGCAGAGGAAGAAGCTTAAGGTACTGAGGCAAAAAGCAGTCAGAATGTAGTTTTCTATATATTGCAAAATCGAAGTGTAAGAATCTGTCAATGTCACTGATTGTTTGGAGTTAAGACAAAACTTACCTTACAGGATGGAGTGTTCATTAGGTGACCACATTTCTATTCCCCTAGGAAAGGTGTATCTGCCTTACCAGTCCTAAAATTATAACGCAAACACTATTCTTGTCACTGTCTTCAGACCTGAAACAGTTTTCCAGTTCAAAACATTATAATAGATGATGTGTAACTGGAAAAAGATGGAAGAATATCACTTGCATTAAAGAAAAACATACTGCATTGAAGAAAACAATATTTTAAGAAGATTTTAATGATAATTATTTTAGACGTACTTTTGACAACTGTCAAACAAGGTCTGTGTCTGCTCATTCTCTGAGTAACTGGGTTTTGTTGTTGTTATTGTTAAAGATACAGAAAAAATAACTACAATACTCTTTCTGCAAGTAGCAAACTTTAGCAAATTTTATACATGAGACAGTCCCAGCACTTAGCTCCCAAATTACCTTTATAAGAAAAAACAAATCCTACACAGAATAACAAAATACCTTAGAATTACTATGGATTATAGTAATAAACTGTTCTTTTTATTTGATGCATTTTGATTATTGTAACAATCCAGAAAAAAGTTCTAGGTTTCATGTTAATTGAGAAACCTTGTTAAAGGAGAAATGGATAAGGTCAAAAAGGTAAAATTGATGGATGTTTTCCTTTGTTGCCTATCATCAATTCATGGCTTAGTGGCCATATAGCACATAGTGTAAGTATGGGCTTAGTACTATTCAGAAAGGACCTGACCTGCAAATATTACAGGTACAGTTGTTCTAGGTCTCATGGCATTACATTAGAAATACTGAACTATAAAATGAAGAACTTTCATTGTACATATCCATATAAAATTTTTTTTAAAATGGTAAAGAAATCCAATAAAATTGCTTTTGGATTATAACATATTTCACAGAGGAATGAAAACAAAACCAAAACATACAGCCAATTAGCCTTGTGAATTATCATCTGTAGAAAATAAATGGTAGAGTCCCCATAATTAGAAAAAAATGACTGGATCTCTTTTAAAGGTGTCAAAAGAGAATGACAAAAGCTTTCTTTGTTTTTACAGTTCTACCTCAATCCCTCAGACTTCACAGTCACCCTCCAGGCCTCTATCATTGAATATTTTGGAAACTAGTCCATTTAAAAGATAGGTTGAGCCATTCTTATATTGACATACATAAAGCCATTTTCCTGTTTTATTAGTCAAATTAGCATTCTATTGCCCTTTAAATGGTACAAGTTCAAGAGCATGGTTGTACATAACCTGGACATGTTCCTGTTTGATGTAATAAAACAAAAAGTTACAATTTCCAGAGACAAATAAGATGACCAAAAAAGGGAAATGAACAGGCATAGCAACATGGACTAACACAACAAGCAGTAAAGTAAGATCATTTCGAAGTAAAGGAGGAGCAGAAGTCTTACTGGGAGCAGAAATTTAGAGAAGCTTGTATGCATTGTCTCTATTAAAACATGTGAAACATGAAACAGCTGACGAACCTGCCATTCACTGTAGCTCACAGAAGGAAAGAAAAATAACACTGCACTCTATTCAGGAGTATTCCCTAACCTCTTAGGTACCTTTGCAAAACGACATTGTACATTGTGACTACTCTCATTTATTAGCAATGATTTATTTCAAAGTAGAAATCTGCAAGATTCCCTAGCTGCAAGTTATCTAGCATAAAACATTGTCAGGGTTATCAAGGGCAACAGGAAAATAATAAACTGGTCAGAGAGAGTTCCTGGAGATTAAATTAATTTTGAAGTCTGCCAGATTTGACCTACTATCCTCTACCACAAGCTCTGGAGAATAGCAGTTGGTATGGGACTAAGGTTTGGATTTTTGCTGGAAATATTGTTGATAATACAGGGATGTTTTCATGATTGCTGAGCAGTACTAACACAGTACTCACACGCTGTGCCAAGGCACAGGGATCTTCCTGTGCCTGACAGAGCCAATGTAGCAATCACCAGGAGTATGACTGAAAAAAGCCACTCAGGGAAAGTGATCTCCCTGACCCAGCAGAAGCTCAAACTGTCACACCTAAACGTGGCCTTGGGAACAACAACCTCAGCGATGTTTAGACAGTGCAAGTGAGTAAACCATCTGGAAGCTATTGTATGTCATTTTGTCACAGTAAGTGATGTAGTAGTTCATGCTGAGAAACACAACTTCCAGTCAAGTCTTCTGATTTAGGCTGTCCTGATCCATTTCTGGTTCACATACAGCACAGAGCACTGTAATAAGTACAGCACAATCCTGAACACCTGTGCTCAGCTCTTTTGCACATGCTTTCTTCCTTTATATCATCAACTCCAATTTAATCGAAAAATTGGATATAAGTGTCTTCTGAGAAAGGATAGAAATATTTCATGCATGGTGCCAGTAGGAAAGTTTGTTCTCCTTCCTTAATGCTGTGATGGCACTTCCCTTGCAGTCTGTCAGGTTTGCAACTGGAGTACTACAATGTGCTCTCAGGAACTGTTGAGTCCACTCATCAGATGCAGTACAGAAATTCTTGTCAAAACTGCCTGTGCCGCTGGAACTGATGGCCCATGCAATTCATCCTTTGTGACAGACATAGATTGCTTTCTTTGTGACAGTAGCTTCTTGTTCTGAACTAATGCACAAATCCCACACTTTTCATACAAATTGTTCCAGAATCTATATCCCAGAGTGTCCTCCTGCAATTCTGTTGGCATTTCTTCCCTGCCTTTGTTGTTTTAGAATCCAAGGAGAGGAATTAAGGCAGGACTACGTTCAAGTATTTTTCCAGGCTATAGCAGTCATGCAGAATTCATGCTTCAAGTTTAGCCAATATGCTAGGTAATGACTACCATCTTGTTCCAGGAAACTATTGTTTCACTTACCCATTTCTGCATTGTCAAAGGAATAGGACAAAGCATTTCTGGCAGACTTCTACCTCTCTCATTTACAGTAGATGTTTCTTCTTTATCTAGTTTAAAGAGGTATTTTAAGCTTATCCGTGTTGAAGGACATTGGGAAAGCCAGCAGCACAGGGGATACACTTAATTTTCCTGCATTTTCAAAAAATTTCAAGAAGTTATGTTTCACATAACACTTAGAGTACTCATGATGCTTTAGTTCAATCACATTTTCGTGACTTATTGCTTTTGTTGGTTTGTCCTTATGAAGAAAAGTGTCCAAACTGTGGAATTCTGATATTTGTACTTTTGTACTCCACTGCAATAATGTAGAAGTCATCCTACCAACTCAGGGCAGACATCCACCTGGCCACAGTTCTGCCTCTACTATGTATAAGGAAGAGGGTAAATAAGAGAAAGCATGTTTCTTAGAGCTTTGTGCTTCCCAAGAAAGTTAAACATTCTAGGTGTGTATGGTCCATGATGCAGCCTGGGGCCGGGATACAAAATTAGAAGCAGTAACCTATGACTCTTTGATAGCACAATTGGGCAGACTGCTATGAGAAGCCAGCTTTTTCATTGGCTCTCTTTTACCCTACAGCAACCACATTAAATCTTCTATTAAAAAAACAATGGAAGACCTTACATATGATCAAAGGAGGCTGATTCAAAAAGGCTGCAATTACCATCCTTAATAACTGGCAATGATGCTGAATTAAAATGACACAGGAAAATCTACTTTTTCTGTAGCTAAGCAGTAAAGACACAATCATCCCATGATACAAGAGGATGTGGTTAGAGATTTGCTTGGCCAATTAGACACACACAAGTCTACAAGTCTATGGGGTGGGATGGGATTCTCCTGTGAGTATTGAAGGAGCTGGCAGACGTGCTTCCCAAGCCCATTTCCATCATCTTCCAGCAGTCCTGGTTGACTGGCGAATTTTCACTGGACTGGAGGCTGGCAGATATTATAGCCATTTACAAGGGTTGGAGAGAGGATCTGGGAAACTACAAGCCTGTCAGTCTGACATCAGTAGCAGGGAAAGTCATGGAACAGGTGATCTTGAGTACTATCATGAAGCACATGCAAGAGAACTGGGCGACAAGGCCCAGTCAACACAGGATCATGAAAGGCAGTTCTTGCGAAACAAACCTGATGGACTTCTATGACAAAGTGACTCGACTACTGGATGAGGGAAAGGCTGTGGATGTGGTCTTCCTGGATTTCAGTAAAGCCTTTGACACAGTTTCTCACAGCATTTTGCTTTGGGCTTAGAGCTGGGTCTAACCCTATTTAATGTCTTTATCAATGACCTGGATGAAAGCATTGAGTGTACCCTTAGCAAGTTTGCAGGTGACAGCAAATGTGGAGGAAGTGTTGAACTGCTGGAGGGCAGGGAGGCTCTGCAAAGGGTATCAAAATATGTTGGACCACTGGGCTGAGAACAATGGTGTGAGTTTTAATAAGGCCAAATGCCAATGTGCACTTGGGGTACAACAATGCTGTGCAGTGCTACAGACTAGGGGATGTCTGGCTGGAAAGCTACCTGGAGGAGAAAAGACCTGGGTGTGTTGATTGACAGCCAACTGAACATGAGCCAGCAGTGTGCCAGGTGGCTGAGAAGGCCAATAGCATATTGATTTGTATCAGAAACAGCATGGCCAGCAGGTCCAGGGAGGTTATTCTCCCTCTGTACTCGGCACTGGTGAAACCGCACTTTGAATCCTGTGTTCAGTTCTGGGCCCCTCACCACAAGAAGAATTTTGTTTTGGTGGAACAAGGCAAAACTGTCCCCTCCTTCTCCCACCTTGCTCAGAAGCCAGGGGGTGCAGCCTCAGCAGCTGCCTGTGATTGGTACTGTAATGTACTGGATATAACTAGGTGCTATATGTCTTCCTTTCCTTGAATGAATATAATGTCAGAAGTGATCATGGGTTTATTATGCCAAAGACATCGATCTGGCCTGCAAAACAGGAATTTTGCTTTACTGACACCATGTGGAGAGACTGTTGCTTCTTCAATAACAAAAGCCTGAACTGTGGACTTGTAGTCCTCATCCAGATCCAGCATCCTGTCTCCTTATTTGCTTTGATCTGATATTGCAAAGTAACTGGGGAGCCAGACAATGAAGACCTCTCTCCCACCCATGCAAAAATACATGCCCATACCTAAGCAAGACTCCTACAACACAGAGTAACTAGCACACAAGCAGGGCTGCAATGATTTTACAGCAAGAAATTCTTGCCTTGCACAATGACTTGCAAGGTGTATGGGTGTGGGTTGGTGTGTAAATGATGTTACAGAAATCCACCCTGCAATGACCAGATAGTTCGTTGACTGTCAAAGCTGCGGGTATTAAAAGGACAAAGCTTAGATTTGTTTTGCCCTAAGCGTAGACTGATGAACAACCAAGCCTATAAGATCACACATGCTTCCTGTTGCTGCAGTTACAAGCTCTCCATAATATGCCATACATCCATCTCTTTCCAGAGACAACTTGGTAGATTTCTCATAGCTCAAACACCATTTAATGACAGAAGATTTTGGCATGTGTAAGAACTCGTTTAAAGCCTTGTATTAAAGAATATAGAAGGTGAAAAAAAACAGGTTTACTTTTCAAAACTGTTTTCTGCTTTTTTTCTAAAACAAAAAAGAAAATAGGAAAATGTTTTTTCATCAGCTTTACTAAACAATATTGACTCAGAATCTTATCATGCACATATGTGGGGCAGAATATGACAGAAGGCAGAAAACAATGTTTACATTGTTGTCTAGAATTTGTTCATTTTCATTACTGACATGCAAAGGGTAAAGATAATGAAGAGGGGTAGCTGAGAACTTGACATAAAATAGTTATTATTTTTTGAGTATTTTGGACCTCTAATTAAGGAGATTTCCACTGGCAGACTCAATGACAGAACAGTATAACATATATAGGAAGAGAAAATCTCTGCATTTTGCTAATGGCATCAGACTGTTTGAAATATACAGGTCAGTTGTAACTGATGGGCTCTTATTCCTTTTAATACAGCAAAATAAACCCCACATATTTGTAAAATCTACATTTCATAAAGTCAGAACAAATCAAAATGAGTCCTCACTGTCTTTCATTAGCTTTTTTTCAATCCGATACTTCTTTCTTTATGCTCTGTCCTTTCACAGATATGCTTTTTTTTCATGAAGAAATAGAAATCGAGAGCTTAAAATATCCCATATATTTGATTTTTTTAAGAAGTAATTTAAGTTTCAGGCAGTGAAACCAAGGATATAAACACAACTAAAACTCATGACCAGTCTATTCTTTCATTATTAAAGCCACATTTTTAAAGTCTTTCACATGACTAAGCTGCGAATCCAAAATCTTGTTATATATGGCCCTACACTTTAAGTAGCAGAAGGATGCTGAGTGACAGTTTCTGTACAAGAATTCCACAAGTTGCACTATAAAACACAGTTGTTATTCTTAGACAAGCAGCAGAACTTTAATTATGAAATACTTTAAAATGAATTGCAGAGATGAAGAGAGAAACTCCTGGTCCTCATTATACTGTATTACTCATTCAACTGATAAAGAAATACACTTTCACAAATACTGGGCTAAATTTATTCAGAGGAGTATTTTCACTTGTAGTCACTCAAGCACCTTTCTCTTTCCTCTTCTTCTATTTCAGGGAGTATTCTTATCAGAAACTTCAGGACAAACAGAAATAAGATCAGCCACAAATCCAAATAAACCCCAGAATTTAAATATCAATAGATTCCTCTCCAGTACCTGATTAATCCTCTCTAGAACCCAATTAATATCATGCACATGTAAATTCACGGAATTCAGTGGAAATAAAATTTTAGATTAAAATGGCCTCTTCAAGTACAAGGACAGAGTTATAAGCTAATTCAAAGATAGAACTCCTAAACTATTTCTTCCAATATGACATCAAACGGAATCATACTATCAAACTTGAGCATACACTACATTGCACCTCATGTTAAAGTTGTTGCACAAATTAAATATAAAATGCTAATAAAACAGCTCTGCAAGAGAGGTTCAGGGCAATAATGTTTGAATAAAAGATAACATGCAGCCCTAAATATTATCCAGCAATTAAAACAGCGGGAGATTTTCCAGTTATTGAGAGGACCAGAATACACAGCTATTGTACAGATATAAATAAGAAAAACCCAGAACCTTCAAAAACAATCCTCAACAGAAACAACTGTCTCTGGGGGAAGGAGGAGATTAAAAAAGGAAACAAAAAATTCATACCATGACATAAGTCATGTTGCTTGACGAACTCAGATATTCTGAATAATACCATTGTCCAAGAACTTAGGTAAATCAAAGCCAAATCACTAACTGAAGATCTGACCAGGAGAAAATAGAAGCTTGTATTTTGAATTACTAGCATGTGAATATTTGCGACTAGCATGACACAACAGCTTTTCATTTGTATTAATTACAGCATTGTTGGAGACTCACACATGATGGAGAACATTTCAATCTGCAGGTGGAGTGGCAGACTGTCTCTGAGAGAAAAGTCATAACTCCATTAGATCAGCATCTATTATACTGAAAATTCTGCTACTATGATAAGTGCTATTTGGAAAAATAAAAAGGACAAGAAAAATTAACAAAGAAACAGAACAACAACAACCTCTGAAAAAAAAATGAAACTTCTCCAGTGCCACAGTTAAACAAGTACAGTTGCCGAAGAGGCTTTTTGTAGATGGAGTTTTAACTTAAATCTGACCTTAGATTTTGATCACTTCAAGGTAAGCTTAATGTCTCATCACACTAAGAACTTTTGCTTTAAATTCTCTTACTTAGACTGTAATTCTGCAGAAAATCCCTAAACCCAAGAAAGGAAAAAAACAAGAGTGTACTAATGAAAGTTGTTACGAGGCTGCATATTCCAAGGGCAGATTGAAAGCATAGAGTAAGAACAAGTAAATAACAACATTTCACCTTGAGTAGCTTTACCCAAGTTGCTCTATATTTAAAGAATGTTCCAAGTTTTCAGGTAACATGCATTATACTGTGAAATGCTGTTCATTGTTCAATAAAGATTATACAGCATAAAGATGGTTGCCCAAGGGAATAATTTGTAAAGATGTCAGACACCAGATATTTGGATCACCAGTTGGTAAGCTGGGCCTCATTAGTGCCTCTATCTCCACTACTCCCAGTTCCCAGAAACTGGTCAAAATGCATGTTCCAGAAATTGCATGAAGCCTTTGTGTCCTTGGGGACAATGCTTTATCCACCTGCAGCTGATTTAAAACCTATTTATAGACAGATATTATAATACAGCTACTTCCACCAGAAGAGAAAGCACAACTTTTTGAGATAACTAATGAGTTTAAGGAGTGGTAAAGCTGAAAAAGGTTACTTTTCCTGACCTTTCATACAGGTCTAACTGTCTTAATGGATTCATGGGCTGTGGCACACAGGCTATTAGTACTTAATCCCAGATTCCCTTATAATAACAATGGAAACCATCTTCACAGAATTGCTGCAGAATCTCCTAGTGGTAAAAATGAAAAAAAAGAAAAGAATAAATAGAGAGAATAAATAGAAAATCATGAAATAGAGTGATAACCCAAATAACTAAGTGATAAGGAGAGGTCTGGCTGGTTAAACAATAAGCAGCTATAAAAGCACATTGGGCAGAACGGAATTATCTGCAGAAGTCTGGAGGAGGGACAAAAGAAGTCTACAAAAAGGAGGAGGGATAAAAATTAAAAAAATAATACTCAAAGCTGGAAATATAGAAGAGTGAAGAACATAAGAACATACTAGGTGCAATTCTTGTTTCCCTGAGGTTGTTTATAGAAGCAACCAAGGATCGAGTTCATCATTACCTGTAAAATCACATTCATGTTAACAATCTTGTACCTGAAACTGAGCTTCAGCTCCTTGCCCTTCTCAGGAAGGAAACCTGAGAAATAAACAGCTCTTTCTGTCCAGAAATACTTCACACAGTTAACCTTGTAGTCCCACCCTCCTTATCCACATTTTTGATACCCAGCCGCCAACTAGTCCAAAGATTGTCTATCTAGTAGTATGTAATAGTACTGTGGGTACTTTTCTGTAGCAAAATGTACTGTTAAAGATGAAATGTTTGGAAATTCTTTGGGAAAGAAAAAAATTTGAATAGGACAGTGATTGCGAAAGTTAAAATTCTGGTATTGAGTTTAGGTTAATACTATGGTCTACAACAGTGTATATTACTGTGAAAAAAAGGAAATAAGTTGTAAGGGTACATATTGCATTGGTGGTTTAACTATTTAATTTCACTAATTAAATTGCCTCATGTCTTATATGTTTTATCCATGGTTATAATTGTCAAGTGAGATTAATTCATAGAATTCTCTCACCTCCAGGGTTTAGACCATGCCTGTGCTGTTGCAATTATCTTCATAGTGTCCTTCCTTTCTGGCATGGCTATTGTTATATATGTCCCTTGAAAGACACAGAGTGTACCATCCTCTAGACAAAAAGAAATGTGCAATAAATAAACCTAATAAGCATTGTTGACAAAAAGTCCACATTCAGCTTAATGCTCATAAGCTTTCCTGCAGCAGTAAAATATTCCTGAGCTCCAGCAAGGGTGATTTTTAATACAGAGTCAATTGTTAGCAAGAGTTCAATAAAACAGTCAAGCTTTCCATTTCCAAGGCAGAATCATAAAATGTGCCAACACTGAATAAGTAGAAATAGAGAGCAGATCAAGGGCTAGGTTTCTCAGAGGATACAGTATAACCTGGAGAAGGTGTCAGCTAACCTTGGTTGAAGATATGGTCCAGAATTTAAAGATAAAAATTCTCTAACTTAGCAAGTTTGCTGGCCCTGATAAGCAGCATTAACTGAAAGTCATCAACAGATGACTACAAGGACTTGACATGCATATGGCTATAGCAATTGATAAATGCTGAATTAGGAGCTTCCTGAACATTTCAGATAGCTAAACAGACCTCAGCTTACTTCCCTATTCACCCTAAAGCTGCGAAACAACAATAACAAAACTGACAAAACTTCTTATGTGTCAACAGAAGATCCCCTGAACTTTCCCTTCCCATTACCAATATCACAGCAGCACACACTATATGATTTATCTGCACCTGGTAAGACAACAACTACAACTGATCCTCTGACTGAAAAACGGTTTGATCGTTATGGCAGCTGTATGAGAAGAGATTTATTGTTCCAGGGTGACAGACCTGAATGTCCCACAACAATAACAGCTTTCTGTTTTCCAACAACGTTTATCAGTGTACACAAGCTAGTACCTGCAAAGAGTAAGCTCAAAATCAGAGATATCTCCCAGGAACCAAATGGCAACACGATCTACTCTTCTGCCCAAATTAATCTATTTTATCTGCAGACAAGTATGAAGGTATAAATCCATGAAGATTACTTTGAATATCTCACATATGACATTTAGTTTGGTTAGAAAGTCATATGCAGTAACAAGGAGGTTGTAAAGAGGAGGGAGCTGGTCTCTTCTCCCAAGTGACAGGGGACAGAACAAGGGGGAACAGCCTCAAGCTGCACCAGGGGAGGTTCAGACTAGGTATCAGAAAGAAATTTTTCACAGAAAGGGTCATCAGGCGTGGGAACAAGTTTCCCAGGGAGGTGGTTGAGTCACCAGCCCTGAAGGTGTTTAAAAGACAGGTAGATGAGGTGCTCAGGGACACAGTTTAGTGACAGGTAGAAATGGTTAGACTCAATGATCCAAGAGATCTTTTCCAACCTGGTGATTCTATGATTCTATGAATGCATTTGGTGTACATGAGAGGTTATTTTTGTGGGATTACATTGGTTTTGCATAATTAGTGGTTAAACAAATACAGGCTTTGTACAAACTGTGGCTCCAGAGAGTTTCCACACATTTCAGATCTGCCTGTTTTGTTGTAGTTTGGGGTTTTTTTACTAAATGAAGTCGATAAATTAACATACTTCACTTTCAATAGCACAACGCACAATATATTGCTTTTAACACCTACACATCTCTGCTTGCAACATAATTTGACCCTGAGAATTAGACAGAAATAACTAAGTATTTTTTATTAAAATAGCTCTGATTAATTCTGACAACTGAGTTGCTCAGTTATGTTTTTATTATAGCTCAGAAACACAAAACATGACTTAAGAATATTCAGATCAGCAAAACCTTAAGCGTAAATCATCATAATCAACAGACCTAAATGCTTCTTCAAAATATGGATATTTTTCCATATTGGTATCTGCACATTTAAACATTATCTATAGTGATGTTTAATGTAAAGGATGTAATAAGTAAAGGTTATAGTATATAAGGAAATTCAGACAAATGCAGAGATGCAAGATTAACATTCATAATGGAAGAAACATTTTTTACTTCACACTGAAAAATCATAGAAAGAAGAAGCAAGAATAGTGTCATATTTCTCAAAGTATTATGCAGTAGTCAATACTGGAAGTTAATCTGAGATAACAACTTTCTGCTTGAAGACATTAAAACAATTTTCTTTCATACATTCCTAGAATCATAGAATCATAGAACAATCAGGTTGGAAGGGACCCATCGGATCCTCTAGTCCAACCATTCCTATCAAACACTAAACCAAGTCCCTCAAGACCTCATCTACCCGTGCCTTAAACACCTCCAGGGAAGGTGAATCAACCACCTTCCCGGGCAGCCTATTCCAATGCCCAATGACCCTCTGTGTGAAAAACTTCCTCCTAATCTCTAGCCTAAATCTCCCCTGGCGGAGCTTGAGGTCATTCCCTCTTGTCCTGTCCCCTGGCACTTGGGAGAAGTGGCCAGTTCCCTCCTCTCTACAACCTCCTTTCAGGTAGTTGTAGAGAGTAATGAGGTCTCCTCTCAGCCTCCTCTTCTCCAGGCTAAACAACTCCAGCTCTCTCAGCCGCTCCTCATATGTTCATTCATTGTACTTCTTGAACTTATGCTGACTACTTTCACTAAAGTAGTGAAACTACTAAAGAAGTAGTAAGACTACTAAAAGAATTGTAGTACTCCTTTCACAAACATATCAATTATTCTTTATACTTATTTTTCTTACAACTTTCACGACTCACTGACATTTTAATAAAAAGGCAAGAGGTTACAAATCCTGGAACAGTGGCTTTAAAAACAAATTAACTGATAATTGCTCAAAGCTATTCAAAATGGCATGCTATAAGAAAATTAAAAATGGAATCTCTCATCTAGTGAAAGGCTAATGTTGGAACTTTACTTTTCCCACTTGTTCAGTCTAAGCATGCAATCAAAATATTTTGAGGTTTCCTGTAGTTATTCAATAGTATCAGAAAGGAATCTTCAATTACAGTCATTTGGACTCAACACACTATAATATCGATAAAAGCAAGTTATTTGAAGACCACAACGCTATTTCCGAAACAGGAAAAAGTAAATTCTAGATACACGAAGCATTCAACCACCAGTAACTAAATAGGGAAGTGGAGTTTTGAGTAAATGATGTCTGTAAAGCATTTGATTGTGCAGCCCTTTTCATTCAATTCCTGTGTAACAAACTTGGAAGAATGAAACATGATTTCAACTGAATGTCCTTCTTCCTCTGCACTTCAATGATTGTGTCAGTATCTTTTCCTCTTACTGCCTCTGTGCTTGCCTGCACAGATTTAAACAGATTTCCATGAAGAAGATCTGATTTTAAGGGCTTCAGGTTTTAAGTCAAGGATCTTAACGGAATTTAAAACAACAAAGTTTCTCTGTCACATTCACACTTTATGCTATTCAGTCAGTAATGAAATGTCAACATGAATTCACTCAGCTGTAGAACAACTGTAGAAGCTTTATAAATGACACACAAAGCTTTTCTAGAAAGGTGAACTAGAAATGAACTCCGGACTAACTCGGTTTTATTAGCAGGAAAGCATACAGATGAGATTCTCAAGGTTTGAGAGTAAACTCACCATGCTACCAAAAGGCTCATTAATTACCTTTTTTATTTCACATTTCAGCAATAGACACACTTGCTCTGTGAAGGTGTATCTAGTTTGGCTACAACCAACATCTGTGCTCACTCCATCTAATAGGCCTTTTTTAAAAAAAAAGGAACTGCAGAGTCTCAACATAGCCCAGCATGTCTTCTTAATCTCTGATATGCGCAGCGGTCCTCCCGGTATTGGAAACTGTTACTGAAGACTAGGAGATGAACTAGGCTCCTAGAGGCAAGGTAATGCAATTCCTGCTTTTGGGACAACATTCAGTTTCCAGAGCAAAAGCAGGAAGTTGCACTCAGCACCTATCTATGCTAATACGCCAATTTAGAAGACCAAGCCAAATATATGAATGAATATGATTATTCTTTTTGTAGCAAACCAGCAGAAGATTCTTATGTCTGATCTATTGATCAGTTTCTCAAGCTCAGGTACTGAAGTCAGGACTAGACTAATCCTTTTCTTCAGTCAGGCACCCACAAGTCTAACCACTTATTCTACAAGAAACAAAAGTAGTTCTATTCTACTACTCCAACAAGAAGTAGTTTTGTTCTACAAGAAATAAAAGTAGTTGTACAAGAACTAACTTTTTAAAACACAGGTACTGGAAGAAAAAGACAGGATACTTCCATGGTTCATCAGTTGCATAACAGCTTTTCCCAGGTGTTTTTCCCAGTTGATCTTAAGAAGTTTTCTCAGATAAAGACAATTTATCTACTTAAGAAGTAAAGTGAAATGCTGTTAAAGAAAACTCTTTTAAGAAATCAGAAATGAGATTTTCTCAATCGCAGTCTTCAAGACTTTCTTTAAGCATTTTTTTTCTTTCTCCACTACTACACTAAAGAGTCATTATAGAAAGAAGCTTCTATCACTCATGTCTCATGAGTACCTAGTCAACCCCATCCTTCTGAGCAATTTGGTTCAATTTCTTGCAGGAGAGGGAAAAACACCAGGATTTCCAGGGCTGGGTTTTTGACATGGGATATGAAGAGGCAGAACTGGGCTCCTAGTATTCAGTAATTGTCTAGTGATTGTCAAAAAGACAATCAGCTGAGAATCAAATTTAAAACACATTACAGATGTAACTGGTGAGATGCCAGAACTTGGGCATATCTTATCTCACCAAGTGTGCTATCTCTGCAGGAACCTGATGAGTGCAGAGAATGGCCCAACCCACATATCAGGAGGGTGGAGCAAACCCTGGCTGGGACCAACACTACAAGGTTGCCCTTTCTGCCCCAACTTCAGCTGCCACTGGCTTTTGCTCTAAGGCTACACCAAGTCTGACAGTGTTGTGCACGGAAGTGAAAATGTCAGAACCAAGAAGGCCTCAAGACTGAGGTAGGAGGACAGTAGTTTTCTTCCAGGGCCACACAACCAAAGTGCCAAGTCAGAGGCCGGTTTAATTTCTTTCTATGTTGCTGAGACCTCTAGTTGACAAGGTAATCCTCAACCTTTTGTCTTTTCCTTTGTAAAGCCATTCGAGATCTTCTGAATGCAATCCTGAGCATGGTCTTTAATCACAACCCTTTTAAGTTTCTTTCTACTGAAACCCAAAGAGAATCTAAAGTGAATTTGTCACTAATAATCTCCCTTTGAAGGAGATTCAATACAGTGTTTATTATTATGCAATTGTATGAGTCTGCTACTGACTAGTAAATGGAAAACTCTTCACTGGAGAGCTGCAACTAAGCTTTCACAGGCAGAGCACAGAGGTAAAGTTTAACAGCAATGCAATTATGGATTATACTATATCTGTCTAACACTGTCAGAGTATTATATAAATCTTGTCACTTTTCTTGGGTTTTTGGGGCATGAGGTTGTTTTTTAAAAATATATTTGTATTTGGTAGTCATCTTTTCTTGAGGAAAACAGCTTTTAGGGATGGCTACAATTAAATAATTGAAATAATCAGCTACTTACTTAATACAATTAAAATGTTATACTTGATCCTGAAAAAAAAGGCAAAAAGCAAGCAAAAGTCTGAGTCTGCAATTAAACTACCCTGTTAGGGCCAGTCTTTTCAAAGGTCTGTTGGTCACAAGAGCAATCATTTCATGGGATATGTACAAACCTAGACATCTTTTAAAAAATATCCAAAATAACCATTTTAAGGACAACTGCGAAAGGTTCAGATAAACATCAAAAAGGCAAACAACAGAAACACTCTTCATTAACAAAATTGTGAATATGCAGTAATGACACTGAATTCAGCAGCTATTTTTAGTTAAAGTTATTCTGAAGATCAGTTTGGAGAGGAGAAAGGGGGCATGAAACCACAAGGAAACGGTACAGTGCTTGCCCTGACAGCTTGTACAGAGATGAGACCTCCTCAAGAAAAAAAAAAAAAAAAAAAAAACTATAGAGAGCAATATGGACAAGTAGCCTATAGATCTGAGTTATTCTGCAGATGAAAATTACTCAGAGCTTAAGGTAAGACTTCCATTCTGCCCCCATTAGGTGACCCACAAGGACAGGGCCAATGCCCAGCACTCACCATAAAACCAAGCAGTGCAGGACCCCCACAGAGGCAACACGGATGAGGTCTCCTTTGAACCCTCAGAGGAGAAATTTATGCAAGAAATAGGCTGTGAATCTACTGAGAGTCAGTAGCAAAGTCTAGACCCATGTGGAGACTACAGCAATATATAAACACCAGATAACACAGTAGGCACAAGTCTGGTCTGCTTTTACTCATTAAGGTATAAGTAGAGTCTCTTTCCTGAAAGAAAGAAATCTGGAAACAGGTGGTATTCCAATGGCTCTGGTTGTGTCACTTTGGAATATGTTCTGTGTTAACCAAGTCTTAGCCAGGCCACAACTTGAAGTCACTATCTCATCACGTTGCATCATTTCTATTGCTACTTATGGCCAGAATGAAGATGTGCAGAGAAATGTGACAGAGAAGCAAAACCAACAAGCAAAATTATCTCTCAGTTCCTACACAGATGTAAGGTGAGTCACTTCCTAGGATCAGAGAATCCAGTCAGACTGACTTACTCCATCTGTGCAGCTTCTGTTCCAGGGACTCCATTGTCTGTATAAAGGTATAAATTCTTGAGCAGCTTTTAACAAATTATTATAAAGAGGATCACTTTCTAGAGGAATAACCTAATAGTAAAAAAATGTAGACTAACAGTAGGCATGCACAAACATGTATATTGTGTTAATCACAAACAGCTTCATGGCTATGAAGTACCAGAAAGTGGCAAGAAGAGGGCATAAAAAGAATCCATAATATATCATAAATACCTCCTAGACAGATTAACACAAAGCTGTAAAATTACTTTAGTGGAACCACTCTGAACAATCACTTTAAAACATCTATTCTTGCAAATATACAATTTCTGCATCAACAAACTGGTTTGCCTTTTAGAACCGCTTAGTATCATCTCCAGCCAAATGACTGACATAGTATAGCGAGGCAAAATCTGCTATGAGGTCTCATGAATCTTTGTACAGGTTGTTTTGCAGCTTCACGAGGCTCTGTTTGTCAAAAAGTAATGTAAACAGCTGGAGGGTAGCCACATTGATGGAGATCCGTGAACCAGTAGTGAAATGGTGGTTTACATGCCATCTACCAAAGGCATTGGTCCATCTTGCTATCCCTGCTAGATTAAATTTCATGGAGACTCATGTGTTGCAATAAAAAACTTTTAATAATCGTGAACTATTTCAGTGTATATTTAGTCTCTAGCTTGGAAATGAGCATTAGGTCAGGTAACAGTCCTGGTAAATACAGTATAAAAACTAGCATATCTGTAAATAAGTATTATACCTTATACTTGCATTTGCCTTAGATTACCAAGCAACAGCCTTCCTCCTTACCCACTCCTGAAGTCTGATGTCCTAAGAAGAGTTTATTTCATAGAACTACAGAATCATAGAATCATAGAATATTTTGGGTTGGGAGGGACCTTAAAGATCATCTAGTTCCAACCCCCTTGCCATGGGCAGGGTCTTTATTTACACCCTTTCCTTTCCATAATGCAAACTGTGCTCTGAAGGGAAGTCTAGGTGGATTTTCAATTCTCTGTGTGTAAACTCTTGGATCACATTTTTTCTGACAACAGCTCCACAACATGGCATGCCACTCCAGTTGTAGTCCTATTGCTTAGAATTTGTCTGAACTAGCTGGAACTTACCATGTTCACAGTTTTACCCAAAATCTTTTTTTCCACTCTGCTATGGCAAGCCATTAGTGGAAGTTTTGCTTATGGTAGTGTTAACACCAAAGCATACACAAAAAGCAATTGCAATACTGCAAAAAGAATCATAAAGAGAAAAAGAAAAAAATTAGGAGAAAGTATTGATGGTACAAGCTGACATGGGAAAGGAGTGACACAATGAAAAATATCATTCTCTCAGTTCTCCTTCTTAAAGAAGCATAATTCTTATGCAGAACAATAATATCACTCATTACATTGCTTAGGGTTGTAGAATGAGACTGTAGGTGAGAACAAGTAGAAGAAATAGACAAGAAATGAAAGGTGGTGTGAGAAATAAAGCAAACAAACAAATAGTAAGTTTTAAGCATTGTAATTCCAAGTCAGGTAGTGGAAATACTCTAACATATACCAGCTTTTTTTCCCTATATACAGCTCTAGAAACAACATTTATGCCCATTTTATCTGGGCATAAATGCCAGAGACATGAGTGCCTACAAGAGAGAAGGAAACACTTTTTCATCTTGTACTTGCATGGGAGCAAAAATGCAACATCTGTGCACATTTTTTAATCTACCTAAGTATTATATCTCTGCTATCAACAAGCAAAGCTGAGCTGAACTGAACTGTTAAACAGCTGTAGATCTATATATTGCTTCCACTAGCTTCAGCAGTGATTTTATCATTGCTATAAGTCTCCTTTGATGAATGATGGTATGCTGGCCACTGCACGGAAGGAACAGATCAATGCCCATGCATGGAGCTGTTTATTTGCCAGCTGTACCCATTGTACTCAACAGCTGTCCTGGTTTGGTCTGAAGCAGAACATATTATCTGACTTTTCAGCTAAGCCTCTTTCAAAACCTCTGCTCTTAACGCTTACCAGCACAATTTTTCAGACAGTGGTTGCCTCTAGAAGTCATAAGCCTGAGAGATATCACCAAGATAACAGGACCTTGGTGCTCAGAGAGACCACTGTTCACATCTATTCCTATGTAAATTAAGGTCTTCCTAGAGTAGCTGGTGAAGGCTGTCACCTGCAGGGAGGAGTTTATGGGACAGGTGACCCAAGCCTGACCGAGGAAGTATTCCACGCCACACTTGTCACAGTCAGTGTAAAAGATTGGGGATTAAGAGGTCAAACCCTCTAAACACATTTGTCTCTGCCTCTGCACCCATTTGCAGGTTCCTGAATCCAGTTCCTGAGTCCTACTTCCACCTACCACTGAGGCCAGTCTGGGAATTTCCCCACACCTGTCCTGCAGTATCAGTAGTGATGTATCATTATCATATGGCAGCAAAAAAAGGAAGCACAAAGGTAGCAAAACATCTTTGCTATTTTAAAAAAAAAACAGAAGACCAAAAATAAAAGTTGGTCACTCAGATAATATTTGAAATCAAGGTTCTGATTGCCAAGCTCTTAAAAGAAAGCTTACCTCTTTCTGCTTTACAACCTAAAAGCAGTTATTTTTTAGCAGACACCATCATCGTCCCACACTTGGTTATTGGTTTGTTTGGTTTTGTTTTTTTAAATAGCTTAAAGTGTACAATCTCTTAATTTTTCATACAGGGAATTAAAGTCTTCTTTGCTCTGGGTATACACTTTTTTTTCACTGAAAGGTGCACAGTATTCACCACTATCAATTCCCACCATTTAGAGCATGAATGATGGTCCCAGAAGTTTATACATCTCACTCAGAAGTGAAATCTGCGATAACTGTTAATAAAAATATGTCTGAGAGAAACTTAATAAGGCAAAGAAAAAAAACAGAGCAAAAGAGCACCTCCACAGTGGTTCCTCTATACACGAGGGATTAGGTACGGTCCAGAAAGACTCTCTGGCCAAACTAACCCAGCAGTAACTACAAAAAAAAAATGTTACTGTATATTGTGTGTTCCTGACCAAACTAATGCATTTTGAACTCTAGACTAGTCCTTCAGAATGTAATTTTTTAAGTGTATTTAGCACAAATTTCATTTATCCTAGCTAAATTGGGCACATTTAGTGGCCTTTTTATAAAGTGTATAATGATTGCAATAGAATTATATCAGTGAACTGAACCATATGACAAATATACATACTTTTTCAAAATTATATATTGAACTTCAGATGAAAAAAAAGATAATTGCTTTTTTTTTTCCCCATGTTTGAAATAATTCTGTTGTTCTCCTGGACAGGAATCCCCGCTGTCTGACTTTTCTCAAGTGACTCCAAAGTTTTCAGAAAGTGTCCCTTAAAAGAGTCTAAAATACTGCAATTGTAAAAAAACCCCACATTTTCTCAAAACGTATTATTTTGCTTCCCAGATTCAAAGCAGAGGTGTATGGAAATAAACCCTATCATACAGATTTCAGCTCAGCTTACACCACCCTGCTCACTTAACTCGGGTCAACAGTTCATTTTTCAAGACTGGACATTATGAAGGGGAGAGAAAAAAAAGATAGATTGTGGTAAAACAGAAGCTAGTTATCATGATGAAGAGTCTGAGGAAAATACAACTGTAAGAAACAATGATCCTTGATATTCACTTTGTAGAGACAGTATTCAGAAATTAGAGGCATGTTATACCCAGGTTTTTCCTGAATCTGAACATTGACAGCACTGCTGCTCATTTCACTTATAGGTTCATAACATCAACACCTTGGATTCGTAGAGGTATTGTGGGTTTTAATTGTAAGGAGGAGACAGCATTCAGGAGAATTCCACATAGTGATGTAGACAGCTAGATTTTGACAGTACTTTCGGCACATAAACTTCCCATAACTCGTCCCTTGCATAATTCATCCAGCTTTGGAGAAGAGAATCAGTGGATGATGATAATAAAATGAATGCTTATTTTCTCATGTGTTCCTCATTTCCTTATATGAAAAGGAAATAAGGCAGGAGGAAGAAACAAAAGGGAAGAAAAATAAACACCACACAAATCAGAATTATTCTCACTGTAAAGACATTTGATACATGGAGCGTAATTTAGAGGCTAAAACTCATTTTGTATCTCTAGCAATCAGAACAACAAAGAGTCAATAAAAAACAAGACCCAGCTCTAATTTCACCTGGTCCACTTTAACAAAGGTATAACTCTGTCTCCCCTTCTCCCAGTTTACTTCACTCTTGAGGTAAAAATATTGACTACTGGAAAAAAATAGAGAGATCCTATAAAATAGTAGACATTGTAAGTGAAAAGAAATGGTTGAGAAATTATTTCTCATCTCATTTTAAATGAACAAGAAAGTCAGATCTCTGCTGAAGTCAACTACATAGTCAGATAATCCATAGCACAGAAGGCACTAAACATATGTGTTTGCTTAATGATGGGGTAGTAAATTTGTTTGACAAGTGGCTAAACAAAATACAGATAATCTTTACTCTTCTTTCCTACAGTCTTTTGAGAGGCAACAGCTCAGTTTCAAAAGCTGCAGACAGTATCATAGGCTATTGCAGACTGACACATTTTTAAAAGACCTTGTGGAATAACTTCACTGCTGGCTTCTCTGCAAAAGACAACAATGAACTGTTTAAATGCTTCTCTGCAATGTTATGCAGCAAAAATGTGGCTAGCTTGGGAGGACTGTTTCAGGTGACAGGCATCTCTAGTGATATGTAAAGTCTACTGCAATGTTCATTACCTGCTAGGTCTGTGGAATGGTGGGAAGCACAACGGTTTTCAAAGTTCTTGTATTCCAAAGTAAAAACCAACATAACTTCAGCTGAGGTAGAATCTCTGGTTTTAAAAGGCTTATTGCTTCACTGTTTCCAAGTCACATTATTATGAAATATCTTTCCACATATAGAATTTTCAAAGCATTCATCAAATGCTCAGTAAGTGTCAGATTTAGTATCCTAGTGAATTACTTATTCATCAGTGGAGAAGGTTTTTCCAATCAAAACCCTTTGTCCATCTCTTTCTATAATGACCATAATGGGCTAATTTTCCAGCCCAGCCCACTCCCACTTCCTCTCAGCCTGTGGCAGAGCTGTCTATGATGCTAGCACGGAGATCTCTGAAGATGATGACATCTGAGAAAACCTGAAAAGAGGAGGGAGATGGAAATATTTAACAACAGCAGCTGCATCCCATTCAAACGGCTTGTCAAAGTACATCCTGATTGGAATAAATTACATATCAGCATCTGAAAACTGGAGGGGAAACAAGGTGTTTACAACATAACACCTAGTTGGATCAATTCCAAACTGTGACATCTGTCAAACCAAGTTGCCTTGACAAAGCTAAGCACAGGTTCCTTTCCAAAGCTGAAATCAGCACATTAGCATTAAAATATGGATCTTCATTTTGAATGACAGCATCATTACATTAGCACATAATCAACATAACCTTGCAGGAAAATGCAAGATTGTGTTGATGCAAGAGGGGGATGCATCTTGACAAATGTGTTAATACTCCAAAACTGAATAAGCCTACAGAAAATTATCAGATTCCTCAGATAACATACCAATTACATTTTCCTTACTCTTTAAAGGAATGGCTTTAGGAAAACAAGCAAACAAAATGTTACAATAGAAATTCTGCCATCAGTAGTAAAAGCAATTCAACAACAGACTCTACATCCAAGTAGATTCAGTGAAACTCTCCTGCATGCCTTCAATGCAAGTTTCCTTTCCCCTTCCCACAAAGTAACAAATGAATTTTGTGAATCGTCAGACCAAGACTAAGAGTAGACTGGAAGTTAAAGTCAGATACAGCTGTACTACATGGATTCACCAGGCTTCTTGTCTGATGCAAGCCTGAAGTCAGACTTCATGCATTTATGTTAGCCAAGTGTTGGGCCTCTGTTGACCAGAAAAAAATTAGATCCTTTCTGAATGTACAACACACAGCTATGTCACATGAACAGAATGACAACTAGGACCTTGAGACAAATGGGTTTTACATGTCTCCAGCTCTTGTTCTTTGGACTATACCAGAGTATTAATCCTAATAAAACTCAGCAACAGTCAAGGATAACAGACTCTGCACAAGTTGCCTGTTTTGCACACAGGTATCAGTCATGATCAGCAAAATAAACAAACAAATAAACAAATAAATTCTTATGGTAAAGCATTCTATACATAGGTGGTTTTTTTCCTTTAGTGCAAGAAGGGTTTAGACAGTATACAAGTGTTCCACAGTCACACTTAATAGTTGCATCTGCTCCAAGAGAAAAATACCACTTCTAGAAACAGAGAATTCAGAAGTTGGAAAGGAGAGAGAAGAACGTCACTATACATATAGCATAACAATGTAAAGATTATAGCATTACCCAAAGATGACAAAACAAAACAATCGATCAGGTCTGGGTTCCCAATTATTGGAACTTAAACAGATTTTTAAAAAACACATTAGCCAACACTGAAAAATCATATTCCTTGTTCCTTATGCTCTCACAAGGCAATCTCTCTGGTAATTTTATGGGTGAAATTAAATTTGTTGGGGCATGTATACAAAGGTGGTATTAAGCCAATACAGATTAGTGGCACAAAGAAAAAGAATTTAAGAAGGGTTGATTTTTTTCTTAAGTTATGTATCACTTAGCTTTCTAATTGCTGGATTTTAAGGGTAATGATTATATTTTCCAGGGTGACAGCCTGTGTGCAGTTCAACTTCCTCAGTTTTGAAGGGCAGCTCATGGCAAAGACTGTCATCTTCCAGCAGTGTACAACCCATCTGGCTGCTTTCCCCAATATCCCTTCCAAGAGTACATAATAATGTGTCCAGGAGGCAGCCTCTGCTGAGCAGGGATAGTTTTTTCACCATTGCTTTGAATCCCTAGCTCAATTATTGCAGAAAGGAAAATTCTTCTCGCTTTACCACATCAAATAGTGGGTTATGGCAATTACCCTCATGTCTCCCCCTCTTTCAGTTTCAGTCACACCAACTTAATACTCAATATCCCACCCTCTTTCTGGACCCCAAGCATTATCAGGAGTACAAATAGACCCTCTGATCTAACCCTTTTGATTCACCTTCCTCACTGGGTTGCTTGCTTCATTTAAAGATAGGCAGCTGAATAAATGTATTGAGCTGTCTTCATTTAAGCAGAAAATGACACTGATTGTCACTAAATATAATGAGTGCTGTATGTATGTTTCACTGGAACCAGAAGTTCAAATTAGCCTGTCAGAATTTGGCTGTACCCTGATGCCAGCCTGTCAAGTGACACAATTAGCTCAAGAGAATAAGGAAAGGCTTGTCAAAGCCATCAAGGCTTTCCATTTGCTCAAGTCCCATCCCTATGCTCACTGTCTTTATTAAATCTAAATGCATTTTGTATTTGCAGATAGGTAGATGTCTCTTTGCCCCATTTTCCTCAACTCCCTCATCACCACCACTCTCTTATTAAAACCCCATCAAACCTGTGGAAATGAAAAGGAAGTAATTTCTTCATGGGTCCCTAAAGTCTAGTTTTCTTCCTATGAAAGGAAATTTTCCCTATAGTTAGAACCTTATTACTGGTTCAACTTTGCTTTTCTTGCAGAGCTCAAAAAAAGCATTCAAATAATATTGGCTTTAGAGATGAACCGAAAGAGCAGAGACTTGAAGCAGAAGAGTTGTCTGCCTTACAGTTCTTTCCCCAACAGCACATATAGAGGTACAGCATTCTTGTCACAGACATCTCAGAGACTAGCAGGAAAAAAAAGCTGAAATCAAGCTCAGAATTGCTATCTTTTCCTTCAAGGGCACAGCTGTGTCTCATACAAACTGCAAACTCACTAATCCCAAACATGTCCAAAACTGACTCAGAGGCTGGCAACTCCGAGCTGCAGTTGGATCTACAAATCAGCCAGCCTATTCAGACTGCTCCTTAGCAACAGCACCTGAATTTTTTTCCAAAAGACCCCCTCTCAGTTCCTTCCTAGCACTCAGGTCCTTTGAGCTCTGATTCTGCACCACCTCTTCATATAACCAAAGGCTATGTAACAATACCAGCTTATTAGCAAAGAGAGGGGAAGGAAAAAAAAGAATGATGGAATGTCATATGCCATTAATCAGTATTTCAGTGTTTTTCCTCCTTTGATCATAAGAATATTCTTATTTGTACAACGGTTTACAAAAACTAGATTAAAAAGCAATCTCTGATCTCTTCCACACACTAGACTCAGCCATGCTGCTGGTGTTCCACAAGATATGGAACCACACTCACTGCTAATAGTGGAGGCAAGGGCACCTTGTGAAGTGCTCTGAAAGCTGACCAGAGCTGTATGGTATCTCCAAGGGGGCAGAGAAAGGGGTATTCACATCCTGATCTTTCTGTGCCAGTGGGATCACAATCCAGCAATGCTAATTCCTACACCGGTCTTGCAGCTTGGCAGAAGATGCTGTCCAGCTTGTTACACACCCCACAGAACAGTTTTCCTGAGGATTATGTTCTTACCACTGTATTTGAAATCGTTTCCCTTAAAGGAAGAAACACCCCGAATTTGTCTGCATCCCTTGGGGCCACTTCCAGCTGAATCTAAGCATTAAAAACTAAATTGATTTAATTAAGGAGATAAAATCAAACTTCCAGCTGCAAGGCTGAAAATCAGGTTACAAATAAGACAAAGTATCTCATACGGAGATCCAAGATTGTGCTTACAAGAAGGTATTTTGTCAGGTCTTAATTCTCACATCTAAGTTTGTGTGATGCCAAGGTAGGAGTCTATGCAAAATATATAACAGTTCTTTTGAGTTCTGCATATCATAAATAGGTCACACTGTATGAAGTGTTGGTGCAGGAGACTACTTGCCAGCACAGATCTTTCAACTTTAATGTCACAGTGACTGATGTAGTAAGAAAGCGTTTCTTCTATGCTTGCAGCCAGTGCTCTTGGCCTCACCCTTTGTGACTTGACTTTGCCAAGAAAAGGGGAACAGGTACCCTGGCAAGAGTGGGCTCAGGGGCTAACTCAGCTTCCCACTGCACAGTTTGCTGAATCCCTGGCCCTGTGGCAGCAGAATGGGGCATGCAGCAGTACTTCCACTGCCTCAGTTTGGTAATGCATAACTCTAGCATGGGCCCATGGTCCTTGACAAGAGAGGAGAATGAAAGACACTACAGATCCACATGTAGAGCACAGAGAGCTTTGAGGATAAAGGAAGAAAGCTGAGAAAGAACCAAGACACCTCCTCAGGTATCCTCTGGTTCTGTGATCAAGATCAAAAGGCAGGGGAAAAATATTGGCACTGAACAGCTTTCTTTGCCTTACAAAGCACCACCTGAGACCCCACACAAGCTTCAGTCAGTCTAGTGAGTTTTCATCCTCTCCATGTTCTGACACAAAATAACGCCAAGACCAATCAAACGGTAAATATGAATTGACCTTATATTGATGGACTCTCTTGATATAGCTTGTACACTAACCTTTCAAATAAGACAGTTTTCCTTCTTACACTTTTTTTTTGGAGGTGGGGGCTGGGGGGGTGATATTTTTTGACAAACTTTCAAGATTGATCTAATACAAGTGATGTCTATTCTTATGGTAAACTCAGCAGCTCTCCTTAGAGGGGATACTTACACTTCATGTCCTATAAATAACTCTCATTTTAATTCCATTTTTAGTTATTTATTAGACAATTTAGTGAGTCACTGGCTGTGACACTGACAGACATTGCCTTTGGAACTGCAGTTATGTAAGGTTGCCATTTTGCAGCTATCACACAAGAAGTTTTCATCCATATCCCCATACCAAATATGTATTTTTCATAATGATGATGTGTCAGAGGAGGATGTACCCCATTTACATGTGTGGATAATTTAATCAAAGGTTTCACCTGAAGGAAGGGAACCAATGAGTTGGTGTAGCATCTAAGGCTCTTCTCACACTTCTAAGAAGTCTGCAGGGAAGAAAAAGATAAACAGTGGAGAAATAGAGAAGGAAGTGAAGAAAAAAGTTATGAGGAAATTTCAAAATGGAATAAAATAAGGTTTTGCTGTAGCTTTAACACTGCTTTGAGATACTTAGCTTTCCTGATGGGTTTTCTCAGTGAAAACTTGTCCCAGTGTTTGCATGCCACCAAAAGAGGAGTATATTAACTGACAAAAAAACCAGTCACTCTTGGCAGGAAGTTTTGCACTTCAAATATCTTTTCATCTAACAATAAAACATTGGGTCTTATGTTAGTAAGGATAAGACTTATCTATTGGACTATGAGGACATGTCATCTAGCCTACTACATACTTTGTCTATATATTGCCTGGCTTAAAACCAATATTTCTGCACTTTAGCAGATAAAAAATGCTCAGCTTAAAGGCTTCCCTTTTGGCTTTGCTCTTGAATAGCTTAATATGCTGTCAAGTGCAGAATGTCTTTCAGGAACTAAAATCCAAGAGGGCATTGGAAAACTTGCTCCAGTGCACACTTTTAAATGCTAGTAAAGCCAAAACAATCTTCACTGCTTCTGTAGTTATGCATAACAATGCGAGTCTGAGGGATGCATTCTTTAACCTGTATAATACCTCTGAATCTCAAGTCCTCTTTTGTTTATATTTTTTGTCTGTAATAGGAAACATTCCTCATGACCATTCTTCCTGAAACTTCTAAGATACCTTAAGATTCTGAAGTCTACATTGGGCAACCTGTTTGCTCCATTGTATAGTTTGTGGTGATGATGACTTAGAAACATAGAATCATAGAACAACCAGGTTGGAAGAGACCCATCGGATCATTGAGTCCAACCATTCCTATCAAACACTAAACCATGTTCCTCAGGACCTCATCCACCCGTGCCTTAAACACCTCCAGGGAAGGTGAATCAACCACCCCCCTGGGCAGCCTATGCCAATGCCCAATGACCCTTTCCATGAAAAAACTATCCTTAACAAGGGTGCTGTACATCAGCATCTTTCCTAGTCGTCAAGGTTGAGAGAATCCTTGCCACAGCAGAACCTCAGTAAGTGACCAATAAGTATACGGAAACTTTGAAAACCTTAGGTAAGTGGTATAAAGGATTGATTGTGTATATATAATACTCTAGATATAAAAACGTTGACTAAGTCTGTGGCTAAACTAAATGTGGATCCAGTCACACCTAGACTCCCCTCTGAGGAGTTTAGGAAATAAGCGGATCCTTCCTGAACTGCATGGCTCTATGGGAGGGTCTCCCGGACAGCTCTGTCTTCCCTTGTACTCTATGCAGTAAATAATCAAGTGTATTTTGCCATGAAATCTTGTTAAATGTTGTCACATTTACCATTGAATATTACTGGCTCACTGTTTTGTATCAACGAAGTTTATTGTTGCTTCTCTCTTACCAGTAAATTGCATCACTCCATCTGCAACATTTGGTGAAGCTTCAACCAAGGGCTGCTAAACAAAAAAAACCCCAACAACTTCAGTTTCATTGAGTAAGAAAAAAATAGAGCATGACTAGTGCATTAACACACTTAACTATTAACTAGACAGGACTCAAGCATGAAAACATTTAAAGTAAATGTTCCTGATGGTGCTATTAAATGTTAAATTTTATGCATAGTAAATCATTTTGTAGACTGATAAAATAGCTTATTTCTGTGGCTTAGGAGATGCATAATTAATACATTTTTTCTAGCCACCAGTGTTTAATTATTTAGCAATTAAACATGGAGTCTGACTAACATTTTGATGGCAAAAAGCATAAAAATCTTTTGAAAAACCCTAACATTTTTATGAAGAACATTACAGAAATAAGCTATTTTTAATAGAGAATTTTTATTATAATTTATTTTAAAATAGCATATGTGGAACTCTTTAGGCCTTTTTGAAATCTGGGGTAAGGAGAGGGCTTTCCTCCTCACCCATTTTGCTCTTGAATGTGTAACTCAGATGTTTTCTTCTCGCACTGACATACCAGGGGCAAAAGAAGAGCAAAATCACTATGCGAAACAAACTTAGAAAATAACTGCAATGCTTACATTGTCTTTATATTTGATATCAGACAGAACCAAGATTTTGGTTTCCAGATCCATGACCTGTATATTTGATGAATATGTCCTGTATAACAGAAATCAAGCATACGTTTATTAAGAGAGCAGTCAAAGACCACGTCAACTTGCAAGTCTGGGAAGGGAACCCAGAACAATGTCGTTTGTTTTGAGGAGAGTTATGGGAGGATCCTGGACACAGCACACAGGATCAGAGGGAATCTCTGTAGGGCAAGTACTGAATAGAGAGCTATACCATCTTGGCATACCACTATTTAAACACCTATGTACTCATATTATTAATTTTATAAAACCACTAATGTATCGTTGCCTCTTCTCATTCCCATATACTGAAAACATTAAGTGAAATTACATTACAAGGCAGTGGTTGGATGCTACCCAACAGCTGAGTAGGAATTTTTTGTCTTGCCTTCATACATCAGTTTGCTGGGCTCATGTAACAACCCATAGCACAGGCAGACAAGTTTTAGGGCATGAACACAAGCAAAGGGGTACATGGGCAAGGGACTCAAAGTAAGGGCAAACCAGTTCTCCGCATCACAGCTGACGCCTGCCAGTTAGCAGCCCAGCCTACTGCAGCTCAGCTCTTGTCAAGTTTCTGGTGGGAACTAGGGGAGTTTTAAGGAGAACTATAAGCATCCATTTGAAAGAGAGTAATGAGGTCAACTCACAGTGGTCACGCAGAGCAATGGAGTTTCACAAGACCTGCACTAACAGAAGACAAAACAAAAGTATAATACTTGCCTGAAAACATTTAAAAATTAGGGCAAAAGCATCTGGCACTTCTGGTTTCAGGTGGTTACTAGAAGTAGGAGTTAAGTTCTCAGTGCTGGGAGAAAGGATACTTAGTCCGTAAGAGAAAAGCTATGGTTCGTGTTTGATGTGACACAGAGAAAAGAATGTGCTGGTGAAAAATGACATGTAATACGAATGATGATTGCAGCAGCAGTACATAGTTGTATCCTAAATGAAAGGAGAAAAGGATGGATTCTTAGAAATAGTTTAAAATGGAAAAGAGAGAGCAATTTAGTGGGGAAAATAAGCAGGGTTTTTTTCCTGGGGAAAGAAGTTTCAACCTAAATTATTCTATACCCAGGAGTGCAGATTTCGGTATAGAAAGAGATAGAGAAACAAAATGTAACTCTTCAGCAACTTTCTTATCCCAGGTTAAAAGCTGATACCTCTTTTTCCTTGCTTTTCAATGTATCGCAGCATCACCTGTTCACTGGAGTACAATAAGAACCAGTACAAGCTGGAATAAATGCACAAGGAGCACTGCTGCTTTGCAAGAGACTTTTCTGGAGCTTTTCCCCAACACCCTCTGAAGGCATAAAAGAAGCTCATAGCTGAATAATGCAATCAGCAGCAATTCATTGCCTTAAAGTTTGGTAAATAAGCAGAAAATGTAGTCTGTGGGGGAATGTACTTTAGAAAAAAATGATTGTATGGAAGCAGATCAGAATTTCCTGTGTTAATGAAAATTTTACATACTTTGTACTTTATGAACACACAGTTCAAATGCTATGCTTCAGGGGATATATCATTATAGGTATGGAGTTCAAAAACATTAATGAGAATACTGGTCAAATCATATGGATTTGTAAAATAATTTTTTTAATAAATGTGAAATTGCTAACGAGGAAATTTTAACTTCCATCCAGAAACCAATTAAGTGCCACATTAACTAAATGCATGCAACTTGTTCCACTGAAAGGAGTACATGTTCTTAGCGAGTGACTGCCTTTGCTCTCTTGAAAAACACCATTGATGACAGGAATTATAACATCCAGTTTTGTTCACTCAGGAGGTAGGCCAATTTTACTACATTCTACTTACACCCTTAACAAGTTTGCAGATGACACTAAGCTGGGTGGAAGTGTGGATCTGAAAAGTGTGGATCTCTGCAAAGGGATCTGAACAGGCTGGATTGCTGGGCAGAGTCCAATGGCATGAGGTTTAACACGGCCAAAGTCCGGGTCCTGCACTTGGGGCACAACAACCCTATGCAGACTAGGAGAGGTCTGTCTAGAAAGCTGTCTGGAGGAGAAGGACGTGGGGATGTTGGTCGACAGCAGACTGAACATGAGCCAGCAGTGTACCCAGGTGGCCAAGAAGGCCAATGGCATCTTGGCTTGTATCAGAAATGGTGTGACCAGCAGGTCCAGGGTGGTTATTCTTCTTCTGTACTCAGCACTGGTGAGACTGCTCCTTGAATTCTGTGTTCAGTTCTGGGCCTCTCACCACAAGAAGGATGTTGAGGCTATGGAGAAAGTCCAGAGAAAAGCAATGAAGCTGGTGAAGGAGATAGAGAACAGGTCCTATGAGGAAGGTCTGAGAGAGCTGGATTTTTTTCTTCTGGAGAAGAGGAGGCTGAGGGGAGACCTCATTGCTTTCTACAACTACGTGAAAGGAGGTTGTAGAGAGGAGGGAGCTGGCCTCTTCTCCCAAGTGACAGGGGACAGGACAAGAGGAAATGGCCTCAAGCCCCACCAGGGCAGATTTAGGCTAGACATCAGGAAAAAAATTTTCACAGAAAGTGTCATTGGGCACTGGCAGAGGCTGCCCAGGGAGGTGGTTGATTCACCTTCCCTGAAGGTATTTAAGGCACAGGGTGAGGTACTAAGGGGCATGGTTTAGTATTTGATAGGAATGGTTGGACTCGATGATCCGATGGGTCTCTTCCAACCTGGTTATTCTATGATTCTATGATTCTACATTTTCTACTTATTTCAATAACACAGAAAGCCATAAGTCGTTTGCCTTTAGCTGATAAAGCACGCATGCATACACAAGTGTTCACCATTACTATTCTGCCACGTCATTTTATGCTAGACGTGGTGAGAGCACCACAGTGACAATATTTACAAAGGAAATTTGCAAGTTTTTAATGGAATCCATGGAGTCTGTTTACATGTACACTGAAGAATAGACGTTTTCCAAGGAGGGGGGGTGTATAAAATTTGTCAGAAAGCTGAAATTTCCAGACTGCACCAAAAATGAAAAGGTTTTCATGCAGATGTTGCCTACTGGGAGTTTTAATTAAGTGCTTTAGGGGATATCCTCTGTAGATAACCATGCTCCTTGGTCAGACTGTCTCATTTCCCAATGTGCCTTGCCATTTCCACACTGAATAAGTATATGACCTTCCGGAAGTGTGAGATCCTACTCCTGCTGGGAATGTTCACAGTGGAGAAAAAATAACTAAAAAACAAAACTACAGCTTTCCAGTACACCATTTCTAGCTGCTAACAAACATTTTGCAGGGAAAGTGTGATGCTTTCTCATGAGAGCAGGTGCACTTTTCACACACCAACAAGTAATTGAGTCAAAACCAGTCTTTCAAAAAAATAATTTACTTAGGTCTAATGCACAGACAAAACAAATTTTTTCTCTCCTAGAGAGCATTCCTGGGTTTGTAACAACATTGGTGTACTGGAGGAAGGAGTGGAAGGAAATCATTCGGTTGGTTGTCAGGTGTCAGGGTGAAAAAAAGGAAAGAAAAAAATTATCCTAGTGCAGACTGAAATTCTACTTAAAACATCAGCATCAGTTTTGAGTGCATGGTGATGGTCTTCAGATGGGTTAAGACTATCCTCAATTGATATGATATCAATTAAAATATCTGCACCTGTATTATCTCTCACGGTTATAGCACTATCACTTCTCTTTCTCCCATGGTTCTGTAGCCTTATCCTGCAAATTAGTTTTAGGTGGCAGAGGTGTTTGTTACAATAACTACTTTGGAGGCCTACTTCAAAGGTGTCGGAAACAGAATTTTGCCTAGTTTCATATGCCACTGCAAATACTTCATCCAACTCTAGACATGACAGAAGGTTTTGTTCAGTCGTCTATACAATGCAAAAATGATAATTACTTAGAACAAATGCATGAATATTACCATAACAAAAAAAATATATATTTCATCCTACTTCTAGGCTTTACTTTTGGGGGAAATTAGAAGTTCAAGAGAACAATTAATTTTCTTAAAATTTCTTATACAAATGTAGGTGAGTTGTGAACAAATTCCTTTTGTTTGATAATACTCAGCTGTAGATTTATAGGGTTTTTTTTGTTTTTACCTGCGGCCAGCAGTTTCCAGCAGTTTAAAGTTTCCATTCCTTTGTTTCACAAAGTCAGTCTGTGATACTGCAGGTAAAAATTCTGTTTGTGGAATGCATTTTTATTATTTCTCAATAAATATTTTATGCACCTCATTCCACATCCAGCAGTACTCCGGTCACAAAAGTTAATAACGAAAGTCTGCAATTATGGATGGTGGCTGGTTGCTTAGACTTTACTGCCTTAGAAGTTCTCCCTGTAGTCATCCAGGATGATATAAATATGTTGTAAATGCCCTTATTTCCAAATATACTTTGATGTTGCAGCAAAGAGCAACATTTGTTAAGATAACAATGTGTATGTATATCAAATAGTATTAGGTACCTTTCCAGTTCAGATAGAATTATGATGAAGCACAACATATGTACACTAAGAAATAAATAATTTTGCATATTTAATAATGGTAGTATATTGTTTAATAATCCTTGGCCTTTGTGAGTATACACACTTCAGAAAAAAATATATGGATACTTTCCCACTCAAGACACAAAAACTGTGCCCTGCATATTTTTTCTCCTGGAGGGAGTAATCAACCTAATTTGCATGCACAATATCATATATCCATACCACTATTGCACACAATTTTCACAGGTAAAAAATATCTGAATCAATAGGATAATTCTTATAGAAAATCTTCTTTCTTAGAGCACCAATGGAGACATGCCCTTCCTAAACCATCTAGACTACTTATAGCAGCAATTCCACTGTCTGCAACTTACAGGTTTTCCAGTCTGTTTTTTTTTGCAAGATGAAGGAGTTTAAAATAGCAATGATGAGGATTCCAGAATGGCAAGATTGGAAGAAAATAAGGTTGTTTTCTATTTTTTTCAGTTGCAGAGATAGAAATAATCCACCAAGTGAATGTGTCCACATTGTACTTAGCAACCTCATTATATCAAAGTGATCTTGAAAGTGAAATACCTCAATTGCTACTGCCAAGGTCTGGACCATGCCAGTACTTCAGTTCTCTGAGTGATGAAACAGTTAACCCAATTCAGATTGCAAGGATCAACCCAGTTACATAGCCTAAAATGCACAAAATAAACAAGATTTTCTAGAGGTCCCTGTAGCCCTATGCATTTCTGAATAGTTTTCAAGTGCATTCCATCACATTTCCTCCTCTTTTCTTTCTATCCACAGGTTTATCAGTAAAGAAATACAAATCCAAGAATTCCAACTGTTTTGCTGAAACCTTGAAGCATGGAGCCCAACAGGGCACACTGTCATCTGCAGCCTCATTTAAATACCAATCCATACTTGAATTCCAAGGTGCCATTTAAGCAAACTAGCAGATGCCTACATAGGAAAGTAACCAAATTTTCTCAATAATCCACTTAGGTACCTAGGACACCAGAGGTTTCTCAAAAATCAAGCAAAAGCTGAAACTGTGCTGCCCTGCAAGACAACAGTACTATCACATTGCATAAGCAGATGCCAGACTTCTTACATCATGAACACACCAAAAAGGTATTTACATAGCTGAGAAATGCAACCCAATGATGATACATAAGACACTGACAGCTCAGCAGTTATAGGCTGAGATGAAGAAGCTGGAGGCTAGTTGTAACCTCCCTCCTCTGCCTAGACAAAGCTGCATCATGCACAGCACAGAATCACATCCTAGCTGTGGCAGCACTCTCTCCTGTGCATGATGCTCCTCTTTGATGATACTGAAATGTTCACCAAGTGTGAGAGAAGAATAAATAAGTGATCAAGTGATCACTGGGACACTCAATGGGAATTGGGACATGTGGGTTCTCTTCTTCACAACCAGAAATATTTCATTGTACACCCAAAGTGGAACATACACACCCCCCCAAGAAAAACAAAGGAAAAAAAAAACCAAAACAAAAACCACCCAATCACAAAACAAATACATAAATGAAAAAAACCAAAAACACACCACCAACATACCCTATGAAAGCAACTGAGGCAGAATAGCCTATAATCCAGATGACTCACCTGCAGGAGAGGAAAAAGAGTTCAGTTGTCTTTACTATATTACACAGACCAGTGATCTCCGATTCAAAAGTATAACACACTAGTGCTTAGAAGGCCTGAATTTCCTTCCCTTAACTAAGCAATAATCACAAAAGGCAAGACTGACTGCAAGGGTATAGGAACTCGTGCCAGCAATGAAGGGAGTCTACTAAATACCTTTGTTTTCACACTGAGACAATATGTAGGTACAAGTACAGATGGTAGCATTACACTTTAGCATGGTACAGAAACTAGATCTAGTTGAAAACTTATAACAACAGGGAATAAAAGAATATCTGCAGTTCTCCATTCAGTGAAAGTGTTAGCTGTTATACATACAGAAAGGTATTGCTCCATCAATATAAACTTCTATGTACTTTCATATTGTTAGATAAACAAATAAATTATATAGTCATGGTTTACCAAAATTGCCATTGCCTTTTTGTAGAAGCAGGCCAGAATTCCTTAATTGCACACATGCAGGCACCAACTTTTCTCTGAGAAGAGATCTCCTGAGTATCTATGCTGATGGAAGACTCAAACCAGTCATTTATAGATCCAAGACAACTACCAAGATCACATAATAATTTTTCAAGAGATTTTTCTTCCTAAAGATCCAATTCCACTCAATGCTATTCAGAACTTCACATTGTAGCACTTACTAAAAGAATTATTACCTGCTCCACTGTAACCCATAGCCCGGAGCAGAACCTAGAGGCTACTTTAGGAGGCTTCTGGACTGTCTAGAGAGGACTGACAGCTCATCAGCTGCTAAAATGTGCAAACAGTTCATGGCAGACACGGAAGCAACAAGGAAGTCATTAAACTAAAAAAAATATGTAGCAGGCACACACAGAAATCCTAAAAAAGGCTACCCTACAGGAACACTACAACCCAACTGAAATCAGACATTGTGGTTAGTGAATATTTCCCTTCCAACAAACATTCCTGCCTCATAGCTAGAGGACACTAGGTATTTCTGTCTTTAAAACAATTAACAGGAAGATACACAGGAAAGACCTCTTCTTGAAATCTATATCCTTGTGGAACTCCAGAATAGAGCTGAAATTCATCCCAAGTGGACTTGAACCCCGTCACATCAAATTGAGTGCAACACACAAGTATAAAATGATGCAGTGCCACCTCTTCACATTATCACTGAAATATTTGCAGAACCCAGCACCAAAGTACTTTGAGTTCCCAAAGAGAAAATAAAACAAGTTTGCCTGCTGTTTTGCAAACAGCTTCTAACATCCCTGTAAGGTGAAGGCTTCTCATTTACTGTTCTGCTTACAACACTTACTGCCACCCTTCAGGCAGACTGAAGCACACCACACCTTATTTGCGAGGGGTTTCTTTTTCTAACCTGTTTCTTCCCATCCCCATTACCTTTATAACATTTCTAATTAAATTTTCAGTAATTCTTTGACACGTAAATAATAGCTAGCTCTCAAAGATTTCAGAACATTTTGGATCCTTATTTAGATTTGAATTTGTCTCCCCACTCTTATCTTCATTTAAGAAAAGTAAGAAAGACAGGCTTTTGCATGAACTCTCTTTTTAAAATAGTAGAGCATACAAATGTACCTATTCTGTATAAAAACCTACCTTTTCCAAAAGCAGCTTTTGATCCTGAATATTGCTTCTGCAAGCTATGTATGTTCTCATTAGTGCATCTTGCTCTTGACAACTGCTTATTTTCCTCGTTGTATTTTTTTGTGGGATTAACATACCTCCTGAACAAAGTTTTTTCTCCAGCATAGTCCTATCTCCATAATGAGACCACATCTGCCAGACATACTTCAAGGGGAAACATTTTTTGCAACCTTAAATGTATTCTATGCAGGCCTAATAGCAGGAAACACTGACAGCAATCACACAACTCTGTGTTATCATCCTCCCCAAATGCTGATGTCCTTTTATAGAATCATAGAATAGAATCATAGAGTCCCCAGGTTGGAAGAGACCCACCGGATCATCGAGTCCAACCATTCCCACCAATCTCTAAACCATGCCCCCTCAGTACATCATCCACCCACACCTTAAACATCTCCAGGGAAAGTGAGTCAACCACCTCACAGACTCACAGACGTCCAAGTTTCCCTTAAACTATATGATTTCTATCCACAGCTTCCTAAAAGCCTATATTACTTACTTTTATATACTCACCCTTTCATAATATATCATTAGCTGCTTCCCTACCTAGCCCGCTGGCACTACACCAAATATTTTCTTATCCACCTGTAGGTCCTGAAATGTCCATACTACTCTCAGCTGTAACCCTAGTGCCAGGTTGTCTTGAACTGCCTCCACTCCACAGCATCCTGAAGAACATACTGCAGTATTTCCCAGTCCTGCCTAATATTTACTAGTCAAGACATTGGCCCAAAATACTGTGCTTTATGCAAACAAGCAAAGAGATAAGGCTGATGGAGATTTTAGACACTTGAATCTGCTTCTAACTAGACAGATAATGCAATGGAGACATTAACACTTTGTTCACATTATCAAACAGCTGGTGGTAGCTTAACAACTAGGTTTTTCACTGCATACACACACAGTTTTACACGTTATGTCAAAAGTCATTTATGTACCTTACTAATATCATCTTATGTTTGGTTCTTTTTCTTTCATTAACAGAACGAAATGTTAATTATAATAACTTACTACTGCAACCCACTTCTTGTATTTCATTTTGTGGGAAAAATAAGAGATTGAATACACCAACTGTTCAAGGTTAAATAATTTAATCACTTTGGATAATTGTTTAATTAACTAGAAAAACAACATAGAAGAAATACATGCCACGTTATGATTGTATGTCAAGTCCAGATTTTGTAATGACTTGAGGCAAGTCTCCCATTCCTGGCTGCTAATAATAGGGAATTGCTTGCTCACTTAAAGCAGTATTGACTTGGAGTTGCAATAATATAGTGTAGGTACATAGCAGGGGACAGACAGACATTGCAAAGACCTAAGGAGATGAGTTCACTTGCTTCAAGGTAGTAAAGAATACTAAGTCTTTTTTGCCTGCTGATGGTAGTTTGCCATCCTGAAAGTTACCTTCATTACTGTTATGAGTGGGAAACAAATGTTTCATGAGATAAATGAGACATGCCAACCAAGAGAACTGCAGAACTGAAAAACAACACATGACATTGTGTAGTTGTGTCCAAATTCAAGACCTACGTAACAAGAAAATAATAAGAAGAGGCCCTCCCAGATGGTCACGAAATGGATACCTGTTGCTAATCCCACAGTATGAACCACCCAAGGACATTTTCTCCACTCTAATGAATTCTGCCCATAAAAGTCTTCCTCACTCCAAAGGTCTTTCTGTGTTTCTTTTTCCCTTTGAAAGCAGATACTCTTCATGGGTTTTTTTTCTATTTTTACCTGTTATTATGCTCAGACTGGCAAAACCCAAAGCATTTTCTTTGCATCATTTGGACCATGATAGTCACTTGAACGAAATCCCACTACTGTTGGCATGGTGGTGAGACTATTGTCATGAAAGATTTCTGCTTTTACTTGAGACAGAGTGTTTTTGTGATTATTCAGAAGCCTAGTCATTTTATGATGTCAATGATGTTTCAGTTAGTGAAGGACACAGTCTTCCTCCATCAAACTGCATGACCAAATCCTCATTAAAAGGTAATTTACCTTTCAAAGACTGCAAGAGGAAAGCAGCCAGATGTCCTCCTAAGAAGACTTCAAGTTTCATTTGAGAAAACTGATCTAATGGTCTAACAGTAAGGAAGGTGAAATAAAATGTGAGGCAAGCTATAAAGGGTAAGAATGTACTTCACCCTCTAAAGTTTTAAGATTTTAAGAACAGGTTAGACGAGTGTTGGGACTCAGTTAAGTTTCATGAGCACACTTACAGTTCTGTAATTCTGTGATTCAGGCACTCACCTCAATTACCTTGATCAAAAAATTTGCAAATTTGAGCTTGATGGATAATGACAGTTTGACTTATCAGAATAGAATGGGGTATAGAAAAACCAAAACTTCTAGGACTGTGTCATCTTCACCACAGTGCAAGTAATGTTGGCTTTAAAGATAATTCCTTTTTCAATATAATTTCTCATTTCATTAACAGAACAGGAATAAAATAATATTTACATGGCATTTCAGAGTGCAGAAAATCAAATCTGAGAAGAAAATAACTATTCTGCTGCTAAAGAGAAATATCTTTGTTTAATAAAAGATTCAACGGTAACTCTTTAAATCCAATTAGGAGGTCTGTTCTCTTAGGCTTAATGAGAGAAGTGTTCTGTTCTAAAGAGTTCTGTTGAAACTTCTACTAAGACCTTGGATATTTACTAGCAGAAGACATTAGTAGAAAATGTTTAGGCACAAGAAGACCTAATTAAAGACACTTCGTAAGAGGTACAAACATATGATAAAAAAAATAAATAAATCTCAAATATCCATTGTCCAGGAAGTTGATATTCTATTGATAGCATCTGTATTATAAACACTGCTACAAAAACCATAAGCACATATGTTAGTCCCTAGACTCACCATTAAGGTAAATAGCTTCTTTGATGGTGAGGCTAATCCGTACTTAATTAATGCTGTTAGGCAAAAGAGGTTTCTTCCACATATATGTCTATCATCAGCTTGCAAACTGGTCCATGCAGCTAAGCAGGTGCTGAGATTCTTTTTGGAAACCAAGAGACATGGATTTGCTGAACAGTTAAAAAAATGAAAATAAAAAAAAAATCCTGCAGTCAAGTTTAAGGTTCCCTCTTGGCATTTGCCAGCACACTGAAATCAACCCAAACTCAAGGCAAATTAAGGTAAATGTAAAATAAACCATTTATTGACAGAAGCTGAAGAGATAAGACAACTACAAAATTTACAGAAAAAAACATTAAAATATTAAAGAAACCTTTCTACTTCATTTAACTCTAAAGTTGTACATGAAACCCACTGTTAGACATTCAGAGCTAAAGTCCCAGCACCTAGTTGCTCAATCAAAGGAAATACATAGCAAGCACTCACAAAAATCTCTTAAGAACTTCTTTTTCAAATTTTCTTTCTCCCAGTTACTTCTTTCGAAGACGTCATTTCATCTCCCACCCTCTGGCTACTCGCTTGTCCTTTAGAAACACTAGTGTTCCCTGGGCAGTCAGCTAGTGACTGCTGTGGTGCACGACTGACTGCTAGCCCTTTCTGAAGAAAATGGCCAATCTGGGCAGTTTCAAATCCTTATGTGGATAATCTTCATGCTATGAACTTATATTCCTTTATACATAGGTTACCTTGCTATTCATTTGTACAGTTATCCTGCTGGGATCAATCTATGCATTGTATGACTGAATTTCATTTGTGAAAAGACATAAAGGTAACCAGTAACTTCAGGGTAATAGTAGAACTGCACTGACTGTTCCCTAAGCTAATATTTGAGGTATAAACTGACATATTTTTAGATAATAATGCTGTTTATTACAAAGAATTATCATAGTGTACCTACCCATCTGTTCTAATGTTTGTCCATCTCAGTGCCAAAATCAGAAAGAACCCGTTGGTATTTCTAAATATTATTAAGGATGGCTTTCTCCTGAGACAATGTCCCTACTATCTGGAAGTTATCAGTATAGTGATGTACCCTGTTTTCTTTGGCAAGACCTTCTCTCCAGGAGAAATAATTCCAGGAATTTCCAATAGTGCAACAATAATGATCCATTTTTCACAATGAAGTAAATCCTCCAGCATCATAAAGTGACGACTGCAGTAGTGGTCCTTCTACCCTTATAATGAATATCACACATAAAGAAGAACTCGAGATGACCTTTAAAAAGCCCCACAGAAAAATTTCATTACCTAGAGCTGAAATGGAAGGAGAGCTATTGTGAAACTAGAAGTTTCCTATCTCCACCTACAATTAGATATATCCATGTTAGGTTGAAAAGGATTACAAACAATACTGGAAGACAAAGTCCACAATGAAAAATATGAAAAAAAACGGGGGGGGAAGTTGTACTGGGTCCAGCCTGAGTGATTAGGTATATATGAATCCACAACAGCTCCTTATCCTCTTGAGCATTAACTATCACTACCATAAAACCATTAGGAAATGGAAAGGATTGTGTGCAAGGCAAAATAAAACTAATTGAGGAACTGGAGGGATCAATTTATAATCTGAGCACGAGAAACTGATCCAAAAGCTGTTGTCAGTTGGAGCATTTCTTAAAAGGAACCACAAAAAATTATGCTTTGCTTGTTATCATCCTATGCTATCAGCATGCACAAGTGTTAGAAGCAGCCAAAGGTGAAGAAATATTATCTTTAGTTATAAATACTAGCCTGAGTATTTGAAAGCTTTATGAAAATAAAATGTTGGTAAATTTTACATAGTACAGAAGAAAAAGAAATAGCAACTTAGTTCATTAAAGATGGTGTCAAAATGTAAATAAACTGTGTGGCAGCATACTTAGTGGTTAAACCCAAGGGAGGAACTGGGAGACAGTGTGAGAACTATTCCAAATTTGTTACACGATCCAGGCCAAGTTATTTAGCTCCTGTTTGTTTATCTGTCTGTAACCTGGGTGTAAGAAAAGTTATTTCCCAGATGGCAGCATGGTGAAACTTAATTGATGTTTGTAAACTTCTAGCAGAGAGGTGAGCACAATATTACATTCACCTTTTGGGACCTCCTACATTTATTTCATAAACGCAATAAAGATAAATTGAGGGTTACAAGAGGAGAATTATTAAAAATCTGCTGTAATAATTAGAGAGTTCAAAATGCGCATTCTTGTTCACAGAATACTAATCAGTCCTTGTACATGCATTTAGATGAGGCTCAGGTAATGTCTGTTTTACATTGTGAGATGAATGCATATATTGCCCTGTTATAAAATTCAAATCAGTTTCCCCTGCCCTAATTTCACTGAAACGACCAGGAAACAAAATCCAAACAAAACAAAACAAAAAAGACAGAAATATTAAATACGGAATTCAAAAATTTGTGACAATGGTATTTTAAGTTACCCTTAAAGTACATTCCTGAGCAACCACAAATCTCAACAGCTCTCCATTTTCCATCTCTAAAACAGGACATGGGAACTGGCACCATGGGCCCGAATTCAGAAAGCATTTTCCACAGCATGCTGTCTTCAGTAGTGAGCAGCACCATATGTTGCTATATGATGTTCCCTTTCTATTCCACAGATTAGATATTCTGGCTTACTTCCAACTCCTTTCCTGTTTTGAACAGTAACTGTTAAATTCTGTCTACTCTTGACTCCCACAGAAAAATCTTGTCCTCACTCTTTAATGACCACGTCACAGCTGGTTTCAACACCCAAATGAAACTTTTGGTGGCAAATCATGGAGATAATACCACTGTCTTTCTGTCTTCCTTTTTCATAGTGACTTTTTAAACTGTTCTTTAGTAGCACAGATGGCATAAAATGGTAGATTCTGACAAAAAGTGGTTCACTAGAAGTTGGGAGATACTACTAATTCCCCTAGTACCTGATATGGCACTCTTCCTCAGAAGACAGGGTAAAGGGACTACAGGTCCCAAACATTTATGTTGTTGGTTTCATTTTTTAAATACATCTTTATGGCCAACATGGAATCATGATTTGATATGTCTACATCTAAGACAGGGACAGTAATGCCTCATTGGTGGATCACATAAGAGTCCACTGCAAATGAGGTATTTCATGTTTCGCTTGTCTCAGACAATGGCTTGAGCCAGAAACAAGGTAGAGGAAGAAAGGTAAGGATATTTTCATTTTGGCAGCTACAAGGTTTTATAGGTCTGCACTAAGGCTAAAACCTAACAAGTCAACTCCATGAAGTAACTTCTCCAACTTGATGCCTTAGAGTGTCACTTACTAGAATGACAAAATGTTCATGAAATTTGATGAATAAGAGTAGCAAAAATTAATTTGAATAGCCTTTACTTTTCCCAAATAAGAAACAACTGCAAGAAATCTCAGCTCCCCATGGTTATTATTTTTCTTTTGGGAAATGATGGGTTTGGTTGTTACTTGTTTGCTTTGTTTCTAAAAAAAAAGACTTTTTCCAGGCTATCAGCTATAGATTATGCACCTTCTTATAAACTGGGATGTACAGTCTATGAGTCTCTTTGATTAAGTAGCTTTCCAATAAATATAAATATATCCATTTAACACACTGATATCTCTGGGTTTGTCTTGCTTGCTGTGAAGTATGAATGCTCCCATATCCCCTTTGCATTTGCTTCCTTACTAAGTTGGTTATAAAGATTCCATTGTCCCCAGGTTGTCCTATATGGGCCAAAATAAGATGTTCCTTTAGCATCAATACAGTTATGCAGTTAGCAAAATCTGTGTCTTCCCTACTTTTTCTTCACATCCTTTTACAAAGATAAAGAGAAAGAAACCTCATAGCAAAAGTATAATTGAAGGTGTTCACAAAAAACAGTTGAAAGGGCTAGTTCTTTTCTTCAACTTGTTTTTTTTCCAGGCTTTCTGCAAAATAAGGAAGAAACTTCCAACTGATCTGAATCCAGTTCATACTTTCAAATCAATTATTTATCTATAGTCAGATTTCATAAAACGAAACCCAAAATTTGTGGATCATAGAAAGACTCCCATAGGCAATGTCCATATGCTAGTGGGTACCAGCATATTTCAAGGCCTGATTCAAGGTTAGTATATGTATTTTATTTAGAAAACATGGTTTAATTTTACTTAAATAATTTCCACTTGTGACTTCTATCCTGGGAGTTCAATTAATACCTGCTGGTACTCCTATAAGGAAAGAAGCCATGATGGAATGATGGCAAAAGAAAACTGAGATCTAAGTCAGTGACAGCCAACACTTCAGTGCAAACACAGGCAGCACTGGGGAGTCTTCCTATTATGAGCCATTCAAAAGGAACTGAGCCCAACTTATCTGGCTTCAGAGTTGCTTACACAGAGAAAGATTCATCTGCAGGGGATGAATCATTCTTCCTACCATCTTGCTAGATGACTGAAATGTGTTGGGATGAACCTAGGCATAAAATTACCGTCCACCTGCCTGTTCTTCCTAACTGCGTGTAACAGCTCTAGAACATAAAGCTATCTTGTTCCCCTCTACATTTTTCTAATAAGAGACACCAAGAGAGAGACCTTTTCTAGATCTGGTATTATGCATTAAAAGTAAGGATGGTTTATACCCATGGCACTGGTCCATAACATTTTATAATGCTGAGTGTGGATGTCATGTTTTCCACAGCATAGCTTACTTTCCTGCTGTTTCTTTTCCTTAAGGGACTTAGGCATGGATCAAATAAAGTTGTTAACACTTTACAATAAATACAGGCTGAATGTTCTCATAAATATTTACTCACATTGAAAAGAGTGTATTCCATCACATTTTGTAGTTGTTTTTCTAGTTGACTTCTACAAAGTCCCAAGAAAGATGGTTCACCAGTACAAATGAGAATAGAAAGCTAAATCTTAGAAGAATTTCACTTCTTCCACTAGAGTTGTAGATACAACCATCTAAACAGGAAAACAAAACCATGTGACTTAATCCATCCATTTAGAGCTAAACAATAGTGTTCCAAGTTTTGAATTTTGAATATTTTTCATTTCTCAAATAAGACTTTAAAATAACAAGGGTTTTATGAGATAGATGCTAAGCCTGAAGAAATCGTGTTCTTGCTGCAGAAACAATAGAAACTTGGCTAAGCAACTTGTTTGCTGCAAATTATTTATTTACCTGCAGACATAGGCTAGATATTTGCCTCCATACACTGGTTGATCTCTTAGCACCTAAGGGAAGCTTCTACAGTAGACATTAAATAAGTATTAATACATGCTTTGCCACTAATTGAATGTCATCTAAGTTATCTTGTGTGCATTAAGGGCAAAGGATGATACAGTTTTTACTTGAGATAATTAGATGCCCTCCTTTAATTAAGCCTCCAGATAGGCTTTCATTCACAAATCTCATGCTACTGTTAATGTTTCTGTCTCCCTGAGCTGTCCTGGAGAAAAAGAATAATGTAGAGATGTGATTCATAATATTGTGGGGGAGGGATAGAATTTCGGACATTCATTTTACAAAGCATCTTATGCAAATATCCCAAGAGAGTGTGCATCTTTAAAAGGTTTATACATAAGCTCTGCTGGAAGCAAAATGTAAGAGTCTTTCTGCTACATTTTTTAAAATATTTAGTCAGAGCCCTCCTGAAAGTATCCCAGGGCTGATTAGTTTTAATAATTAACAGAATACAAATGAGACTAATTAACCTTGTATTCAACTATATCTACTACTAGTTACCTTGATGCTTTATTTCTAATAGTCTTTTGGTTGACTAGTTATTCCACATTAATAAAGTTCCCAAATTTTAACTTATCGCAATATGCACCCTATTATCCTCACAGATAGAACTACGCTTCATTTTCTTCCAAGTTTGGTCTGTCAAATGACATTGACTTTTATCTATAAAGTTCCATACATGACCCACAGGTCACGCAATTCAAGTTTCAAAATCAAAGAAATGTCAGAAAGTAGGTTCATACAAAGTTCTGTAATTTCTAAGCAGATGCAAGTATGGTCATGTTTTATCATCCTGTTTGCACCTTTCCTGTTTTCCATGTTCTTAGATCATGACCCATCAATATTTTTTTGAAGGGAAGGATCAAAGGACTTTCTTTTTCATACAGATCCTTTATGTCATCCTTGCTATATCAGCTACCCTGATTTCTGTTCAGTAGCTGAAGGGAACATAACTATCAGTAACCAACACACTGTCATATAATTTTGTATATAGTTTTGTAATTGTGCATAAATTTGTAGATCTACTAGTGCTCAGTTCTGCCAAAGCAAGTCTTGCAAATTTAAGTAGGAAGCCAGATACAAGCTATTGTCTTCTATGTTCTCTCCATGTTGTTTGCGGGAAGACTGTTTATTTAGATTTCATGCTTTGCTTTACTGTTGTTTTCTTCCAATTCCTTCTCTCCTGCTCATTAAGCTTAATGAATGCATCCATCCAGGAAATTTTAAGAACATAATATACAGTAATTTCACACCATAATGCAGGTTATTTTCCATATTCATGAAATTATCATATATTAATGGTCTTAGATCGTTAGATAGCTCCTGAATTGAAAGCTATTCACACTGCTACCCTACAACAACAGAAGTCTACTGTAACTGTACATACCTCTTTGTGAAACATGACATTGGCAAATCTCAAATTAACCAAAGATCCAGACAGTATAACTTAGCTGAAGCTCAACCTTGCTATTAAGATTCCATAGACTCTTAGAATTCATTTTTTTTTTATTTTACGCTTAAAGCTAATTGAAAATCTTTATATCTCATAAAATCTGAGTTCAGGGTTCTTTTTTGCCAAGAATCAAGTCTACTTTGAACAAAAAAGGCTTTTCTTACTTTCTTAGTACAATTTAGAGGTAAAAATATATGCCTATGTCAGTAAATAAACTATATCCTCTTAATACAAATGCTGGCAATAAGATGAAAATGGACTCATTCTTTTCAACATTAATGGATTTTTTTCTTTTAAGTCTATAAGCATCATTTTGGATTTTTACCAAAAAACTCATAACTGTAAATGAAAGAGTATAGCTTACTCTTACAAACACAATAGCTTACTTAAAAACACAATAGGAATCTCCAGTGATGGTCTTGGGCCTTATGGCACAAAACACCACCTGCCATCTAAGTTTGAGGAACAGTTCTCTAAGAGATTGTTTTGTTATAAAAACAGAAGACAACTCCATAGTGGCTGCCTCACATCTGAAATCATAAAAAGCTGACCCAAAACACACTAAGATCAGTCTGCCTTTCTGTGTGTTGCTCAGGCCTTTTACTAACCTATGATGTCCACGAGCAGCTTGCAAATTAAATAATTTGCATTACATGTGCAGATATAAACTAACAAATTAGGTATGCAACAGACTAAGGAATTGAACTGACTACAACCTGGGTGCAGCAATTTCTTAAACTGATGAAATGAAGGTGCAAAAATGTCTGTGGACAACAGCAGGGCACATGACTGAAAAGCTACCTTCTGTTCACACGATGCACTAGACTTTTCAGCTATTTTATAGGTATATTTTCTCAATTTATATGATGCCTTTAATTATGACTAGCATTTGCTCTGTTTATGTAAAATTGTATTGCAGATATGAAAATCAAACCTATGGGTAGCACTACTAATTCACAACCAATCTGAAGCTATGCAGCATATGTTGAAACCGAAGCCTAAGTATATGTGTTTCAAATTTGTTCAGCATTTACTTCTAATAGGTAGCATCACTAACCAAAGCCGCATGCTTTAACTTCTTAAAACACGTTCCCTCCAATGCTTGAGATGACCCCATAATCCACCCCTTTCAAAAAAAAATTTAAAAAATATGCAAAACAAGTCTAGGAATCTCAAGCCAGTTCCTAACATAAAAAAAATTCCACTTCACAAAGAACTTACTAAAATTGGCACCGGTGATCAATGTCAGAAAATAAAAGAGATTGAACTCTTCTATGTAAGGTGTTAAAAAAGATCAGGATGCTGTCAGAAAGCTTAAAAGGCTTTAACAAGGACCACAATGTGTCTGTTCTGTACCTAAATAAACAAATCATAGAATCAGAGTTGTTAATCAAACACTGCATAATTCTATTGGGTTTTTTTTTCTTATTTAGCACTCTGGGCCATACTGAAGTCAAATCTATAATATCTGATTATGATTTCCAGCTGCTACAATGTGTGCTCTACAATCAGCACTTCAACGCAGCTGTCATTAATAACTGATCTGTCTTATTTTAGCATTTCCATCATTCTAACAGTTTCCGTATAACCACACTGATGTAGACATTTTAAATTTTCACTCACCTTTAATTGTCCTGAGTGATTTCCAGTTTATGTAAAATTTCTGTGATATTTCCTTCAACTTCCCCATGAAGAGACATAAATATTGAGAAACATCGAAATATCCTTCAGTATATAAGAAAAAGTCTGCAGTGAGACTAATTGGCAATGTCTGATCAGCATTTAAAATACTCCAATACTTTTTACTCCATTAACCTTGACATAAATTATAGTAAGTAGTTCCTCTGTGACAGGAGTTTTAATTTAGCACTACATCTCAAGTTACAAATGTCTTTGAGCATGACATAGAGCCTCACTTCTTGCCAGTTCCTGTACCCTGAGGGAAACCCAACAGACAGTAAAACCAAGTTTTACCATATAAACAAGGAAGTGTGTTCACAGCATTGCTTTTGCTAAACCAATTGCTTTGATACAAACTACTTGGTTTTGTCTTCCAGTATATATGCCCATTTCTGGTTTTTGGATTAAGCTGTTAGACAAAAGACTGCTTAAATGCAAAGCACTTTTTCACCTCACATTTCACTAACATCTGAAATAATGCCTGTTCTTTTGGATACTAACACAGAGATTCACACTTCAATTTTGTGTAGCAGAATATCATCTGAACCAAAGATTGTGTTATTCTAACTATTACTCACTTTTCTTCTTTCAGGATATCTGCTAGTCCCTATTTTTTATGGAAGACTATTCAAGTACTTCTTACTGAGGTATTCCATGGAATTTATATCTTGGAATTATATACCACAGGTTCTTTTACCTCATCCTAGTGCCTTCAGTACAGTGGGAAGCAGGGAGATTTTGCAGGTTTGATTTATGGACTTAGATCGCAGTACCCTAATAGCTCTCCACAGCAGTTTAAAAAAGAAGAGGGAGACTTACTAGCCAGTAAAGCATGGCAAGCCTGATTTGGAATTTCCTAAGTCAGAGAAGAGCTTTCCAGTGATTTGGTATTAGACCTAGTGAGTGTAACTCATGTATAAACTAGTTTGCGTTATGACTGAACCACAGTGGGTTCTAAGGAAATAGCTTACTTTTATTTGGCCTCGGAGAAAAGTGTTTGATGAGTTAATTTTCATAGTTTCAGCCTGAAAAGGCTGTAACAGATCAGTTAAATTGTCACGCAACATTCCAGCAAAAGCAAATGCATCAGACCCACTTATCTTTTAAAAAATGCAATCTGTGTGGGAAAGAACACGTTGTACTTATGTAGCGTTATGAAATCATGTTTTTAAAAGAATATGGAAATGCAGTAGTTTAATTAGATTGCTCTTCTTAAATTATAATAGGCTTGCCCTTTCAAATGAGGGGGTTTAAATGTTGAATTGGTGTTACAAACAGGAAAAAAACTTAGTGAGTCTACACCACTATTCAACCAAACTATGTTTCAAGGATCGGCTCCCCAAAGGCCTGGAGGGGCCACTCTGTTTTCCCTCATGGCTACTTACGAATATCAGTGGTTTCCCTCCCTTGCTGATGTGACTGCCTCCTGATGGAACAATTATACAACATTGCCATCTGCTGACTCTCCTTTTTCATTACAGTACATGCAAAGCCCAGCTCCTTCAAAAAAATCTCCTCTAGAAACCAGCAATATATATTTAAAGACTTTCTGAATATTCATATTTGTTTTAAAAAGGCAAAGAGAGGAACTTCTTTGCCTACTTTTTCAGCAGACCAGATTTCTCATGCTCATTTGTTATCGTGCTGTGGGAGCGTATCTTACAGAGCTTAAAGAGCACATGCTGGAATATTTCAGAAGGCACATGGAGATTAAAATATCCTGTTTGCCAAAAAAAGAAAGAAAGAAAAAGAAAAAGGAAGTTGTAGCTGCTATACATTGTTTTAATATCTTGATGCCAATAAATTTGTCTAAATTAACCAAGGGTTCACTTCCTTCCCAAAGACCTCTGATGCTGAGGGTCTCCTAGTTGCTTTAGGAACAAATGAAAGACTCCTGTCTTATACTTTTAGGTAGCAGTGCAGAGGGTTGGTCAAAAATTTGTCAGGAAAAGATTGATTTTAAATATGTCACTCAATTTAAAGGCAGCCATACATAGTAGAGGACCTACACAATGGTTGTACCTATACCTGAGCTGGTAAAGAGAGAAATAGAGGCTTTGGACAATATTCTTATTCTGGGTTTTTTTCACAGGTTTCTTCAGTTTTCCTGTGACTTTCTGGTAGGTCTGTTTTATTCTCAGTACAATTAATTAATTAATTTGATGACCCGTTAAAAGGTATAACTCTGCTTCAGGGGACAGAAAGTCTAGAGAAATGTTTGACCTTTCAGATGCTTAGCCAGACATAAGCTCTACATAAACAACTGCTGTTTGCCCACCATTGAGAGTGACACATCATTCCCTATTCATGCTGATGGTACTTTTAGTATCTATTTAGCTGCATGAAATTACCTCCTCACTTCTCACAGCTGGAACACTTATCAGCGTAACCAGTGACAAGGACAGGCTAAAAGTGCCTTTACTAAGATCATGTGCTATTTCTAACTGTGTAACTGCCAGTAGAAAATACTGTTCTAAATGCTGTACTCACTAATCCTGCAGAAATTTGCAAGCATCTAATTTTTATAGTTTAAGCAGTCCTCCCACAAGCCACTCTCAGTACACAAATTCTAGCACGTAAACAAATATCTGCAAATACTGTACCTTGGATTGCACAATATTCAATAGAAGCCTATCTCTCAATGTTTGCTTTGTACAATACCAATGACAACTAGAGTTCAAGCAATAATGATGGAGCCTAGTGAATTCTGAGGAAAAGTTAATCAATTCTGTGATACTATGCCACTTGTCCTTCAGTCACCCAACCGAGGCCCTTTAGCACTTCATGCAAAAATAGTCAGGCTCCAGATAGAACGGGAACACAGCCAAGGAGGAAATCACTGTGTCCCAGCACGAAGACCAGATAACAGCATGCAAGAGGCAGAATAAACATGCTGTAATCCCATAGGAGAGTCCAGAAAATACACTTTGGAATTTTCTAGGACAAATTCACTGCCACCTTGCCCACTCACCTCACAAAAACAAGTCAATAACATGATTCTACATTGCCAGTTCATGCTCCTGCCCAGCCAGGGTCTTATTTGAGTCAAAGACCTTTTCAGCTTTTCACAACTTGTCAGCAAGCTCATCTGCAGCCTGTCGGTGTCTGTGCTGCTGCAGCTGGAGATGCATTACAGGGCCTTGCCAGCTCCTCATCTAGGGAATGAGGAAAGCTACATGCACAGATATAGTTCCAACGCTTCACTCCAAGGGCCTAGACTAATGCAAATAAACTGTTTTGTTCTCTGGTGACAGTTCAGCTCAAGTTCATGCTGTTCTATCAGTCCCCCACACCTTGGTTCACATCTTGTTTTTTGTCTGCAAGGGAAGCTTTGCAAAGTGAAGCATCCAGGAAAGGTGCCAGGGTGCACAATTAGCAGAAGGAAGGAAGGAAGGAAAGAAGGAAAGAAGGAAGGAAGGCATGCACTGGAGAAGGGAATGAGAACTCCGGGCTGTGTGCAAGCTCCTAATGATGTGGTCTCGCTTATCTGACTGGTGCAACAAGCACATCAAGAAAATCTTGGTGACTCAGGGGTTGCGCTAGAGCTAGAAGGGGCTTTCAGAGCCCACAGTTGTTCATTAGCCACATCCACAATGTAACAACCTCATGCCATGAAGTCTGATTTAAGACTAGTCCACCATGTTGGGTAATGATGATGTTTCAATGATTAAAGACTTCCTGTTGTGATTCTAGGACACCTAAATTTCCTAGTCTCCAAGCAGCCTGTCATGGTTAGCTAACCCCTTTTTCTGCCACCCTTTGGTATGCAATGCAGTATTTAATGCACAGTCAATAGGTCCAGTGAGAACTGACAGAGCAGGTAGGAGGAAGAAAGTGCGAGTCCAACTTTAGTGGTGCACTGCTTCACATGGGGCAAGGTCCTCACTCCACTTTCTGCTGCTAGCAGTCACCAGTTTCTCAAAAATCCTGTCCTTTCATATGAGCCACTGAAAATGACAGAAAGCATATTGCCCCCTCTGTGAATCAGGATAGCAAATGGAATGGTTTTACAGAAATGCTACCAGGAGAGATGAAAATGTTTGAAAAGAATAAGAAAATACTTTATTCAAGTTTAAAAAAAACCCAAACAAGCAAATATAAAACTAAACAAATCTTCAATTTTTTTCCTGTGGGAAAATTGTGAAGTTCTCGTTTCAAGTTAACACAAATTGAACACTTTTTTAATTGCTTTGCACCTCACCCCAATAAAAAAATAAAAATAAAAATAAAAGTAAAAATAAAAATAAAAGTAAAAATAAAAATAAAAATACAAACAAAACCCCAATATCTGCAGAGCCTTGTTCTCTTTAGTGCTAGCATGTGTTTTCACATTTGGCCCAAATTTCTTGGCTTGGGCTTCTACATACAGCTGTAAGAACAAACATAAAAAAGAGGAACATCAACATTTATATCCTTCTTACTTGCCTGGTTTTGATTCCTCAGTGTGAGATTGAGGAAGGTAGGGAGGAGAAGTTTGAGGTTAACTGAGTAAGTGTTTTTAAATTAGTACCTGATAGGGAGAAGAAAGGGTGAAACCTTTACCCATTGTTTAAATATCTTTCTGCTCATTTTATGCAAAACCGTTCCTCAGATATGCCTTGACCCAGAGAGTTCTGATTGTATTATTCATTAATCCTGTGGGAGACCCAGAGCCAACGGTTGATTTTACGGGGGTTTTTTTAGTGGTTGGCTGCAAAGCTCTGGAATTCAAAACCTGTACAATGCTGTAGTAACAAACATAATCGGGGCAGCTGCATTCAGGCATTCATCCATTGACAGGAAGACAGTTAATCTAGTGAGGAATTTAGGCTAGTTTAATTGCTAAATGGGGGGAGGGAAAGAAAGAAAGAAGGAAAAGTAGAAGGTAGTTCAATTCAAGTGTTTCTCCTATTGAAAGTGCATTTGTAAAAGTGAGTTAGAGGCCAATGATAGGAATTGCCCACCATGAAGTTAGCAACTGCCCACAGCCTGCAGCAGGACAGCAGGACATTGAGACATTAAATAGAAAGTAGATTTAAATCTTCCTCTTTCCTCAAAGAGGAAACTCAGAAGACATTTTTTTGTCACCACTTTAGCATCTATTTCCTTTTTCACCACATTATAATTTGCTAACTGATAGTCTCTCAAGTTGTGGAAGAAAACTGTGCTTTGACTACAAATAAAGGCATAAAGGGAAGGTTGTATTACAGTTAGACTAGTTATGCTATACTCTACCCTAACAGCATTCCACAGGATTTCTCAATTCATTGTCGGTCAGCTTTTCTTTTTGCTCTTCCACAACTTTCCAGATTTATGTATTTTATCTTGCTCAGAGATCCAGTTCTAGATTCCACCGATCAAAAGCCTTATCAAAAGACATCCCTTTCTTGAGCAGTACATAAGTGGGCTATAAATTCATTAATGTTACTGAACTAAATACCCAGTAAGCATCCAAAAGGGGCTGGAATATTGTATAGATAATATATTCTACGAGGGAGTGATTACATCAGTGGACAAGGAGAGACTCATGGGATACCATCTATCCGGACTTCTCCAAGGATTTTGACATGGTCCCCCACAACTTTCTTCTCTTTAAATTGAAGAGATATGGATTTGATAGATGAACTATTCAGTGGATAAGAAATTGGTCGGATGGTCACACCTAGAGGGTAGTGGTCAATGGCTCAACGTCCAGATGGAAATCAGTGACAAGTAGTGTTCCTCACTGGTCTGTGTTCTGAGTCTGGTGTTGTCTAATATCTTCAGCAATTCCATAGATGATGGGACTGACTGCACCTTCAGCAAGTTTGTGGATGATTGCCAGCGGAGTGGTGAAGTTGATATCTTTGAGGGACAGGATGCAAACCAGAGGGACCAGGACAAGCTGGAGAAGTGATCTTGTGAAAAACTCATGAGGTTCAACAAGGTCAAGTGAAAGGTCTTGCTCCTGTGTTGGGGCAACCCTGAGTATTGAAACAGCCTAGGGTATAAAGAGATTGTAAGCAACCCTGCTAAAAAGAACACTGGGGTCCTGGTGGATGAGAAGCTGGATGTATACTGGCAATGTGTGTTTGCAGCCCAGAAAACCAGCTATATCCTGGGCTGCATCAAAAGAAGTACAGCCAGCAGGTTGGCGGAGGTGATTCTGCCCCTCTACTCTGCTCTGGTGAGACCACACCTGGAGCCCTGTATCCAGCTCTGGAGCCCTCAGCACAGGAATGGTATCGACCTGTTGGAGCAGAACCAGAGGAGGGCCACAAAAATAGTCTAAAGGATTGGAACACTTTCCCTGTGCAGAGAGACTGAGAGACCTGGTGTTGTTTAGCTTGGAAAAGAGAAGACTTCAAGGAGATTTTATTGTGGCCTTTCAATACTTAAAAGGAGCTTATAAGAAAGATCATAGAATCATAGAATAGTTTGGGTAGGAAGGGACATTTTAAAGATCATCTAGTTTCAACCCTTCTGCCATGGGCAGAGACTCCTCCCACTAGATCAGGCTGCCCAAGGTCCCATCAAGCCTGGCCTTGAACACTCCCAGAAAGTGCTTCCTTGGGCAAGCTGTTCCAGCAGCTCACTACTCTCATAGTGAATAAATTCCTTCTTATGTCTACTCTAAATCTGTCTCTCTCTAATCTATAGTCATTGCCCACTGTCCTATCACTACATGCCTTGGTAAATGTCCCTCCCTAGCTTTCTTGTAGACAGACCCCTTTCGGGTACTGGAATGTCGCTACAAAGTACCTCAGAGCCTTCTCTTCTCCAGGCTGAACAACCCCAACTCTTTCAACCTCTCCTTTTAGCAGAAGTGTTCCAGCCCTCTTATCTCAAATCTGGGCGCATTCCAACATTTCCATATCCTTCCTATGTTGAGGATTCCAGAACTGGACACAATAATCCACGTGGGGTGTCATCAAAAGAAGAATAGAGGGGTGGACTTCCCTCCCTCAACCTGCTGGCCATACTTCTTTTGATGCAGCCCAAGGATATGGTTGGCCTTCTGGGCTGTGAGCGCACATTGTGAGCTCACATTGAGCATCCCCAAGTCCTTCTTTGCAGGGTTGCTCTCAATTACGTCAACCCCTATCCTGTATTGAAACCATGGATTGCCCCAGTCCAGGTGTAGGACCTTGCTCTTGGCCTTGTTGAACCTCATGAGATTCACACAGGCCTACTCCTCCAGCTTGCCTAGGTCCCTCTGGATGACAACCCATCCTTCCAGTGTGGCAACTGTACCTCTCAGCTTGGAGTCATCTGCAAACTTTCTGAGGGTGCAGTCAATCTCACTGTCTATATCATTGATGAAGATATTAAACAGTGCTTGTCCTAGTATGGACCCCTGAGGGACATGACTTGTCACAGATCTCCATTTGGACATCAAGCCACTGACCACTACTCTCTGCATACAACCATCCAACCAATTTCTTATCCACCAAATAGTCCACCCATCAAATCCATATCTCTCCGATTTAGAGAGAAAGATGTTGTGGGGGATCATGTCAAAGGCTTTACAAAATTTCACATAGACCACACCTGTTGGTTTTCCCATGTCCACTGCTGTGGTTACCCCATCACAGAAAGCCACTAAAGATGGGGGGAAACTTTTTAACAGGGTCTGTAGCAACAGGAAAAGGGGCCATAGTTTTAAAGTAAAAGAGGAGAGGTTTAGACTACATATTAGGAAGATTTTTTTTTTTTATACTGGGGATAGTGAAACACTGGAATAGATTGCCCAGAGATGTGGTAGATACCCTGTACCTCAAAACATTCAAGGTCAGGTTGGATGTGGCTCTGAGCAACTTGATCTAGTTGAAGATATCCCTGATCAATGCAGAGAGGTTGGACTAGATGACCTTCATGGTCTCTTCCAACCTACTATTCTATGATTCTATGATTCTATGATAAGTAGAGCATCCAGAACTGATACAGTAAAGGTTCAAAGGAAGCTTAGGAAAGGCATGTAAAAGTACATGATTTAGGGTTTAACCTACTCATGATAAGCATGAAATCCCATTATTACATTTCTTCCAGCTGAAGGGTTTCATGTACCCTCCTATGAGACATTTTTAACACACCAGAATATTGTGACTCTGACAGTCACAGTATCAGTCACAGGCTCAGATATAATTTTGCAGTTGTCTCTGCTTCTTCAGCATTAGAAAGTCTACCACTGACATCTACTGGTAGTAGATAAGGCCAGGACAGAAAGAAATGTAAGAAAGATGTTTCGCACCTGATGTTATTAGATGTCAGCATATTTTGATCGTACAAACATGAAAAATCTCAACAGTTGAGATACTTTTTGGTCGGTTTTCCTCCCGACCCTTTAGAATACTATTCTTACTTTCTTCTTGACTTGTACACAGAGTCAGATGTGATAAAATAGCTGTTATGTACAATGAAGATTATTGCACATGTCCAGTGGTCAGATATTGCTCTAACAGGGCATAGAGCAAATTCAAGCCTGCAGAATTACAGCAAAGTGACTATAGGTGTGAAAGTTTAGTGATATAAAGGAGAGAAAAACTGACTCTTCTGTGAGGAGTTAACAGGATTCAATCAATCACCCTCTTCCTCATTGAAACTGCAATTTCTTTCACTAAGAGGGAAAATTCTTGTTCACTGAATGAAAATACTGAAGCAATTACAAATAACTTTCACACATAATAAGACACGTAGGTATCACAATTATGTAAGCGGCTTAGTTCTTTGAATATACTTCAATATTTTTCTCTCCTTGTCAGATCTCAAAAGTCCTACTTGATATTCTAACATCTACCAGCCACTGTTATTTGTAAGAAGTCATCAATCTGGTATGAAAACCATTTCCCCTGCCCACCATCCAAGGACAGCTTCTTTATACAATGAAAGTACTAAACATGGTCCACGGCAAGAGGAAAAAAGTCAGTCTTAGGCTTCCAGTAGCAACTAATGCATGCAGATGACTCAGATTTTGATTGTTAATTTTCATGCAAAGCTAGAAAGTTGTCATTAGGATAGCATAATTTCCTAGACTTCTCTGGAAACAGACTGCAGAAATTAACAGTCTTATAGGGTACTGTAGGTACTTATAGGTACCACTAAAATATTTATAAAATCTTGCACAAAAGTCAATCTTTGTAACCCAGATAAAATATGCATATGTGTGCTTTATAAATATGCCACACTATACCCCTGATCCATCTTAAATTTGTGCCAGTTTGACTTCGTCCCATAGTAATACATCATGAGTTCTCTCTCTGTAGAGAAGTATAGACATGTATAGTACTGGGTCACTGTGAATTATCTTCCTGTTTACACTAGCAGAAAATAACGAACGTGAGTCTCTTTCACACTCCAGTATCTTAACTGCAGAATCATCCAAACTACACTTTGAAAGCACAGTGTAAATATTGAAATCTGTACACTAAACACACTGGAAACTACAGTTGCAAAGACATAAAAGAATTCTTAAGTCATCTGTTTAGAGTAGCATTTAAAAGCAAAAGGGATAGGCAAGAAGGTAAACCAGCAGTTTAGTGAAAGAGCGATGTCTCAATTCTTCAGGTTCAGAGCGTGGAAGGGGGTAAGACCAGGAAAGATTGTAGGTAAAATCTCCTGCTAGGACAGCTTTCAAGTGTAAAGGTCAGAGCTCTAGTATTATACAACCATCAAGGGTAGTAAGTCAGATCAGAGCTTGGAGCAGAACTAAGAAGATTTGAAAGCTGCTATATAAAATATCAGGGGCATGCAACAGAGACATGGAAATACTAAGTCAATCCAAAGAAGACAGGGAGCCTCAGAAAGTTTGAGAATAAGCTGGTCAAAATAAGGAAGTCAAACAAAGTCATGTCTTAGAGGACAGGACACAGGCAATCAAAAGCACAGGCTTTTGTTCCCTCCATCATGGGAACAAAGCCCACATCCCAGCAAAAGTGAGAGAGTCACTTTTCAACAATGAAAACAATGCAGTCACAATTCAACAATGCAGGCTGCAGCCTGTGCAGTCAGAAGACTTCTCTGTGATGTCATATAAGGTCTTTAGTGGGGATCAGTCAGGAACAGAAGTCTTTGTCCTGCTCAAAGCTAAACTATGTCTCCCAATGTGACTGGTATAGAAGACAGAGTTAAAAAATCCAACATATATATTAAGAAAGGAGAAAGATTTTTTTTTTTTCCTAGAACGGGACATCCACCAGCTCTAATCCCTTGGCCTTTCTTCCAGGATCTGATATTGATAAAAAATTACAGTACTCAGTGTATTTGTTTCTGTTGTATACCAGCTACCTAGTTGCTACTGGAGATGTTGACAGCATTTGCAACACTTATTCTTTGCTTCTTTCCAGAGAAGTGCTCAATTTCTTCATCAGAACCTGCACAGCTTTCCCAAGTGCCCCTATATCTGGAGCCTTGGAGGGCTTTGTTTCGATCCCTTTGACCTGAGACTTCAAAACCTATGACAATATATGAAAAAAAGTAAAATTTGAAGTCAAGTTGTTGAATATTTACTTGCTATGGGTTATGGCACCATTTTTTAAGTTACATTTTCAGTAAAATTCAGTTCTAATGAAAACTTCTGAATGAGTGGTTCATGAGACTAAAAACTAATATGGACAGACATGAAAAAAAAACCCCTCAAACCCCAAACCTATGGCAGGCTTTAAAGTGACTCAAAGTTTTTTTTCAATTTATATAATAAATAGATCTAAAGGTTTGTTGCACATAAAAAAAAAAGAATATGCATGATTCTCTGTGTTACAGCCAGTAAATATGAAGACTCAGACTTGTGCAAATCCCTTGCCTTTGAACTATCCTTTCAGATGTTTTGCCACTGAGCAGTGTGTTACTCATCCTAGACAAACCCCTCATGCTGCCAACCGTGCTACATTTATCATTACCTTTCATTTTCATTTCAACAGATTGTCAATATCGTACAGGAGATCCCAGGCTCTATGCCAAAGAAAAAGGATACCTAGGGTGAAACCCTAGAGTAAATCCAAAGGATTGGCTATGGGTCGATGAAGAACAGCAACCTAAGAGGTTATTAGAAGCAAAAAAAGCCTAGTTTTATAGGAAGGCAAGTAAAAAAGGCAAGAATACAGAAGTGTCATATAGAGGAAATGGCAGGGATTGGCAGGATTGGACTGGGCTGAAATGGAGTCCCATGCTGTGGGCAAGGTGAGAAGAGGCTCCAGGGAGGCTGTCCAGGTTGATCCAGTCAGGAATGGCTCTGCCTTCAGAACCTGGTATCTCCTTTGTGCTCCCATTCTACTACCACAGCAGAGCACATCCTTTGTGTCATTTCTTCCTATTTGCCAGAAGTAAAATGTCATTAGCAGGAAAGGCAGAAAGAAGGGATTTGTGGCACTAATCCTGGCAGTCTGAGTCCAATGTCACCCTTGGTACAGCAGCATTTCTGTAATAAAGCTGGCACAAAGCTTGACGTGGCCTACAAAAAAGGAAGCAGAAGGACAATAGGTTCTGTATTTCTGATATCTAGCACCGGCTATTCAGCCAATGCTCTGCTTATTTGGTAGCAGATGCTGCCTCAGATTTCTCTGCTATGGGTTGCTCCTACAGAAACTCTTGTAAGCAATGAAGCAAAGGGCAAGCACTAGAAGTCCTGTGTCAAAGACAAGGTCAGGAAGTGCCCATACCTGACTTCAAATACTTTATTTCTCTGTAGCATCAACAAGAAAAAGAGGCAATATTGGCAAGCAAATACTTCCTTGTGTTGTGCTAGAGTCAGAAACTCCAGAAGCACTATGCAGTACAGTTTACGCTCACTCTAAATTAATTGAGATGGAAAAAATACAATCAAAAAAGGTTTAACACAATCCAGAGACTACAGAATTTTTTTCAGTTTGGCTTGAAGAAAATCATAACTTTTGTGGTGGGTTAGGGTGAGATGGTTAGGGTCAGGATTATGGGTTAGGAGTAAGTGTTAGGGTTTAGGTTCATGGTCACATGTTAGGGCTAAGATTAGGTTTAGGGGTTAAGAGTAAGGGTGAGTGTTAAGTGAGTTAAGAGTTAGAGGTTAGGTGTTTAGGACTAAGGTTAAAGATTGGGTTAAAGGTTATGGTTAGTTTAGGGGTTAGGGCTGGGGTTAGTGTTCACATTAGGTTTATGGGGTAGGGTTAGTGTTAGGGGTTAGAGGTTATGGGTAAGGATAAAGGTTTAGGCTTAGGGTTAGGGGTTAGGGTTAGAATAAGGGTTAGGGTTAGATTAAGGGTTAAGGTTAGGGTTAGGGATTAGGGTTATGAGTTAAGGGGTAGGCCATAGGGGTGAAGGTTAGGTGTATGGTTAGGGGTTAGATCTAGGGGTATGGTTAGGGTTAGGGTTTAAGGTTAGGCGTTAGGGATATGGTTAAGGTTAGAAATAGAGTTTCGGGTTAATGTTTATGGTTAGGGTTACATGATAGGGTTGGGATTAGGGTTTAGGGTTAAGCATTAGGATTTAGGGTTAGGGTTAGGTTTTGAGTTAGTGGTTAAGTGTTAGGGTTAGTGTTGGGAATTAGGGTTGGGGTTCATTGTTAGGGGTTAGGGATTATTGTTAGGATTAGGGTTAGGGTTAGCAGTTAGGGTTGGTGTTATGCTTAGGCATTAGGGGTCAAGGGTTAGCTTTTAGGGTTTAGGGTTAGCTTTGGCATTACTGTTAGTGGTTGGGGATTAAGGTTAGAAGTTAGGTGTGAATGAGAGGTTTACTTATGCTACCACACTTTAGTTTGTTCAAAACCCAAACATGATCATTTGCATTTTGACTATTGCAATGTCATTCTCAGTACAATTCACTTATCCAGTTAGTCCTCTTTCTCAAAGATTTATTTCTTATAGTGCCTGCCCTCCCTTCCCTTCTCTTGCCTGTATAATGCTGGATTTTAGCAGGTAGTTATTTTTTCAACAAATATGGACCACCACCACCACTTTAGTTATTACTAATAGTCAATGTAGACTTTTTACCATCACTAACACCACATCACAGTGTGCATAATTAAAGTGTAAATTCAGTATTCATCTACAACATTTTAGTTGTGTTCCACATGCCTATTGCTGTCCTGAGTGCCCAAGAGAGAGAAACAAACATTTATTCCCCAGATAAAGGATTTCAAGCGTCAACCTTCAACACAGTGAAAAATCAAAAGGAAAAAAAGAACAGGAGACTGCCTGATAAGTCAGATAAGAATCTGTGTAACTGTCAAAGTAAGAAGTGGAAAAATAATTCACCAGAGGCTTACAGCCTGATTATGGTTTTTTTCCTGAACTTTTAAAAAATTTTAGAATTAGAGTTAGGGTTTCAGAAAAAAATGTTAGTGAACGTTAGGAGTTTGAGAGGTTTTTGTTTGTGGGTTTATTTATCGAAGTGTTTAACTGGTAGCCAGATGCTTAGTGCATGTATAACTTATATGGTACATTAGGGGATCTCTGGGAAAGAAGTGATCTGTCTTTCCCAAAAGCTGCATACCCTTCTCTCTTGACCATACAGAGACATTCAAAAAAGAGCAAATGTAAGTATTTCACATGATATTGTAACCTGGGGGACACTGCAGGAAGAAAAAGTCATGACTTGCTGGTATATGGTTAATCAAAAGGCATAAAGTCACAGTAGGAACACTGGGGTTCATGCAAGGGATTGTTGTGTCACCAGTAGGGCCAGAAGCAGAACAAGGACTGCATTAAAGACAAGGCCACATTTTTTTTATAGCCATACAGTTCAGTTTGCTAGTCAACTATAAAAAAAAATCTGAAAGGAACACTTAACATGTACATAATCATGGCCTTAATTTGAATGAATGAAAACAGTAAACGTAAACATAGCCTGCTCCTGAATCAGTGATATGAATAATTTTCAACCCACCTTTTCCCCCTGCACTATTTATTCCAGTCTTGTGGACTTTGTATCAGCAGATAGTTTGCAAAGGTGCACAATTCCTTGTGTTTTCTCCTTTCTCCACTAACAATCTCAAATCACTGAGCAAACTGGAAACCAACTTTCTGTAGAGGTATATCTCTTAACACTTCTATTCTCTGCTTTTGTTTGCTTACCTGTCTCCTTCTGATGATGATCTTACGTGTATCTTACATTTATCTTATTTTGTGCTAAAGCTTAGGAATATTTCTTACCTTAATTTCTTTCAGAATAACACCAAATATCAGAGAGTTATTGCACATATACTCTAATACTCTCCCAATGACCTGCACTCACTTGAAATGGAAGGTATCACAGTAACAGATTTTCTGGAACTCCTGTATGATCATCAAAATGAATGACTACATGCCTGCATGCTCACAAGTTGTTCTAAAACAGTTACTGTCAGAATGTATTACTTTGTTCAAGTTCATGTCATTTCTCCTGACAGTAAGCAGCAAAGAAATATCATGAGAATCTGTGGAAAGATGAGATAGGATTCTGCCTATACTCACTCCATTTTCCTGAAACACACATAACCAATTCACCCAGAAAGATAATGCAAAATTTATCCTTCCCTTAACTTGGACACACTTTTTTCTTACCGTAGCCAAATTCCATGCTGCTCTGATACTTTTCTCCCCATGAAATCATTCTGTAACAGTTCATGCTTTGCTATGAACTCCTGGAAATTCAAGAACTTGTTCAACTGTTCAGTTTTAGTTACACCAGCCAAGTATAAAGGTATGAACTGCTATTCCTTCTTGGCAAGCTCCATGACACGCTGTCAGCTGTTCTTAGCTGGTTTGTTTTTCATCAACATAAGTTCCAACACATCTAACTCAACTCTTTGGAGACACATATGGAGTCTGTCAATTTCTCCCTCTACTTTCTTTTTAAGTGCTTTCAACTTTAACATTTCCAGCAAAGCAGAAAAATCTGCTGAGATGCTAGCAGTGGTCACAGGTGACTGTGGATGTCTTATTAGAGCAGGCAGATTCAGCCTGTGCTGGAAGCAGAGGGATGCTGGAACAAAAGTTACCTGAAAATCTTTTCATCTTCCTTGCTCTCATTTTCAATTGAGAATTGATTTCTCTCTGTCATGAAACTAGTTTGTTTCCTAGCAGAGCACAAACATCCCTGTTTTATTTTCTCTGAAGGCTTATAAAGCTTGCTATGATTTAAGTGTCCCACGGTGTAAAGTTTAACATCTGTTCTGTAGGCCATTTCTAAACTATCAGAGATGAACCAATCTCCTACCTTGATGGCTTCTCTCCATGATGAAATGGATTATAGTAACACACAATCAAAACAAAGAAGAAAGACAAAATATACTTTCAAAAGAAAGAAGAAAGACAACTTTAGATGACAAAAACTTTCAAAAAAGAACAAAATACTTTTACTTGTATGACAGAGTATTTTATTCAGATACAGCCTACAAAAATACGCTACCTTCCTTCTTATCTATGGAAGTTTGCAAGTAATCAGACAGACTTGGACATACCCATGGGTTCCTGAGAAGCTCAGCCTCTCCTTGCACCTTTTGGTAACATAGTCTGACTTTTTCCCCCAAGGTCTCTCCATCAATTGTGGTGCTTAAGAGAGTAGTCTCTTCTGGTCATTCATTAACACTAGATCTAAGGCTACAGTATGTCAAATAATCCTTTTCAAAAATTCTCAACGTTCTTATTGGTGTGTTGCTTTTGAAATTTAGACTTTTTACAGTTTTGGTCTAACTTTGTTCATTGTCAGATAATACTTTGTTATCTGCTAATCTTGTTTCAGTTCTTCACTTTCAATAGTTTTAACCTTGTCATTTATCCTTTGCTTTGTATTTGAAGCGAAATCACGGCTCTTCTCAGCCTTCATTCTTTCTCCCAAGCTCAGTGAACTTTGTTCATGTATAAAATTAAGGTGAACAGTCCCTACTCTCTCAGCTTCTCCTCATTCATCAGATGCCCCAAGTCCTTAAGCATTTTCATGGCCCTTCACTAAACTCAGTCCAGTATGCTCCTGCCTCTCATACTTGGAAGCCCAGAACTGGTCCTTGCACTCCTGAAGTGTCTCATCAGTGCTGGGTAAAGGGAAGGACCACCTCCCTCAACTAGCTGGCAGCACTCTTCCTAATGCAGTCTAGGAAGTTCCTGGCCCTCTTTACCACAAGGACACAAAGAATATTTGAGTTCCTCTGTCCTGAGCATCAGTGACAGAACCGTACATAGCATTTACTTGTGTTCCTATTTTAAAGTACTGAGTTGGTTTGAGTGATTGTAAGTTAAAAGAACTTCAGTCTAAAGTTAAATTTACTTGTTTGAAAGGAAAAACAATAAAAAAATTCTGATTGGATGACAGCCACCTTTTCTGCCAAAGTGTCTTGGTGATTCAATCTATATATTGGATTAACAGGGAACTGACATTACCAAAACAACACTGGCAATGACATTCCTGCAGTATATTTACCAAGAAAAGATTCCCATACCTACCACTAATATGGCTCAACCTTAGATCATAGCTCCTTCGGGATGAAGGTGGCATAATCCATTCTGTGTCATCCTCATGACTAAGAAGGCCCACAAACTTTGCATCTGATAACTAGGCGATAACTGTGGTGGTAATAAATTTGCCTTCATTCAGCATTAACTAATGCAATAAACTCCCATAACACCAGGTTGTTACCAGCATGATCCTAATTAATGAGAAAAATGGTAGGCTGATTTTCCTAATTTTTCCTGGAAGGGAAGCCATTGATTGCTTATTCTGGGAGGTTGAGGGTGTGAGATCACCACCAAAAACTGAAAACTTTTTTGTAACTCAAGTTATTATTGTATTCTGGCTGAGAGTGACCTGATAAATGAGTCACTGCTGCACTATGGTGTATTTAGAAGAGTTTAGGCTTAGGTACACAGCTATTCTGGTCCTGTAGGACCTTGTTTCCCTGGAGAATCAGGTAGTGACACCCATAGTAGCAGAATGTGGAAAATAAGAGTTTTGCAAGCTGTTTCCAAATAGGCAGGAATTTGGAGGAAAACAATGCAACTCTTCTAAGTGCTGCACTGAGGCAAAGCTCCAGGCAGCAATCAAGGGGTGAGTTGGCACTTAGGCCAGCTCTCTGTGCCTCTGGGAGCTGGAAAAGACCTTAAAGCAGCTGCACAACCTGGCAGACACCCACACAACATATGATAGACACTCAAGCCTGTGGGAGACTGTACTAGAAGGTCAGCCTGTCCTCAACATTCCACACCCCAAAATCCTGTGGCAACCCATGAGAAAGACAACGAGGAAAACAAGAGTATATTTGCATTAATTGTTAGCAGGATGCAGCATTTGTTCTATTAACAGGCAAGGCTAGCATCAATGAGCTAGTATTTCCAGGTGGCTTTGACTTTGGTCTCCCTAGGACAGCTTGCCTCACCTCCTTAAGACAGTGACAACCTAATGTGGCCAGTATAGGTTCCTCTTAGCCCCTCATGTCACCCCAACAGATCCAGTTTTGCATGTCTGCTGTATTAGTAGGATACCAACACTTTTCCTAGCAAGCTGACCCTGCCCAGTGGTGAACATGGAGGTTTTGTACCAAGGGAAGCCTTTGACCAAGCAAATCTGCAGTGTTGTTACAGTGATAACCTATGTCCAGCAATTCTGAAGTGGATGGACACATTTCTTTGTGAAGGGATACAGTTCCCTCCTCAGAAATGTGTGGAATCACTGTCTCTTCATTTCAAACAGTCCAAGACTTTGTGAGCTAAATGCATTAACATTAATAGTAAAGGCAGAGAAACATGGCTACCAAGCTCAACAGGGAAGGCAGCAGAGGCAGCCAAAACGATTTTTTTTTTCATTCATTCATCACTGAAAAAGTGAGCAGGTGGCTAGTACAGGAAACATCAGTGAGAGAAGGGTAAATATTTTTTTAAAAAAACTACTAGCCTGAACGAGCAGATTACATAGTGTTTACTGTAGTGTGTTGCTAATTTAGCTGAACCTGATGAACATCTGTCTAGCACATGTGAAAAACTGCCTGAAGCAATCTCAGATGCATTAGTGGTTACTTTTGAGAAGGACAGCTGGAGTTTGGTGAGCCACCAGTGATGGGAACAGCGTAAGTACGAGGTCACTGTTTAAAAGAAGTGAGGAAGGGAGAAAGGAGATGAGTAGAAGCTCATCAACTTCAACTTCCAAAACCAAAAAAAATTCTGGAAAAAAGTGAACTTGTGCTAAGCACCAAGATGAAAAACAAGGACCTAAATAACAGCCAGTATCATGGTTTAAGAGTGTTAGTGCAGAGAAGCAGTAGCTGTTGCATATCTTTCCTTTTCTTGGGATTTTGCCTTGTATAGCATTTTTGTAAGAAAGAAAAAATAAAAACCAAAACACAAAACCCCCAAACAAACAAAAAGAAAACAATCCAGGTGGAAATATGTTGGCATGAGTGCAAAACAAAATCAAACCAACACAAAACACAACTACGTAAAACTGTATTCAAAGACTAGTTATAGAGGTTCTTCATTCAAATGGAAAAAGTACTAAGTGATATTATACGGAGATTCATCCTGAATCTGTACCTAATTTTCCTAGCATTTCTGTTTAGACTATGGATGATGGAATACACTGTATGCTTGTTAAATTTGTAAAAGACATGAAATGGAGAGGGGAATGCAAACATTCTTAGAGACAGGACTGGAACTTAAAATGCTTTTGATAAATTACAAAATTCTTAGAACAGCTGGATGAATTTCAATGTGTGCAGAAACAATCAACTGCTCAGCAACGGCTGGCTCAGTAGAAAATTATTTAGAAATATCTGGGGAATATTTTGGATGCCATGGTCAGCACAAATCAAGCATCTGTAGGGTGAATAAAACAAAAAAACATTCCAGGACATACAGGATAGCATTTAACACATAGTAGGTGGGAATAATCCTATCAGTGTGCCCAACAAAGATGAGGCTTTTGCCAAATGTTATGCCCAGTTTCAGGCACTGCTCTTCAGGGAAGATTTACGACAAGTAGGGAAGCCAGAAGAAAATGTATGTAGGTGGAAGAATTAAACTGGCCTGAAGAAGAGACCAAATGAAGTACACGTAACAGAAAACATGTAGCGTGACTACAAAGATTTTAGGAGATCAGGTATAAAAACATCTCCAGTGTCACAGAGCATGCCTTGATTTTCCCAGAAAGTAAAATCCTGACTCATTGTGACAGCATGATAACCCACAGAACCCCCTTACTAATGAACAGCATTTTAAGTGCTTATGTAAAAGTGATGCAGCCAGTATAAGTGATGATTTACTTATCAAGGAGCAAAAAATGTAGGTGGGATTGGTTTACTACAAGAAAGACCACTGGGAAGAAACATGTGGAGATGGGTAGGTTTTAGGTAGCACAAAGTGAATTTTAGAAACTGACATCTAAAGAGGCAGAATTATGCTGTTCCTTCAAGAACAATATGATAGAGGATGCAAAAGGGAGGGGTGAAAGGAATAATTTCATTTTCCCTTCTCACCATTCGACTCTTATCTCTTTTTCTCTTTTAATTGTCACTTCTAATTCCAAAACTCTTTAATTGTTCCCATGATTGCTTTGTGTTGATGGGATGATATGAGTATGATAAAAGGTAATTTTTTTCATAGAAACTTGTGAGAGAAAGAGAAATAGTAGCATGTTGAGTAAAGAAGTAGCAGCAACTGCTACTGAGTAGGATCTGCCCAACTGCTTATATTCATTCCACTTTTCTGTCTTTTAACAGACACAAGACCCTCTTGTGGAGATTACCATCATTTATTCTAGAAATGTAATAGTAGGCTGGCTAGGTATAGGGCAGAAAAGGAGAGCAATTGTGCTTTTCCACTCAGAATATAGCCCAGGATAACCATCAAAGGAAGTCTAGGGCTGGGCTGGGATAAATTCACACTCAGATGCTTTACTCTCGTTTCCTCTTTGGGCAAGTCACAGGAGTCTGAAAAAACTTAATACAAAACCAGCCTTGAGTTCAGTCCTCATTTAAGTTGAAGCTTTAAGTTCTAAGTGGATATGAGATGAGGCAAAGTACAAGGTAAGGCATGAAGCAAAAGAAAGCAAATTTTCAAAAGTGGTTTTCTTCAACAATTCAGGATCAGGAATTGTCTAATTTGCCTCCTTAGTGATTCCATTACCGAGTAGATAGCACAGCTGAAGACTTCAGACCCTGTGTTTCCTGCTAGGGGATAGATGCACATCCTTTCAGTATCATTCCTGGTGGTAGGTGAGAAACCTAACAAGAAAGTGAACGTTTCCAAAGACACTGGCCAATATGCTGGCCAGTATAGGCCCTTCCCCTTCAAAGATTATTATCTTTACTGCAAGTAAGAGTAGCATGCTTTTAAAAATCCATACCACCATGCCTTAAAGTCTATAATAATACACTGCTCTGAGAAGGAACTAGGTCTTTGAACATACCTGTATAGTGTTAACACTAGTACAAGAGGATGGGAAACTACATGCCTAATAAAAAGAAGGAGATAAAGGAAATAGTCTGACAGACCTCAACTGACTGTAGGAATGGAACAAGAGAAATCTCTTGAAGGTCAAAAAGGGGAAGTACAATAGCTACAACTGGGATAGCCTAACCCCACACAGCTGTCCATGCTGGGGATGAAGTAGGCAGGTAGCAGCTTTGCAGAGAAGTAGTTGAGGAGCCCTTTTGGGCAAATTGAACAAGAGACAAAAGTCTGCCTTGTGTTGAAAGCAACTAACCCCACACTAGGCTACACAAGCAAATGCATGGCCAGCAGATAAAGGAAAGTGCTTATTCCCCTTTTCTCCATGTTGGCAAGTCCAGTCCTGGAATGGTGTCCAGTCTTGGGCCCTATAGAGAGGGCAAGACATTAGCAATCTGAATAGAGTCCAGTAAAGAAACACTGAGATTGCTGAGAGCCTGGAGCACAAACCACTCCAGCAGGAACATTTTCGTATGGCCCAGAGATGAGACCAATTTGGAAAGGTAGGAATAAAACTGCAGTCTCCCATTACAATGAGTGGTAGAGAAGAACAAGTCTCTTCTCCAAGGTACACACATTATAACAAGGGAAGAATATATTTGATATGAGGAAAACAAAAGTCTTCACCGTAAGAATGGTTCAGCACTGAAGCTCGTGCCAGAGAGGCTGAGAAATCTTCATCCTTTTAAGTACCTGGCACTTTACTGGATAAGTTTCTGAGCATCCGATCAAAATTTCTTAGCCCAGCATGGAGAAGGGCTGGACTGGGTGACTACCAGAGGTCCCTTCTGACTTAACTCTTTCTATGTTTCCAGAAAGCTTGTAAACGAAACACTGTATAGTCAGGAAACATCCTGTTCTTTCCCTCCTCTTCAATCTTGTGCATTCAAATTGTGTACTGCAGGTGGCAGAGAAGCAACAGGGAAGAAGTGGTGTTATTGTAGTTACAGCGCTTCAAGTATGTAAGCAAGGCAAGGTCTGTAGGAAGAGGTAATCTCTTTTATTAGACTGACTGATATAGTTAGAAAAACTTGGGCAGGATTTCAGGCATGCAAACTCTTCTTCAGCCTGAAAATAGAAGCAGCCTACTTTAGAGCTAAATGCAGGTTGAAAACAGTTACTCTGAATTTAGCTGGCTATATTTATCAACTAGACCATCTGAGAAAAAAAGCCCACATAATTGGCACTTGCGGAGTGGAAGAGATGTTAACTACATTTTCATCTCTTCTCTCAATATACCTCCTGAGGGAGGGAAAGGGATATTTTTGCTTACAGACCATGAAGATGGAAAAGAAGCTAAGGGTATGGCAAAGCAGCTCAACATGGCTGAGCACAGCTTCCCAGGAGCTGTTGAAACTTACACACTACATATGACGTGTGCCAGTGCCCAGCACCAGGCTTTGGACAAGGTCATTGAGCAGGGGTGGCCCCATAGCATATGCCATGCCAGCCCCGCTAGCAAAGGCACAAACAAACTGAGCCTTCATGAGTGTCAGATCAGATGTCTGAATCTACATCAAGTTACTGAATGAAAATATAGACAAGATGATGACATAGTGAGAGTACATGAGAAAAAAAACCAAACCCCAAACGTGGAAGATAGCCTTTCCCTGACAGGTAGCAACAGGTACTTTTTTTGATTTGCTTTAGGACAATGACCAACGCTCTGTCTTCTAAGCACAGTTGTCCCATTACATATGCATTAGCTTGAAAATCCTATAATTTCTTCCTTGCGCACACAGAAAGAAAGAACTGAAAAAAACCCAAACCAAATCATACTGATGTTTATATGTTACTCCTACAAGCACACCTAATGAAAACATTTTCATAGAATCAATGAATCATTGAATCATAGAATAGTTAGGGTTGGAAGGGGCCTTTACAATCATTCAGTTCTAACCCACCTGCCACAACCAGGAACACCTCACACCAGCCCAGGCTGCCCAAGGCTCCATCCAACCTGGACTTGAACACCTCCAAGGATGGGTCAGCCACACCTTCCCTGGGGAACCTGTGCCAGTGTGTCACCACTGTCATGGTGAAGAAATTCTTTCTAATGTCTAACCCAAATCTGCCTCTTTCCAGTTTACAGCTATTCCCCTTCATCCTATCATCAGAATCCTTTATGAATAGTCCCTCCCCAGCTTTCTGGTAGGCCCCTTTCAGGTACTGGAAGATCACTACAAGATCTCAGAGCCTTCTCTTCTCCAGGCTGATCAAGCCCAATTCTCTCAGTCTCTCTTCAGAGCAGAGGTACCACCACTGTTCCAACAGTTCCATATTCTTCCTATGTTGAGGTTTCCAGAACTGAACACAATACTCCAGAAGAGGCTTCACAACAGAGGAATAAAGGGGCAGAATCCCCTCCCTCGACCTGCTGGCCACATTTCTTTTGACATAGCCCAGGATACAATTGGCCTTTTGGACTGTGAGTGCACATTGCCAGCTCATGCCAAGCTTCTCATCAACCCATACCCCCAAGTCCTTCTCCACAGGACAGCTCTCAGTCACATCAGTCCCCATTGTGTACTGAAAACGGGGATGGTCCTGACCCAGGTATAGGACTTTGCTCTTGACCTTGTTGAACCTCATGAGGCTTGTACAGTCGCACTTTTCCAGTCTGTCCAGGTCCCTCTGGATGACATCCCATCCTTCCAGTGTGGCAACTACACCACTCAGGTTGGTGTCATCTGTAAATTTGCTGAGGGTGCACTCAATCTCTCTGTCTATATCATTGATGAAGATATTAAACAGCACCAGTCTCAGTACTTTCTACAGAAGTTTGATTAATGTCAGATTTTGTGCTTGATTCCTAACAAACTAGATGACAACCACTTCAGTAAACACTGAGCACAGCACTGGTCATCACACCTCAAAAGGCTGTTCCTAGGCTGACATTCATCCTACAGACTGTCAGACAGCAACTCAAGCTCCTTCTTCAAAAAAATCTCTGGTTTTATGCTCCAGGACTCACAAAGAAGTTGGATCCAGTTATAGTTTAGGATAAATATTAAAACCTCCCATCTGTGCTCAGTAGTGATCATCCCCAGCCAGCATTCTTGTGTATGGTGACCACAAATCTAGCAAAGTCGATATAGCTTTGTTACTAGCAAAGCATGTAGGCACCAAGTTGCAAAGCTTCTCTTACCTCTGAGCTATTGCTCCTGCTCCTCAAGCTATGTTTATGTAAGGAGAAAAGAAGCATCAGCATTCCTTCCATTACTGTTGGTGTTACTGCAGGACTTTTGTTTTCAATGAACAATAGAAATGGTTGCCAAGAAATCAGATCTAATGCTACAAGTTTTATGGATATTATCTTTCCCCTCAAATGCCCTGAAATGCAAATATCTTACAGTTGTTATGTACTTTGTCACAGTCATGAGTTCGATTTATTTCAATTTCATATTGTTATTACATAAAAAGACACAATTAACCCCAGGGCAGAGAGTCCACTAGAAGTATTGAACGTATTTGTTCTGCAGGCCTCGGCGAGGGGCCCAAACCAAACTACTGCAGCTGGACTGACCTTGTTCTCAGATCCAATGAAGCAGCTCAGAGGCTGAATAGGCCCATTGCATCAAGCAGAGTCAGCCTTGGTGTATGGAAGGGGCAAGATCAGGGCAGACTCTTGGTTATCTCTTGCACAGAAACAGACTGGATGCTGTGTTGAGCCAGACGTGTAACCTGGGCTGTATATTGGGAATGGACATGTCCATATGGGTACCTGTGTCAAAGGGAAGCTCCAAATCTGGGTGAATGCAAGCAAACAGCATTTGCATTATGAGCTTGGGTCTTCTAAGGTCACTACCAACCATCATTAACTACCTTGCTGCCTTCAGAGGCTAAATGGACTTTGTGCTTTAGGGATTGACAGCACAATTTAGGCATTTACATCTGTCCTAACCCACCTCTAAGACTGGTCTTCATGAAAGGAGTCAGCTGGAAGTTTCTGTGAAAATCCTCCATGGACACGGCCAGGATGCAGCTCCAATTTTTCCCATGGACCAAGACGAAGATGAAGTCCTTTAGGGTACAGATGGGAAACAGCAGGAGGCTGAGGGAGACTTACCTGAGGAATGGGATAATTCAAATCTATCTGCTGTGCAGGGATGGCTTTATAAAAAAAGACAAAACGGAGACCTTAAATAGAGCCCATCTATCAGTTAGTGTTTACAGGATCTGGGGACAGCTTGTAGTCCAGCTATTCAACAGTCACAGCATTCAGTCTCATCAGTACCACTGGGAAAGCTGGCATTGATACCAGCAGACTCCACGATTAGATTTGAGACAGTTTCTGTGCTTAAATAATTAAGAAACAAAAACAAAACAAAAGCCCTTAACAACTCAAAATGTGAGATAATTTTTAAATATGTGCTACTTAGCTCTTTGTCTTCATCCAAGGTTTATAATCACACTTTTGTCCCACAAATATAACCTATATGTAGGCTAAAGCATTGCTTTATGCAGTCTTGAAGCCCACACATCTGTTAGGAAGCATTATTCCCTACTGCAGACAGAGGTAAAATATCTCTACATAAGCATCTTAAACAGCAAAACCCAAGGTAAGTCCAGACTTGTTCTGAAATACTGCAGGCAAGTTGCATTGTTTAGTTTGTGTATTAGGAATGCTAAAAATAAGTTTACTGGTATTCATACAGTATGTGGGGCATCAATAGAGCTTATTCTTTTACCATAGTTATAAAGTCAAAGTTTAAACTGTAAAACACAGTCTGATATCTTAGGTGGCTTTCCTGCAATGCCAGATGAGACTTCGCTCTCCCTAGTACCTTCATTCTTGTCTCTTAAAGATTTTGAATGTTCTGGTTGATTTCATCCAAACTCCAAAGGAGAAGAGTCTCAAAAAATAACAAAGCTCCATATTTTATAAAACAGGTGGCTATTCAGAGAAAGAACTGGTGTTCACTCCATAAATTTTCATTCTGCTGGATAGTTTCTACATAATATAGGACTCTGTGCATCATAACTAAAATATTGCAAGAGATGGATTGTGATGGGAAACTGAGGACAATGTCAAAGTCATGTGGAACAATAGCAGAAAAAACTAACCTAATTTTTGAAACCTAAGAATACTAATGCAAACCTATACAAATCCCCGCTTCATCACCCCTATGGGTCAGAGAAATACATGTTTGAGAGCACAGTGCAGGTTCAAGTCTTAAGGTAAGATTTCACATCAGCTCTGATTCTGTGATTCCACCAGTTAATATGGTTGTGAGCGGAAACAAGCAACACCATGGACCTCTGTCCCAACATCACCTCTGTATTTGGTTTGGTGCTGCCTACTGCTTGTTTTATCTTTTTGTTTTTATTTTGTGGTGGTGGTGGTTTTGTTTGCTTTTTGTTTTTTTCTATGATTGGCAGAGACTGTCTTACCAGTGGTACTTACCTTTCCTTGTCAGAGAGCACTCTTGCCAGTCACAGTGAGCATCCTCTGATTCTATTAATGCAGAGACAGTGATGTACAGAACAGCTTCTGGGTTAGGTCATTCTAAACAGTCCATGCTAAATGAGGTGTAGTACTACACAGTTGTATGCAACTACAAGAGAGAAGAGAGACTGCAGCTTTCCTAAAGCTTTCCCTGCACTGCCAAACCTCTGCTTTCAATAAGCATAGGCTCTGTCATGTGTTAAAAGCAGCTGAGAAAACTATTCTCAATATTTCAGCACTTTAAAACATCATTTCTTTCCTTTTTGTAGTTTATTTCTCTTAGTTTAGTTATGAAGCCTGTTTCTGTGTGTTACCAGCTTCTTGCTACCTTAAGTGTTGAGATTAAATGATTTCCAGCAATCATAATAGCTACCTTGAGTCTATACAGCCTGGAGAAGTAGCATCCAGGCAGTTTATTATAAAGCTAAATGAAACCATTCTCAGAGTGAAAGCAGTTTATTTTTTTCCCCCAGAGTATTACTCTCTTTAATGGAGTTTTCACAAACACCTTCCCTTTTACCATTTCTTGGCATGTAAAAATTATAGCATGTTACATTTTTCTACTGGGCTACTTGCTTTTGAAACAGACACCAAATGCAACATGCGTGTGTAGAGCTGTAGAACCATAAAGGCTATGGGATAAACATGCACTTTAAAGCCTGCTGCCAGGCTTTGCCAACATCATTAGCCTTCACTGTGGCAGCATAAACATTTCAATTAGAGCATTCTCAGCCACAGGATTCTCCTGCTTATAATGCAGAACTGTTATTTAAAAAAAGCAAAAATGTTAGTGACAAGTCATTGAAGCAGAGCCTTTCTTCATCTGCAAAAGAAATACTGTTACGCTTCAGGCTGCCCTTTGTATAGTTTATATTGACTGAAATAAATGAAAATCATGACACAGATCCCCTCTTCACAGAATGACAGAATCACTAGGTTGGAAAAGACTCAAAGGATCATAGAGTCCAACCATTCCTATCAAACACTAAGCCATGCTCCTCAGCACTTCATCCACCTGTCTTTTAAATAACCCCAGGGATGGTGACTCAACCACCTCCCTGGGCAGCCCAATGGCCCTTTCCGCGATTTTTTTTTTTCTTTTTTTGATGTCAAGGCTGAACCTCCCCTGGAGGAGCTTGAGGCCATTCCCTCTTGTCCTGTCCCCTGTCACTTGGGAGAAGAGGCCAGCTCCCTCCTTTCCACAACCTCCTTTCAGGTAGTTGTAGAGAGCAGTCTCCCCTCAGCCTCCTCTTCTCCAGGCTAAACAACTGCAGCTTCCCCAGCTTTGTTGCTCTTCTCTGGACTCGATCCAGAGCCTCAACATCCTTCTTGTGGTGAGAAGCCCTTTGCAGAGCCTCCTGACCCTCTAGTAGATTGATACTTCCACCCAGCTTAGTGTCATCTGCAAACTTGTTAAGGGTGCACTCAATGCCTTCATCGAGGTCATTGATAAAGACATTGAACAGGACTGGACCCAGCACAGAGCCCTGGGGGACACCACTTGTAACTGGTTACCAGCTGGATTTAACTCCATTTACCACCACTCTCTGGGCCCAGCCAGTCAACCAGTTTTCCACCCAGGAAACAATGTTCATCTGTCCAGGCCATAGACTGACAGTTTCCTAAGTAGAATGCCACGAGGAACTGTGTCAAAGGCTTTCCTCAAGTCCAAGAAGACCACATCCACAGCCTTTCCCTCATCCAGTAGCCGAGTCACATTGTCATAGAAGGCGATCAGGTTAGTTTGGCAAGACCTGCCTTTCATGAACCCATGTTGACTGGGCCTGATCACCTGGTTCTCTTGCATGTGCTTCATGATAGTACTCAAGATCACTTGTTCCATGACTTTCCCCAGCACTGAGGTCAGACTGACAGGCCTGTAGTTCCCTGGATCTTCCCTGCGAACCTTCTTGTAGATGGGCACACTAGCCTATCTCCAGACCAGTGGAACTTCCCCAGTCAGCCAGAACTCCTGGAAGATGAAGACTTTTAATCAACTGGTCTTACAACAAATACTTTATAAAGCATTTCTCTCTAACTCATTCTTGACCCAGAGACAAAAACCTTCATCTGCATAAGCAACATCTACAGTACAGGCAGCTCTTCCTAGAGCACTAGTGAAACACATCAAAAAACCGCCTTTTCTACCTAGTCTGAGGGACTCAAATTTAGGAAGTAGAATATCTCCTGATTGATTGCCTTTAGCAAAATAATTACAACAAAATAATCCTCAATGCATCTTGAGTAGCTGAAATCCACTGAAGTCTGTCTCTTACAATTGACTCAAATAAGCACAGGAGCATTGGATACATTCAAATAAGCCCAATGCAAAGTTCCTTAAAACAAGCAAAATACTTTCCTCCCTAGACATCACTGAACTTCAGTTAAGGTGTTTTTACATTTACATTTTTCAATACCTACAAGGGAATCTGTTCAGGGATTTATTTTTCTAAGTCTCTGATAATGTGACAAAGGGCTAAAAATGTTAAGAAAACATATTGACTGGTCAGTTACCATCAATGGTGAAGCTCCATGCACTGTGATAAGAACTAAGTCTGCATAACAAGCAGAAAAGTATAAAAAGGCACATGATTGCGTGCCATCAGTTTGAAAAGCTAGACCAGAATGTCATTTATTGACTTAAGCCTTCAGGTCCTTTTAACAATAAAGAAACAAGTGGTAGGGGGGATTAATAGAAATCACAGAAACATTCCTCTGGTACTGTTTGTCCTTCAAAATAATTCAGAAAGTTTGAATAAATCCTGAAAAAAAATGCACTATATGTCTGTGCAGTTTCTGTTTCATCACATATTAGTCCTAGTGCCACACCCCTTGCAGTAAAGAAGCATTCTAGAAGGGCTGGTCATTGTTGCTAATTGTTTCTTTAAGTGCCCTGACAGGGCGGTGTTGGGAAAGCACAAAAGTGGTAAATGTTATGTTAATGAAGTAACTTGCAGCTGGGGGCAAGAGTTTGTGACCTAGCAACAAAGAGATGTGGGATGGGCGGTTGCCAAAAAAGGCTGGTGGCAAGGGCAGAAGTGACCAATCAACGTTTACCTGATGTTTTGGCCTGCTTGGTCTATATAAGAAGCGAGTTAACCCTTAATAAAGAACATCATCTGAAATCATATTGATTTGTCTGTGAGGTTCACTTGCCCCCGCAGCCCAAGTTCATAGCAGCACATACCCAGGTATAGCCTGTAAAGCTTTTTTTGACAGCTGTATGCTGTAGTTAAACCAATGCAATTGCCTTGTGGAAACCTTTCTGGCCAAGACGCCCTAGCAATGCTGAGTTCCTTCAGTAAGGAGGGATACCAAGAACAACTGGAGGCCATTCTGAGGGCCAGAGACAGAGTCAAGTTTGAGCTCTCTGTCCCAGGATGAACATCTTTCTCTGAGAATGGAAGAGGTATTCAGGGTTATAAAGATGCATTTATATCTATAAATGGCAAATACCCCGTTTACTGAGCATGGACAGCACAAGAGATCTTTAAAGACTGTATTAAGTAGACAAATACATGGGATTTTTTTCCTTATTTTTGTTCCGCTAATGTGTTGTTCCCAGAACCTACCTTGTATTTTCAGGGCCTTGTCAGCTCTGTTAATTTGTACTAACCTTAAAAATTTGGGTGTGGGATTATTTTTCTACAATTCAGCAACTGAGTATCTCCATAACTCCCAGAAGGTAGCAGATGATTTTGCATTAACTGCCCTGCTGTTTGATGACGGCAAAGCAAGGATTTGTGTGAAATTACCTGTGAACAGCAAGGTAAGTTCTCTGGCAGTGGGAAAGAAAATGGGAAAGTGTATCTTTGCATTTTGTGACAATGTGAAACTGCAATAGGTGATGAAAAAAAATATTTTAAAGAATTAACTTACGTTGGAAAAACACACCATAAGCAGTAAACTGCAATTACAGGGAAAACCCGGCAATATCTTTTTAAAGGACTGCACTATGCTTTGACTCCATTTCTTCTATGGGTTACTTGTGGTATAAGCATACACATATGTACACACCCTTCCCATCCCTTGCTTCCACTCCCAATAATATCAAAAATAAACATGAAAAATAATATTAAAAAAAAATCTGTATTCAGTAATATTCACACCAAAGAATATGTATAGATATATCCATTAAAATTATGAACATTTCTAAATATATTTTATGTATCATACATATAAATATATGTATAATTACATATCCACAGAAGTAGTCTTGCTGTGCTAAAGCCAGCAGTAAAAGCAAAACCAGGTTTCACAATAGGACACCCATATATGCATATGTACTGGCTGTTTGGTTTGTGAATTTATTTACAACATAACTATATCATAATAAATGCTTACTGTTCTATTGTACAAACGTAATAGTAAAGGTTTAGGTTTGTTTTTTAAATACAAAGACTGCAAATGAATACATGAAAAAAATTACACACCATGTACAGTATTTATAATTTATAAATGCAAAGTTAAGACCTCTTTAAATTATTGCACTTGCATATTTTTTTTGCTTTTTTTACAAAGATAGTTTATATGTATCATATATGTGTGTGTGTGTGTGTGTGTGTGTGTGTGTATGTGTGTGTTTGTGAATATATATATATAAAACAATTTTTTTCAGCTCACTAAATGTAATAAAGTTGAATGTTGTTACCTTGAAGTCCTTTCTTCTTCACATAACAGCCCAACCTGAATTTTGAATACATATGAATCTACTCTACAAATCAGTTTGATCTACCCTAGAAAGCAGTCCATTATTTTAGTTTTTTTGACAGAGTATACACCCGTATTACAATCGAGCACAGTTTTTGGTCAGAAAGCAAAACAAGAGTTATGAAGTGCCTTTGCTAGATGGAATATATAACCTAAAGTTTGAATGTGATCTTCCTTGTAGTAGTGTGCAGAAAGCCTTTTCTGTGATTGAAATGAACAGATTAATTGTTCCACTTCAGAGAACTGTTCCTATATCACAGTGTTTGAGGCAAATGCCTTATTCCTAGAGGGTCATAATTGTCTTGAGCATCTAACAATCTCTGTTTTTAAACACGAATAGTGTTATTTGCTGTCTCTACAATTTTAATACTAAATACTCTAAATGTAGTCACAGCAAACTGATCACACTGTTCTAAGTTTAAACACATAAAAGAAGTCCATGCCACATAAAAAATGAATTCCACACTGCATGTCCCCTCCAATGTAAATACGTTTTATCATATACTCCAACTAAAAAAACCCCAAAACATACTAGCATTTCTCTAATGGTCACTTATAAAAAATACTGCCATGAAATGAACACCTACAGCAGAATGATGCACTACTGTAGAAAATTCATAAATTGCAATAAAAGAGTTTGTCAGTTCTGTAATAAAATATGCAAAATCTCAGATGAGTATTCGTGCTATGTCAATTATTGATCTTGCTTACAGCATACCTTTTCAGGCACCTCTTCATAATACATTAGAAACGCTCAGATATGGCTTTGAACAGTCCTTTTACCTTTACCGGGCTTAGAAGGGAAAAACAATTGGAATTATTAACAAAATAATGCAGTTCTGGGAGTATAAAGTCTAATGCTACCAGGAAATGAGAGATCTGTTAGGGTTTTTGTACATTCTTATTGATCTTGTGCAATACCAGTTTTAGCAGGATAAAAACAGAGGAAGAAATTATTTTTAGCAGCTGAACTTAATGAGCTAAGTGTCTTACAGGTCTAGATGTCTTACTGCTCCATTTGTAAGTCTAAGTCCATTATTCCGAACAACTAAATCTCAGCACGTACTTGAGCCATGATATTCAAATGCAGCTTCAAAGTTTTAATTTTTGGTGGGTTTGTCTTTGGAAGTGCAGGTGTAAAGTTGTTTCTACAAAAAATTTACATACCTGAATCTGCACTCAGTAAATGCCGAGACATACTGAATTTGCTTAGAAAATACACCCCATTGTGGCTATTTTTGTTGGTCTAGGTACTAACAAAAACCTCTGGTTTGCCATTGCCTTTCTCCTATCACACAAGGAAACCAAACCAAACCACAACCACTGGAGCAAAAATGTTTAATTCTAATGGCAATTATTGTATAGCAAACATATTTTTAATGTGGTTTAATGTGGTTTGGATATTGTATATTAGAAACAACATTTGATTGACATGAGATATTAAAAGAACAACTTAATGCCAATTTGACAAATTTGTTAGGGAACATGTTTTGTATCAGTATTTTATATAAACTTTAAACTATAAAATATTATGTGATACTGCCAAATATTTTGACTGCTAACAAAACAAGTGAAATTATCTTTACTGTCGATGAGTAAAAGATAAATTAAAAGCTTTACATAACACAGACACTTTGTGATGATGAATATTCCTGCAACACTTGCAAGATCAGCATTCAAAGAGGGAGAATAACAGTAAATATACTTAACCCAGGAAGGAAAAATATTGCATCCAGTTGTTTGGGTATCTGAACTCTAAAGAATAATTTTCTAGATCATCATAGATTTGGATATTTTTCATGAAAATATTAGGAACTGTGTAATGCGTCTCAAGTACTTAGCAGATAAAAAGTTGAATCTACAAGACTTAGAACAGAACTGCTAAGGAGTAAAGCAGAGGACACAACATGAGATACTATTTATTACTTTAGTGTAATTGTTTCCTGCCCCTTTTTCAAAAATTTGCTGAGGTTAACAATGAATTTCTGCACTTAGAATTGGCAAAGCAAGCTGAAAAAAAATTATGGTGTTGCTGCCAGGTAATCTGTATCATACAAATAAGATAAGTTCATATTGAATTCTCATCTTCTGGGATATCCATGTACTGCAAAGGCTTATGTGCATTTATACATTATGTGATTATGCATCACATACTGTACAAATATACAGATACTGGTATGTGCTCGACCATAACAAAAGGCAAAACTCAAGCGTCCAAGTCATTTACATGAAGTGTATAAGATGGTTTGCTTATTAGAGTTATACAGCTCAACAGAGGTGGAAAACCAGAACGTGAGTTCTGTCTTTAAGCCACTACAATGATTTGTTGCAGTTACACAAATGGCTGTTATCACGGAACCACTACGAGAGTGTATAATCTGTAAAAAAGCATATAATGCAGTATAGGCTGTATGTGAAAGGTATGAAATGACTGTTTTCACCTACTGTGTGGATCAATGTGAAAAAAAAATTTCTCATTATTTTTAAGAGAGAGATGAAGGCAAAATAAGTAGCTGAAACACACTCTGTACAATTGCACTAAATTTAAAATAGTGTCATTAAACATAAGATCTTAAAGTCTATGCATAAGTTTGTAAGGCTGAAGCCCAAGTCAGCACAGAACTGTAAACACAATATTTTACTTCAGTCAGCTATTCTTTCATTGAAAAAGGTAGTTCTAAGCCTGGAAATTTTACTGAGCTAGGTGAACAAAACAGAGAAATGAAGATGTCTTCTAATTTCATTCATCGTGGGAGGGGGAAGAGAGCAGTTGAAGACATGCAGTGTTACTGTGCAACACAAAAGCAAGTCAATACAAAAACATTTTTGATTTATTGTGATGGTACCACAATCCCTCTTATCAGACCTGGCTTTTCTGACAAGGCTTTTGTTCCCGGCAGATAGCATACTTCACGTATGTCTATAATACGTTTTAAAAATACAACTCAGCAGGTAGAAATAAAAAATTTGACTTTACTTACTTGAGAGCTAGGCAAGGAAATCTTTGCTGTCACATTTGAATTTGAATATGATACTTCTCTCACTGTGGATACAAAAACTCCAACCTGAAACTCTCATATCAGAGATAAACATCCAGTACTTCCAGTGTTTTAAGGGAGGAGTTGTATACGTTTATAAATCATTCTGAAGAACAAAGCACCATCACTAGACTAGTTCTTTAAACGTTTGCCTTGTGAGCAACAGACAATTTGCACCACGATGCCAAATGAAGTACTTCAAACCTTAAACCTGAATGTTGGTTGTCCTTTAGTTTGCAGCAAAAGAATTCACTGTAACCTAAGCATGAATTATAGTCTCCAAGGATTCTTCTGGAGTTCAAACTGATTACAAGTGGATCACACATAAACATTCACAATAGCAATGGGTATACTGTTCTATTTATAGCCAAGAAATCCCAAGTGACACTGGTGTTAAAGCCAGCCACAGTATGGTATAATAAAAGTACCATTGAAACCCTTACTAGAAAGATACAATTTAGAAGTACCCCCTAAGATTCACCCCCCCCGCCCCCTCAGTTTTAAATTAAGGCCTCAGCAATGTAGCCCATGAGATAAGGCCAGTCTTTTATATTCACAAGTCATAAGTTCTCATTTAATAGCTGATTCCAAAACATCTGGGGTTTTCGATTTCCATCTATTCATGTTGTGTCACTGGTGTAGGTCTGGAGATTGGCTGCCGGAGTCATTTAGCTGAGGTAACTCCATGGGTGTTACCTTGCTAGGCAGATCTGCTTCTTAGCATTTTGTAGCTTTTCTTTTTCCTTTTTTTTTCCCAAATAAAACTGAAACAAAATAAAACAAAAACAACCTCCAAAACAAGAAGGGATGCTTTTCAGATTAAAGCATTGTGTTGCTGCTGTTCAGTCATCAATCTTCACAGGAATTGAATCTGAGGTCCCAGGGGCAATGGACTGGGAAGAAATCCATATAGAGGCTTCCTCACCTCTTGTTACTTTCTCCCACTGGTTGAGATTGTCCCTGGAGATGCAAAAAAGTCAAAGAGGTAAAGCACTGTTCCTAAATTCACTGGGATTTTGTTCTAACAATACTGTCAGTTTTACTATGCTTTGAAATGTAGCTTTATGCTGTATATAAGTACCTGTATGTCATCAAGCTTTTATCATCTTTATGCTATTTCATCCTTTACTTCCAGTTATCTCATTTTGTAATTGTGAGAATCATTTATAACTTAACTAAATATAAGCCTATGACAGACCTTCACTGGAACAAGCCCTGGAGGCAGAGTCTAGCACCGACTTCCATTACAAATTTCTAGCCCTCAAAGCTGCAGAGAAAACCCAGCTGTGATCCAACAAAGAAATGTCTCAAGGGACTCTCAAACAGCATTCTGGAGACAAACAGCCTTCATCACTTCAGATTTCATGGATTTTACCACAGCATACTTTGGCCTTTTTCAAAACTAACACAGAGATCATGACTTTTGCCAGGAAACTTCTTTCGCTGGAAACCACAGAAGCGTATTAAGACTTCTGGAACTCCTTCACATGGGATACCTCATAATGTATAAAATGTTGCACGCCAACATCATAGTATCAATTTTCAATTACTAATGTGGTGATTATATTATCAATCTATCACATTTAAAGAATATCCCTTCCTTGAGGCAGAATTTTTTACTGCCTCACAGCCTGGCCAACCCCCAACCTCATATTTTGATTCAGAATCACAGTCATTTAGGTTGGAAAAGTCCTTCAAGATCATTGAGTCTAACCATAAAACTAACACTGCCGAGTCCAGCACTAAACCATGTCCTTGAGTGCCACATCTCCACATCTTTTAAATACCTCCACGGATGGCAACTCAACGACTTCCCTGGTTCAGAAGCCATAAAACAATGAGAAATTAAACTGGTAATATTCTGAAGGGAGCATAGACCCATAATCTTACTTGTTGTACACTAGTATCACCCCAGTGACTCAGAAGTCTATGTTGATAATATCCAATAACGGAACATACTTGCAATCTATGGCCAAATCTATCATTCAGTCTTCAAATATAGAATGAAAGACAGCAAGCTCACTATTTCAATTTCATACCCTTGTATACCCCTATATACCAGGATACTAAAGCAATAGTTACTACAGATAGATATCTACTGTAAATAAACAGGTTGGTTAAAGTACTAAGGTCATTTATGCTATGTGTCTTATTATCGTATTACATCAGAATTTATCTGTCAGACTTCTTCTGATTTTTATGTCACAGCTTTGCTTCTACAATAGGTAAGAAGAGAAAATGTTGCATTTACTGGGGATGGGGGAATATAAGATCTGATGGAGACTACCAAAAGATAGCTGGTGCCGTCTAGGGAAACATCCCCATCATCTTCTGCTGGCAGATGGAAATTTGCCTTGCCAGTTCTCTAGGCCTCTAGGTGTTAATATGGTGCTGAATCTCAGCTAATAAAATCAGGTACTAAGGATCATAAAAATGGAACTATCACTATTTCTAGGTCCCTTTCCTCAAACTGTGAAAGTAATGAGAACTGCAACCAAAACATTTCTAAATTGTATCAATTTCAGAAAGAATTGAGAGACCTGAGAGGACATGGAAAATGGTTTAAAATTATTTTAACTGAAATAAATAAATAAACAAATAAAAGTCACTTCACCTCACACTCAAACTACTACCATAGCTATAGACTCATATAGGACTTACTCTGAACACTGTAACATAGGTGACTGGTAGTTTTCATTTATATCTTTTTTTAATTCTATTTTTTTAAGATACAGATAATACTGTTCATTTGCCTTTGTACTCCCAATGAAGCCCTGGCTCCTAAATGTTTGAAATAAATTCCCAGAGGTTCTCAAAATAAAAACCTTGATGCTGACATGCACTCTTGACTGCTTCTTCTGCAATTATTTGCAGCTGGTGTCTGCGTTCCAACCAACTCAAGGACGCAGCAGTTTAAACACTGTGTTTCAAATACAAGCACTGCTGGGGAAGGGGTGATATCAAAATCATTTCAGTCAGCAGCTAAGTCATTACCAAACAGGGATAAGACTGTATACTTCTTGTCATACTGAATAACATTTAACCCTCAAAAAAAAAAAAAAAAAAAAAAGGCAGGCAACGGGTAACCCCTGCAAAATCAGCTATTTGAAACACTCTGGAGTAACCTAAGCCCTGAAAGAATATGCATTTTTAATAATGGGGTAGTCGAAGCTAGATTCATATTCTTTATTTCCTAGTCTATATCTCCAAGTCTTAAAACTTCCTTCTCAGACACGTCATGACAGAAAGTAGAAAGTAATTTCAAGGCTAAACTAAAATTATCAAACTGCTCATCAGAATACCTTAGGCCAGGGTGTGGACTTTGAGGAAGCTCTTCAGTCTTACAAAGATCTTACATCCCATCCACACAGCTATACCCCTTTTCTGCATCAGTGCAATCTAAACTAGGGAATGAACAAGAGCAGCATGTGGAGCTGCATTTGTACAGATCTGTGTCCAGTCTGCAAATTATGCTGGTGCAGCTTTCAGAAGTATTAGTATCATAACTGGAATTCCAAACAACAAAGAATTTATAGAATAGAAAATTTTCATATAAACTCTGCCAGGAGTCTGACTACTATTACTTCAGACATCACATCCTTTGCAAAGAAATCCACTCTTGAAAAGATGTTCTTGGTTCATCTTCAGAAGGATGGAGAACCTTTCATCTAGAACACATGTGTACGCTGGTACTTGAAGCTCTACAATTCAATTTTACATCTCCTCATTTGAGCATCAAAAGATGGATTATCATGTATTACATGACACTTTTGAAAATAAGCCTCATTTGAATATGTGACTACAAAATAAAAGATATGGGTGTTTGCAGAACCCTGCTCCTGAAAAAAATGCTGTGCATCCTTAAGCACTCAACTTAGTCTCTCTAAGACTCAGCTCCCATTAAGTGGAGTAACAGTGCTAACTTCTTACCAAAGATACTGGCAGGCCTATGCAAGTATTTCTACACTAAGAACAAACCTATTTTTAAGACCTTTGATTTGACTACATTAGTAACAGAACTTCCTTGAAATCAGGTTACTTTATTAATCATACAAACACTGAAAGACTTTATCATGTTAAAAGGACACAGACACCTAGATTTTGACATATACATAATACAAAGAAATCAATACACATATATGGAGCATTTTGACAACATTCATTAGCTTTAGCAGAAACAAGTAACTGCAACATTCCTGATATGCATTAATGCATTTCTAACAGTGGATATTATAGTCGATGCTGTTTAGATCATGTAAACAGTATAAAACTCTCTCACTGAAAACATGGTTATGCAAAGCACAGTCTATGTTCCAGTTACGTGGATCAAATAACAGGCTATTTAGCTTCCAGCCATCAATACAGGTGAAGTAACATACTTTCAAGCAAGAACTACAAATAAAAGAAGTTAGAAAATTTCCAAGATCCCAGACTACCTCTCAGTAAAGCAGTTGAATAACTCACAACCTTGTAAAGACTGGAAGAACTACAATCAGTTCTATAGTTTACTTCATGTTCTCTGATTTCACACTGAAAGCAACTCTTCTTTATTTATCAGAGTACATATTATTCAATTATGTGTAACCGATCTATCTAAACACACACATTTTAGGTCAATGCAGCTCAGGGAGTACACATTCCTACCCGGTACTGTAACTCTGAATTCCAAAACAGCATTTGGACTGTGATACCATTATGACAGCAACACACTCTGTGGAATGCTGAAACTAGAGAAGAGTTTAATGCTATACTGCAACTGATGGAACCACTAAAATATGTATTATGAATACATCCACATTACTTAATTTAGGATAACAAATTACAGCCTATTATTTACCAGACATTGTTACTTTCATAGCTTCTGAGGACAAAAGACACTACTACTACAAGGATCACCTAGTCAGACTGCCTGGTGAGATAGCCCTTGGCAATTTCATCACAATAAGTGTGCCTCAGACCTGTATCCCTTTTACTTAGTAAGTCTCTTTTAAAAAAGTATTCTTAGCCTTGGTTTAACATCTTCAAGTCTCTATTCCAAATGCCAAAGAAGAAATTTACCACACTCCTCATTTGAACCTTTGGGCTTCACTGCTAAAACAGTGAAGTGTGTCTAATTATAAAACACACTATGGAGACACTTCTAGATTTTGCAAAGTCATTCTCTTGGATAAAATAAAAACACTATGTCCAATATTTTAGTCTCTTACTACTAAGATCTCAAAACATTCTTCAAATTCTTTCTTAACTTCCTCTTCTTTGCTAGTAACTTTATCAATCCTTCTTAAAGCACAGATGCTAAACAGAATTCCTAACATAACTACCAAGTTGTAATTTGTAATCCTACATAATATTCTCTCCCTACTCATTTAAAGGTTGCACAGCCATACCTAGCAGTGGGACCATAGAGGCAGCTGATTATTAACAATGGCTTCTAGATACTCACTGCTTTTCATAATGTAGTCCTCTTTCCCACTGGTACATACCTACATGCTCTTCTCACAGCTATGTGAAATAGCATTTAGTTGCAAATGAAATTACTTTGCTAACCACTATATCAAATTTCACGGCTGTTTGTATACAGGGGGCATCCTTCTATTACTTCACACAGATCACTTAGCCTACAATATCAAGAAAGTGACAGATTAGGTAAATCTTCCATACAGGACAAAGAAAAGATTCAATGCAAGCTAGAATTTAAGGACCATGAGGAAAAAAAAAAAGATTATGAGGGGTATGCTCGTAAAAGTATAGAAAAACAGGTTTCTTTTCCCTGGATGTGACTAAAGTTTGCTGGCATTTTATGAACCCACTGTTTTTCCTTGGAGAATATTGATTAACCTTAAACTGGAACATTTTCATGAAGCACAGTGGTTTCTACAGGAGTTTTGTCAGGAAAGGCTAAGGTTCAGGGTATAACAATTATGGGACAGAACTATGTACAAAGAAATTAATCATCATTCCAGAGTAGTTAATTGGTTAAGGACGCTTGACTGTCCTCTAGAAGATCCCAATCTATATCACAACTGACTGAAATGACAAAGTTATATTTGCCTCTTCCACATTCCAGTGGTATTACCATTACACTCCCAGTTACTGAATATTCTAGACATCTTTCTAGGTATCTTTCTTTTTTCCAGATTTTTTTTTTGCTTTTTGTTGTTGGTTTGTGGTTTTTTTTTTTTTTTTTTTAATAAAAATATCCTGATATTAAATAAAACTATATGACAGAAATGTATTTTGAAACAGAACAGAATTCTAGTCAATCTTAGTTGTAAGAACCATGAGGAAATAAAAAGAACACAGAAGGAAATTACGCTGAACCAGTCTAGATGGATATACATAAACACTGAACCTGTTTCTTTTCAAAAATTTTTGGTGTGAAACACATTTTAATCAGGTCTCTTTGTAGATATGCATTGGATAGTCCCAGCCAGTAGTTACTGACTTGGGGCTGCTACACAGATTACAGAAAGATGTGTAATCGTGTTTTTCTGCACGCAAATACTAAAATTCAAACCATAGACTAAATTATAAAGTTTTTTTGTTTTTCCTTTGACCAAGCTACACGCTATGCAAAAAGCTGCACATTTACATACCTGCATGCTCGGAGCAGTGGCCCAGTTGGAGGAAAGATCTGTGCAAGTGTGGTATAACACGGGATGGCTACCGCATTGTAGAACCCAATCTAGGAAAAACAGCAACAACAACAAAAAATTAGTTAAATGTCACCTAAATACAACACTGAGAGTCAACAGTCAACTAGCTCAAAGACTCTCTCATTACCAATATGGTTGCTTTAGATAGGATCTTCTTCTGGACTTTTGATTAACCAACTGCTCATGATCTGTTTGGATTCTTGATGTAACTATTGACAAGAAGAAGCTGCGGATTGCAGAGTCACTTCTGCAAATGTTATTCTTGAGATGAATTTTTTTTTAAAAAAGAAAAGTTGTGCAGTATTGCCAAAATATGGTCAGATTCTGGACTCTTCTAGTGTCCTCCAGAGTATTTATTCCATAGCTCAATTTACCTGAGACACCAGAAGGTTTCCACCTTTGGAAAGTTTCTAAAAGGTGTGCAATTTCTTTTCACCTATGCCCTTCAGTGATACATTTTTACCATTGCCATGTAAATCTATTTAAAGAATATCAAATGAGCACCTTTTTAAATGATATCTGATTCAATACAGGCTTACGAATGTATGACAGCGCTCACATCATTGTCATGACAAGAGGGAGTTTTTTAGAAAATGCTACTTGCATATTAGCAAGGATGACAGGTTGAATTCAGATCCATTGTAACATTACTCACTTATCCCAGACTCTCATGAAAGCTACAGTAATGTACTATGATCCCTTTCTTTGGGCAGATTTTTTAAAATGCATTAGTGAAACATCATGTATTATTGTGCTGTGACCAAAGCATTGGATTATAAGTGTTTCTTTTTAACAGTCTAAACATCGACCCTTATTCACAAATAGAAGAGAAAATCTCGTGCTCACCACCATCAATTTAGGGATTCATCCTATACTACTATGTAACCAAGACCATTCCATACTTTGAAAAAATACAATACAATTTCTGACTTGAGAGCCCAACAGTCTGAGTTGATGAAATCCTGATGTAGCTGATAGAAAGAAACCTCAGCTGGCAAGAAGGCAAGGCTGCACACAGATGTGACATCTTCTCAACAACAAAAGTTTGCTGTTTAGTGTAGTGCATTATTTTCTTCCTACGTGTTTTTTTCATTTTTTTTTCCTTGTTCATTTGTTTTAAGGAAGAACACTTTATTTCACTGGGAAATAGCAGATTACTCCAATAGCCATAAAAAATTAAAACGGCACCTTAGGAACAGTCACACTGTAGATCTGGCTGAAAGAGCAATACAAAACAAAAGATTTCAACTAAACTAAGTTAAATTGCAATATATTCTGAAGAATATTATCTTTGCAAGCCTAGTATATAAAATACGTGTTCTTTCAGGTCCTGGAAGCTCTTACGTTAAAATGCACATCAATCATGGAGGAAAAGCTAAAATGTTCAATGGATATAGGTTCTGAATAAAGCCAAGTAAATTAAAAATACCCTTTGCAAACATTTCCATTTCTCACCAGAGCAAACTCACATAAATCCCTTTTATAAAATGTGGAGTTCTTTTCCAATATATGTTTTAGAAACACTGTAAACATGTATTGTTTTACTGACAGAGATCATACCTGACCCTGAGGGACTTCATCTTTCTTGTCTCTGTCCATCATAGGAATAGGTTGAATACCCGTTTTCTTCATTTCATCGCCCTGCCGAAAAGCATAGAGAAAGAGATCAGGAAAACAAAAATCAAGATTCCTGAGACCTGAATTGATCTCCATCTCCTACTGCACGTTAATCTAAACACCCAGAATTTAAAATAATGTTCAAAACTGGTCTAAGGCAATCTCAAAACTGCCTATGGAGGGACTCATTTTATATATTCACCTAAACGATAGCAGATTCTAAAAATTGAGTTTTTATGTTAATGTACATACTTTTTCCTTGTTTCCAAAAGTATCTACATCATAAGAAGTAACTGGAAGAATAAAATAGATCTAGATGAGAATATCCAGCATGTTCCTGCTTACTGCAGTGGTGCAGGGCTACATGAACTTTCAGAGTCCCTTCCCACCCAAACTACTATATGATTCTACAACTCCACGGAATCAGTTCCTCCTATTTTGCTCTATTCATAGTTAATCTCACCTTTCAAAACATTACCTGTTTAAAGCACTGTAACACAATGATCAGTAGAGCACAATTCAGCAATTCAAGGAAAAGCTGAGTAAAACAGATGAATTTACAATGTACCCTTTGTCAAAAATCAATGTTGCTTTGAAGATACTGCCTGTCAAACAGCCCTCTTTTAAGTATATTATCCCCATACGTTCATAAGAGGAATACTGGGAAAGTATATCCAAAGACCAGATATATGTCATGTACAAGAGAAAACCATCTCCTTATATTTCAACAATTAACAGCAGAGCAGCCAAAGCACATTTTTGAGCACCAAAATGAACCTGACAACAATTTCCTTTTCAAAAATCATTAAGTAGCTGGTTACTTTCTGTAGGAAATTTTTAGTTTTCCTGTAGTCTTCCCTGGAGGTGTTTAAGGCACGGGTAGATGAGGTCCTGAGGGACATGGTTTGAGGTTTGATAGGAATGATTGGACTTGATGATCTGATGGGTCTCTTCCAACCTGGCTGTTCTATGATTCTATGTTTAACCTTTAGGTTATAAAGGTAGCTACAGCTATAGCAATTGTTGCTTTTGGCTACTGTTCTTGTCTGAGATTCTAGAATCAATGTGATCTTCAGACTGTTGTGAACTGGGTTTGCATGGTTAGGTTTTGGCAGCCTGGGGGCTACAGGCTTGACTTCTACAAGATGTCAGTAGCTTCCCCCATGTCCAATAGAGCCAGTGCCAACACAATAAGGGCCCCTATGGCTAAAGTCAACTCCATCCCAACCACACCCCATACAATTCAGGTAGGGAGAAATTTCCGGCAGAATAACTGCTCATACAATATTTGTTTATCTGTCTCCTTTAACGTCAGATTCAGGTTACAGAGATTTAGCAATCTGAAAGTTTTGGACATTCCCTAAATCTGTGTTCTATTTTCCTGCTACAGTTAGTGAAGGCACCTCCAGCAGTAAATTTATCACACCTTTCTCATAAGATTTTATCAATCCACATTTAAAGTGCCAATGTGTCCTTGCAAGGGAAGATTTTGGCACATTTACTCAAAGAGAAGTTTGCAATATAAAACATTTATTCTGGGCTGAGCAGAGCAACTTTCTTTCTGACTGCCTTGCAACTACCTTGAGTGCAGTAAAGATGAAGGCTTCTGGAGTTCAATTCTCTCTTTCATATTTTGCCTCAACAATACCTATTAACTATACTCCTGCTCAATTAACCAACAAGAGATAAATCAGGAATGTATTTTTGAACTGGTGTCTGTACTATTTTCTCACATCACATATTTCTTTCTCCAAGCAGTTATAAGCTAGGATCACCGTATCTAGTCTCTGTTAGATATTTTACTGATGAAAGAAATAAACAGAAAGACCTCTTTCCTCAGCTGATAAAAAAGATACCTAATACAATTCCAAGCACGGAAGTTCAGTGAATTGTTATTTTGGAGATGTAAGCAAATTTTGGGGTTCTATGTCCCCTAGTAAATAATATTTTTGGTTTTCCATTTGCATAAAGTACTGCAATTGATCCACAACTGCCTGCAGCTAACATAGCCTGAATGACAAGAATCTCAATACTAAACCATTTAGCATCTTATGACTTTAAGATCTTTGATTAACACAATATCAAATGCCTGAGACATCCTTGAAGTCAGAGCTTTGAGGAAGCTGTACAGCCTCTGACAGATTATGCCAAAACTGAACAAAGTTCAGATTTCTGTTCACTAGTACATCTTGAAAGAAAAAGGTATCATAGAATCACAGAGTGGTTTTGGTTGGAAAGGACCTTTTGGGGTCATAAAATCATAGTATAGTTAGGGTTGGAAGGGACCTTAAAGATCGTCTAGTTCCAACACCCCTGCCATGGGCAGGGACATCCCACTAGATCAGGTTACCATATCATCCAATACCTCCCACTCAATTACCCTAACAGGATCAGCAAGAGCAGATGATCTAGGACTATGTCCAGTCGGGTTTTTAATATCTCCAATGATGAAGACTTCAGAACCTCTCTGGGCAACCTGTGCCACTGAATGACCACTCTCAGAGTAAAATCTATTATGTTTAGATGGAACATGTGCACTGGAAACATAGGTGTTTTCTTGAGTCCAGTATGTGTGCACACATATGTGATACACTGCTGTAAAAATACTGCTTTTATCCTCATAGTTATTAAAATGATCAGAAAGTTTAAGTTGAAATTCTAAGCAAAGAGGTTTTTATCATACTTGTGGTATGGCTATAATAAGTCACTAAAAAAATACTGGAGAAAGGGTCTAACAACTATCACGTGTCTCATCTCACAAAAAAAAATCACAGTAGACAAATCTATACAAGCTTGTAATACTACAGAATCGATCAGCAAACCACGCTGAAGTGATATTAAGGTAAATCTTAGTGGGAAATACTGGCTATTGTGACATCCCAAAAAATTGCTGCAACCTCTTCTGCAGCTAATGTTTTAGCTAATGATTGAACAAAGAAATATTAAATCATTCAACATATTAAAATATGTTCATATTAAAATTATGAACTCAAGTAGTAATTAGAAGCAATATTCTATCCTACTTTTAGAACTGTAACATAACCATTCAATCTAGTCAAATATACTTTTCTAGAATTAACAGTTTTTACCAACTAAGTAATGACTTGGCAGTGAAATACAATCTTAACTTTCTATTAATTTAGCTTTTCCAGTATTTTCCCTATAACTGCTTCCAACTGCTTCCCATTTCTAGAAGCATTTAGGCCTGTGGCTGCATTTATCAGTCATCCGGATTGGATCACAATGTACGAAATTTCTGTCACGTATCCATTAATCTTTTCTTTAAGAAGATTTAGTAAAACGCCAATTACAGAACTCAATTTCTGTCAATTATTTGTAATTTACATTTGTTCCATGAAGTAACCTGATTCATCTTTATTAACTCATCCTTGGTTCCAAAACAGATTAAACTCTGGCTCAGTTATGTATCCATAATTCCATTTTTACTATTACTGAGTAGGAAAAATAAGTTTGATCTTTCCTTCTCCACTGAGTTCAAAAGATTTGCATTAAAAAGTCTTTTTACCTGTAAGCAGAAAAACTTAGTATATAATCAGTGAGGCACATCAACTTCGTACCTCCATTATATCAGCCATAAGAACACTCACTTTCCTGAAAGTATTGAAATAGATCTCTGAGCTTATACAGTCTGCTTTTTTTTCAAGTATTTTATTGTAGTTGGAAGAGTTTATAACTACAAGAATGAAAATGCGTAAATATAAAAAATACACACAAGCCATGCACATCTTGAATTTCATGATGAACATGCAATGGGCAGGACAACAATCTCCACACAATATGCATGCCACATTAACTCTGTGAGCCCGATTTCCATTTTACCTGCAGACTTCCACAGAGCACATAATAGAGAAGAGTAACACTTTATGATAGACAAGCAGTAGAAGTTCTGAAAATACAGTGTATCATCTCAAACTGCATAACTCAAGTCTACGCAATATCCTGAGCATTTATTCCTTATATCTGTAAAGTAGTCACTTTCACTTTAAAAATGAAACAACTAGGATGTTTACTTCTCAGCATAAGACATGTGAGAGACCGCATCTTCATTTAGAAACGTGAATATTAGTACAGCTCACTTGTTTCAATGCTCAGTACATCTTACCTGTGGACTAACTTTCAAATTATTAAAAAATCAGCTCTGAGTCGAAGTTATTGAGCTGGCTCACAAGATTCAAATAGTTGGATCAAAACAATTTTAAGGGTTGTCATATTTGCTTCAGTATTTCTGGACTCATGGTACAGCATTGTGTGTTTCAAGGAAGCTGACCTGGACACTGTTTCATATTTTTGATTTCTAGACTTCTTCACAAAAATACGGTTAATGACTAAAAAAAATTTATAGATTTTCTTCTGTGTTCTGTTTCTTGATCTCTTTCTGTTAGGACATGCTTTTTAAATTAATTTTTAACAGACAGAAAAAATGCTACCTGAAAATTAGGAAGCTAACTTAGCTCAGAGTAAATGACAAAACACATACCTGCACCAATGACCACTCTTTAAAACAAGCACATAAAGATATCAATTGAAAAATACTTATGGTTGCTTTTAATTCCTGGATGCTCTCATTTATAAAGAAAAGGCAGTGAACAAAAGAAACACACATACCTCAGCCCAGAACTCCGCATATATGTCATTGGCTGTCAGTCTGGTAACTGGCCACAACTTTGTTACAGAACACAAATCACAAGCCGTCATCATCAGACCAATCACTCTATCTCTAAAACAAAATAAAATTAAATTGTAAGTTTGGTAATGAATTAACAGTCACATTGAAAAATGTTTATTTGTCCTTCCTTAGTTTAATAAGCATTGAAGTATAAGTACTACAAAATTTCTCCTACCTTGTTTCTTCCTCATTTGTTTGTGATTCATTTGTAAGACATCACACAAATTGTACATTCACTACATTCCCTGTAATATTTCCTGCATTTTTTTTTCAGCCAGAGCTCACTGACTATCCTGTGCTCAACCACATCCACAGAAAACTACACAAGAATGCCTATCTGTTAAAACACATACAATCCCCTTCCTTAATTATCTGAAAATACAGTATAAGTCTATAAAAAGAAATGTGGTATATCCTGTTGCCGCATTTCTTTCTGTTCTTTAAAGAGAGACAAACGCAGACTCCAAAAAAATGAAAAAATAGTTCTAAGTCTGTCCCGAGGTACTCTGTCATTTATTTGCTGGAAGGAATTCTAACCTTGACTGGAGAAGAATCCTACACATAAATGTCCTATACAGTTACAAACCTGCTCACAGAATAATTGAAGAGCATTGGTAGGATTATAATCACAGAATCACAGAACAACCAGGTTAGAAGGGACCCATCGGATCTTCTAGTCCAACCATTCCTATCTAACACTAAACCAAGTCCCTCAAGACCTCGTCTACCTGTGTCTTAAACACCTCCAGGGAAAGTGACTCAACCACCTCCCTGGGCAGCCTATTCCAATGCCCAATGACCCTCTGTGTGAAAAACCTCCTCCTAATCTCCAGCCTAAATCTCCCCTGGCGGAGCTTGAGGCCATTCCCTCTTGTCCTGTCCCCTGGCACTTGGGAGAAGAGGCCAGCTCCCTCCTCTCTACAACCTCCTTTCAGGTACTTGTAGAGAGTAATGAGGTCTCCTCTCAGCCTCCTCTTTTCCAGGCTAAATAACCCCAGCTCTCTCAGCCGCTCCTCATAGGATCTGTTCTCCAGCCCCTTCACCAGTCTCGTCGCTCTTCTTAGGAAAAGGCACATATACCAAAAAAAAGTCTTATTTAAACAGTTTTCTAGCACTTGTCTGCTATCCATATCCATGCTTTACTCATCTAAGTTTTAGCAAGAAAACTGGTAAATTAATGAATAAATCCATGTGTTTTGCACTCAACAGAGAACTTAAGATGACACTTAAGGACATCAGGATCTTTATTAATAATGCCTATTCCTTTAAAAAAGCACAAAACTTTCTAGCTTGCATGTCAATGTCATGGCAGTCATTAAAACTGTACTAACAGACAATACACCAGGGAAATACACAGATAAGCAATACAATCAATAGATAAAAGGCAAAGCGCAATTCCCTGTACTTATGAAAGAACATTCCTCAGCCATTTATGTGCTGAATTTAGCATTCTGTTGCACGTATAGATATCAACTAGAATTCTTGGATTGTTTATACACATTACAAATTGATGCCCAATATTTGGGCAACGTGGTCGTGCACTGAAAATGCTCTGAGGGCAGGTAACGTTAAAAAAACCCTCTAAATGTAACAGAATATTCAACCACACACTAAATAATTGTGTACTGTTGAATATCATACTTGAATTTTATAAACACTAAATTCAAGATTTCTGGTAAATTTCATTCTGAGATTATCAGGAGTTACTATATCTTTGTCTTCTTAAGTTCTTGAGAGCTATTGAAGTATGATAAGCTTCAGTTCCATACTGTGAAATGAGCTTATTAAAATACCCTTCCCATAGTGCTGTAGTAGTTTATTCAAAACTACTGACAAAAACCTCTAAAACTCCTGAGAAGACGACTAAAGTATCAAAGCTCCATTTGAAATAAATCAAAACCATAACAAAATCTTTTTCCATGCTAGTTCTCTAATTTCTTCCTGTCTTGGATTAACAACAGGATCCACTTTCTACTAATAAAGCTCTGAAGGGCTGCATGAGCACCTTAAGAAACCTGTTACAAGAGACAACTCTCATCCAGGGTGCACTATGTTTTGCTTACATGGACAAAGAGAATGATTTATTTATGAATAAGAATAAATGCACATTTTATTTATTTTTAAAACTTAAGAGATATCTTAATTCACAAAGGTTGAGAACTGACCAGAATTCTTTAAAAAAAAAAAGTTGAGAGAGTAATAAAAATCGATACAAAAATATAGATGTAAAACTACTACTAATGTAAAAATAAAACTAAATTATTATTGACATCCAAAGGCTGTGACATGCAAACATAAAATAGTGGAAATTGCTGTTATGTGCTCAGCATTTTAAACATAGCTAGTCTTAGAAATCTCGTATGTAAGAAAATTATTGCTTATACAGAAGAATTATTCTATTAAAATTAGAATTTTTGGTTACCTTTTGCAAAAACAAGATTTTTCTTTCTAGGACTACTGCTAGAGCTAGAGTGGACTATTACTGGTTTGCTGGTTTACCTGTGTGTTTGATTCTTCAGGTTTAATGCTCCTGTCTGATGCAGCTCTTCAAGCTGTTTCCTATTTCCAAAATACAAGGCTAGGTCTGTGGCAATGATGGCTTTCCGGATGATCTCAAGTACTTGCTCATATTCACTGGAGCTCAGATTGGAGAAGACATTGTGCCCTTCCAGCTATGAAAAAGTAAAAAACCAATAAAAAGCACAAGCTCTAATTCTGAGATTATTTCAGTCTTTACTTCATCAGACAAGTTACAATGATTTTATAGCCTAATGACATTTTTTCTGTTGCAAAGTCAAATGTTCACAGCATGAAATTCCCATTTTTATCTTTCTGTTTTAAATACAGTCATGAAAACTATGACTAAGGCACTGATTTGGTTTTGGAACTGCTCCTTCTGAGCCTACAGGTATTACTAGCGAAAACCACTAACTTTTGTAGTGCTTACAAATCAGAGCAGAAGACACAGTACTCTTAGACGGTATAAACTTGGGAAACTGTGATTCAGTTCTGATCCAGAGCACTGTATTATCAAGTTGGTAAACTGAGTCTCTGATTCACTCTGAAGTACAATTTTGAAATATTAACGCATAATTTGAATAAGGAAATATCCATGTTAAGGTACTAAAATAACTTTCTTTTCATAGTGTTCGAAAGGAAATGTCCTTGAAACTGTCTCATTTAGTGATACAATTTTCTCTATGGAAATAAAGTTAATTACAAGACTTTAATGTATATGAACATTTAGGGTAAAAAGTTGTTTTGATCAACCATGAGTTGACTGACTTTCAAACTAAAGACAATGGTTTCCACTACAGAGGCTCTGGCAGCATGCTGCTGTCATCTCTTTTCAATATCCACTAGGTATGATTGTGCGTTTAACTGATAACATCCATGTATTGTGATTGCTTATGAAGCTGTATCACATTTTGAAAAGTCAACACTCTTCACTGTTTCTAAGATTTGGAAAACAACCTGTCAAAAGTCTTCCTGCTTTTGAGAGGAAACAGCAAAAAGAGAAAGAATAAGTGAGTCATGTCAAGGTGTGTATATTCACAAATAGAAAATATTATTAAAATATATCTAATACAGATGCATTTTGACATTTAATTGGCATTAAGGGCGAAGATCATCAAAAGTTTCCCTCACTTTCATCAATTATTTATATGATTTGTCCAAAATAAATCATCCATGTTACAAATAGGCTTAGTTTCTCTCACCATCCGGAACATAAATGTCATTTTCCAACATTTTTGGTATGTGAGTAGATTTATTGTGAACAATGACTATAAAATACAGTCCTTCTACGTCTCAGTGCTCCTTTGACAGCCTCCAAATTCATAGCATGTGATGTTTAAAAAACATTTTAACCCATCTCTAGGACCAGCAAATTACTACTAATTTTCATTATTTAGGGGTTTAGGGGCACTTTCCTCTCTAACTTTGCTCCCTAATCCATGGAAACATGCTATTTGTCCCAACATTTCACTTATTCTAGATTTGGAGGTATTCTCTTCAGGCTTTAAGAGGAATTCAGTAAGGCTTTTTCACTGAAAAGGAAAACAGTAAGTCCAAAACACTGCTCTAATCTACCTTTGCCATCAATCATGATCAAGGGGCAATGGGTAGGCAGTGTTCGAATCCACTCTACGGCCCTGACCACTTTTCTCTCTTTTTTCAGTCACAATGATGGCAAAATCTGTGAGGCATCAGGGAAGCAAAAGGGTTTCCTGCTTTCTTGGCAAATGGGACTTTCACCAATTACAGCACTTCTGCAAGAAAAATGTGAAATGGTTTCTGAAGAATGACTTAAGTCTGCTTCATGTAGCCATAGCGACACAGAGAAGTGTTAATGACTGAAGAAACTTGCTCACTCTGCACGAAGTCACATGAGGAATGAATACTAAAAACCTAATGTCATACTACCACTAAAGATTTCAATTACATCCTCCTACACGGAGGCGCATTCAGAGATAAATCTTCCATTCTCTGATGAAATATATATGATACCTAAAACCATAACCATAAGATGTGCTTCTGAAAGAAATAGAGAATATGTATTTTTCCCTATAAGGTGACTGAGTATTTAAGAAAATAAGTATCTTCCCCCGTGAAAGACCATAAAGAAAGAAAAGTTAATAGAGAACTAGGTGCACGATAAGACTGGGCTTCGAGTGTGTGCATGGTAAATTAAAACCAGTAAGCACAAGTATGTCATGGATTGTCAATGGTTTCATAGGTGAGTGTTCTCATTCTTCTAAAAGAGCACGAAAAAAAATTGTCACTGATGAGAAAATATTGTAAGTAATCCACTTAGATTTCTCCAAACGAGTCTGCATAGTTTCTTGTAGTTTTCTGTTCATTAAACATACAGACACATTACCTCATATTAGAACCTCTTTCACTGAATATTACCTTAACTGTTTTTTTCTATTTCAAATAGCTAAATAACAAAAAAGCACATGAAAACATAATGAAACATAATGAAACAAGCTTAAACTTCTCATGCGTGCAAAATTAACGTATCTTTCTTCATGCCACACATTTATTGTTCATGTAATTTATTACAGCAGGTTTTCAAGCTTCTCATACAAACTTTTGCCATACACATTTGAGATTTTATTCAGAATTTCAAGATGGTTGAAGACTTCATTGAAGTGCACCATGCTGGAAATATCTGAGAAACTGATTTTCAAAGTTCCTATCCCATTTGGCCACAGGAAAAAAACCTTATTGACTCAGATGCTAGAAGCTCCAAAGGAATGCCATAAGCAAAGTCCAAAGCATAATGCACACTATGTTTTGTGACATCAAGATTTTGGGAAAGCTACATTTTGCACTATTGCTGAATGCTCAGTTTCTTAATTGCAAAACTCGGTTTGCTGTAATAAATATTTCCCATTTCTAAACGAGCACTACAACTCAGAAATGAAGTTAAGCATGCTTCAGAATATCTACTGGGCAATGACGTGACTCCTAATTCCACCACTGGACACTACTGCACAGAACATACAATTTCAATAATCCTACCTGCAGGATAGACACAGTCTGTGAGAAGTGGTGCTGTTCCATTGTTGATGTGGAATAGAGAGCAGCTAAGGGATGATCAAATTTCTGAAGATAGCTGTTGCTGTAACCTCTGTGATCCAGGTCATGACACAGACATGCAACTAAAAGACCTTTTCGCTACAAAAAAGAAATGAGATAAACATGAAAAGTAAGATGCATTTCCTGCCCCTAGGTGTCACTCTCTTCCCAAAATACTGTAAAAGGAGCACTATGCTTACACTGCCCTCAAAAAGCACATGGAGAAATGTCCTTAAAATTGCAATAAACATGAAAGTGAGGACATACTGAATTAAAATTCTCATCCCAATTGTAATACAACCATATTATATGTATGAAGTGAAAAAAAAAACCCCAAAACACTGTTGCACATTTACGTACTATTGGAGGGAACCTGCTTCAGGAAGAAATCTGAGTTTTAAACAGACAGTCTGATCATCCATTGAATGCTTACAACATTTATTAAAAAAACTGAAAGTGTAGTTATTGAAGGAGAGAAATACATAGAGAAGCATGATTTCCTGGTAAGGCAGCCGCACCGAAGTCCAATGCTAGATACGCCTCTGCAACATGGTCTTGAAGACACAGACCAAGTCACCGAAGTGGAACTTTTCCTAGGAAGCCACTAATGTTAGCCACAGAAATGCTGAACGATGGCAATTGCAAACAAAATCAGACAGTAAATGGATTTTTTATTTATTTCACTCAATATCCTAAAAAATGGAGTCCTTGAAATCTCCCTTTTAACACAGAAAATAAGTGAACACTTGTAGAAGTTTTTCACACAGCAGGTATGTTTTGAAAACACTGTGAAGCAGTTGCTGTCAGCATGTAGTATCATGAAAATATCTTTATAGACTTAACAGCTCTGTTTTTTAGTTGGCTCTTAGGAATGTTCGGTAAACCAGGGTAAGGTTATAAATGAAGTAGAAAAAGGATACTGATTAGCCACCTATTAAGTGAGCAACATCCAACCTATATACCATACAAAGAGGCAAATGATCCTGTGGAAAAATAGCAAATAATAATGTCACTGAACATTTTATCACTTATACAAAATGCGCATAATGAAGATTGTAGCAACACTAACGGCATTTCTCATTGTGAGACCTTATATTTTATTTTAAATCCTTCCCTTTTATTTTCAATTCTGGTTTTTCAATATTGCATCTGATGAAGTACACCTTTAAAAAGCACATAATAAAACAGATGATGCAGCTGCATACATCCACATAGATCCTCAGCTGAAGCGGAACCCTTAGAAAAATCATCCACACCTATGTTACTTGAAGTTGTGCAGAAACAGTTGAAGGAAGTTGGTATCCCGTTTTCACTACTATCAGGAGGGCTAAGACATGTAACCAACAGACTTGAAAAACAGCTTCTAATAGTAAAAGAATGATGAATCTCAGAATTCTTTGTGCTACATGTTAGATCTAGTGGGCATAGGATTTTTTTTTGTCCTTCCCCCACAAGTTTAATTCTGCTGATGCATTCTTTACAAGCTGTGTTTTTTCCAGTCTTACAGTTCTCATCAGTCTGTCTCTTGTACCAGATGGTTCTCTTTGTCTTGCTTGTCCTAGTCTCCATGTCCCAGTAAATCATTCTGGTCTCAGTCTTTCAGGACTATACAATGCCAGTGCTCTTGACCTTGTATCCATTGTCCCAACTTGGTTCCCAACTCTTTGACCACTGCCATCTGCTGGACCTATTTATCTCTACATCAGAGACCCTTTTAGGTCTTTTCTTACTTCTCTTTGACCTCTAAGTCTACATAGGTTCACGACATCATCCCTCATGACCAGCCTAGTCTAGTTTCCAAAACATTCCTTCAGCAGTTTCCAGTATTCTTGTTGGATTTGTCTCTACTCTCAAGAAAGCAGACTGCTAGAAAGAGCTAGCACATAGAATAGGATGAGGCATTCAAACAGGTGAAGTCTGGCTGGAATTTGGCAGCGAATAAAGACTGTTTCCATCTCTCTTATCAACCGGCTCTTTTGCTCTCCCTATCTCTCCCACCCTGTGTCTCCAAAAAGATGGGCTCGCTACTTGGTTAGTACTGGATTTTTTTCTGAACTTTAAATACTTCCTGAGGCTGCAAATCCCAGGTTTTTGTTGTTGAAGGAATGCTGATTTTTTCCAACTTGTATAGCTTTTGCCAACATTCAACATATGGCTGGCAAATGCCACTTTCCTATTTCAATGTCAATTTTCAAGTTCCTGCTTAACAGCAGAATAAACTAAAACTTTTCAAATGAAAGGTCACAACATTTTGTTTTACTCTTATACACCAAACAAAAACTTGATTTCTTCTACCATGTTTCTTTAAAAGAGCCAAGTAATTTTGGCTGAAATTTCTCCAAATTAATCAGTCTGAGGAAGTCAGACAGTTTGGAAAAATTACAGCCCAAATAACTAGTATTTGGCAAAGTTACACACAACTGAAAACAGGTTCTCCCAGTCTGAAGTTTCAGGCAGTATTAATAATAGACAGCACTACAACTTGCACCTACCATAATTCAGAAAAACAACCTGACAGTTTTTCATAGTTTTTCATATCAATGTTTAACCATTCAGAGCCTTTAATTTTTTTATTATAAATTTTCCAGTTAGTGATCTTTTCGAAGTATTTTATTTTCCTATTTTTTAAAATGCTATGGAAATATCTTTTAAATAGGTACATGCATGCTAAGGAAAACCACCGTATATTGAAATTCAAGCAGTGAATTAGGACATTTCAACCAGCCTTTTCCTTCCATCCTTTCTACTCTCCTCCTTTACTCATATACATCAACCATCTCTGCAACATCAAGCCCTTCTCCCTTGTCTTCCTGTTCAGGATCTCCCAGACCTCACAAGGTTCAAGATTCAGGATGTTTCCCTCCCCTTAGAATAGATATGACATTTAGTTAATTAATTAAAATAATGACTGTGGTTATAAGTGGGCAAAGAGCACTTATAGCAAATCTGCTACTGCTTCTTCCATGGGCAGACCTGAAAAACGTGAAGGAAACACTAGGATTAGGAATCTGGATAATTCTCCTTCTACAAGCCTTTATACATATTCTGTCCAAGGTGAGAGCAAAATTCTAGCACAGAATCTATATAAAATCATCTCACCTACCTCTAGATCAGTGAAAAGCCCCTGGTTGTTCTGAAGTATAGCATACATGCAATGTGCAACGGTAACTGCATGCTTCCAGTTGTGGTAGGGTACACGGCGATAATTCTTCTTTACAGACATAGTAAATCGGCACAGCTTTTCAAGTTCAAAGCTAGGAAGAAATTCCTTTGGTCAGAGGTAAGAAATAAGAATGGGAAAAATAACCAACAGAGAAGATTGAAGAAGGTACTGAGATACACATGATACACTGTTTGATTTACAATTCTTCTTAGGACTGGTTCTCATTGCAGATGACTCATTGATACAAGAGTCATCCCAAGTTTAAGCAAGGACAGAGGGTCATGGATATCTGACTAAGATATCCATATTTAAACTAAGAATGCTCTTACTAAAGTTCTTGAATTTTACTTAAACTTGAAAGTTCTTGAACATAAATTAAGCTACCCAGCTCAGGCAACACAACTGCATAACCTTCTCTGAAGAAATTTGAAGTGTGGTTTATTTAAATTATCAATTCAATCTGCTAAACAGTGAAACTCTGCATCTATTGGACAATTTAAAAACATGATTTGTGATCAAAATAAAAATTAGATGTTTTAAGCAAATGCACAGAAGAATACTATTTAAATTCAATCTTCAGTTGAACATCAAGTGCAGTATTTGTTTTGAATATAAGTTGAGAGGTTCCATCCTGACATTGTGAAAAGATGATTTTACCTCTTCCAAGACTTTCAGATTTCTTTTTTCCCAGTTTGGCCAAATGAAAAAAACCTCACATTTCACTGTTTCTTTATTTTTCACTAAATATTTTGTTAAGTAGTTTCTGGCTAACCATGAAAATGCCCCAAAGCTATATAACATTTATGGGATTACTTCCTAAAGATTTAAAAAATATTTTTGTTATTACTATGACAAGAAAAAGTAATATGTGATCAAGAGTATTTTCATAGAATCATAGAATCACCAGGTTGGAAGTGACCCACCGGATCATCGAGTCCAACCATTCCTATCAAACACTAAACCAAGTCCCTTAGCACCTCGCCCACCCGTGCCTTAAACACCTCCAAGGAAGATGAATCAACCACCTCCCTGGGCAGCCTGTTCCAATGTCCAATGACCCTTTCCATGAAAAACTTCCTCCTGATGTCCAGCCTAAATCACCCCTGGCAGAGCTTGAGGCCATTCTCTCTTGTCCTGTCCACTGTTACTTGGGAGAAGAGGCCAGCTCCCTCCTCTCTTACAACCTACTTTCAGGTAGTTGTAGAGAGCAATGAGGTCTCCCCTCAGCCTCTTCTTCTCCAGGCTACATAACCCCAGCTCTCTCAGCTGATCCTCATAGGGTCTGTTCTCCAACCCCTTCACCAGCTTTGTCACTCTTCTCTGGACTCGCTCCAGAGCCTCAACATCCTTCTTGTGGTGAGGGGCCCACAACTGAACACAGGATTCAAGGAACCAGTGCTGAGTACAGAGGGAGAATAACCTCCCTGGACTTGCTGGCCACGCTGTTTCTGATACAAGTCAAAATGCCATTGGCCTTCTTGGCCACCTGACACACTGCTGGTTCATGTTCTGACTGGGGCTGTCAACCAACACCCCCACGTCCTTCTCCTCCAGGCAGCTTTCCGGCCAGGCTTCTCCCAGTCTGTAGCTCTGCATAGGGTTGTTGTGCCCCAAGTGCAGGACCTGGCATTTGGCCGTGTTAAACCTCATGCCACTGGACACTGCCCAGCAGTCCAGCCTGTTTAGGTCCCTTTGCAGAGCCTCCTGACACTCCAGCAGATCAACACTTGCACACAGCTTTGTGTCATCTGCAAACTTGCTAAGGGTACCCTCAATGCCTTCACCCAAGTCATTGATGAAAACATTGAACAGGGCTGGACCTAGCACTGAGCCCTGGGGAACCCCATTTGTAACTGGCCTCCAGCTGGATTTAACACCATTTACCACCACTCTCTGGGCCCGGCCATCCAGCCAGTTTTCTACCCAGGAGAGTGTGCGTCTGTCCAGGCCAGAGGCTGACAGTTTCCGTAGCAGAATGCTGTGAGAAACTGTGTCAAAGGCTTTACTGAAGTCCAGGAAGACCACATCCACAGCCTTTCCTTCATCCAGCAGCTGAGTCACTTTGTCATAGATGGAGATCGGGTTAGTTTGGCAAGACCTGCCTTTTGTAAACCCATGTTGAGTGGGCCTGATCACCTGGTTCTCTTGCACATGCTTCATGATAGTACTCAAGATCACCTGTTCCATGACTTTTCCTGGCACTGAGGTCAGACTGACAGGCCTGTAGTTCCCTGGATCCTCCCTGCAACCCTTCTTGTAGATGGGCACTACATCAGCTAGTCTCCAGTCCAGAGGTACCTCCCCAGTCTTCCAGGACTGCTGGAAGATGATGGAAAGGGGTTTGGCCAGCACATCTGCCAGCCTCCTCAATACCCTAGGGTGAATCCCATCTGGCCCCATAGACTTGTGGGTATCTAGTTGGGCAAGCAAGGCTCTGACCACCTCCTCTCGGACTATGGGAGCCTCGTATTGCTCCTCTAGTTCCAGGGATGTACACACAGGGAACATCTTTCTTTACAATTAAAGACTGGGGCAAAGAAGGCATTAAGTACTTCAGCCTTCTCCTCATCCCCTGTCACTGTTGTTCCTTCTGTGTCCAATAGCGACTGTATGGTCTCCCTAGTTCTTCTTTTATTATTTATATATTTATAGAAAGATTTTATGTCATATTTCATGGACTTTGCCAGCCTGATTTCTAGTTGAGCCTCAGCCCCTCTGATTTTTTCTCTACACAACCTCACTTCCCTCCTGTAGTCCACCCAAGAGGCCTGTCCCCTCTTCCAGAGCCTATAAACATTCCTCCTCTTCTTAATGTCACCTAAGATCTCTAAGGTGATAACAAAAAGCAGTAATAAAGTAATGGTTATGTTTGGCTTATGTGCTCATCAAAAATACCTCTGAGGGAGTTCATATTCTGTAGTCCCAGAGCTCCACACAATCTCTAATACATTATCTATCACTGTTCCTTTGAAAGGAAAGCTGTTTACAGATGGGAAATTCAGGTATAGGTTAAATATTGGGTAAAGTACACTAAAGCACCTAATCCGAGCTGCCTGAGGTGAAATGGGAATTTTACATTTGAGCCCAGAAATGAAGATGCCAGAGTCCCAAGCCACAGACTTTTCCCCTCATAAACAGATCAGTTTTCCTTTATTCACATCTTTTCCCTAGTTACTGTGGTTTGACTTTAAGTTATACGCTTTGATAGTTTCTTGGGTATCTCAGGGAACTGGTATTAATGTTCTAGTTTTGCACCATATGTAGGTTGAGAAAATAAAGCTGAATGTCTATGACCTATATGTAAAAACATGAGCACATCTACTATATAGAGCCAGTTAGACAGAAAAACATATCTCTATGGTTCTGTGCTCAGCAAGGTAGTTATTCTTAGCCTCAGTCTGACATTAGTAAAAATGGAGGCATATTGTCTTTTGGAAAGCTTCAATATTTCTTTTTTAATTCTAGAGATTTAAGTCAGACAGCTCTGGAATTGTTAGAACCACTGTTTAAAATAGTACATCATAACTCAGAGTATCATAACAGTTTCACTTCTATCAACACTCAATATTAACTCAATGGCTACCATGTGATAGTACAGTTGCAGCCTAAAGAAAAATCATTATCAATGACACCTCATGGCAGAATATTATCGCTTCATCCACTTCCGTATTTTGCATACTCGATTAAAGCAGTAAAATATTATTTCTTCATGAAAGCAAAGAAAACATAGTTTAACAGATTTTTCTTCAAAATGCTCCCTGTACAGGACAGTTATACATTACATAGATGTATACTTAAAATAATGGTATTTGTTTCAGACAGTTGAGAAGTTCTGTCCTTTCAGAAATTAAATACAAGTCCAGTCCCAACAGTCTCCTTTTGAAATAATTTCCTCACTTTTTTTCCTTTAACTTCATATGTGAAAACAGGTTTATTTGAAAAACATGAAGTAGATATCAATTCTTTCCCATTAAAGTTACAACTTGAAAGAAAGAGACTGGGAGACAGAGAGGAAAAAGAACATAACTTAGCTGGAAATACGAATCCCAATCCTGCAACCATTCAGTCACAGCCAGTCAATCAGGAACAGAAACAATCTAATTATGCTGGGCAATATAGAACTGTATTTAGAACAGTCATCTGCTATGTAGTATTGAAGAAGACATGAGAAAGCTTAAGGCTAGACCATATGCTTTGAGGGCATGGAGGTTTATCCACTTACTAAGACATAACAATCATAAGCAAATGTCTACCAAATGTTGCTCTGTTTTACAAGGCGATAATTCTTCTTTCAAATGCCCATCTGTAGTTTTTTCAATAATTTGGAGCAGCTCCAGGACATACTTAGCCAAGAGACTACTGATCTTAATAATTATAATGTGCAATGAGAGAAAGGCCAATAAATGAAATATTTTATTTGAAAATCATTTACTTACATAATTAGTGCACAACAATGCTGATAACTGATTTAACCTTGGATTAAAAAATCTAAGCTTGGATTATTTTAATCAAATTAATTTCAGAAACAATACATTTGAAAGATAAGAACTGATGAATCTTCTCTCTTTATTGATAAGATTGCCTTTAATTTATCTTCTGCCTGAAAAGCAATCTCACCTCAGAACCAAACAATACTTCTATATATTGGAAGTGCAACCGTTTGGATGATAATCATGAGTTCTTTTACACGGTCATTCACAAATTTTATTAACCGAAGACCAAGAAGCTGGGACAAGAAATTCAGACTGCTTTTTACAGCTGTGTACAGACAAGTTATAGTAAAACTCCAAAGAAAATAAGATCTTGAATTCCTAATATACAAACACATACATAACAGAATTAAAGCAATAAATCACGTATATCATACCAGGCTGTCCCACAGGACTGGTGAACCATGTAGACAAAAATGGCGGGCCAGACGTCTTCATATGGACTGATATCAAAGTGATATCTAAGTAAATAAGGACAAACACATTTTCATTTTTACTAAAAGCAAGTGAAAATGACTAGATAATGTATACCCAACAGCATTTACTTGTTTCCGAATATACACAGAAAACTGACTCTACAGGCTGTATTTTCCAGCAATGTAAGTTAATAGGTTTCTTCTAAGGTCAATGGAACTACAGCTGCAGAATCATTTAGGTTGAAAAAGATCCTTGAGATTATTTAGTAGAATCATTAGTCTCTGGTTAGCTTTTGGCTTTGTTTATTTAACATAAACATATTGTTTTTATATAAGAATCCAGTGCTTAAGCATTGTACAAAATCTTTGTTCTACAGGGATAACGAGAGCTTTACAGGCACTCCTAAAATATTTCAGACTAGCCTCCCAGATGGTCTCTCTAATAATATATTTATAGGATTTTTTCGATAATTTCTGTCATTAATTCTGTGAGATTCATTTCACTTTTGACAGAAATAAAAAAACTTTTACTGATTAATAGAAAATAAGACCACACTTCAAAAATCAAACACTTAATATCACATTTTTTATGTTTCATTAGCTGAGGACTTCTCCCCTCTCCCTGTATCAACATTTAGGCTTGATATTAGGGACTTGCTCAGTAGACATGTTTGTCCTTCGATTATTAATTAACCCCTTTCCCTGAACCTGCTGTGCTGCAAGTCATCCGTTTACTTCTCACTGTACCCAGCTAAACACTTGTGTGTAAGTGGCATACTGAACAGCACAACAGGTGCAAGAGAGCTGAAGGTAGCTGAATTGCTTGGAAAATGGTTAAATGTATTCTGATTGTTCAAACTAAAGGATGCTAATAGAATTTAGAATGAAACCTGTCATCTTTGCAAATATAAGTAATTTCTGCTGAGGAAGTGGGTTATATAATATCTAACAAAGCAGAAGAAATTGTCTTGCAATGAATAAGCTTATATTAGGGTGTAAACCTGCAAGCTGCTAATACTCTGGCTTTCAAGAAAATCACATTGGTATGTAATGAACTTTAAGTATAAGCAGCCCCTTGGTAAGCATATGTTTGCATGCTTTGCTCACTCACAGGTACAATGCTCAGAGCCTGACAGAATGAGCAAGCTCTAGAGATTAGATTTACAAAGACAACTGAGATTTTGTGACTCAATATCACAGAGTTCTGATTTTAGGCATCTGCTTACAACAGTAGAATTTATTGTCCTGGGCCAGAAACAGTGACTCAAAAATGAGATTACTCCTGGTGTTTGAGTTGAGTGGGGACCAATTGATAAAACACAGATAGAAGTACATGTTCAGCACATGGTAGAACCTTGACATCTGCAAGTAACTGAATTATTGCTGAGAAAGCCTAAGTGGCTGGATGGGGAGTCCTCCTCCAAGTTTAGGCCTCAACTCTAAACCCTAGCACCTAGGATTCATAATGCTGAATTATCTTCAAAAGTTTGGAGATCTGTACCCATTTTACGCTCTGTCAAGAAATACAGGCAGATGCACAAAACACACACCAAAAAACCCCACAACCCAACACCCACCCCCCAAACTAAAAAACAAACCCCAAACTCCCAAGAATTAGTTGAATCTTTTATTCTAAAATACATAAAGGGGGATGAGATTATGCACTTGATCTGACATTCCAGGTCACCCTTCTCTCTGGCTCTGAGCTGTTGGCTTTCCTGAGACTATCAAAAATAAAGTTCATCTCCAAAATCTTTAGGTATAAACTAATGCTTAAAGCAAATATTGTAGTTACTCATGCCTGAGGAAGTGCTGAGTTGATAGCATTTTTTTGATAGATATATTTTATTCAGAGGACATAAATTATAACTGTATGTAAGAAAGCCAGAGATAAACTCCTATGATTTCAGGGATAAGTCAATAATAGAAGTATTTCCTGCAAATACCTCCACTACACCTAGGATTAAAAAAAATAACCTTTTTCACGGGCTGATACAAGATACAGCTATCACTATATGAGAAATGTACTTACAGTTCAATTTCTTTATAAATATGTGGAGGCAGTGTACAATGCATGAGGTTTTGCCACTCTTCTGCTGTACAAACACTGTGGTAGGATAGCTTCTCCATTGTTACACGGTAAATACACTCTGAATGGCGAATTCTGTGGTACATCTGAAAAAGGAAAGACATTAACTAATGTCAATTTTTAATAAAGGAAAAAATATTTTTATTCGAGTATTTATTTTTAAAATAAACAGTTGCAAAAACATGAATACCTTTGGATGCTCAGCTTCACACATTAGAAATGAAACAGATTATATGAAAATCAGTACTTCTGGAAAACTAGGCCTTCTATTACATCTTTCTCTGTCTACTCATTCAGGTAAATATCTAAGGCTTGACTGACTTTTCACTGCATAGTAGCTCTCCCCCAAAAAAGAATCAATCGCTGTATGAATGCATCTGTTAACTGTTACAAATAACTGCTACCTCTGCACAGTATAAAGTACAGATGATGCTTATCATACTTACATTACTATGCAAAAATTGTAAAAAATAAGCAAGTTAATTATGGAGAGGTTCAGACAGCTATTGCAGACACGGCATAGCTTGGAAACAAGTGAGGGCATAACAATTTTATTAGTAAAGATGGTCCTCCGGAGCAGTATGCACTGAATTTTAACATTCACCATCTCAAAAGAGAGAACTTGAACACAATTGAGTAATTGCACAGTCCCAACTTTCATTTATATGCCGGTCTTTCTAAATGTCTTGTGTTATATGGAAAAAGTTTAAGTAATTGCTAGTAAAATTTGCTGCTCCAGTATACGAACAGCATAATGCTGGTAAAATGGTTTAATGGAAATCACCAGGTTTCATCGGCATTGCATTGTACCTTACCTCCAATGAATATGACACATTTATTCTACATTGCATCATTATTACATTTATTGCATTTTTATGTTCTATAGTAAATGATCAGTAAATTGCTTATGCTTCCTACTGGAATAATAATATAGTAAAATGCTTGAAAACAAAAATAACTATCTACTCTTATCTAGAGGCATGAATAATCAAGAGTATGTAACAAAGCATATAAATGTATAAATTGATATCTTTGAAAATTAAGCATATGGAATTGAGAGACTAGATAACATCTTCATTCCTAGTTAAATTTGTAAAATATGTGATCCAAATTTATAAAGAATCATACTTTCTAATGAAAAACAGAAGACAGGCAGATATAATTTCTGTTTCAATGTTTGAACTCTCAGTCTAGCTACATGAAATCAAAGTATCCAGAGTAGAATTATTTCATTAAGTATCAAATGAATACCTATCATCCTCTTAAAACACAATTATTCAGCAAAAAGATTCAATGATTCTTGTTTCCTTGTTAATTCAACGCAACAGACATGAATCTCTTTAATAATCTGGAACAACAAAAGTCCTTAAATGGAATTCAAAGTCTTTTCATTATAGTCAGTAGCTTACAAAACTATAAATAAAACTTACATTAGCACAGTGTAAGGCTAAAGCACAAAAGACTGCAAACATTTTAAAGTTGTTCTCATCGGTTTTAGAGAAGGCACTTCCACTTATTTTGTTCACCATCTGCACAACACCTATTACACTTCCTCGGCTTACAATAGGCATGCACAGGATATTTCTGGTTGTGTAGCCTGTGTAGAGGTCTACTTCTCTGGAGAGCCAGAAAAGAGAAAGGAAAAAAAAAGAAAAGAGTGAACATTAATAATTACTATTTATTCCTTGATTCTCCAGAATGTTGATGTACAATATACTAAATAGTTTTAAAGTAGATATAATTAATACCTGCAAGAAGTTCACCTCCAAAACTCTCGAATATTTCCACCTACTGTGTCATATTTAGAAAGAATTTTTTAATCCTTTAATCTCTGTTTGCAAGATAAAGAATTAATACTTCCTCAAAACTACAGTAAGTTCATTCATAAAACTAGAGAACACATTCAGGAACTTAGGTATGCTATTTGTTACTGAACTGATTTTTCTCCTCTGAAAGCAACCAGATTTCAGGGAAGCTAACAAAGAAAATCGGCAACAGTCTACCTAACTAGGTAAAGTTCCATAATAGTAGAAATAAATTGTCTGTTTTATATTTATATTTAATAAAAATCTTAGTTCTATGTGTGTCTTTAAAATATCTCCAATGGGTCTAACTGTCAGCCTTCTGGCCTGGACAGGCGCACACTCGCCTGGGTAGAAAACTGGTTGGATGGCCGGGCCCAGAGAGTGGTAGTAAATGGTGTTAAATCCAGCTGGAGGCCAGTTACAAGTGGGGTTCCCCAGGGCTCAGTGCTGGGTCCAGCCCTGTTCAATGTCTTCATCAATGACCTGGATGAAGGCATAGAGTGCTCCCTTAGGAAGTTTGCAGATGACACTAAGCTGGGTGGAAGTGTCGATCTGCTGGAGGGTAGAGAGGCTCTGCAAAGGGATCTGAACAGGCTGGACTGCTGGGCTGAGTCCAACGGCATGAGGTTTAACACGGCCAAATGCCGGGTCCTGTACTTGGGGCACAACAACCCTATGCAGAGCTACAGACTAGGAGAAGTCTGTCTAGAAAGCTGCCTGGAGGAGAGGGACCTGGGGGTGTTGGTCAACAACTGACTGAACATGAGCCAGCAGTGTGCCCAGGTGGCCAAGAAGGCCAATGGCATCCTGGCTTGTATCAGAAGCAGTGTGACCAGCAGGTCCAGGGAGGTTATTCTCCCTCTGTACCCAGCACTGGTGAGACCGCTCCTTGAATCCTGTGTTCAGTTCTGGGCCCCTCACCACAAGAAGGGTGTTGAGGCTCTGGAGCGAGTCCAGAGAAGAGCAACAAAGCTGGGGAAGGGGCTGGAGAACAGGCCCAATGAGGGACAGCTGAGAGAGCTGGGGTTGTTTAGCCTAGAGAAGAGGAGGCTGAGAGGAGACCTCATTTCTCTCTACAACTACCTGAAAGGAGGTTGTGGAGAGAAGGGAGCTGGCCTCTTCTCCCAAGTGACAGGGTACAGGACAAGAGGGCATGGCCTCAAGTTCCACCAGGGGAGATTTAGGCTGGACATAAGAAAAAAAAAATTTCACGGAAAGGGTCACTGGGCATTGGAACAAGCTGCCCAGGGAGGTGGCTGATTCACCTTCGCTGGAGGTGTTTAAGGTGGATGAGGTCCTGAGGGACACGGTTTAGTGAATGGTTGGACTCGATGATCCGATGGGTCTCTTCCAACCTGGTGATTCTATGATTCTATGTGGTTCTATGAAACATTTAAATAGATAACTGGCCATAACAATTACTGATGAGGTTGTCTCCTCAGGATGCATTCAGGAAGATGTGATCCTCTGATAGGCTTCTCTCTTCATCACAGGATCACAGCTCCATGAATGCACCCTACTATGAAATTTAAGTAGTAAATTTAAGCGAAAGGGTTTTTGTGCTGTCTTTGTCTCCCATGAATAAAAACTTACCTGTTAAAGCGTGGATCTGCATAGGCATCAGGGATGTTAAGGACTTCTCCTGTTCTTGCCACTTGACCAGCTATTCCTTTTTCTATAGAAAATCTGCAGGAAATAAAAATGTGTGTTAGTCACAATATGAACTGCCTTCAGTGTAGTCTGTCTTGGGTCCAATATCATCTTGATGCCCTTAGGAGAAAAATCTTACAAGATGACAAGATAGTAGTAAATAAGATGTAAAGAAGTAGTAAATAATAAAATAAAGCTGTACATATTAACAAATGCTTTCTGAAAACATTGTATAATGACATAGTTCAATACAAAAGGTGCCATAAATATGACCAATTTAGTGACAAGAATTCAGAGTCTTTGGTAACCCTGGGGGTTATGCCAAATAAACATGATTTTCATGAATCTGAAACTTTCGTTTACCGTCACAAGCTATTGATTTTATCAACATTTTTACATGTTCATAATTTCTTTAGACACATCATAGGCAATATGGAGCTTGTTTCTTCAGAGGCACAAGTGGTTTGATAAAATAAACTTTGGAAAAAGACCACTACATATTTGAAAGGAAAACATTATATGCATTTGCCATGTACACTTCAAAATAACTAGATTGTTTCATCTCATGACATGCTAACAATGCCATAGTAGTAACATACATTCCTTAATTACTACAAGAAAGTTAAACACAACAAATATTGTGGAATTGAATCATAAAAATTCATAAGTCTCTCTTGCAAGGAAATAATTTTCAATTCTTTGACATGAAACAATTATGATATACAGGCAGAAAAGAATTTGTAAAGGAAAATGAGCAGAAATTATCACTTTCAAATCTAAATGTACTTGGGCAGTATTCTGCCCCCACTGAAGTAAGTGACAAAGCTGACAGGATTTCACTCTGCACACCTGATTTTAAATTAGTTTCTTCTGCTGCTTCTAATGATGTGTATATCATACCAACTTAAGACTCCTTCCTGACAACTGACTGACTCAGTGTCACTTTCTTATAGACATTTCAGTACTACCCTTCTTTCAAAATACAGCACCTGTGAAATAGTTCACACCCTTGCACTCAGAGTTAACATTCTGACAATTTTCATAGAGAAAAGACAGAAAGATATAAGCAAGAAAAACAACTATCAAGAAGGAGCATGCAAGTGTATGTTAGAGCAGGCCACCTTTTTTTTATTGACACCACCTCCTTTCTTGTCAGTATGTAAATTGCACCAATTTTGACTCCTTCCATTCTCACTCACACAATGTAGTAAGTGGGAGTATGTTTGTCTAAATGATTTTAAGTGAAGATATGAATCACATCTCATATCGGCTCAGAACTTCAGAAGCATATGGAGAAATTGAAAAAAAATCTGAGAACATCTATGCTGAGTATTTTAAGAAAATTTTAGTGCAAGATATTTTGTCATACATTTGTTTCTTTATAAGATGGCGCAGGTTTAAAATGCTTATGTCTTTGAAAATCTTGATCTGTATCTATTTCAGATTTATAATTTTTGAAAAGTGAAAAATGTTTTTTCATTTTGCCTCTTCCTTTTCACATATATCAAAAATTACATACTTGTGACATGAAGTGGAAGTAAATATCAATTTTGGGCATGGAATCCTATGTATTCATTACAAGCCTGCACACATTTTCAAATTCACCACTTCAAGCATACTTCCAAATCATAATTATTTAAAATTTTGAAAATACTCTAAATGCATATGAGAAAAAAGTAAAACTGTATTACTAGATTTGAAATCTTCATAGCCAATAACTAATCCATATAAGTTTATACGTATTCCTGATCCATCTGCAAGAACTACAAATTGTGATTTCCTTGCTTTGGATGTGCTTAAATCGCACAAATATCAACTCTTTTTGGGAACCCTTTTGGGAAAAAAAGTCCCTTACTGGTAGAACTATGGATTAGGTGCATCTTTACCTGCACCCTTACCTACCTCAGAACACCTCTGTTTTTTTCCCAACATGATTTCCAAAAGGACCGCCTCCGGAAGACGGCATTTCCAGGAGTGACGTTATAGCTTCAGAGACGTTGTTTCGATGGCACTGCAATGTCATCCCCAGAAGTACTACCTTCTGGAGGCGGGTCCTGGTGGGAATGATATCACAGTATGACAAGTATTGTCAGGGACCTGCAGATAGTCACAGAGGCTGGGTAATAAAATGCCTGCACATCTGTAGTTTTAATGAAATTGCTTTCTTCTGCTAGCTACTCTTACCTTATTTCTTTGGTCTTCTTGAAGACAGGTTTCCCATCATTTTCTTCCCCAATATCAAAAAGGTCTGAATACAGCTCCTTATTTTTGTGGTCAACCTGGAAGAGTGCACACCTATCTGCATTCACCAGGTTTTTTGCATATATCTACAGATAAAAAAATGAAACTGGAGTTAATGGTTGTTAGTTAGATTATTGTCAGTCATTTACTGAATAAAAACATAAGTCCCTAGGACATAACAGTTTTGAGAAAACAGCCAGAAAGAAAATCTGGTTTAGGGAGCATCCATCTTCACAGCAATCTTCTAGGATACAATGTAAAATGAAAGTGGGTCTTTTAGTAAATATTTTTTTGTAAATTAGAGTGTTTTGATCTTTGAGGAATGTAGGAACATCTTTAGCCTCTATCTTTTAGAGGTTTGAATGTTTGCTAGAAGAAAAGGTTTCCTATTACATTTTTTAAAAATGCTTTTAAAGATAGTAACTTTCTTCCCTCTGTGGTTAGATAATATCCAGATTTACTTGACTTTCAATAGGTAGGATATAGCAAAGCCTAAGAACATTTTTGGGTTTTTATCTTCACTGCAAATACATTGATATGAAATACCCAGGAAACAGAAGCTAGTGTTTGTTTCTAAAAAAGCTAAAGGTGCCTATAATACACAGCAATGAACAAACAGGGAAGATTCTAAGTGTCATTGTGGACTGCCCTATCCCGCGGTACAGGAAATGGCTATGCCCCCCTGATGCTAAGGACAGTTCTCAAGCAAAAGTTGAGACTTGGTAGTTCTACATGAGCTAACCAATGCCCACAAGGTAGAGCCCATTGTCAAGAAAGTGCAACAGTACAACAATAGACTTGTATGGTTTCTATCATACTTTGACTAGCTAGTTTTATTTTAGCAGAACTATTTGCCAGGCAGCACTGATTATCATAACAGAGTCTTGTCCTGGGAACACTACAGATCTTAGCTGAAATATTTCTCAGACACAGAATGCACTTTCTGAGAACAAGTGGAAACAACGAACCAAGTCAAACTAAGATCAATATGTTAACTTAAGATATCTTATATGCAGGTTCAAGAACCTGTTCTATCCAATTCAGTAAGTCTCCTATGTTTCTTCTCTGTTCAGAACATATAGTAACTGCAGAGTAAAACACGCTCTGAGAAAGATCTCATTTAACTTTAAAAAATTGTGTAATAGCTGTCTAGTCATTCAGTAACAGAGACACGTTGACTACATCTTGGTGCACAATGCATGCAGGTGGGATGTCTAAGAATTCACAAAACTTACATATCAATAAAATAACTTCCCCTCCTCCTTCTCTCTTGTGTTTAAAAATCTAGAATATTTCTTTTCATAATAACGCAAACAGACAAACATTAGACCATGACAGAAAAGAACTATGAGATGACAAATCATTAGTTGTGAGGCCCAATCCTATGTCATATGAGCCATGTAATGGGAGCTCCATGGAAACCATCCAGGCCAACTCTTCAAAACTCCAAGGGTTCTCCTGTACTGAAAACATCCCTGCCTGGAAGGATTCTGCTGCTTTCTTCTCCATTTGCTCCTTCATAGTAGAAAATCTGCAGTCCAAGAGGCACCCTTTGTGACATATTTCATACTCAGGAGCATTAAGAAGTTCAAAGATCTTGACAACTCATACCATTAATTCCTTTGCTCAGAATACAGTGAATATAAACTGAGCCAAAAAGGACAAGAAGTCCAATAAATGTTTCTCTGTGCCTATTCAGAAACTCTATCAGATTTTTTTTTTAAAATAACAGAACAGTGTTGATCTTACACAATTAAACCTTTGTGTTCTAATGCATATGACTCAAGAACTTACCTTGGTTATGACTCATGCTTTTGAAAAATAACTGCCTAAACACTACTAATTGAGAGAAATAAGGAAGTCTTACTTCTCTAAAGACCTCACTCAAATCCAGGCCAGTGGCTGGAGGGCAATATCAATACAAAAGATTTATTTTGCATTGTCGATAGAGAGGCCAGCGACCACCTTCTAGAAAGGTTGCTTGTAACTACTCAAGCATACTGCTAAAAAATATGCAAGACAACTGCTTCCCCTCCATATTCAAACACACCCTTATATGACCAACTTTGCTGAGGGATTTTTGTGAAAATTAAAAAGAGGAGAAAGCTAAAATCTCTGTACTTTTAGATTTATTATTACATGAACAAATCAAACTAAGTGCAGTCACACAAAGGGTGACATAGTGAGGTAAAATTGTGGCACACCTTTCTCACTGTGAGACACTGAATAAGCCACATAATGATAAAATCACACTCCCATAAAATGGCAATAAAAGTGCAAGCACATAATTCAATTAACTGGCTCAAGAAAAAAACAAATGCTACAGCCTACAAAGAAAGCTGAGTATGAAACATCTACGGAGGTTAAAATGCAGAATCATAATGTAGCCAAGTGTTGGAAAAGAAGATGAAAGAGTAAGCGTATTCTTCTGCCAACTGGGTTTTCTACTAGACCTGTATTCACAGGGGAGGACACGGAAGAATATCAATATTTGTTCTCAATGCCATATGTTATATTACACTACCGCTTTTAAATGTTAAGTTATTTTTAAGCAGTTAATTTAAATTGGAAAGTAATGTTCTGAAATGTTTCCTATGAGCAGAATTCTTGACTGTGTATTAACTAGAATAAGAAAAACATTGCAGAATATTTTCCATTACTGATTCAAGCTTCTAAATAAAACCACTTTTATACTGTTTGTATTCTAAAATTGCTGGGTTTGAATAGTCTAGCTAAGAATAACACTTCAAGGATTAGGGTAAGTATCAGGGTACTACTGGTGGGTAATTTTTTGAACATGCAAATTGAAGAAATAGCATCACGGACTTGGTTAAGATTTACATTCAGGAAAAATAATTGCAGTGTATAATGGGTGTTTCTACAGCTATAAAATTTAACTTGTATTTTGAAGACTCAAAATGTATTATGAACAACTAGTCCATTGTTATTTGTAAATGCTATTCAGGAAATAATTCTGAATTCAAAATTGATTCAAAATATCTATTTCTGAACTACTTTAATTCATTGATTAAACATAATCTTAGTTACTTTAATGGCCTTGGATTTAGTAGTTCTTATAAAATTTTGACTGTCACTAGTTATGGGTATAAATACAAAGCAAAAGGGATGTCAAGTCTTGCATATCTCATTCAGCAAATGGAAAAAATACTCTAGGAGTAATGTTTGACCTCTAGTTCTTCCTACAGACAGCAACTTCTTCAGGAGTGTTTTGCAGCACGTAGTAAATTGAATTTAGGAAAAAAGAATGAATACAACAAGCTGAAATAGAAAGAAAAATAGAATCTGTTCTGTTACAGTTTTCAAGCCTTCTCAAAAACACAATAATAAATACCTTGTTCAGAGAGAGTCATGTTTCATTACTTATGAAAGCTGTGAAACAAAGTGGTTGTGACAATGAAAAATCACACTGAACTTTGCCACCTTCTTCCATACAAAGATGTTAATACTGTTTGTATTACATGTCCATTATAAACAGTTCATGTATTTCAATAATGTAATGTCTTACTTCAGGAAAGAATGGAAGACTTTAATAACTAAGACCAACAAACTTAGTAGTGAAAAAGACAACTTACCATTATATGTTCAAGTAGAGAATCTATTGCAACTATATTATCAAAATACGTTCTGCAGAGAAAGAGAAGTCAGTAAATACTGACATTTAGTCAAACACTTCTCAAATGGCTAATTGCTTAACGGTAGAGCCCAAATACGTGATAGCAAACTTCTGCACCTTGAAAATCATGAACTGGCTTGCTATAGCACAAGGGAACTGAGAATGGCCCTAGCTCTTTTCCTTCAAGCCATTATTCTACAATTACACAATTGTGGATTATTCTCCATAATATGTACAATTTCCTTTGTAGAAAAGGAAAAGACTACCAAATGTTGCCTACCATGGATTGAATAGGCCTCTGCTGAGCAACACCAAGAATGTATCAAAATGCTTTGGCACTCTTTACAAACTGAAAATTTTAAAATGAGGAGAAAAAAAAGGGGGGAGGGAGCAATCCAGAAGATTAAAAAATATTTTCTTCCATTGCTGATATGTATTTTGAAAGCACGTAGATAGTACCTTATTAGGTTGATACATGGAGGGCTATGTACTGAGAACTAATAAAAACTATGTATTATAACTAAATTCAGGTCATATCATCCAACCTTTAACTCTATTTAAGAGGTAATAATATATAAAACTCTTAATGAGTCTTCTCTATCAACCGAGGTGTAGCACACTGAAGTTGCAGAAGAAGGCTGATCTTATGACTTAAAGAAAAAGAAAGAAGTTCCTCAGTTCCACAGCAAAGTGGTAACTGTCCAAGGACAGTTAAGAACATTGAAAGATAAAGGTCAAACATATTAGTAAAAGAAGTCTAAATCGTCCACATGCCAAGTCTTAATAACCCTCGGATTACAATGTTCTCAGCAGAAAAAGACATAGTCCCATGGCCTTGAACATATACACAGCTCAATTCTGTTTGGGTCTAGTGGAAAGGAAAAATATAATACATTAATCTTACATTGTCAGGGACTTGAAAAGGTGGAGCACTGCATACTATGCCCTTTATAAAATGTTACAGAACATGTCCCAGTGACATTGCATGCTAACAATTTCCCAACTGAGTAGGAAAACCTCTTCCCATGTCAGAAAAGGTACAGGCCATTTCTAATAGCAAATTAATTTCTCACAACTGCAAGTCTTTACCTACATGCTAGTCTTTACCTACATGAAGTTGATAAAGTTACTAGATTATATTCCAGTTTCGTGGCTCAAAACACAGGGTTTCTTTTCTGTTACAACTAAACAATTCTAGCAATTGATAATATTATACAAGAGGTACTTTCTTAGAGAAATACATATTAAGTATTTGCAGTATCTATTCTACTTTTTTTCTTAAAATTGTAAAACAATTACAAAGTTCTTTAAAACAATCTCAGTACTATGTACCAAGAGTAAATTGCCAGCCCATAAATTTAGGTAGGTTAATATAGAGTTCTCCAGTAAACAAGTTCAGTACAGATGCTAGGAATGTAAAGCACTCTGGAAGGAACATAATTGTACGAGACACTGCAGTAAGAGGGTAGCTCTGGCAAAGGAATGATGAGAGTGTCCTTCAGGAGACACACTCTGTACCTATGCTGAAGTTAAAAAAAAAAAAAAAGGTTATCCCCAAGGTAAAAAACCAACCAACCAACCAAAAAAAAAAAAAAACACTAGGAAAAACATTTGGATACAGACAGCTTTCCCTCCTTGCAAAGGTAAGACTTCCTGAAGTGCATTACTCCCCATTCCAGCCTGGTGGACTATGCTGCCTGCATTCTTGAGGAATGGCATAGGAATTTTGGACGTCCTCTAATCTCCTCTATTTGAGAATTGTTCTTCAAGACCCATAGAAGTGTTTATAAGAGCAAAAATGCAAGACATCTCATCTTTTGACAGAATCATCAGTCCTTCTTCAACAAACTAGTTTGATAAAACACTGTTAAGCACCCCAGATTGTCATTCACAGAAAGTATATCTCTGGTTTGTCTTTTAATATATTGGCTAACTATCTGAAGATGGTAATAGCAGTAGCAAAGAAAAAGGGATGAAGAAAGCAGAACATCTAAAACGCTAAACTGATTTTGTGAGTCTAAGCTCAAACCTTTGTACTCTTACCACGTTTTCCATTTAATCTTGCATTTATTGTGACAAGAAATTAAATGAAAACATACAATATGCACTTACAGTCCTTACATGTGAAAACAGAACCTCTAGAAAATTCAGGTGAAAATCAATTGTGTGGCAGCCCCAATTCTTCAAGGATATATCTCTGAATTACGTATATTTATGCATATATGTGTGTGTGTGTATACATAAATGTCATGGGGCTGGGGGAGGAGGAAGCTGAAGCAAGCTAAATAACTTTTCATAAAGTTTTTTCAAACCTTCTAAACTTGGCCATGAAGAGAAATGGCAAGACCATTTGTCATTTCTCAAAAGGTAGACAGGTTTAACTGACAGAAGAAAGGGATGAAACCCAAGCAGAAGAACATAAGAGTAAACAACCTCTGTGAGGCATAATAAAACGTTACATTTTCTTCTGCACCACCACCAAAAAGCATTTTAACAGATATACACAACTGCTACCCACATCATTATTTCTTGCCCCTGTGCTGAATTTTGCCAACCCTCCGAGTTGTGCCTTTGCACCTGCTTGTGAGCTACAATGTAAAACATAGATAGACTAGAACAGCCATATTAGGAAAGCTCATCAAAATAAACTGATAAGATTATAGGGCAAATAAAACTCACTTTGATACATCAAGCAAGAAGTCATTCAGTTCAGTCTGCTTGGCAAGGCCCCGACACACCTGGAAACACAGACTACATTACCATTTGCTCCAGAAGAACACAGAATTCAGAGGTAAACACATTATAATGGGTATAATGGGTAAACAGAGTATACCCATTTCATTTGTATGAAAAACCACCACTACTAGTATACACATACGTTGCAGCACTGTCTAAAATTAAAAACTAGACTTGTGTGCTAGGCTTCAGTCTTAGCTATCTAGTAGGTGAGTTATAACTGCCAAGTAACATCTTTCTTAAGACACTTTGAAAGATGTTGGTTGTTACACTTGTTCATTTATGCCAGTGAAAGTGTTTGTGGAATCACAATACCTCCTTACTCAGACCCTGAGGCCTTCTGAGAATGTTGAATATTTTGTTTGTTTTCTTCCTTATTATATATTTGCCACTTTTTCACAGGTTGCAAACTAGTATGCAGACACAACTGAAGATTGACATCATGTAAGTTTAGTTAAGCTAAGTAGCAGATGATATATGGTCAACTTTGGGAGAAATCAGCATGAATATGAACATAAAAGATAGTAGGCATACATTTTAGAAGCAAAGTGCTAGATGAAGCAAAGCTTTTAACTGTATTTTTACTTCACCTAACTGCATACACTGTATCTAAAGTGAAATTGTAAACCTGTATAGTACTAAAGCAAGAAGTGAGATCAAAAAAAGAAAGCAAGCCTCTACTGTTTCTACATTTTATAAAACAAAATATCACTCAGAACTAGTCACTTTGTGATCTGTGCCATGCATATATAAATAAATATACAAAGTATGACAAACTACATCAAGCCTTACTCTTGCATGACTAAGTAACTAGGTACAGCTTCTTGATATACACTACTTCGTAAAGCCCAGCTGTGACTATCGTAGTTATGGCCCAACATCAGATCAAAACTCTTGCATTCTTCTCATGCAAAAACTTAAGAAGGACAAGCCTCCGGCTGAGCAGAAGAGAGAGAAATTAAAATTACCAGTAGAAAGACTTAAACTAAACTTTCCATGTTCTGTATTTTTAGGTGTGAAAGATTTCTCAGTTCAAGTTGTAGTCTGTTACGAAGTGAATAACAACTGCATGTAAATGCAGTTTACAAAAGCCTAAACCAGCTAATTCTGCCATGTGCCAGAGTAAATGACCATCTCAAACACAGTCTTCTAGCACTGAGGTGACAAATATTAGAGATCTAGAAAAGAAAAGCAGGAAGCTTTGTGTGAGTCTTCCGCCAAGTGTACAAAAGACACCTTGAAAAAAAGAATATCATAAATTTCCTCCTTCATGTTGACAGAAAAGTCTATTTTAGCGTCTTCTGTAAGCTGATGGAATATGTTTAGTTTCAGTGTTTCTGTCTTCTGTTAGCTGAACTAAAAAACGTATTATCAAAGTTTCTAAGGTTTGCTCAAGCAGCTTCCACTGTGTGGACCTTCATTAGGCAAAGCATCCATAGTGGGAGCAGTTACGGGACCACAAAGCAGCTAGCAAGGATGGTTTGAAGTAGGCTTAGCCAGCAACATCTAGTAATTTCAAATGGAATATGAGAACAGCAAAAAAAAACTCAAACCAGTTGGTCTACAGTTGCCTTCTTAAAAGAAAAAACAAATTGCTACGTTGTTATAATTCTGTTTTAACAATTATTTATCTACTTTAATAAAGTTTCTTTTTCCTTTAATAAAAATATTGTTTGTTATTTGATACACAGTTGCAAGTGAGGAAAATTGGCCCAATCCAATCATTAATTGGCTCAAACCAAAAATCATTAGCACAGTTTTCCTACATTCAGGGAATAGGTGTGAATCAATGTTTTATTAACAGTAGTGACCACCACCTAAATTTGATCATAATCCATGTTGCTATCAATCATGTCCTGCAGAAGGGTTACAAAATTAACTTAATAATAAAAAAAACACTCACACTTACTTGTACTTGATGTATTGCTACTGAAGCCCATGCAAGATTTGCTGTTGCAACCTGAAACAAAAGCAAAGAAACTAATTCTGAAGAAACCTTGAAAACTGCACATCAGTTATATGCTCGGGTTTTTTCTTATCTAGCAGCTAAGTAAATTGACTGAGCTGTTTTAGACAGGTAAGCAGTAACAATTTGTGGGAAGACAGTTATTTTGTGAAAGTCTGAATATGCTTGGGAGTGTTTCAATTTTAGTAAGGTACATTCAGTCATAAAAGAATAACTCTTATTTTTTTGTATTAAAAATGCCTACCAGTGCTCTTCAGAAGCAGCATTGGGAACCCATCAGCTCAGAAATACATCAAAAGAAACATTCCACAAGCCAGGGCTTTAAAAATTACGTTATATACATTGTTAAAAGGCATCTGCCATAGAAATAAAATATCCCACAGCACCTTTCCAGGGTTGTATCTATTCAGCCACAGCTATTTCAAGCTCTAAACAGGCACTCTTTCTTTCACTATCACTTTGGTGGCAGAAGAACAAGTCCTCATCCCTCAGTTCAAGACCGGTGTTTTAAGTACGACAGTTTCCAGGCAACATTTCAAGCAAATGTCATGTAAACTGCAGTTAACAAAGATGAGCTACTATGCATAATCTCCTGTCCTTGAAACGCAGAAGCTTTATAGAAACACAGAGGACAGGAATACAAGAGGTCTTTTGCTGCACACCCTCCTAATGTACTTATACTTTTTTTAAAAAGAACACACAGTCCACATTTTATAAAAGCTGCTGATGGCATCCAAAGATTTTTCTGAAACACGAAAATGAAAAGAATGCTTTAGAACACTCAGAAATTGACTTTAAAATATTTTTAAATTACTAATGAAATACTTTTATCTAGCAGTCTTTTCCAAGTATAACATTCATGGACTGCAGTCACATAGGGTAGTTCATATAACATTAAAGATGCATATTTGCACAGAAAAATACGTGTCTGAGATTTATCTGAACTGTAGACTGATTAACGTAATAGGATGATTTTAAAAAATAAGTACATTCTGTGTAACCAGCAGAATTAATAAAGTTTGGTTTTGTATGAATGTCTGTTCCTTGTTTTGTGAGCAGGGACACTGGCACCACCATACTAATTCAGACCCCTACCATGGTCTCCACTTACTGGTGAAAAAATACCAGTTGTGAAACTGAGGCTGAAGCAACATTGACTGCCTAAGTAATATAAACATATATGTATTATGTTTCTGATAGGCTACTTAGCTAACTGATAAACAGAATATACAATTAACAACAATTACTGTTTTTTTCTTCTTTGGGACAGTTAGTTATAGTGTCTCTTGCCTGCACATTTTCTGTCCTTTCCACAAGAATAATTCTGTTCCATACAGCTAAACTGCTCCATGGTGCATTTCATGCCACTATCGACACAACAGATCTGACTAGAATTCAGAATTCTGTGTTCAGGTTCCATTGCCTGGGGAAGGGTCCAGAGAGAAATGGATGGTACTTTCATCTTAACATGAGAGCCATCTTCATGTGTAGATGGGACATAAAAAGGATCCTCATTCAGACAAAAGAGTTAAGATGCACTTTTAACACCTTTAACACGGTGATAGCGTCTGAGACATCTAGTCTATTTTTAAACTTGTTTGAACTTGGCTAACATCTCGTTGCTTTAGACTGACAAATGGACATGTACTGACAATGTAGCTACAAAGGTCCTGTATAATTACAGTAAACCATGCAGTACAGAGAAAAGTCATGGAAATTGGAAGTTGGTTATAAATGGCAATATCTGGGTGGTAAAGCATCAGAAGGAAAAGAGGAACTTAACTACCGACCACTGTGGGGAACTGGGGAAAGGTTGGACATGAGCTTACCTCTTGGTGACTAAGGTGGAAGGCTTCCTTGCCCCAGTGACGGTAAAGCTCTAGGATCCCTATCAGGTCACCAATTGCAGTGACAATTGGCAAACATAGAACGGATTGGATACGAGTCCCTGATTCCAGTCCAGTACCTTTGGGAAATCGCTCATCCTAGAAAACGTAAACATAATCTGATAAAATGTAAATATCATAACATTAAAATGAAAGATATCCCAATGTTTCCTTCCCTCTCCAGGCTGATCAAATCTGCAGAAAAATGATAAAAATCACTAAAACTCATATTTTTCAACATAATTAATAGACATTATTAAAACATCTACTAAAAATGCAATTTTAGAAGTCCCAGCATTAATTTACATATATAGATAGCATTATTAATGTGAAATCAGAGTTAGCTGTAATACCAGTCCTGGCTTTGTTATCATGAAATGGACTGCTCAGATTTCACCGTTACCAAGCAGGCAGCCGTGCTTCCAAGGAACAAACATCAAAACCTGAGGCTAAGGCTTCACTTATCCAGCCACAATCCTCAACCTCCTCCCAAGTAGTTAAATGTGTTCTCAAAAAGTTATGCATTAGAGTAAGAACCTTACTTCTTTCCCTGCGTGTGTATGCTAAATAAACCAGTTGCAATAGTTGGAGGAACAAATGTGAAAATAATCCTTCTGGCTGCTATAAAAGGTCCAAATTTATAACTTTCAGTCTACACAGGGAATGTCTGAGGCTTTATAGCTCTAGTTCCCCATGGAGAAAAACTCACAAAGACCTGAGAAATCACTTGGATGTTACAGATAGTAAGGCAGTAACTAGCCAACATGAAGTGTGTGACACCCGTTTCATTGCACATCAATCCTCCAGTACTTGATTGTACCAGATGTTCCCTGCAGGCTTTGCTTAGGCAAGACAGACACTCCTTCAAGGCTGATCAAAATCTCTCCTTTTTCAAAGAAAACAGTAAGTAATCTCTACCTTAATTGCTAAGATGACAACTAATCTGAAAAGCTAAGAACAAATGACAGACAAAAGAGAATAGGAAGCATTTTGCAACACAGCCTGCTGCTTTCATGTTTTAATTCTGCCCTCCCTCAAAAATAAGCTGGCAAGTCTTTAGCTATTGAGATGCTCCCAAAAATCAAATGGTAGCAAACAAAAACAAATCTTCCTGTTCAGTCAATAATCCACCAATACTGTAAACTATCAAAAAGTTCAAAACTCTTCCCCACTACCTACCCATCCACTCCAAAGTTTTTTATTAATATAAAATCAAAACATACAACTCTCATATACAAGAATATGATATTAATTGGAAAACACTAATGACATTTTAAGCCCTGCACATGACTGATAAAACCTAACAATACATAAAATCTTTATAATCCAGGCTGAACAGAAAGCACTAATGGTTACTATATGCAAAGCAACTTCTGCCTTTTGCTTTAGTGGTTCTGTTTAAGTGTACTCACATTATGCATTTGGTATTTTGTTTATAGGCTGGGTTGTCCCACAGAGGACATTCGTTTTTCAATATTTTAAAAAATAGAGACAGTAATGTCCAATTTTGGCAACAGTATACAAAGACTGTTATTCTGGACAAAAGTCAAAAGGACAAAAAACAATGAAGATGGAAGAGAATTTAAACATCCCTAGTGCTCTCACAACCAGATAATTATAAAGCTTTCTCATAAAGTACAGTTTAAATACAACTCCATAGATGTGAGTAGACAGTGAAGTTTTTAAAAAAATCTAAAGCACATACATACACAGTGACAAGAATTAGCACAATAACACCTTAGTATTTTTTGAATCCTTTTGGTATCACTTACATTAGTGTGCCTTTCATGTAGGTCTTTTTTTGTAAGTATTCTTATATTTTATATAATATAAATTCTTATATTTTATAAGTATTCTGCCTTTACATTAGCATAAGCAGAGATCAAGATCCTGTCTAACAGTCAGAATGCTGATTGACATTCTCACCAGTGTGAGCTTGGCACTGTAATTAAATCAAAACTTTGATTGACTACATTAAGTCTTGTTTGGGATTAGCACACTAAGTAATTCAAGATCAAGAGGACAGGAGTTTTGAGTTACAGGTTTGGGTTTTTTTCTCTCCAGGCGACTGTAGTACCATTACTTCCTCTATCTGACAGCCAAAAAAAAATGCTAAAAGTAATAAATAAATAAATAAATAATCTTTAAACTTAAAGAAAAATTAAAAAAGAGAGAGTTTCTGAAATTATTTCATCAAGCTAATCCAAACTCAAATCTATTTTCTTGGTAGAAAGAGAGATGTAAATTCTCTCATTATACATTCAGCTCAATAAACTTTTCAGCAACAAAATATTCATTCTAAGAACATGCTATAATCATCTCATTAAAAAGAAAAGGCTTTTTACCCCCAGAATATCTTCTACTAACAACGTTTTTCTGGATCTGGCTACATAAGCAGATACTGTAGTGCCATGTGTGATGGGCCCTGCAGGAATGAGCCGTGGATGTCCTTCTTTAGCTCCCGGTGGTGTAAATATACACAGACTCTAGTTAGAAGGAAAAAAAATAAAATAAAAGAAAGTAATTAGAATTCCCCTCTAAAGTCACCATTCAGTCAGTGATAACTCTTCTGAAATCAGTCATTGCTTATATCAAGGCTGGATTGCATTGACCTTGAATACACAATACACGACATAGACTCAGAGGAAAAATTTCACCGTCTAAGATAAAGATTTCTTTCCTAGGATGCACTCATTTAGTTTAAGAGAAAATACTCAAGAAGTAGATGTAATATTTAAATTTCTTGTTTATCTCATCCCAGAGAACGGTAATTTAAAAATTATTGTTAACATTGTATTTTCTGAAATTCAAGTGACTGCATTTATCCCTTGTACTAGAAGAAATATGTTTTACTTGCTGTCTACCTAAAACTGTCTCACTTTTTAGAAAGTCAGGTATGACAATATTCACACCATGAAACTTCTGATAATTATTCTACAACAAAAAATATTAAACATGGTAAAAACACCAAAATGAATGGGATTGCAAATATTATTTTACAAAGAGAAAATTAAACACACACATAGATGTTGAACCTACAAACCCCTCTGTATGCCAAATACTCTTCAAATCTAAAATTGCATTCATGTTTGGAAGATAACTTTATGGGCCTGTAGAGAGCTGGAAAACAACATCCCCAACACAGTCCCTTTAAAAATTTCCTTTATTTTTCCCCTCATACAACCTGCAAAGAAGCAGTCTGTTAGGGTCAACTGATTTCAAAGTCACAAAACCACAAAAGAAATCCCATGCAATCATCAGGAACAGTTCATTTTATCAGCAAAAATTTCATCTTCTGTTTGTTTGGGGTTTTTTTCCCTACATTCTTCTCATTACACCCATCAATTTATATGTCTCCTAACAGAATTCCAAACACACTCAAAATTTTAAAGCATTTATCACTGTCACACCCTATTCAGCATAGCAGAGCTATTACTATTACGAGGACCAAACATCCAAGACTTCACAGTATCACATTATGATAATTACATCTCATCTGTTTCCTACATTTATCATTCACAAAAGGTATCTGTAATAATAGACAAAAGCAGATGTGCGGGTAGTCCAGATTCCAGTAGCTCAGGATGAAGCATTGCCTTGAATGTCTGTACAAAGAACTTTTAGCTTGTTCAAATAAGATTTCAGCCCAGGTTTAGCAGTAAGCAAGGAGCTTCACATTGGAGTTGTTATCATTTAAATAATTGTGCCATTATATGCATACTTAATTGCCGGCAGGAAAAAAAAACGTAACAGAAAATCTATGAAAAAATCTACTGGTCTAATTCAGTGAAGAAATAAAGTGAAATCTAGGCATTGTGAATCAATGACATTTCTCTTATACTGCTTTTCTAGACCTGTGTAGTCAGGATCCCTGTAACACCTATAATGTTGTGGTACAGATGAGAATTAAACTGCCTTAAAAGAGAAAATAGAGCTGCCATATAGGAATTTAGCTTAGACAAGCCATCTCAGTATATTTCTTACATCTCACACGACTGGAAAGAAAGATACTTGGAGAAGCTACACTGAGTGTGCCCAGTATTTACTCCATTTTCATGTAGAATCATAGAATCACTAGGTTGGAAAAGACTTTTTAGATCATCACGTCCAACCATTCCTACCTGCCACTGAACCATGTCCCTCAGCACCTTGTCTACCCATCTTTTAAACACCTCCAGGGATGGTGACTCAACCACCTCCCTGGGCAGCCTCTGCCAATGCCCAATGACCCTTTCTGTGAAATTTTTTTTCCTGATATCCAGTCTGAACCTCCCCTGGAACAATTTAAGGCCATTCCCCCTTGTCCTGTCACCTGTCACCTGGGAGAAGAGGCCAGCACCCACCCCTCTACAATCTCCTTTCAGGTAGCTGTAGAGAGTGATAAGGTCTTGCATTATGGCACAAGTGCATTAAATCTTCACTTTTGCTGTTTATTCTGATCCTGAACTTCAATCTTATTCTTCGAACCCATTTACAGTTACAGTTTCTTTAAAGACTGGTCTTTAGCAGTGGAAAAACAAAGGAAAACTCAGAATGTTTATTTTCCATATGAATTACAAAAACATGCTATAAAAAAGACATAGAAGTTGTACATTGAATCCACAAGAACAAGCCTGCCCAACTTATGAAAATAAAAATCCCTACTTATTCTTACTTTCTTATAAACACAAAGAAGATATACATATAATTTTTAAATGAGTATCACAGTTACTTGCCTTCACAAGCTTCAGTTTCATGTTTTTACAGATATGAAGGAAAGAACCCCATGATATCAAAAAATATACAATATTCCAATAAAACTGAAGAAACCACAGTTCACGATTTTTTCAGTGTTCTGATAAAAATATTTTTTTAAAAAATCAAAGCAGCTAGTAGAAGATTTTGGATATAAAGGGCATAGAAGTATTGAAATACATATATTCACAAATGTTTGACCTGTGAGTATAGTAAAAACATACACTATTTTAAAAGTATTTCTATATAGTAAGAGCACTAACAGTAAAATGAGTTCAATACTGAAAAGTTGGTTCATATTGCAGACTGTTGAAAAATGTAGATTAAACACAATGTTTAAACTCTGCATTATATAGTCTACCTTTTGAGTTAAATTAAGAGGACACTGAAGTCCAAAGTTGATCTCCCCAAATATTAACACTCTGATTCACATTATTCCTTTTATTTTTTCTTAAGACATATTTGTTTCTTTATGCCAAGACAGCAGTACGTGATGCTTAGCAAAGTAATTGTGTTATTTAAATTATATGTATAAAATGTGCTTTTCCACACTGCTCTCAAGTCATGTCCACAACTAAATATAAAACAATGCACAAATCTTTCTCTTCTCAGAAACAGACAAACCCAAACAGCCATTTTCACCAGCAAACAAAGAACTCACTTCTTTCATACATATGCATTTTTCTCCCAAAAAGGCCTTTACTGGATCTTCAATAGCCAAAAAATGTCTTAGGAACACTAAGTGCTACTAACAAAAGTTCCTTTTTCTGGCACAGTCTTTCCCATGTCCTTGTAAAATCATCATTTTGGCTGGTAAACCTGTCTGATGCTACCACCATGAAGTACTGCTGCAAATATGCATACCTATAATGAAAAAAGTTTGTGCACTTTATTTTACTTCCAGTAATAAAGAGTTTTGCAGAAGCAATCCCATTCTTCTTCTTAAAGGAAACAACACAAGGAGTCAGTGGTCAAAACACTCTTCAAATCATCCAGCAGGTTCTAAATTTGCCACTATTCCTCCTTTAAACAGGTAGAACAGTAAGACTGTGCTAGAACAGGTCTCCCTCTAAACCTCAAACCCCAACCCTTGATCTCCAAGGCCACAGAATAATTAATAGTCTTATCCCAATCATACAGCAATATTGAAAAGAAAGGCTAAATTTTCACAACCGTGCATAAGCTGCAATTAGTCCATAAGCATCCATCATTCGACACTGACTTTATCCACAACGAAATTTTATGACTATTGATGCATTCCATATACAATCAATTGAAATCTGAATTAGTTCTAACATTTATATGCAATCAAGGATGTGGAAATTACTTGAGTTTTATTAGAGTTTCGTTCATAAAGCTTTTGAATCTAGCAATGGCAAGATCAGCCAAACAAAACACAGGAAGAACAAAAAAAAAAAAAAAAAGCTGTGTTGTGTTCTACTATGTGTTCTACTACAGCATGTTACTGAAATAATTTCTGAGGCATGTCAAAGACACAGCTTTAAGGGAATCTCCTTAATGACCATTGCCCAGAACCACAAGGTTTTTCACATCACCTATCAATTTCCTGTTTTTCATTTTGCTTAAGGAAATACTTATAAAAGTACTGTAGTAATAATAAAATTTGGGGTACACCTACTCTCTTCTAACCATGAATCACTCCATTATTCCTTCAACTTGCAAATGCACATTCAAATCATACTTCATCAGCTCAAAGGGTTATTAGAAATGTTCCCATGTAGACATCATATATATTGTATACAGTTTCACAAGTAAATGAAGAAATGGATAGATTGCTTGCTTTTTTTCAGTGGGTTTGAATATTTCACTTCAAAAAAAGAGTAACAATTTACACCTCTGGTAATAACACTGAATAGTGATTAATAATACAAACTAGGAACCAGTGGATTTTGAAGCACAACTTATTCTCATATATCTTTTTCTATTGACTATAATTTCCCATAATTTCCCAAATACTATATGGACAACTCACAGTGCAGTAAAGCGAAAGAAGCTGAGGAGACAGCAGGATGCCTGGGCACTGCTCACCGTATCTTTTGCTGCTACAATCACTTGCACTGAGAATGTAAATTATTATCAGAAACAAGCATGAATAGCTCTTTATTGACATCTCCTGGCAAAAGTTAAGTAATCTAGTGTAGATAGAGCAATAAATACGTCTGACAATGAAGGAGAAGGCAACCAAGATGGGAAAGTCACTCTGGGATTGATAATCTACCAAATGAGTAAACTGGCTTGGACAGTGGATCCAATGGAAGATCTCAGGTTCATGCATTCTGGCACCCAGCAGCCCACAGGATCTTACAACTCCCCAGTCTGAATCTTTTCCTGGCAAGTTCCATGTGATGATGGACTTCTTTCTTTAAACGCAGTTAGGCTGAAGTCTGACATCAGAAAGCTCCTATACTTTATTGGAACATCAGCATACACAAGGTTCTTCCTTTCCTGCTTTCTGTGACATGACAGATAGTTACAGCTGGGCCAAAATCTTCAATAGTATTCCTTCAGTTGTAGTTTAAAATCTTTGCTCCCTTTGATAAAGTCTCTTCAAGTGTAAACACTAGTTTTCTGGTGGATGGTGGTGTATAGCCTGTAGGAATCCAGCACAACACGAAATTCCAACCCACAAAAGGTAGAAACCACTTAAATAACTACATAAAGTTTGCCAGGGCTTGATCTGAACTGCTAACATGCATGGCTTGCCATTTCACAAATTGCTCAGTTGTTTCTTCTTCTTTTATAATAACCTTTATAAGTACGTAAGTAAATACCAATCATAAACTGGTATTTCTAAAATTTCTTTGAAAAAACAAGATCTGAATAATGAGGTTTAATTATTAGAATGATGGTTGAAATATATGTGACTAGCATTCCACTAACAAACTGTTTTAGTGGTAAGGGTGACTAGTTCCTGATATAGTTTTTTCCACAGCAAATTTTGCTGAAAAAAACTGGCCCTAAAACTGCTTAATGGAAAATCATTTAGTATGCAAGTGACATTAAATGAAAGACTTAATACTAAAGCATTGCTATACAACTTGATGTTTGGAAAAAAAACTCAAGAGAAACAGGAATTAACCAAGTTGATATTAAGTGAGCTTAATGGTCTTTTCTGCTCAAATCCCTTTCTGTTCAGAAACAGTAATTTATTTCTACTCTTGGTAAAGGATGTAATAACCTACATGTAAGACCACATCGCCTAATGATAAAAAGGTATCAAGGCTGTGCCCTAAGGCCAGTCTTTTTGCAGGAACATTATAATAAGCAATGATGACCAATAAAATCAAACAAACAGAACTAATTCAGAAAGTATCCATGGGTAAAAACATTGGATTTGTAAACTGGGTAAGTTGAAGCCCAATAGTATCATGCTATCATGGCAGTTGGGGTTGTTCAGCCTTGAGAAGGGAAGGCTCTGAGGAGACCTTATAGTGACCTTCCAGTACCTGAAGGGGCTACAGCAAAACTGGAGAGGGACTGTTTACAAAGTCTTGTAGTGATAGGATGAGGGGCAATGGGTATACAGTGGAGAAGGGCAGATTTAGACATGACACAAGGAGGTGTTTCTTCACCATGAGAGTGGTGAGACACTGACACAAGCTGCCCAGGGAAGCTGTGGGTGCCCCATCCTTGGAGGCGTTCAAGGCCAAGCTGGATGGAGCGTTGGGCAGCCTGGGCAGGTGGAAGGTGTCCCTGCCCATGGCAGGGAGGTTGAAGCTCAATGATCTTTAAGGTCCCTTTCAATCCAAACTATTCTATGAGTCTACCTTTCTATGGTTCTATGCTAAAATCTTAAAGAGTTATAGGCAATTATGTCCTGGTTTTAAACACAAGTGTAGCAATCCTACTACATGAAGGACATGGGTATAAAAGAAAGAAAAAAAAGAAACCAGCAACTACCTCCATTGCTTATAAAAGCTTGTTATTTTCTTCTTGATAACTGACAGTGTACTTGACAAGATATTTGCATTTTTTCAACCATGCAGTATGTACAAATGTTGGATACTTGTGAAATGAAGACAATGCACTTACTTACAGGCTGTAGAAACAAATAGTAGTTTGTGGCAGTTGCAGTATTTTGATTTCCAGTTGACTTACACAACTGAAAAACACCACAAGAGTTATACCACTACATTGACACAGAAAAGTGAGTCAAAATGCCTTTCTTCCACCACTGCCATTTTAAGGCATGGTCAGCTAAGCATGTTTTGAAAAGATGTTTGTCCAGACAGTTCTCAAACACCTCCAGGGATGAGGATCTGTGAGCTTTCACAAGCAACACATTGTAGTACTTCATTATAGCCACAGCTGGGGAAGCTTTCTTCATGCCAGTTTAAGCCCACTACTTATTGCCCTACACACCGTAAGTATGAAGAAGAGAAGATTCCTTTCCTCTCTGCCTTATCCAGGCGTATTGACACCCCTCAACTTTGTTTTCTTTAGACCATGAAATAACAGTTCTTTTGTCTCCCAAACATTGTCCCTGCTCACTCCTAGACCCACTTCAGCTTTTTTTACTTAAATATGCAACGCTCAAACTAGATTGATTATTCCATCTGACACTTTAGCAGTGGACAGAGGAATGGGAAAATCGTTTTACATGAAGGCTAGATTTCTTCTTCTGCTACATACAACAGTGACTTGGTTTTTTACTACAGCAATGATATTGCTGACTAATGTTTATCTTTAAATTAATTGCATATCCCAGAATCTATCTCTAAGTCATCTGCCCAACACAGGGATTCCTCACTGAAACAGTTTCCAGCTTCTTCAGATTCACAAGATTGTTTTGAATTCTAATCCATCCCTACAAAGCACATCTGCAGTCTTTCCCAATTTCATGTAAAATGCAAATTTAATAAGCCTATATATTTCCTTCACTAATGTATTAATGAGTATACCGAGCAAAACCAGATTCAGGACAAATCCTTGAGGATTTATGCAAAATACCCTCCTATTCTGATAGTGAATCACAAAAACTCATCACTGTCTACTTTTCTAAACTGTTCTGCATTCTACCTATAGGAAATCCATCATGACCACATTCCACAAGCCCATTTACCTAGATATTAAATGAAACAGGGCAAAAAATTCACTAAAATATATCTTGACTGTTATTTATTTCATTTCTTTCAGTTTGACAATTTATTGGCTCGGATACTATAATTCAACACCTTTCCCTTTACACTGAGTATCACTGTTTATTGGCAAATTAGAAAGCAACATATTTCTTCTACTTTATATAAAAAGAGTATACCACGTTAGAATGGATACAGGGGTCTAGAGACAGACATTTTCTGAACTGATGTGTAGCTAGAAGGGCTTCACCTGGAAACATGTTTATAAGACTCAAATTTCAGAGAACATGTGTACACACTCAAAATAGTATTCCTTAGTCTGGCACAAAAACCTGAGATAGTTAGCAAGCAGTAGATGTTTTTCTTTGGTTCTTAATAATTCAAATCACTCATCTCATAAATTCACTAGGTGGCACTCTACATCAAGCTGCAACAATTTCTGCATTATCAGAAATTCTAGCATAACTTAAGATACACCCTGAAGCACAGTGTATGTGCACATATTTGTGGCCTCACTAATTACGTCTTACAATAAAGCTATTGGACACTTTTATCTGAAGTAAGGATGATCTGTTTGTCAGTACAGCTTGCAGTTTCAAGAACTAAGTGACACTGAACAAGATCTAGTACAAACTACTTTAAGGGTATGTCTATTAAATTTGAAGTTATACTTCTTTACATAGGAATCACAATTCAATCATCAGATGAATTATGTACATAAGGACTATAAACAAGAAGCATTTGAGGAATCAGATAATATAATAACATGTTAGGAACTCTGTAGCTGTGATAATCATTTTGGAATTATTGCCTTGTAAAGATGTCGCGTTACGGGCTTAAATCCATGCCCTGCCAGCACGGTACTTAGGTATGTTGATTTACACACACCATCCAATATGAGGATTTCTGAAAATCCTTTAAGTCATGTTTGAAGATGGTATTCAATTAAGGTCATAACATGAGATTTATGAGCTGTATATTAATTCCCATAAGGAATAAACCTGAAAACTGAAATAAAGTCAAGCACTATTAAAACTGGTGGTGTAAAGTAAAGAAACAAAACCAGTGAAAAACATTTTCCTGTCTAGTTATTTTTCAGTAATTTTGTTTCTTCAATTAACAAAAGACAAAATTTCTGAAAAATGTTAAGTTGATGGAATTGGCTGAAGCATAAACAGCATTTCCTCCTTGGTAGACATCCGAAGTAACTAAGAATCTTGTATTACAATGGCAACTGTACAAAATAATCTGCATAGATAAAAAATGCAACATATTCTATATGCCAAATAATAGGACAGCAAATATTGGACCCATTTTTGTTCAAATTATTACATAAGAAACTAATTTCATTCATGCTAACTAAAATCTACATCTGAAATTTACATTATCTCATTATCAAGTTGTAGCTTGAGAGTAAATCCAAGTAAAGTTTTCTGTTTCTTAAAGACAATAACAGGTTAAATTGCAAGTGAAATTTCTACAAACAGCAGCATTATAGCTGAATCTTTAAAAGAATTAAAAGGCCAAGGGTCTAAATGCATGAAACTTTTTTTTTCATTATCACTATGTTCAATAAACTTCCATTTTACAGAAATGAAGATAACAAAAAGCTAATATTCAGCACTCAAGTAATATTTCCTGCTAAATGATGGGCAGAATAAAATCAAAATATCATTGTGGAACTGAAAAATGCACTTGTCACTGTACAGAAAAGCAGCAGTTTAATCCAGTATACTTACATTATTGCATTCTCCCAGGAAATATAGTGCAAATCCATCAGCTTTTGTAGCTGTCAAAGCAATAATAAAAGAAATAATTGTACTCACAGGGGAAAAGCAAACTCACACAAGCCCTCTGAGGTGAAACCTCAGATTCAATTCCACTTAGAACATACATCTAAAATTCTTAAGGTGAATATCTGTTGCTGTATCCCAGACCTTCAAAGTCAGAGGTAAGAGATAATTCTTGTTCTCTCTACTGTAATTTTTTTTTTTTAAATTTTCCATATTTACATTGCGACACCATCATAACTAGAAGAGTCTATTCTTTGATTCATTTAACATGGGACTCTGATTTTGCAGTTTGATGCAAAACTCACAAAAGATGAAATTCCCTTAAGTGCAGTCAGGGATTCACTGAGTTACAGAAGGCACATAAGTTCATACTAAGACAACATTGAACAAAACTCAAAAACACTGCTAAGCCTCAATATCTGTCTTTATTAACTAACCTATGTAAACATGTACTGTGTACTGATACCAAGTAACAGCTCAGAGATATCTGATTATCTTTCTTACCTATTTTAATGATGCTGCTCAATTCATACAGAAGTAGTTGGTTATCTCCTCCTGTATCCAGGCGCTGTTCTATGTAGCTGTTCAATTCATACACTACACCCTGCATATTTGTATCCTGGTACTAAAGAAGCAAAGACAAGAAAAACATTTTAGAATAAGTCAGATGTATTTTGTGGGCTTAAAACATATAAATTCATTGAAAAGAATGCATTGAGATTCCAATACCAAGGCAATCATGACTGTCCTAATCCAGCTGTCTGAAGATCTGGGTCACTACCAAGCAAAAGGCACAGCACTCCAGTGTATGCTCCATTAGACATTTCTTCAAAGTGTATCAAGTACAACAGTGAGCAGTTAGTAACCATCTAAACTTGGCCAAGGCCACATGACAATTTCTTAAGAAGAAACTGAGATATGCTGCAAGTAGAAGGTAAATATTCTTCAACTCCTTCCTTCTAAGCTCCTACTTCACCACAAAATGAGGCAACTAACTGCTTTTGCCAGTATGTTCCACCTCAAATTCATGAATAAAATAGAACTGTGTGAAGCACTAGACCTTTGAGGAAGCAGCTGAAGGAGCTCAGCCTTTCAAATACAGCAGCAACTGACACCAACAGACCAAAGGACAGAAACTGCGTGAGTCAAAATCATGCTAGCCACTGTGGCCTAATAGGCATTTGTTTCCACTGAAGATTGCAGTATAAGCCACATTGAGATTACATATCAGTTAGGATATTAAGATGGGAGCAAAGGGGTGCTGGTTGCTGGTACAATGAAACAGTTTGACATGGCTAAAAACTCTCAGGAAAGAAGATGCAGCATCCTTTCAGCAGCCCAGCTGCATTTGATTATTCAGGTCCCAAGTCCTGAAACTAAGTCCTGAAGGGCTGATAAAATTGGCTGTAAATGTGCATGTGTAGCATGACAACATCATAAACAATAATTTCACAGAAAACAATGCCTGGCAGTAAGTAAAGATTCATTACCCTGCCCAAAACTGCTAATGTTGTAACTGAAGAAAGTAATATGGTCAATTACTTATCAAACTCAGTGATGCAGTAGATTATGTTGCTTAAACTAAAAAGGAAGCAGGCAATACTTCAGTGAATTAATGTTGCTTGAAAAATCTAAGACTCATGCTCCTGCCCATTCAAACTTTAGAGCCAAATGTAATATAGACCAGACTAATGTAAACAGCACTATGGAAAATGCCATGAACATTTAAGAGTATCGTAGTCTATCCACCACTTCATTGTTTATATGCACCTATGTAACTCTGCTCTGTATGTCTCTAGACCTTCTCTGTCTGTAACTTCAGGTAAACCTATGTATATGACACTGATGGATAAAGCATGTAACTTAGACAATATATTCCATGGTATGACTTTCATTACCATCATTACTTTCACTAATTTCTATGTACAAAACACTATGTCATGAATACAGAGCATATGGCCATATGTTTAGGACACTTTCGGCTTCTTCACCTTAAAAAAAACCAAAGAAAATTAACTGAAAAAAAAAGAAAACAAATTCCACCCTCAACCCCCCCAAATGCTTACTGGATAATATCAATTCCCAACTCCTTTAAATTAAGCAGTTTTTAATCTTAACTTCAAAATGGCTCCTGAGAACATACAAGCCTCGTTGTGACCTCTTCTTAACACACAATATTGCATTAATCTGTTGCTCCAGATGGACATATTAGAAAATCTGAGACCTAGGGTGTCCAAAAAGTACTCGGTTTATAACATAATTAACACTTAGTAATACTTTCTATAAATTGATGTGATGATTATAAATTTTAACAATGATGGTGAGGTCACACTGCATATATACATAAACTGCTATAAGTCTTTAGCTTACAATACAGCATGCCATTACCATTATTAGCACCATATGGCAGCTGGCAAGCTTCCACTGATTGTCCTCTGTTGTGTCCCACATTTACTACTGCATGATTTTTCAAAAGGAGAAAACAACAGCATAGTTCCATGAAAGTGGTATTTTTATACTTACAATATAGCCATAAGTACCCATATAAAAGGCAAATGGTGAAGAAGAGACTATATTATTCATATATTAACACATATCTGCAAATCATCTGTAGCCACATACCTTAAAGCAACAATAGCTAATGATGCACACATGCACAAAGCCTTTATCATGTGTAAAAATGCCTTCTCAGAACTTGGAAATGAATAGCTATCTCTTCACCTGTGATGCACCTTTAGTATTTAAATCAAACCTTCAAATGTTTTAATACATTAAAAGAACACATCACCAAAATGAGCTCACACAACAGCCATGGCAGAATAATAACTCTTCCAATAATCAAGCAGTAGTTCTGCAGGCATACTAATTACATAGCAAGTTACGTGCCCTTTATTCTCACCTCTGCAACATATGCTTGCAAACATTTTGTAAACAGGGCAAATCACTGTATGTATCCATGTCACTAAAAAGATAGCAGCTACGTAATAATACATACAGCTATAATATGGCAGATTTCTATTACTGACATTGAGTGGATCCACAGCTGGCCAGATGAATAGAATTTGTCCAGATTCAAAATTAAGTAATTCCATGACTTAGATGAATCACCAACAAAGAATTACTCCATCATGGTGGAACATGGTTTTATTTATAAAATTACAGTGGAGTGAAAGAGGTTTATTTGTTTGGTTCTAGGCATTTAAGATTGGATAACCACAATTACATTCGGGTGAAAACCCACAGTGTTCTTTATGAAACCATGTATTTAAACACCAAATAAGTCATCAGCAAACTTTAGGGCAACCGCTATCCAATGCGGTTCCTAACGCAGACCAGTGCATATTTTGTGTAAAACTTACTTTAGGAAAGTAATTCCTAAAAGAACCCAACACATTTAGTGAAAAATAAGAGCATTTGTCATTATAGATAGCATAAGAACTGTTTCATAATTTCTTATGGTAGTTTAGTTTTCAATTTATGACTATATACTCATCTCCTTTTATTAATATTCTTCCCATTGCTGATTTCTTTCTACTTAAGATTTAGTATCTACAATTATTTTGGCATATTTATTGTAAAATGCTGTATTTCAGTGACATTACATTAAAATAATGCATGCAGACTAAAAACCGGTTTAGCGTTACCATACCACTATCATACTGGCATTATATTTCTAGTAGCTGCTTATAATAAAACACTATGAAAAAGAACTAACAATTAAGAAGGGAAATCCTGTTATAAATATTCATATTCGAATTTATAAATATGAAAGGACATTATTGCAGGATTTATATAAAGATATTTCTATAAAACATTTCTTTGGTTATTTGTCTTTAGAATATTGTAGTGTAATAGAACACAACACCCCATGGCAGGTGATTTAAGAGTAGCGCTATGACTTAGACCTAAGCAAAGAGGCTGAGAATCACAAACATTTTATTCCATGAAAAGGGATACTGAATTATCACAGACTTAGATGAATTTTAAACACTCATTCTGAACAGTTAAGACATGAAAATATCCAAGGACACAATTTAATATCTAAAATAAATTTTATGTAGGACAAGCTGAAATGAAGATTAATTCCCACACTTCCATGCTCACAGGGTAACTGTGCTTGTAACTTTATGCTCCTGCAGAAAAGAAAAAGCCCTTCTGCTGTAACAGAAAGCTGTCATTAAAACAGCACGGGGTCAGTAAGTGCCAACATAACCCAGAAGTTGATCTGTTTTCTCTGTAACTTCTTAAAATGTTTTCTGAATAGTAATGGGGAGAGCAAGTTCCAATGTAATACTTACTCCCTACTACAAAGCTCTTTCCCCACAGCAACAATTACCTGGCTCTTCAACAAAAACATGTCCTTTCACAGCCCTCATAGCGTATGACATTATTGCAGGCTAGGAGGAGTCAGAATAAACTAACAACCCAAATTGTGCATAATATGGTGAAGTATGCCCAAATGTACTTCGCAGATACAAAATTTCACTGGATGAGAAGAAATTAAAAAAACTAAACCCCAAGACTGTCAAAGCCACAAAACACGGCAGGAAGCAGCCACATTCAGAGGGATTGTTCTTGATGTTGCTTTTTTTCATTTGTAAATTGTATTCATTTAGGCATCTTAGACAAGTTTCTGAGAATGTCAGAGAGAACCACAAGACAGAGCTCTCTGTCAACTGATGCAGGCAGCCTCTAGCCAACCGCAGGGCTAGGAGGGACAGGGTAGCACAGCCTTTTGGGTGGTGGCTGCTAAGTCCTGTTTCACTATGGGCTCAATGGGAAGGATAGAACAGTTGTTTAGCCGAGGAAACAGAAAAAGGTCCTGACTTGTCATGTCTCCTTGGAAATAAACTTTTTGGGAAAACAGGGACCAATTCTTCTAGTAAGTACAAAGCATTTTCTCAAAAATGTTCAAGGTTTCTTACCCACTCTTTCAAGTATTTTCAGACTGAAAAGTAGAGACCCTAGGAGGGCCTGACTCTTGCCTGACTCTCACCACTGTACAGGCTGGCTGGACAGAGTGTGCAATGAGGACATCTGCAGTGCTGAGTGAACTAATCTTATAGACATTTTGTCCAGTGTCACACTATCCATCTGCAAGGCACTCTAGAGATGTCAGATGGGCCATACTGTGGACAGATGTAAGTTATTCTCTCCCAGAGTACTTGAAAAGAGGCCATAAATGTAATCTGAGACATGTAAGCAGGCAATAAATAAATAAATAAATAAGTAAAACCCCCTCCAAACAACACTTGCCTCAGAAACTGACAAAAAAACCCCTTCATTTCTAAAGAAAAGGAATTAGAAAAGAGAAAAACTTGGTAAGACGCAATTACTAGATGAATATTAGGATCCATTCAGACAAACAAGGCACCTGTAAGGAGCTTCAGTTCTTGGGGGGTGCTAAATCACTATGACCAAAAAATTGTACATAGGCCACTGATATTGTACATAGACACGGGAGTTTAAAATGCCTATTCTCTCTCTGGTTACATAAAGAATTATTTCAGGTAACCAGCTAACACATTAGTAAACCACCTAAATTAAGTTGTCAGTGATGGCATCAAGACTTGCAGATAGTGAAACCACGTGGTTCTGCAGAGCATTTTATACAAAACTTTGTTTAGGCAAGAACTGGACTTGATCACAAACACCTATGTCAAAAGATCTGGAATGTGACAACAACCTATACCCAAACTTCTTTCCTTTAAAACTGACAACTGCTGTCTTCTCTGTGAAGTGTACAACGAAGCAACTGCAAAACCCAAAATTACCAAAATCTGATAAACTTCCAGCAACCACAAGGTTTCTTTCCGATAAAACTACAGACTTGGCAACAAGAGTTTTCAGGGAAAAACTTAAAGATGAACTAAAAAACTCTTAAAATATGTTTTTTTCAGAAGTGCATTTGTTTACAGTTTTAAAGTTCTGAACATTTGTTTGACATTTGACTGAGATGTCAATCTAAACTATTTCGTGCTAGGTATGCTTATGCTGGACTAGAAGTATTAAAAAACCTGATTTTACATACATAAGTCCTCAATGCCATTGATATTTCCTTTACAGAAAAAACAGAAATCCCAATAGCAACACTTCTGTGTGTCTTAAAAACAAGGATTACTGTCACATAAATAAACAAACTAAATTGTTCGATGCCTTTTTTTTGAAATAGGTCAGCTTTCCCTTTTTTCTTTTCTACATAAATCAGGTTGTGTACGTTTGACACGTATATTTATGAGTAGTACTACCTTCTGTAGGCCTAGTATTTTCACTGGCTATAATACTTTGCACTGTTCCGCTGCATTGATTGCTAGTTCGTATCTTGCATAGAAACTGGTGTTTCTCACTTTTAGGCACAGATAACTACATTTTAATACCATGAAGACACATCTAAACTGTACATGTGAAGAACAAAAGCTATGGATCTGGACCTCATCAAAAAAAAAAAACTTTAAAAAAAAGAAAACCAAATCAAGTAAAGAAAGGGAATAAAACCGATTGCTTGCTTCAAGGTGAAAATCCTGAGTTGAAGGATGTCAAATCCTCAGACTGAAAAATAGAAGTAAAGAGAACATGGCAAGCGAGTTAACAGTGCAAAGCTGGTTTTCAGAGGTGCAGTGAGCTTGGAGAGGATGCTCAGAAAAATATCTCTGCTCCAAAAAATCAGAAGAGGTAACCAGGGTTGGCTGGAGCAACCAGTTTTTTTTAAAAAAGTCTGGACACTGCAAGTAGTTACAAAGAATAGGCATAACTGATTATTTTTAATGTTTGCGCACAGCCTCAGAGAAAACTGCTTCTACACACATTTGTCTGATGTCTGTTCTTCTTGTTTTGACTGGAGAGGACATGGACTAGAACTCACTCGTTAAATAAAGTTTAGCATTGGGGCACTATACACAGGTCTGTATGAATTGTTTGTTTGCACATCAAACACTGTTCATAACACAAGCAAAGAATGGAAAATATGAGATGACATTTGGAAGTACAAGCCCTATTACCTCAAAATATGCAAGCCAACTCTCACTCTTAGCAGAGGGGGTTCACTAATTTTTAAGGTCCACGTTTACCAGCCTCTTTACATAGCCAATCTCCAAGCCTTGACGAGAGACCACCCTCCTTATGAGAATGTTCATGCCAAATAACCCCCATTCATTAACATCTAACTCTAATCTTTGCATCAGCTCCTTTCCGGTTAGCAAATGGTAAATGAAATAAATTGCTTCACTAGTAATTGGTAAAGCACATATTAAGAAGCAAAGGCTTGGCTTATGACAAAAAACCATTGTCATTCCCTGGAAGTAACCATATAAGCAGTCATTAACTGTAAGGCTTATAAAACTGCATTAATATCTCAATTATATCACCTCTCCAGATTATATAATAAAAAGCATAATGAGCTTCATCTTAACCTCACTAGGCTGAATACTGCTCCTCTTTCCAGAAAGCTTTTTATAAAATCACATTACCTCCTAATACTTGACTTGCAAGCACTCCAAAAACATAATGTACAAAATTAAAAATAAACTTCCTCATTTTCCTACCACTGTTGCTTATCACTGCCACAGCATGCACAAGTTTTTCATTATGAAGAAATCCACTTATACAAGCATCTTCCCGGGCACAATACCATTTGCATCACTTCTAAAGGCTGAATATATACATTTGTTCTAGTTCCCCTAAATTTTTTATTAATTTGTCGCTGCTTTCAGCTCTGGGATTGTGTGAAAACATTTAAATGACATCTTTAATAAGGAAATATTACAAAGAATGAGCTTGCTTTGCCAATGTGTCATAAGAAGCCCAAACTTTTAATACCAGTTTCATGGTGAAGATATATGCAATTACTGCAACTATTTACTGAAAACACACTTGTTAATTCTGTAACTGTCAGCAATATACTGTGCTGGATGCTATCTAGTGCCAAGGCAGCTGTCAAAGGCTCCAAAACCAAAAAGGGAAAAGGAGAGGACTGAAGTATTATACCTGTTTCCAAGGATAAAGCACTGTAAATGAGCTAGTCACTTGGTAGGTAATAATTTTCTGCTTTTTATATGGTTTGCTTCTGCAAGGTGAATTGCTGTTGGCATCACCAAGAGTTTACAAAGCACAGGTACTTGGCAAAATGCAGCTTCACTGGAAGTATTGTTTGAGTAAACATAGAATAGAAAATCATTAAGCAAAACGAACAACAGCAAATTTCTCTGTGATCTCACCAGAAACGTTAAGTATTTCTACTTAAATTTCAGAATTTGAGGTACAAAAGAGCGTGCAGTGATCATAGGAAACTTAGCAGCATGTAAAACAAAATCCTGGCTATAGTTCAGGTTGGAATGGGGTTATTTTTGCCAACTGAAAAGAATAATACTTTTCCAATGCTCATTGTTTTCACTAACAGTGTCAAAGTAATATGTCTTTAGTCTAGATATACACGAATACACATGCACTAAGTGGTTAAGCTCACACAATTCTATTTTCATTTCTTTTGCAGATAAAACAACGAAGTATAAAATTCAGCTGAAGTTTTCTTAATCAAAATAGTTCAAGTGTCAATTTTCTTTCTGAAGTCCCTCAGCCCAGCAAACCACTTCTCTAGCTAGCATGGATGGGACTAGCCAATGCACATCTGCAAACTAAGTAAGCAGATGAAACTCAGCATTTCCAAGGATGTTCCCAATACTACATCACGTGAGAAGGAGATTCTGTCCCCAGTTACATATATTTCATAAATATTGGAAATGAGCATGCAGAAAAAAAGTTCACAGGTTCACTTTTTGGTCACAGATGCTCATTAGATATTTTGTAACCAGAGTTGTTATGCCAACAGCATTCTACTGGAATTAAAAAATATTTCCTTTTTTTTTTTTAATTCCTACCCCTCCTCCTATCAGCTACTATGTCAGGTCAGTCTAGGGTATCATTACATATAACTTCAGAACACAAAAATACCAATGAAATTGACATTAGTAGACCAGAATAAAAGCAAATAAAAATTTTAATGCTTATTTTTTGTTCTATAACTCTCAAAATTTAAAATATGTGGAAGATTTCTCCCACTCTCTCCTTGTTTCAAAAGCACGCAATGTAATGTTGATAGCAGAGATTGTTACTTCATTTTCATTTTTCTACTAAGCTGATAAAATGACAAAAGATTAAAAATACAGTGCCTGTCTACAAGTATCAAACTGCAATATAAACCCTTGAAAATACTGACATTTCCTTCCAATCATTCACTCAGTAAAAAACATGTTTCTAAAAACTGGACATCATTCATGTATGTTTATTAAAAAAAAAAATGGTGAGGCTTTCTGAAGGGAGGAAGGGCTTAAAGAAATTTAACAAAAAATATCCTCCCCTAAATTAATTCTGTCCTGTTAAGAACAACAAAAAAAAATGGCAACTATTGAAGCAACAGATGTCACAGCACATGACTCTGAATGTTTAGTCTTCACTTCGTCCAACATTGAAATATAAGAAAAAAAATGCAGTGATGAAACCCACGTTTTTTTCAGCATATTTGCACCTTGGTTCCTAACTAATATGGTTTAATTCTGCAATAAATTTCTTTTCACTAAGCTTTATTTTTGCTTCCCTACGATATAAGCAGCTTCTTGCAAACATTTTCAGGAATTAAAAATATAACATTTAATGACTTTAAAACTCATAATTCTTCAGTCAGCATGAACATATCTTCTTGTCTGAAAAATATTACTTACGTACAGAACTTTTCTAATTTCAATTATAATTTATGTTCAGATTTTAATTAAACTGACACCTGTTTCAGTTGCTGCTGAAGAAAATGTATTACAATGGTATACATTATTATATGTGGCATTACTAGAATATACTATAAACTAACAAACATGTTCACTTGTACTGTGGTGCATTGCTGAGTGCCCTTAAATACCGTACTTTAAAAAAAAATAGTAGTAACACGGTATAAACACTAAGTGCAGAATGATTGATAGCTGAACAAAACAAGGGAGAAAATGTTTACTAAGAGCATCTGAAGCCTCATCTGCACCCCACTAATGCCAGAACTTTAACTGACAACCCATCCATCTTCATGAAAACTATCGGTCATGATATATATATGAATTTGATGGGCTGAGAAGACTGGGACCAGCATGTTAGAGAGACAGAGGGGCTATCTGGCAAGGCAGATTTGGGGGGAGCTTCAGAGTTCTTTTCTTTTTCTGTCTTAAAAAGCTAAAATGTGGCAACTTAGATGTGTTTTGTATCTCCCTTTTTCACAGTTTAAAATGTTAATCTCTTTACCAAATTAATGACAATTGAGCTTAATTTCTCAAAAATAATTACATCTTCTGAGATTTTTTGGCAGATGTTTAATTAATTTTAAATCAAAACAATACATACAGATATACTAATAAAATAATCTTTGGTTGCACCACTAGGTATTTACTCAACTACCATAACTGCTGAACACTAAGGGGTGACTAAAAAAAACATAATTAATAAATTACTAAAACATACTAATTTTCACCTACATTCTCAACACCTTTATACATCCATAGCACCTACCTTATATAGAGAACTTTCAATTTAATAAACTGCTTTTCGACATCATTTAACCTCTCTTTCATAATCTCGTAAGAGGTGAACTTCGTTTTCTCCTTTTACCAGCTCTCTGCTCTCAGGGTCACCAAACCAAGGTTTCCACTCCTTTATGCCCCCATATTTTCCAAAGGACTCCAGCTGAGAGCAAGACCACCCAGTTGGCCTACCCAGACAGCTTTTGTAGTCTCTCAATCAGCCTTGTTCTCAATATGTGTCTCACATTATTGTGCTTGCCCTGGGAGTGTTAAATAGTTCATCCGAGACATTCAAGAAGAGTAGTAAAACAGGACTACGATTCCACCTGAGAAAGCTGTAAGTGGCTCCCTCATCTTATATGAAATAACATTTGCATGCTCCAGGCTGACTGGACGTATCTGAGGGCAACAGACTGTCCTGTACTAATCTTTTGTCACTCCCAGTAAAGGCATTAGTTTCTAACATCTCCCTGATTAGTCCTCAACCACGGACTAATATTCTGCAGGACACAGTGTCAATCAGAGAAAAGGCTAGAGCTGGGAATTTCTTACTTAATATGTTTTTAAGATACTAAAATTCACACATCACACTACAAGATATTTCATCTTAAAGCATTTATCTCATCTATATCACAGCACATTTCAAAGGAAGTTATTAGATAGAGCATGTTCCTTCCCTTCTTTCCTCTCAACATCTCTCAAGGCAGTAACAGTGGTTAAATAGTCTGCTGTTATGCCTAAGCTAAAAGTCTCATGATTTTCTTGGTTTTGTAAAGTACCCTTTTAAAGCTGGATCACAAAAACAGCACTTTGAGAACTCTAAATTTATTGATGCAAAATACACTTTAATTCATTTACAGCCAATCAAGTGCTCTTGATATTTATTTTCTTCATTAACTGTTCTCTAGTCAGCCAGTATACCAATTCTTTTTTCCTCTGGAGATGCACTGTGTCTAGGGAATAGGCAGTCTTGATCAGAGACTGCACAAGACACATGTCAAGTGAACAGTGTGTCTCAGAGACTACACTTCTTTTTAGAGGGGACAGGGAGTAGCACTTACCCTGCTGACTTCTTTAGGAGTCGATTCACCTGAGAAGAAACAAAACAAAGAATTAGGCACTCGGAGGAGTTTCTGAAGGAAGAACAAGATAAGACACATCACACAATTTTGCACCTTTGTGAAAAAATTCTATAAAGTAACTGAAATATCCTGAGACTGGGGTGCTTTTACAATCTTTTAAGCTTCTAAATCTAAAAAAAATAAAAATTAGGATAAACTATTTAAGAATCCTGTCCTGATTTAATAAGAACAGAAAATTCCCTACATTTCATAAGTCAATTCATAGGCAAACTAGACTAATATTGCATATATTCCAATACAGTAAGATAACTGTTAAATATGGCACAGTCTGAGCAGTAAAGGTTTTTGCTACCAAATATATGCCACCTGCATCCTACACATACAAGTAAGTTAGTGAGCAGACTGAGACTTTTTGTTCTGAAGATCAAAGATGCTACTCCTGTTAACTTATACAAATGTGGAAAGACAAGCCTTATGACCATAAGGCTACAGGAATATCACTGATATGATCTGGTAGAATATGTTAAAAGCACATAGATTACAACTTTTTATATATATATGTACATATATATATGAAAAATATGCGTGTGTGTGTGTGTGTGTGTGTGTATTTATGCAAACTATTATGTTTTGTCCTTTCAAATGCAAACAGTATCATGAAGTTTTTGTAATGTGAATATGTAAAAATTAACACAGGTATAACCAGAGCACTAGCTAAGCCACTGAGTGTTATTTCTGGAAACAAATGTAAATCAGTTATACAGCAAGAATACATCTGCCACAGGAAACATTTCCATCTTCCAGTTCAAGCACACCAAAAGCAGCTTAAACACAACCTTACAAACCTTCAGTTGGTTGGCTGTTTCTGAAAACATGAAAGGAACTATTTGTATCCTTTTATGTGATACCAATGTGATACAAATGACTATGCTTTACAAATCAACTTTAAATCAGCCAGTAGATTTAATCTCAGAAGGAAAGAGCACATATTTATATTTGTGGCCCTTACATTATATGTACTTTGATACAGCTCTACTGAGTGGATTTTCAGATATCTCTGTCAGGTACAGACATAATACCACCTGGGATGCTTAACAACATATACACTACATTTTAGCCAAAATCATCCCCAGGCAAAGGAGGGATTTCAAGGTGTTCCTTGAGATAAGCATATTTACAAATATTTCAATATTATCACCATCGAAGTATCTTTATATCTTGCCATTTAAGATGAACAATAAAGCTAGGAAAAAACCCCAACATTTTCTAGAAAGAACCAATGAAAGAACTTCCAATGAAAGAACTTTCCAATGAAAGAACTTCCAACAATCATACCAATTTCCCCTAAAAATTGAGTGATACCAAGTTACCAAGTAAGATAATATATTTCACAGCTATGAGTGAATCTTAGTCTTCTCTTACCCCTAATTAATGATACATCAGTAATTTACACATACAGAACATGGAAGTGAGATTAGCTAAGCTATTTAAGGTTGTTTTGTTTGTTTCCAATGCTATGCATAACACATGCTCTGCAGTGTTCACTGATCATAGAATATTCCCTCATTGGACTAATCTACATGACAGTTACAAAACCAGCTCAATATAGATTCAAAATCCATTTCCCCTACTACCATTTTTTCTGACAGTGATCCAGAATATGTGAATGAAAGAATGCAAAGTGATGACATAACAGTGCTTTCTTTCCACTGGAGTGTACTCTCAGTTTTCAATAGCCAATGAAGCAAACATTTCTTGAATGAGAGGTAATGTTCTTCTGTTTAAAAGGTTAGGATAGGGGTTTCTTCCTGAAACATTTTTAGGGGTAGAAGGGGTGAAACTGTAGGAATGGTGTTTGATTTTGTTTTTTTTAAACTAGAGCCATCATCCTTCAGCATTCAATATGTTCTCCAAGCTCCATAGTTCAAATAGATAAGTATTGTGAGAAAAACTATCTCTATTTTATTTTGTATCTGCACGTTATGAATTTCATCTGATGTCCCCTATCCACCTTACCTATGGACCATGTGATGTTACAAATCTCCAAAAGACCTTCTCTGCTTCACACACCATCAAAATCTTTCCTGATTTGAGAACCTGGTTGGGTTTGCTCCTGGTACCAAGCAAGTGACTTGGCACTGCTGGTTGCTCTCACCACTCCTACCTCCTCTACCTGACTGAATGCTTCCAGGATAAGAAGTCCAAAACTACTGGCAATATTGTCATCCCTTCAAAATACAAAGCTTTTAAAGAAACAGAGTAACCATTAAAATAAATTCAGAGAGATGCAGTACATCAATAATAGTAGACAGGAAGAAGCAGAAAACAAGAAAAAGAACACACATTTAAAAACAAGAACAAAAAGAAACTCCACTGAAGGTTTGGCATTTGGCACAGTATAATTGAGGCCAGGGTTGGTATTTGGTACCATATACATGAGGCTAGGTTTAGTTTGGTTTGGAGTTATCTTTTCTTTGGGGGTATCCGAAGAGGTGTTAAATTGTGTCATAGTTAATTTAAAAAGAAAAATTGATTTTATTTTGCACATTTTTTTAAAAAAAATCATTTCATACTTGTATTTCTATGCAGGCTTTTATTAACAAAAAACCCAACCAAAGGTGAATGACCTTTTGACAATTGCAAGATGCTAACACAGAGCAGTCCTTAATGCAAAGCAAGCTTTCAACATTTTATCACAGAACCTCCTTCAGAAACCAATATTTCCCTCTGTTTTTTGCTGTTATGCTCGGTCTCATCTGTGTATTTAAATAATACTGCTACTGGTCTACCACTGTTGTTGATGATAGCAAACGAATGCAAGGATTAATTCTGTTTATGAGATCCCATATAGCTATACAGGCACGTTTTCCCAAGGAATGTTTCCCCACACAGCAGATGTCAGATTGACCTAATAATTTTTCTTTTCAAAACTTGCTTTAGGCTCCTTTTCCTTCATCTAATAAGACACAAGTTGCTTGGAATGCAATTAGACCAGCATTAATATCTTTGCTGCATTTTTTTCCCTTCAGAAGTCTCATACACCCACATGTCAATAGACATTCTACATAAATAAATGTAGATTGGTTAAAGACTAATCTTACTACCATGAAATAAAGTTTAGCGGCTTTAATTTATTTTTGTGGTAGAATAGCACCTGATTAGTTGGTCAGTCTATTGCAATTTGCATCCTTATCTCAGACACTCTGCATCCTTATCTCAGACACGCTGCATCCTTATTTTAGACATCTTGCATCTATCAGCTTATGCCTCCACTGAATTTGTAAGATCTTTTCCATGACACCTTAGCTGAGAGTGAGTCTCCCAAAGTGGTAACTATCTCACATATGTGACAGATATGCTAAAGCCATCATTCAAAAATCTTCTTGTTTCTTAATGTACAATCTCACCAAGAATACTTGAACAGCTCTCTTGACTTTCAGCTCTCTGGATGTATTTCACAATTCAGAAGTACTTGTAGTGTTACTCCATAGAAAACTGAGACAGTTTGTTTAGACATAGACTTCAACATTGACTAGGAATATTTATTAGTATTGATCTCTGGTGGCATGCTAGGTTTCTTTCCTTGAATCGGGACAAAAAATGAATTCTAGCTTTTATGCATGACCCACATTTTTTTAAGTTCCTGAAAAAGGATGCTCAGTTCTCCTTCTTCTTAAACAACAATGTAACACGGATCAGAAAATAAATAAGTCCTGAACCAAGACTTCTTTGCAGATGGTAAGCAAGGAAACATATTGTCTGCCAGGTGTCCTAAAATTTTTATACACTCCTTTGCATATAAGCAAACAGGTCACCACACAAAATAGGAGACAGAAGACAGTTCATCTGACTTCACTACAGACACCTAAACGTTTGGAAACTCATCGTTTTCTGTTGTCTTAGCCCTCACAAAACTGATGAAACATTTTGAGTAATTTTGCAGGACAACCTGTTCTGGCCAGAAAATTTCTAAAAGAGATCATCTGAAAGTATCACCAGCTCTTGTAAGAACAGAAAGGCATATGGAAGATCCAGATTTTGCTCTTGTTTCTGAAACTGCTTAACAATACAAAGCACACTGACGGTAGATCCTCACTTTGCACATCCATGGACAAAAAACCTCTGAACTGCATACTTGATGTGGCAATTTCAGCAGGGTGATCAAGAAAATTGTTTTACAGCTGTAACATAGACTTTCTAAATTACGTTTTAACAGAGGGATGAGGGTTGTGCTTCATCATTTCTGGAATGATATCGTCCCCACAGCAGCTAGAAGTTCCATAGAATTCTACTGAAGTCTCTCAAGTTGACAATATCTCAACAAAAATCATGTTAGAATCTGGTCTCTGATCACTGGGAAGAAACTTAATAGTTTCCAGCAGTGAGTGTACTTCACAAAGAAAGTCTACAATTCTGTTTTATGATAATTAGCCTATGACTTCATATCCTATTCAACACGACTGCTGAATGAAGAGATTGTTAAACTAGTTAGCTCATCTATCTTATCAGTCAACAAGGTACAATCATCATTGTTTATTACCAGAATACAGCCAACAGAAAACGGGTTGTAGAGCACACATTACAACTTATACTGTTTTCATGCCTACCAGTTTACAGCTACACCTTTTTGGCTATAGCTACCAATTTTCTTGCCTAACACTCAATTCTGTTCAGCATTCAGTGCACTAGCTGTTGCAGGCAGCTTTCTTTAAAATTGATTACAGGTCTTGTAAACGTGTTTGGTGAAGAAAGTCTCGCATCCAGTAGTAATACAATTTCAGTATCACTCTTGTTAAATCAAATTTGATTTTCTGCTATTTTTTGGTCTTAGAATCCTGCTAGTTGCCACATATAAGGTATCCTTAAAGTTTACCACAATTATGCATTTCAAACAGCATCAACACCACTAAGTCATTCTCTGATTACTGAATAAAGCTGTTCCTTCACTTTTGAATGTGTTTCAAATATACTGCACAGAGGTTGAAGTTTAATTTTGTTCAGCAGGTGTTTTCAATGTGTAGGAAAAATTACATCGCTGTTGGGTCAAATCCTACCCAGACACATATCTGAAGTAATTCCATTGAAATCAATACAAGTGCTACAACATGCAACGGAAAACATAAATGCTTTTATGTTTTAAACATCACAGCATTCTTGTTAAGTATACTGACCCAGGGATGAAGATCATTATAAGAGAACGCTACTTGAAGCGAGCCCTACAAAGATACAGTAGCCTGAGAAAGTCATACTGGATCTTGTCCATTACAAGACATTTGGGTGTTTAAAAAAATATATTGTTGGACATAGTGGGTTTGACTTGCTCATTTCTAGTCCATGTACACCCTCTTTCTGACTGATAAGTTGTCTGGAGAATTTTAAGGAAAAGCAGTTCCTCCTCCTTCCCCAAAAACTCTATACAGTTGGTCCTCTACTTGCAGCCCTACAAGGCAAGGGATGGGATTACAGTGTGCACACAACTCAGTCCTGGCACGGGGCTGAGGCTTCAGAGGTATGTTGACCCTAACAGGCTAAGAGGTTTCAGTAAGTTTTCAGTTTCCGGAGCAGGAAATATTGCATATAGCTCAGTGACAGCAAAAGAATATAATAATCTTACACTTGTTGGGAAAAGTGTAATCTTACACTTATGCTGCAGGAAAAAAAAGCATCAGATACCAGCACTTTTATTACAATTTTCTCTTTAATTTTTTGTATTTTGTTCTTATTCCTAACTTTTTGTTTCCCTGATTTTTACTTCCTTCTGTTTAGAAACATACATTTTTTTTTTCAAGGAACAACTTGTCCCTGTAATAAAAGTGTAAGCTATCACACTTTTATGAAGTTTTTTACAATTTTCAGAGTCCAGTATTTATCTGCAATAGAGAATCTAAAGTAGAACAGGAAGCTTTGCAGCCTGCATGATTTTCTTGTTTCTGTGGTCTCTGAATACATTGAAAGCAAATGTCATGTTACTGAACTCTGCAGTAAAATCCTTAACATCTGCAGAATAATCAAGACCGAGCAGTTTTCTTCTCTTTAGAGCAGCTGACAAAAGAAACAAAAGAAAATGCCCCAGAGGAAACATTTGCTAACGTCAACAAGGGTAAGGGATCATTAAAGCTTTAGAAGATAGGTTACCACATGGGAAGGTGTAGTGATCCGGTGTGAAACATATTTACGTCAGGGGAACTGTTTCAATCCCTCTGAAGAAACCCTACTGTAACTACAACATACATACATTTGTATTAGAGATGTATTTTATTTGTTTTATCCTGGAGATTGAAAAATGAGAAGCTGAGAAAATGTTCAAGTTAATCTGGATAATACTGAAAAAGAAAATGTGGCAGAATAAAATTTACAAATCAAGCCTTTTTGCTATTAGGATATTTCTGCTGATTTGTTTGTAATCATAATCAATCTCTCAGTGTCTTTGTGTTGAGTATTACAGAATAATGATGTGTGCATAATTCAAGATTTTGGAGTGTTAGAAAAATGACACGTTACGCTAACACAATAAACAGACTGAAACCAACAGAAGATTGAACTATTTACTATTTCTCAGTATCCACACCATGAGTGAAACATCTTGCTTGCAATGAAGAGACCGTTAGAAAAAAAAATAATTATAACTTCAGTGAGTGTAAAGGAACAGAATATGTAACAATAAAATTACAGATATCTCTCTATGAAAGATAACGACAGGAACATTTGAATTTCTAAACTAGACAGTTTCACTATAAAAAGATTTATAATGACAGATAATTATAATCCACAAGAATGATAGAAGAAAAAAATCAGAAAAATAATTTTAAAAATCTCTTTTTGGCTGCTGTACAACAACAGCAAAAATCTAAGACATGTTGTAGAGTTCAGTATTATATATAAACAGCTCAGCAAATGCAAAATTATACCTCTCCTTAGTAGCAGGTACAGTATTAAAGATACTAGGCTAGACCTAGAAAAGTTTTCAGGCATCAATACGTGCACCAGGATTTCCCAAAACCTCTGAACAAGTCAGGCACCCAAATCCTTGAAGTTAAAGTAAGTTAAATACCTCAGCTATGAGTAGGCATGATGATTTACCACAACTCAGGTGAGAATGATAATTCACTATGTTGTGAGGACTCGGCCATTTGTGACCCTACAGCATCATCTTAAGGCTCTGCACTACCTAATGAATTTTTGTTTTAAATAATTGATGAAAGTTATAATATTGGACAGTGAGCTTACTAAAAATCCACATAAAAAAATGTGACACGAGTATTTCCTGTCTGAAAACAATAGAGTTCTAAATGAAATTGTTCATGTATCTCCAGTCAGTCTCCTGTCAACCTCAAGGACACACCGTGACAGCCAACGTCACACACTTTGGCACCAGAACACATTCCAAAGTCATGGAACCTAACAGTCCACATACATCAGGAGTTATGATCATTAAATACCTTGGCACACCAGCAACTTTTGGTGGCTGCCCCACTGTAAGGATCTAACTGTCTGAAACTTCCAACCATAGGCAAGAGAGGTAAATCACAGTGCCTCTGCAGTCAGGAACATAAGGAAGACTCAGTGCCAGAAAGCATCTCATTTTTAGAGGCCGTACAGCAGACATGCCTCTGACATACACCCATATAGAGAACAGATAACACTGACTGTTTTGGGAAGAACTTTCTGCTTATGGCCCACCCACCCGATAGATACCAAGGAGAAAAAATGAGAAATATCCAGAAAAAACTGATACACAAGCTGATGTACAAACTAATGAGTGAATGCATAACTGGATGTGTTCATGCAAAACAAAATTATTTTCATGTGCGTTTTTATTTAACTAACAAAATTCAATGCAGACGTAAATTAATTAAAATACTAAAAGAACTCAGGAAATATATAAAGAAATAGCTGGGAAGCTAATAAACTATATCTAACACAACAGTAATAGAGAGTGAAACTACTGCTTCTGTCGGTGGAATAAAGGGAACCAGAGCCAACTGTACCTCTTCAGCATTGCTGAAGTTGCTGCCTGCTGGGATAAGGAGCTGTGCCTATCTCCCAAACTGCCAATCTAAGAAAACTACTAATGATCACACACTGAGAGCAGGCAACGAAGTGAGAAATCTATTCCTAAAAGTATGAAATGGTAATTCATAATGTAAGTCCCCTTTCTCCATGGCTTCAAAATAGTTTTGAAACAGTCAGAATTGAGGAATCTCATATTTTGTCAATTACAGCATCATTCCACCCTACTTCCTGCAAGAGACCTGCCTTATAGTTCTGTCAACACCAACGTGAGCTTCTTATATACACAAGTACTTGAAAATGGAATTTGGAAAAACAACCACGTGATAACTGCTCCCTAGATGCTTTCTTTATATGTTTTTCATCTACCTGGTTAACAATACCAGAGCCACATTAGTTAATCCATTTGGGTCACACATCCACATAGGCATACATATAAAGCCATCTGATTTTCACAAGCAGTAAATGGTCAGCAACACTAATTCATTCAGTGGCTGCTAGAGACTTGACCATTTCTAAACATCAGGCCACTTATTTAGACACCTAATTGCCAGAATGAGACTAAGTTACAGAACAGTACACCAAAGAGAACAGCCTAATAACTACATAATTGGCTGGTGGATTAAAAGAAAAACATTACAAAATATTAAACAGACCAGGACTGAAAATGGGAAAAAGAAAAAGCCAATGAAATGAGCTTCAAAACATAGTTTCAAAAGGAGAACGTAAAGGGAGAGAGGGACAGAGATGCCAGGATGAGTAAGAAGCTTGGACAAAGACATCAGATGCTGCTAACTGTGATGTACTTTACAGACCTCTCTAGGACTACTTTACTTTCTGCCATGGTTGAAAACAAGTGATATTACAAAGAAAAAAATAATATTGTTTCTACTGATCAAAAACGCAGAGTACATCTAAAGATCATATATGTAATTCACAAAGTAAGATTTGTGCAAAAATGTACTATTTCATTAGCAAATTTTTCACTACTGCTGTTAAAAAAAAAAAACCCTAGAAACTTAAATCTTAAGCTTTAAAAATACAGCTGCCAAGAAAAAAATCAGTTGCTTCAATGTGCTTTGCCATTTTCCATCAAGTGAACAGATGGCTTTATTAAAATTCTAGTAGAATGAAGTATTTATAAGTTCATTAGACAACACTAACTATACCAAAAAAGACAATAATACTGCAAATAAAGCTGCAGGATTCAAAATAGCATAGAAGTACGAGTAACAGTTATAAACCCACATTTACGAGTTAGTATCTAAAAGCAATAATGCCAAATGAAACAAAAGCACACAAGGAATGCATGAAAAAGTCTATAAAATAGTAATTTATTTTCCAGGGTCACTTCCAAGTTACTCCATGCATTCTGAGCCTGAATGCTATACAGAAGTTTTCAAGTTTGACAGTCTATAAGAAAGCTGAGAGGGGAAAAAAGCTTGTTGGTTTTGCTATACTTACTTTTCTTTAAACATATATATATATAATTCATACTATGTTATAAAATAAGTAACAAAGAAATGACTCTAGAAATAATCCCCACAGAAATTTCAGTTGTCTTCTCTGAGGTGATATTCCCAGAAAATAAACAAAAGGTCAGCCAAATGCATCCAGCAGACACATCAATGCTTTTAAATGCTGTGCCAGACTAGGTTATTTGACACCTGAGATGCTTCATCTGCTCTTCTCTTCACCATCTTGAATTATTAGCATGTACAGAAATCACTTAGGAATTGTGTGATCTGTAATTGCTTGTCTTTCTTTCTATTGTCTTTCTTCCAGCTCAAATTGGTGAGGTGGTGTCTGTTAGTATTCTAATTTACTTGAAAAAGACACAAATTCCTGTCACTTTCAAAATGTGATAAAATGGATCCACTATAAAAAGAGATAGCTAACACACTGAAAATTCAGCTTTCACTCTGAACTAATATATACCAGTTCCCAAACGTGCTGATGTATTCAGATGTACAGCACTTCTCTCTGCAATTTTTATTAGTGCTATCTGTGTTTCAGCAAGGTTTAACTCCTTTAAATGTCCTGTCTACTCCATGCATATTTTATCCAGTCTAACACATCATTCTTGGAAAGTCTTTGCTTTGACACCTACATGGAAAATCACTCACAGGGCTGTATATTATTTCAAAATGTGTATTGTTCCAGGTTTGAAGGAATTGCATGACGTTATTTTTGCTTTTGATGGATCTATTATCCAAAATTTATCCAATAAACAGAAACTGTCAGCCTCTGGCCTGGACAGACGCACACTCTCCTGGGTAGAAAACTGGTTGGATTGCTGGGCCCAGAGAGTGGTGGTAAATGGTGTTAAATCCAGCTGGAGGCCAGTTACAAGTGGGGTTCCCCAGGGCTCAGTGCTGGGTCCAGCCCTCTTCAATGTCTTCATCAACGACCTGGATGAAGGCATCAAGTGCACTCTTAGCAAGTTTGCAGATGACACTAAGCTGGGTGGAAGTGTTGATCTGCTAGAGGGTAGGGAGGCTCTGCAAAGGGATCTGAACAGGCTGGACCACTGGGCAGAGTCCAGTGGCATGAGGTTTAACACGGCCAAATGCCGGGTCCTGCATTTAGGGCACAACAACCCTAGGCAGAGCTACAGACTAGGAGAAGTCTGTCTAGAAAGCTGCCTGGAGGAGAAGGACCTGGGAATGTTGGTTGACAGCTGACTGAACATGAGCCAGCAGTGTGCCCAGGTGACCAAGAAGGCCAATGACATCCTGGTTTGTATCAGAAACAGTGTGACAAGCAGGTCCAGAGAGGTTATTCTCCCTCTGTACTCCACACTGGTGAGACCGCTCCTTGAATCCTGTGTTCAGTTCTGGGCCCCTCACCACAAGAAGGATGTTGAGGCTCTGGAGTGAGTCCAGAGAAGAGCGATGAAGTTGGTGAAGGGGCTGGAGAACAGGCCTTATGAGGAGCAGCTGAGAGAGCTGGGGTTGTTTAGCCTGGAGAAGAGGAGGCTGAGAGGACACGTCATTTCTCTCTACAACTACCTGAAAGGAGGTTGCAGAAAGGATTGAGCTGGCCTCTTCTCCCAAGTGACAGGGGACAGGACAAGAGGGAATGGCCTCAAGCTCTGCCAGGGGAGATATAGGCTGGACATTAGGAAAAAAAAATTCACAGAAAGGGTCATTGGAACCAGCTGCCCAGGGAGGTGGTTGATTCACCTTCCCTAGAGGTGTTTAAAGTACGGGTAGGCGAGGTCCTAAGGGACATGGTTTAGTAATTGATAGGAATAGTTGGACTCGAGGATCTGGTGGGTCTCTTCCAACCTGGTTATTCTACGATTCTATGATTCTGTCATTCAATGTTTTGCCAATGCACATCTATTACTTAATCAATGATAATTGGTGTGATTTCAGTTTAACATATCTGAACCTGTTACTACCTGAAGAGTTGAACCCATCTAGAAAGGAATTGTGAGGTGCAAGCCCACACTGGCAGAAACCAATTTAAGCCTGAGCTGCCATCTCTACATTCTCCACTGCCTCAGGGCAGTTTTCAGCTGCAGCAACTCATTGAACAATCTACAATTGCATAAGCACAACGACCAATGCAAGAAAAAGGACAGATATAGACATCCATGGATGGAAGCTGAGGGCAGGCAGTGTAGGCTTAGACTGACCATATAGTCCTTTCCTGGAAACCAAGTGGCTCTGTCTTGAATGAATACTGCTTGAGTAGGTAAGATTCATTGGCAACTCAGTTGCTTAATGATTGGGCTATTCAAGACTAAAAAGCCTGAGACTCTTAAGACTCTTAAGGAGGCATTTAAAGTTGTCTTCACTAAGATGATTGCTAATTTTTTCCGAGCATAAAACAAGTTCCTTCATATATAATATTTTCACCTTTACTAAAAAAAAAGATGCTACCTTCAGGCAGGAGACACAGACATATCTTCTATAGTAAAATGTAGCAGCGATGTCTGGATTTAACAGGTTCTTCCATTTAAAGGGTATGATCATATACATAAACATTCATTTCCACTTCATAGTTTCCTTTAGCACATTATTGTAACGAATAAGAAGTTTTAATATGTTTTAGATACCTGTACAGCATGCAGAGAAAAGCTAATGTAAGAATCCACAGTATTATCTTTAAATCTTGAATTTGCATTCAAGACAAACACAGCTAAGTCATACCACTTGTGTTGGTCCATCCTACATTTAAATTATTTAGGATTGACACTTTAGATGAGAAGATTTTAGGAATAGTCAAAGGACGGAGGGAATTCAGATTCAGAATTATTATTAGTTTTCTGGTTTTGAATTATTTGGTAAACTCTCAAGAAGAAAACAGGCATGGAGAGAAACTCACTATGACAGCACAATGGCAGATTCCCTGGCTTTGTTCTGAAAGATGCTTATGATTCCAGTTACTGGCTTACATTGTATTACTACCTTTACTGCTTTCTCTTTCTATTGAAATTCCAAGTACAGTGAAGGAATGAAAAAATACTCCCTTATTTACTTTTGTTTGCTTTCCTGCCATAGTATGGCAATGAAATTGACTAAGGTATGCATAAAATGTCACTGACAGGGTAAAAATGTGTCCATTTCCTGTCTAGAGACTAAAATTTTCACAAAGACACTTTAGGAATGATACAAGTCTATGATGTTTCAGTTTTTACTTGGGAGAAACATGATCTACATGGCTAGAGATAATTTATTCCTATGAATATCTAATAAAAAAAGATTACAATAAAATAAAAAGCTATGGTTGAATGCTGTAAAGGAGTGGATGCACCCTATTGATCAGTAGAAAGCATAAAGTAATAGCTGCTTTCCCGTGGAAAGCCTTGGCAGTCAGCCATGTGGTACAGACTGGGTTCTGTCCCCAAAGACACATTCATGTTGGCAACATATTGGGAGTTTGTTCAGAGTCTCACAATTAAGAATAATCTTTCAATTTAATCTATCACCTAGTCAATGGTAGTCATAACCATTTTGTACATAATTCGATCCAAAGAAAACACAGCACAATAAACACTCAAAAATAATTATTTTAAAGAGAATCCTGTGGTGTTCTCTTAAACATAATTTGGTAATTATCAAAATAAGCAAAAAGAACCCTGCTTAAATTCCTTAGATCTGTTTTGAAATATTATTAGCCAACTGGTCCTATGTCTCATTCCATACATCGTTTAGCCATAGCATTAATTTGACATAGAAAAGCATTTCCCATAATCTCAAAAACAAGTACATCATGCATTCTTCTAGTAACTCTAGGTTTCTGTTTAAGTTAACAGCTAATATTATTATAAATAGTCCTCATTACTTGAATTGTAACTTGTTATATTCTGAAGGAAATTACATTTTCCTTAAGCCCAATGAAATCCAGGCTCTCTAGCATTCTATCTGATCAGTCCATTAAAAGCTAGAAATGAAAATCAGCAAGAAACTAAAAACAACAATGAAGATTCCATATTTAACAGAATATATGAGGCTTAAATTAGTCCAGAGTCTCTCAGCACACCACCAGTAACACGTTATACAAGACAGTTCTCCTTCTTCTGGTCCAAGTGTATCTACTCTCCCTGTATTTGTCCACTTACCCGTCCCATGCCATCCCAAAGGGCTTCTGTTTAAGTACACAGGAAATCCTTAAAGAAATCACTACATAGAACCACTTCATATTCCTGTGTTAACAGGGAATGGACCATGGATGTTTACAAAAAGCACAAGCAGGATAAGCAGGTAAGCTCTTACCTAAGCTTCTTTTCTGACAGAGCAGCCCAGTTTGTCATGTATTATGCCATTATGTCTTTGAAACACTAATCTCCAGAGCAGTGATTTTACTAGTAAATGCTAAACCTTGTAGTGGAAAATTTATGAGATTCTGAATTTGCACAACAACCCAATAAGGTGAAGCTTTATAAACATGTTGGAGGGTTCTTGAGATACAAGTTCAGTATAGAAGGCATGAGTGAATGTTAGGAACTGACAATTTCTTTAACATAACTGCTCTTTATACACTATACCTTTTTGGCCAAAGTCACAGAGACTTCATCTTTAGATGTGTTTTAGGGGCAAAACAAGACCTTTGAATCATTAACTTAAAGAGAAGTCCAATTTTTAACCTGTATTCTCCTGTAGCATTTCAATTGGTCATAAGGAATTCCAGGTAACTTTTATCTGAAAGATACCCACATTCTGCTTTTGCATAAACCTAGACATTTCTAGCAGAATTCATGAAATGAACATGAGCTATATCATAATTTTTTTCTTGTCTTTATGAATGCCAGTATTTAGAACTCAACATATAATTTGCATAACCACTAAAAGAAAAACTTGTGCAGATTAAAGACATAAAATGAAAAACATTTAATTAAATATGACCTCTCTTGCAACTAATTAGAGGTCAGACTGAGATAATCAGGATTACTGGAAAGTCAGAATAGAAATTCAACACTGTGCTCTAGATTCCTAACCCATTTCCTCAATGAAACACAGGATTTACTAGCCAGTTTTCACTGATTCCTCCTTCTGGTTTGGATCCCATGTATGTTCTAAAAACATTTTTAAGAAACAAAGTGCTATCTGAAACAAAAATCCTTAAAGAGAAAAACATAGTTTTGTACAGCCCTACAGGAATGAAGAAATGCCCCTACCTTCTTCTTACTTGATTCTCCTTACGGAAATTTGTGTCCTTGTTACTTCTCACAGCAGTGGTTATCCTTAAGCTTTTGAGAAGTAGAGATGAAACCTCAAGGATATGAAAATAGGAATGACAGGAGCACTTATTAAAGATTTTTTTCTAAGAAGTAAAAGTAGAGTCAGAACTCAAAAAAGCTTTATTAAATGAAGCTTGCTATCAGTCAGCAAACCCTAATTGAACGGCTCTGAGACAAATCTCATCCAATTGCTGTACATAAAAAAGGCTTCAGACAAGTGTCTCCGTTTCTGCACTCTTTAAGAAAATTCATCTTCAGAAAGAGCAGTGAAATAAAGACAACCACATCTGAGGGATTTGGATATATAAAGAGTGCAAGAAACTTGAAACTAAGGGATATGGTTCCATTACTATGACATATAAAAGGAAATGGAAGACCTTGAAATGAAAACCTACTAAAATTTTTTATCTCCCAATATTCTTAAAACTACATAAATGTATTAACATACATATTTAAAAAAAAAAAAAAAACACAAACACAAACTCCAAGCCTAGGGAGGTAGAGGAAATTAAGGAACACCAGACTTTACTCTGCTAATTTACCAAAAGGCAAGTATGGATGCTAACTCTCAGCAGGTGTTGATTTCCATGTCTGAAGAGAAGGACTATGCAGAGACAATAACTCAGAAAAGGATAGTCAATTTTTAACTGTCTGTGGAAGAGACAGCTCTTCAAAATCCCAACTAAGAAAATCTGGAATTAAGAAAACTTCCAGAGTAAATATTGTATTATTTGAAATAAGCCTTTACTGTGCATTTTAAGACACATCACTAAGGTATAGAAAACCAAATATAATAACTCAAGTACTAAGAAACTTTCATCCAAGGTTTTATGCAGTTTTTTTAGGAGTAAAGAAAAGCTGACTCAAGTGTCTTTTTCCCCCTTAACTACAGATTTACAAGAAGGAAAGAAGAAGAAAAGAAAAAAATGAACTTCTGACATTTATTACTGAGGATTCTTTACATAAAGCTTTGCTTATTATTCCTATTTAAAAAAAAAAAAAGGCTTTGATAAAAATCAGAAACCAGCCTTAAGATTTGTTTCCGCTGACACCAGAAACACTTCTAGATTCTATTACCACTCCTAGATTCCTAGAAGTGCTCTAGAAGCACCTCCAGCTAATTAGTTGACAGACAGTGACATAAACTAACACGTTCAGAATGTTGACAAGTCATCCACATCTGTGAAGAGGAACATCACCACTGAAATAGATCTGTGAGGAAACAAAGTTGTAGTATGTATTCCAAAATTCAAGGTTAAGAAGTCTTTATGATTTGCGAATGGCTAGTAAAATACAAACCTGCCATCATGGGCCATCAGTATTCAGCTATGAAAATAAAAGATGCTGTACAGGACCATGTCCAACAACAGCATTTCTTAGATGTTTCTGCGATTCTCCCATACTGCCCCTTGCCACCTATTGGGAATTGAAATTCCAAGCATTTTGTTGAGTCTATATTGTCTCCATACTTGCTCAAAGGATGTTCTTTCATAATGCGATAATGCTTTTTTATTAATTAAACCAAAAGTTTGATGGAAAAACAAAAAGGACGTGAGAAAACAGCATATAATACTCTTTTCTATACTCTATGCTGCCATTTTCACTGTAGTTGGTGAATATAGTTGAATGCTAGAGTAGCTAGCCCAAACATTCAAATATTGCAGAGATTTACCACCCCTGATGACTACTCAAATGATAAAGCTTTTTGAGGGACACAAGCATATTCGCAGTGGGGAGTATAACAGTTATTGTTCTAGCATATAAAAAAAGGGTTTGGTCAGAGAAAGCTGGAATAGGCAACCTGGTAATACTGCATGCCAGTAAAAATACATTATCACTCACTGGACTCAAATTTTGCTTAGGGAAAGTAACAGACAATAGGGAAAATTCAGATTATTCCTAAAGCACGTTTATATGATATACCATGAAATACATACCTGATGGTAAACCATCGGATGTCATAATGCCATGGCTACCTAAGTCATAAAATGCAAAAAAAGCAAATTCTGGTAATTTAAAAACTTCAAATGAAGGAACCTTCTCCTGTCCAAAATAAGCATTGACTATGTGGGTCACGACAACTCTGATTCAAAACGATGGGTCACTGCATAGTTACGAGCTTTAAAAGTTGTTTTGATAAATGTTCACAAGTGTTCCACAGTAAATTTAAAATCACTGCCCAGCAAGTCCGGAGGGATAAACATCTCCTTCTCACTATAGAAATACCTGACACACTGCATGAAGATATTTCTGAGTGTTCATGATAAACCCACTTGACTGAATTAATAAGAAATTAACAAGTCTGTTGTCACTTCCCCCACACCAATCACCAAAGCCTAATATCACTGTTACACCCAATTACTACAAATCCTTCAAAATGTCACACACATTTCTCCTACCACACCTATTATTGTATTGTCTTATTAATTTCCTAACCCATGTTCCTCATCAATGCAGTCATCTTTTTTGCTTCCACTCCCTCTACTTACTTAATGACAAATGAAATGAAATTACAGCACTTTCAGATGAAAATCAAGCACCTTCTAAAAGAGCTCCCTCATGTTACATGAACAACCAAATGGGCACACAAAACATTCCAGTATTGCATTAAAAAAATATACAAGAAAGTTATCCTATTGCTCAGTGTTATTCAGCACTTTTCAACTGCATAAAGATAAACCTTCTGTTTTTCTGCAAGCAAAAGAAGATTCACAACCATTACTTATGGGTATCTGTGCCTAATGCAAGTTGGAAGAAAGAATAAAGTAATTTAACTTAGTGCTGCAGCTAAGCCACATTAGTCTGGATGAAGTGCTTTCTCCAAATAGTTTGAAAGATGCCCAAGTGTTACAACTGAAAAGACCTCTTGCAGCTTATCTAAAAAGATCCATAAACAATGTCTTATAACATAAAACCACAGTTTCTTTTTCAGCATATTTAAATGAGTTCTTAAGACAACTTGACCCTCAATTCTAGCAGTTGATTGTATACAAATCCCAGAGAGGCAACAGAAGCATAATGTTAGAGGAGAATGGTCCTACTCTGCTAAACTAGAAGTTCATCTACTGAAGTCCACTGTCTACCACAACAGCTAGTAGCAGCTCATTAAGGAGAAAAAGTATGAAGAAACTATAGTATATGAAAACGAGAGACTACAGACTATAGAAGCGCAGAATATTCTTACTCCCAGTTTGTCCTCAGAGTAATCAGATGCTTATGAATTTTCTCAGCTGGATGCTGCATCAGGATCATAGTATGTAACAGCTCTTGATGAAGTATTTCTTCCTTAGAATGTGTCTAATCACTTTTTGAACCCATTTACATTTTTAACAAATAAAATATCTTATGCTAATTAATTCACAATTTAGGCATGGGTTGCGTGAAAAGGGACGTCCTGTTGTTTCAAGTCTGTAACCAATTCATTTTGCACAGTGCCTTCCAGATTTTCTGTCATGAAAATGGCAAATCTGTCAATTGTCTTCATCCTGACAGTCATAATTCTGCTACAGTTCAGGTCTTGTGAAGAATGAAGAATTCCCTCCATTTGATAGCAGCATCATAAAAGTCAATACAAAGACAGCAAGCAAGACAGGCTTTATAAAGAGTTAATAGTGTTATCAAGAGTGAGAGTTTTTTGCAGCTGAACTGAACTAGATGCAATAGCCAGTGCAAAAACTCCAGCCCCTGCTAAACTCATTCAACCACAAGCCCCCTACAAAAGAGCATGAGTTCTATGTATACTAAACAAGCATACTCAAATGTCATCTATTTAGTTCAGTAGAACTCAATGTCTTCCTGAAATTTATGAAGAGAAACTTTGATGCTCAAAGAAGACAAGTATTCTAAATAAAATTTATACCTGTTATTGAGTCAACATCAGATAACAGTAGTTTTATAACCCATTTATTTTTCCTCAAAACCTCCTTACACTTGAGCTATGTGTTCTACACCTCTCAGACCCAGAGAAGATAAAAATGTAGTCTCCTCCTGTTCTGTAATCGATAGTTACTTGCTTCACTCCAATTGTCTAAATGATTAAAATAATAAAACGGAATTAAACTCAGTGACCTACCAGCCATCACTACAACAAAGTGTATGTCAATGACTTACATACACTTTGAACCAGCTGCACTAAATTAGATAGACAAGCACAGGACAAATAGTCTAAAACTAGTAGTCTTGCTTGCCACACTATTCCTGATATCAGCCAGGATGCTATTTTATTCTTCCATTCTTTATACATGTTCTTTAACAGATTACTAAACTGCCCTAAGATATATCGTCTTTTCACCAAAGACGCAAGTCTCATTTAATGGACAAAACAAGCAGTGCTAAAATAGATAGTATTTTGCATTTTGTCTTTTAATCCTTATTGGTTAATATCTGATCACAGGTCTTGTCAAAAAAACATTTGCCAAGTTAATACTTGTATACCTGGATTTAAAAGTTACTGTCCCATAAAAGTTAATGACTACTCCTGTTCTGTTACTTATTACTTTCTCATCTTACTGAGCAAGGGAATGTGTCTACTCCATTTTAATGCAAGTAAAACAGGTTAGCTTACATGGCCATAAACAACTATTACTAAAAAGTGCTGGATATGCAAGTATACAATCTCCACCCTTATCATGAAATGAGAGGATTCTTTTGCTTCATTCATTTTTATTTTAAAATCAAAGATCCTATGTACAAGACGGAAACCATCTAAAAATAACAAAAAGCAGGGCTAGATAACATTAAGGACTATTGTCTTGAATAGAGGGGAAAGGGCTTTTTATTACCTACAATACTACTGACCCCATTAACACAACACTATCTCTTTTACACTGCTGACACTTCATAGAAGACATGGATAACCTGGGAAGGTTCAAAACGTAAACTGATGAGAAAACTAGGAAACCTTTCTCGTAAGTAAGACACTAAATGAAGCACTATGCCCTAATTTACTTGAGAAAATGATTGAGATATGACAAAAAAACCTGTTTACTTTCTAACATAACTAGCACATACAGGCAAAAAAATGATTCAGCAAAGCAAGGCTTATAAATAAGAAGCAATGTTTCTGAGTACACAGATAAAACATAAAACCTCTTAATTCAAGCCTAACAGAGGCACAATAAACATCAGTTTAAGAACATGTTGAGAATAATTGCTCTAGGTATAATGTGATTAACATAATTAGTTCAAGAAGGGACTCAGACCAAGCAGTGACGTCTACTTCCTAAAGCCAAACATCTCATCATTAAAGGATTACTCTCTGCAAATCTCTGACCATTTAAACAATCCTAAATATGCAGAGGAGCTCCAGAAATGCAGAAAAATCACCTCCTTCATTTGACCTACTCATAACAAAAGATTTCAGACAATAAACTCTCACATAATTCAGCAAATTAGAAGAAAATAATGCAGAAATATGTTCAACTAATGCACCAGTCTTCTTTTTACAGTTCTTTGGAGTTTGTTAGTGACAGCCATTCAATAAAAAAGAATAAAATCAGTAAATTTTTCAACACCATGGCACATACTGAATAAAATACTATTATTACCATTCAGACCTCAGTATTATCTACCAAGAGGCTACTGCTCAATGTTTTTGTGCTATTAGTACTTAAAAAAAATTATCTATCTGACAGAAATATATATGCTTTTCATTAACCTTTTTTTGTGTCCAAAGTAACAACCTCATAACACAACAGAGAAACATTTTCACTGACTCCTCCTTGGTATTTTAACATCAATAAATCATAGAATCATTTGTGTTGGAAAAGACCTTTAAGATCATCATGTCCAACTGTATATGCAACACTGCCAAGCCCACTACTAAATCCAGTTCTTGGTACCACGTCTATATGTCTTTTAAACACCTCCAGGAGCGGTGACTACACTGCTTCCCTGGACAACCTGTTCCAACACTTGACAACACTTTCAGTAAAGAATTTCTTTTCTAATATCCAATCTAAACCTCTCCTGGTGCAATTTGAGGACATTTCCCCTCATCCTATCACTTGTTACTTGAAGGAAGAGACCAGCACCCAGGTCACCACAACCTCCTTTCAGATAGTTGTAGAGAGCAACTTCCAGACTAAATAGCCTCAGTTCTCGCAGCCACTTCTCATAAGACTTGTCACCAGCTTCATTGTTCCTCTTAGTACAAACTTCCACAGCACTATGCCTTCCTTGTAGTGAGGGGCCCAAAAATGACCACAGCATTCAAGATGCAGCCTAATCAGCACAGAGTACAGGGGGAAAATCACTTTTCTGGTCCTGCTGGCTATGCTATTCCTGATACAGACCAGGATGCTGTTGGCCTTCTTGGCTACCTGGGCACACTGCCACCTAATGAACCCATTTCTAAGCTGGCTCTCATCTGATTAACAGAGGGAAAACAATAAAAAACTGAACTGTACACACAGGAAAGAAACAACTTCACCTTGGATAATTACACTATTTCAGGAAACAATTGAGTGATAAAATAATTTTTAAAAGCAATGGCAAGATACAAGACTCCTCAGAAATCAGCTGCAAGATTATTCTTTACCTGTAACTGATATATGGAGTTTTTGTCATCCAGACTAAAAATTCATTCCCCAGTAGAGCTCTACCACAGCTCTAAGTGGGGGCGTCACTTAATCTGTATGCCTCTGAAATACTGAAACACTAACACAAACTTTCTATGCACTATGATTGATATGTAAAACAGCAACCTGTAAACTACCTATACAAAACTCCACTGATTTTATCTCTGTGGAAGTAGAAACTGTACCAAATATATGGAGGAATGGGATCTATGCTGTCAAGCCCTGAGATGTGATATCAAATTTTCCAAGAAAACACTATTCCAATATGAATCTTACAGAGCTAAATACAACTTTCATCAGCCTGGATATTATCCCACAACGTAGTACCTATTAGCATTCTGACAGTTATGTTGGTTCAGATCAATGTCTTGTCTCCAATTGTCCATTAGTGGCTGCTGAGCAAAGACTAAGACCAAGGTAAGTAACTGGCGCGGGGTGGGGGCAAGGATGACACTAGAGAATTCATCCTTTCCATATTATTTTGAGAAGAGAACTCCAAGAAAGGCATCAAAGTATGTAAATAGTGGGATTTGTAATAAAAAGCATTAAGACCTACTACTGTGGCATCAATGTTGCAAGTCACACATTACCTAAATCATTCCCACATTTACTCTTTCTTTTTGGCAAGTTATTTGTTACCTGCTTAGACATCACACAAACATAAGCACAGCAGGGCTGAATTAGAATGAAACAGTATGCCAGTATGACTAATGAAATATTAAGACGGCCTAATTATAAACCAAAGAGGTGATTAACATGCTGCCACAACAGTTCCTTTTGCCTAGGTTGGGCAGATGTCAGAATAGCAGCAAGCTGTGGTAGAGACAGTGATAGTCTTTTAGTCTCCGGCTTCTGAATATCCTTCAACTACTATGCTACAACTAATACACTACAGAATAGTTATTTCCTATTACTTAGTATGGAACTGCACAGTCTTCAAAAACTAACAAATGAAGCACAGGCTTAATTGTTTTTTGTTTCATTCTGGCAGCAAGTTGATGTATTTTTAGAATGCGTATACTCCTGCTTACATTTATCTTTTCATATAGCCATCCTTCTTTATGGAAATGCATATTAGCCATCCTTTCACATATTTAACAATCTTAGCCAAACTGCAAGTGTCATTCCTCTATCAAGCATCATTAAAACCCTGGAATTAATTACCTCTTTAAGAGAGCGAATAAAGGAATAACTGTGATTTATTGCAGAAATGTGTACTTCAGTATTGCTTAACAATAAATACCTAAATACATACTTGCTCTCTAAGTAGAGCCAAACATCAATGTCTCTCTGAAACTCACTACCTTCTCTCTCAGAGGACTGTAACAAACTTCAAAGCACACTACACTGATGTCTTAATATCTGAAAGTGCAGCACCAGAACAGAAACAATTCACAATCTATTTGTTATCACAGACCTTTTACTTTTTTGTACATTTTAATGATGCAGCTTAGCACAATTTTTATCTTAGTGTTTGCTTTAAAAAGCTAGTAAACAAATTCTCTCTTTGAACATATCTTGAGTTTGATGAAGTCTTTTGCCACAGATCCTACTCATCCAATCTTGGACTCGATGATCCGGTTGGTCTCTTCCAAACTGGTTATTCTATGGTTCTATGATCTATTACAGAAAGAAAGGCTAAAAAGAAGAAAAGACTTGTCTAAAGACCACAGAAGGTATCAGAGTTGAACAAACCAGCTCGCCCATCAAAACTGCTTCAGTCACTAAAATTTTCAGCTCAGCAGAGACTACAAAGAAACAAATGCACTTAACTAACCCACACAGAACTGTATTCTTGCTCTGCTGAATAATCTCACTATATGCTTTAGCAATACTTATGGTAGATTGCATAGATATTATGTATAAATATATCAGGGAGACCCAAATGAACACACTCATAGAATGGTGTGGGTTGAAAGGGACCTTTAAGATCGTCCTGTTCCAACCCCCCTGCCTTGGGCAGGGACACTGATCACTAGACCAGGTTACCAAAAGCCCCATCCAACACCCAGCCTGGCCTCGAACATCTCCAGGGATGGGGCATCCACAGCTTCCCTGGGAAACCTGTTCCTCTGTTTCGCCACTCCCATCGTGAAGAACTTTTTCCCAATGTCTAGTCTAAATCTTCCCTCTCCTCTCAATTTAAAACTATTCCCCCTCATCCCATCACTACATGTCCTTGTAGAAAGTCCCTCCCCAACTTTCTTGTAGGTCCTACGCTTTTTAAAACTGGGCACAATGTTGTCATCCTTCCAGTCACCAGGGACTTCTGACTTTTCAAATATCATAGAGAGTGGCTTGTCCACCACATCAGCCAGCAGTGGGTCAGGTATTTTACGCAGATGTCTTTCCTCAGGAAGCCTACTCAATTTTCTTCCAAAAGGAAGCTACAGTGATTTTTCCAGATTATTAGAATGAATGCATCAAGACATCACTGCTTCCAGTCCTCTACCAAACTTAAAGCTATACAGTGCACCAAATCCATATGCCAATTTTGCACGCTTCTAGGGCACATGCAGAAAGGAAGGAGAAAAATGTGAAAAGTGAAATAGCTGAGCTAAAAAGAAGGATAAAATCAGGGCTAAATCTGAATTCTGAACCTACACATAGTTGTCATATTTGCTTCACAAGAAACAAAAGAAGAATGAGACATCATGACAAACTCATGCATTTAAATAACTAATGAAGAATTACATTTTATACTGCAGTCATCAAGACTGCTTATAGTAATTACGGAAAAGCAGCAATGAATACGCTCTGATTTATTGTGTAATGATAAATAAAAAGAAGAAAAAGTACTCTGAATGTTCATAAACACCCTTTAACTGCAACAACGAAATACACTAATTTAATCATTTGCAACATGTTATCAACAGCATATCTATCAAGTAGCACGTATTTAACTTTGGCAGTAAATTAGCAGTTACAGGAAAACATAACAGGAAAAATCAACAGTCCATACGAGAATATATATAGAAGTACTTGAAAAGTCATTTCAAGTTTCTATTTTAACAACTCATGTAAGGAAATAAAAAATGCTAAAGCAATGGTTTCTAAAGCAGCAACATTTTGGTCATGTTACATAATACATTCTCTCTTTGCTTGACTGTACAACAGGTTACAGCACAGTATTACATTATGAAGTACTTAACAGCATTTGTATGGTAGCAAAGCACCTTAAATTCCTGCTATACATAGCTTTTCATGGTTTTGGAAAGTATCACTGGAATAATATAATGTATAAAGCTGTTGTTGATGTGTCCAGTTTTAGAAATAATTAAGAACATGACCACACGCTTTCATGAACCAGGCTCTAGAGCAGAGAGAAAGAGAAGTACTTTAAGAAAACAAATATATGGATCAGAAAGAAAGATCCAGAATCAGCAAGACAAAACACTGGGGGGGCTGTTGTACAGAAACACGGGAAAATAAACATATTAATAAATAAAAAAGAGGGATAGTGAGGGATGTAGATAGACATGAGTATATGAAAATAAGAAATGAGAAGGTTATTTCAAAGCGATCCCTTCCCATTTTTTTAAATTTCTCTCCCACAAGCCGATTCCTTCTCATCAAGGTGTGGCCACTGAGCTAGAAGATACAGCAACATTGGATGTCTTCATTTAGGCTCAAGGAGAAGCTTTGTAAAGCTTTGGGAACATCTGAGAATGAGACAGGACTCAGATCCCTGTGCAATGCAATGATTTTAGAAACGCAATTAAATTACAGAGGAAACTATGCCTGCATCAGAGTTTAAAGCAAAACCATGTGAAGCAGTTGTGTAGTTCAATACTTTCTCCTTAGAAAACACTCATCTAAAAATTTAGAAATGTAAAATTAAGTGACATAGCAAAAAGACAAGCAAACAAATGTAATCTGCTCTGCTTATATAGTGGAAGTACTTTACTAAGGTCAAATCAATTGCAGGGCTTGCTGATAATTTTTGAAATATAAAAGTAGTAAACTTATTAAACAATATGATCATTGAAAAATGTCTCCGTCTATAAATTTCAATAAATCTATAAAGTAAGATCATCTATCTTACTGGTATAACTCATACCAGTATTCTAAGTAGGATGAGACACAGAAGTAAGGGCAGTTCTAACTGTTTTTACTGTGTCTATATGAAGATGTTTTTCTGATCATTAAACTTCATAGAGCACCCCACGAGGCTCAAGTATAGATCAGACCGTAGACTAAAAGTATACTAAGCTTAGCCTGTAGTCAAGTTTATTTCATAGCTATGACTTTGAAGATTTGAAATGAACCTGAAATATCAAATTAGTTTCTTTAATCAAGATATCCTCTCACTTGTTAATTTTTACTTGCAAAATCCAAGCAAAAATACTTGGCGTGAGAAGCAGTCCAGTTTGTGCTCTGGTTTCATTTGAAGTTCTGCCTAAGTCAGTCATGACCCTCACATGAAAAATTTAAAACTCAGGTGTTAGTTGATTACAATGAGTTGTTTGGAACTGCTGTATGCAACAATACAAGGCCTGAGTGTGTTACGAATACATATTTTGTTAGTAGATAACAGGCAAGGTTCAAAAAGTTGCAGTGAATCCCCCAGCATTACTGTGAACAACATTCCCTCCCAGTGCTACTTTTGCAGATTTTCTTGGATATACTAAAAAAAAAATTGCTACGTAGATCACTATCAACCTGTTGTGGGTGACTTTCAAGCTAAGTTTACTGTAATAGATACAAGATTTATCTGGTACACTCAGATAACACAACTCATGATATTTTGAGATACAAATTCTAGTCATACTTTAAACTGTTAAGTATTTACAGATTTCTTTCCTTTTCAGTGCGTCTAGAAAAATCCATCTAAGTAACTAATTCAGTGAATCTCAGCCATAGGGAAAAAAAAATGGTTCATTTAAGTCTAAATCAGACTAGTTTATGTTCATGCTAATGAAATTCAGATAAACTACTCTGGCTGCTGGCCCACTGACTTCTGGCTTAAGAGTCCACACAGCTGGATGCGTGTAAATCAGGCAGGACACAATTTCTGCATATAGGTTAATGACTATTTTGCGTCACCAACATATTAGAGTACAGACACTAAGCCAGAGATCTCAAACCAGCATTTTGCCTGCCTGGCAACTTTCTCACAAAAACAAAGCTTATTTTTCTGTCTGTATCCTATTACATGATGCAAACATTTGTAAAGTAACGCAAGAGGGATAGAGAGAAATTATACTCCAGTTAATGTAAAGAGTCTTAGGCAGTCTTATTCACTTTAATTCACCACAGATCCATGCTGACATCATAAGAACAAGTTCCATTTTCTACTTCTCCACCATTACTCAGGTAGTAGGATTGGTACATACATAACACAAACTGAGTAAGTCAGTTAGCAAGTTTTTTCCTAGAGATGTCACATTCTGACAAATGAAGAATTTTCTTATCGGAGACATTTTATATGTCTATAGAATTTATCTGTCTAGAAGAAAACCACAGGTAAGGCGGATCAGTACCTGTTTCATTCTATAAAGAAAATGCATTTAAAAACCACTTATTGACTCAACAAGTGTAGATTTAAATCTGGTTCTGCTTACTTTCATCTAAAAATCCAACACTAAGAAAGCCACAATTACATAACTGCCTTTACAGTAATAAATTCAGCCACACTGAAGATTACTGTCACTGCAAGGAAAGTAGCAGGGAAAAGCAAAAAGACTGCTTTGATGATAACAGGCAAAACTGAATTATAATAAGAGCAAAACTATTGCTTGACACTTTTAATTCAACTGTTTTGGGAGAGTTAGCCATAAAACAGAAGCTTTAAGCTTTAAGAAAAACTTGGAAAAAACACATTGTTGCAGCCATTTATATTAAAGTTTTGCTAAGACAGAAGTCAGCAGCTACTTTGCTTTTGTAATTGCCTCAAAAAGAACTTATAAGCACTGTCACATAAACTTATTTTCAAGTCACATGTAACCCTACCCTTCCCCCACTCCCCCCATCAAAAAACAAACAAAAAAACCCAACAAACAAACAAACAAAAAAAAACCAGCTACTGAGCAGGTGGTAATAAATTTCACTTAGCAATAACAAATTCTTGAAGCTACAATGCTACCAAAAGGATTTATTCAGTTTTTTCAAGATTCTTGACCTAGACCATAAACTATATTTCAAACAAGAAATAATTTCTTATAGTGATTTCAAGCATGTCAGAGAAAAACATCATTTTCACAGGAACATAGCTCTCTAAAGTAATATTTATTTCTGGTAACGTCAGAGTATTTTCTGTTCTGTCTACAAAAAGTATTGCATGATTTATTCACTAGGTTCATGAGACTTTTTCTGATCACATTTTTGGTTTATAACAATAGCCAACCTGGAATACTGCAGTTTGTAAACCACAAAGAAAGTAGAAAATGTGGTCTATTGCTACATACTTTTACTTTTCCATTTGGTAATCTCGTAACACCAACAAAAACATACTGCCACCTTTGTCTCAAATATCTAGTCATCACCACTAAAATCTGGTTAGATATAGCTTCTTCTGCCCCTTGTCCACTCTCTTCTTTTCCTATAATTTTGCAGAAAATACTCAGTTATCTTCTAAGAAGTAGCAATAGACCATCTATTTGAAATGAGAATTATCACCAGAACTTAAACCCCTGGCTTACATCATTAAAAAATTTACTATCATTTTCAAGCCACGCCAATTCATGCGGAATAGTTTTCTTGACCCAAACCCAAGAAAAATATATTCAGAGTTCAACATGCTGCTTTGCAGACTCTGTTTTCAATATTCTGCAACTGACTTTATACATGTTGCAAGTAGGAACTTTTGAGATGGTATATCCAGTATGTTATCAAGGCTTACATCCTGTAGTTACGTCTTAATTTTAATCCAAAACTCACTAATGTTAGATCCAAGAAGATAAAATTATGTTATCAAAACATACACTAAGATAATAGATATTAGAGGTTGGTGGAATAGCATTTACAACTTAAAATTTCTATTTCAAAATAGAAATGCCAAAAGGCTGAAGTTATTTAAGAAGTTGTTAATCTCTTCCACCTGTCACAAAACAGTGAAATGTGGACATAAAATTTGTAACAGTTCAGTTTTACCCAAACTAGGGTTCCTTTTTAAATCTAAAAACCTAAAAGTTCCCAATATATTTGATAGGAATGGTTGGACTTGATGATCCAGTGGGTCTCTTCCAACCTGGTTATTCTATGATTCTAAAAGAACTGAGATGTTCAAAGCTAAATATTAGTCACAAATACAAACAGCTTACCTTCTTGTCTGTTATTTTTCCTTTGTAGCCATTTTTCCACAGTTTCTGCACTTACACTTTCTGAAACAAACTCATCCAGTACCTGGGGGTGAAGAGAGAGATAGGCCTTCACTTTTTCATCTGTTAAACCTGAAAGAGAAAATATTAACTAATTACATACTGACATGAAATTCCTCATATGAAACAATACCTAGACACCAGCAACAATCAATATCCTTTTGTTAAACACACTGATTGAATGACCAAATACATGTCTATTTAAATTGTCTTCTCCTAGAAAAAAACAATATCCAGTAAAAAAAAAAAACTGGGATGTTACATAGAAAATAGAAAAAACAAAGCATATGTGTGGAAGATACTGCATACAAAAAGTCCCATACAGAAATACACATACATATTACCTGGCCAGGAAGGAATTTATTATTATTATTATGACTCTAAAATTACTTATTTCCATGCTATGCAAGATGATATATTTATAAAGGAATTGGTCAGAAGGATAGAATAAAGTTAATTGGTATTACTTGTAGAGCATCAAACTTAGTATTCTTACTGTATACAGCAGCAAAAGGAACAAAAACTGTTATGTAACACCAAAATTAAGCACAATTTTTAAATACTGTAATTACTTAAGTAACTTTAGAAATATAAAGTGCTTTGTCATGTCTGTTTCTATTACCTTAGTAATTCAAGTACGGAAACCAAAGCAATTGCACAAAAACGGCCTTTACAATATCTGCAACAAAAAGAAAACTCCACTACACATTTTGGAAAAAGAAAGAACATTCAGAATCTTGGATCCCTGACACAGTCGTAACTAAATTCCCGAATTCATAAAATTACACTCTGATCATAAATCTTCACAAATCCCCTCAACATAGCCACGGGCAATGGGGAGGTGAATCCAAGACTGCTGAGGTTTTCTGAGGGAGGACAAGAAAGCAGCACATCTGTCCCAAGGGACTAAGCTCCAGGGAGTTACAAAGGGAGCACACACTCTAAGTACAAAAGCCTTAATGAGATCTGAGGGGAAGAGGAGAAGCAACCACTATAATAACTAAATGTGCCTTCTCATCCTGTGTGTGTCTATAAATGTAATTGTAAACTTTCCACAGAAAGCACCCAGGGTTCAGTAAAAGGGAAACTGCCTTCCAATCAACATTAACCTTTTTTGGAGACTATTACTGTTATAAAATAAGATCAATTTTCATATGTTGTGCTTCACTCTACCAGAATAGTTATACGTAATTTAACTGCTAGTCAATAACTTTAACCTTCAGGACGTCTTACAAATGTTTACTACAAAAGCCTACACAAAGCAATAGCAAGTCACAAACTAACAACTCTCGCTTGCAGAGTGCCAACCACATATGCCACTCTCCCTATACCAACTGCATGACATGACTCCCACCACATGAGCCCCCACCAGCCCAAACTGGGCTTAAAATACCCTTCACTTAATCCACATAGGTGACAGTTCCTGGTTGATATCATAGAATCATAGAACACCCAGGTTGGAAGAGACCCACAGGATCATCGAGTCCAACCGTTCCTATCAAACACTAAACCGTGCCCCTTAGCACCTCACCCACCTGTGCTTTAAACACCTCCAGGGACAGTGAATCAACCACCTCCCTGAGCAGCCTGTTCCAGTGCCCAATGACACTTTCTGTGAAAAATATGTTCCTAATGTCTAGCCTAAATCTCCCCTGGCAGAGCATGAGACCATTCCCTCTTGTCCTGTCCCCTGTCACTTGGGAGAAGAGCCCAGAGCTCCCTTCTCTCCACAACCTCCCCTCAGGTAGCTATAGAGAGCAATGAGGTCTCCCCTCAGCCTCCTCTTCTCCAGGTTAAACAACCCCAGCTCTCTCAGCCGTTCCTCATAAGGCCTGTTCTCCAGCCCCTTCCCCAGCTTCGTTGCTCTTCTCTGGACTCACTCCAGAGCCTCAACATCCTTCTTGTGGTGAGGGGCCCAGAACTGAACACAGGATTTGAGGTTCTGAGTTATAAGCAAGAATCTCCAGATCTGATTCACCTGACTTAAGAAAGCTAAGTGAAAATCCTGATTTTCATTAGTAAGCAAAAAAAGCTCCCTTCTAAGTCCATAAGAGCTGGAGGTGGTCAGCAAGCAGGGAGAGAAACAAACAGAACCCTGCTACTTTGATTGTTTAACTAAATGATTGTTTATAAATTTAGATAGACGTGCATCTATAAAGGAGTACATTTGCCACATGAACAAAAATATTTTCAGCCAATACTGGTTATGTAGCAGATTAATTAATATAATTTTGTAATTTACTCAACTAAGAAACATTTAATAGCTTGAAAAACTAAGTCCAATTTCACAGTGATAGAATTTAAACAGAAACCACATTTGGGGAATTATTCATAAAGAATAAATATATCATTTTGAAGATTTACCAGAGTTAACCATCAGAAAGCCATCAAAATCTACCTGCCTTTTAAGTTCTGAACGAAAAATTATCAATACAGGTTGTCAAAAAATGTCTGTTACTTCCAGATTGTCTTTAGACTTCAAACAGACATTTTGCTTCCAGTAAGAATCTAGGAATTAAAAGTTTATAAAATTAGCAACTGAAATTCTACAAGGGATGCTTTGTGTTTTCAGTGAAAATAACCTTAACTTCCTTATGCACACAGTTTTTATTCCTTGACTTCAACAGAAACACTTCATTTAAAATTTATATGGGTGTAGTTTCTGTAATACACATCAAAATTCAATAAAATGCCAATTTGATATAAGACTTCAGTCTACGTGCCACAAGTTTAATTTCCATGCCTGATATCCTGCAAGTGCAGCAACTTTTGTGTGAAATCTGTGTGTTAACCTTACACAGAAAAGTGGTTATTCGAGCTCATATAAGAAATTCTACAATAATCTTTAAATTACCCTCTTTTCTTTCACTAAAGGCATCTGTGTAGATATGCTTTTTCAATGTCAGATTTGTAGACAGGAACAAGTGCAGTAGGTTTTACAACTACATTTGCAAAGTTAAAAAGGAGTAACAAATCTATTTTCTACATAGACTAAAGCAGCCTTACCAGTCCTCCTAACAGTTAGGTCTGCTGTGTCAGAAGATACATGCCACAACCATACATACAAACCCCACAACCAAAATCAGCAAGAACACATGTAACTACACAAAATTTAACATAAAGAAAATGTAGCAATAATAGAAAATAGCCTTTTGGAAGAAGCTTAGACATTCTGCTTTATGCAGATGAAGGCAGAAGATTGCTGTAACGACGTGTGAATGTACAAGTGTTTTACAGCTATGCATAAACAATTGTTTTATAGCATAAATGGAGTCTTCTACACTGCAAGATGCAGTAAGATCTTCTCTTATAAGATTTTTACAGGAAAATACGCATAAGGTTCAACGATAAATGCACTTGCTCTCTGGAACATTCACATGTTCCTGAAAATTTCTGGCAAATACATTTTTGCTAAATATTATCAATCTCTGTATTGAACCATTGTAACCTTTCAATTCTGAAATATCTAAAACACCACATTTTTGAGAAATCAGAGGCAGTAATTAATAACATTTGAATAAATAGGACAATATGCCCAAACTGAGGAAGCAAAGGTTACCATGTCAATCAGGTATCATTTACAAAATTAGAAACAAACAAATAAAATGCAAATCATTGCTGGTTTTTGTTCGTCTGTTTGTTTCTAATGTACTGATTCTAAGTATACTCGGCAGTAAACATGCATTCGTATTGGAAATAGTTCCTCACTGCTCTTTTCTCAACCCCTTACTACTATTGGACCAGTAGACTAGATGAGACAGTAGACTATGTCTACTATTTCCATAGTAATCTTTACACAACAGGAAGTTTCCTACCTCTCCTTCTTCTTCATCAATAGTTACAGAGCATAAAGCATATACCTCAAGAATTTCTAACAAAGGAAACATTCATAACTGTGTTATCTATACACTTTCTTGCAAGCAGCCCAAGCAAAAGCTCCTCTTGCTTCTTCTCGTGCATAGTCAGAAAATACAGCCTCTTGTATTTGGAACCTGTACATCCTCTGACAGAGCTGTAGTAGTTACTAAGAAGCACCATCACCCAGGAGAGCTGATCTCTGGCCAACAGCCTAGCATGCAGCAGGCCAGAAAGCACAAAAAGACTGGAACAACCCTAATCCCTCTAGGAATTAAATGAGCAATATGGCTTCACTTGAGTTGAATGTCCCTTCATTTAATTTATGCACTAGAGTTTGCCTTCCTGATTCATGCATGTATTCTGTTTAATTCAACACATACGCACCTCAAACCACCATTCTCCCTTGTATTCTTATTTTTAAGTGATAAACCCACTTTCAAGTGCTGAAGGAACTTGCTGTTGCCGTGTTTTATGCATGCATTAACAATTTGTTCTGGATTTGTGATTAAATAATGAAAATGATAATAAAAATATATTGGAAAAGGACATTAAAGTATCAGATAAGCCCTTCCTTTTTTCATTTCCCTCTGAACAAGCCATAGGCAAAGAAACAGCTCCAGCTGCCTGCTGCTTGTGCTAGCTCAGCAGCTCCTGGCTTCCTGTCCAGCACACCCATTTACATTCCCTTTGTACATCTTTATTTGAAATGTTCTCTTTTGCCATGCCATCTGCTTTTTAGAAGTTCATTCATACACATGGAAAACATCGATCAAGATTACGTTTGTTTCTTTTTTTTTTCCGTTTCTTGGCTGCACCTCCTGAACAGAGAGTAGAAATACAGCTTTTTCACTCAATACTGGGTTTTATGCAAGCGTTTCACCTTACTGTGGGGTTTGTGTATCTCATTTATTATAGGGTAGTATGATATAAAATTGGCAAAGTTCAATACAAAGCAGAGGGCAAAAGAGAGCTTAACCCAAACACCACCCAAAACACAATTCCTTCACCACTGATAGGCCTCATTACTGCCAGAAGGAGCAATCTTTCTGGCAGGATATTCATTCTGGAACGTTAGGAATGGGAAGGGTGAACTATAGAAGAAACAATTGTATTTACCCATAGTATTTCTATAAACTGATGTATTAGTGCACTCTACAAAATAAACAATAGTCCTCTTTTTCCAATTTGCATATGCCTGAGGCTCTACCTGGTCCCTCAACTTGGTATAGCTCATGTCAGCCTATGAGAATTTTGATTTTGTGGTTGGGGTTTGGTTTTGTGGGGTTTTGTTGTGTTTGGGGTTTTTTTTGGCAGAGCGGGGGGAGGGCGTTTGTAGGTTTGCTGTTGTGGATTTTTTTAATAGCTCACTGGCTTTCACTGGAGCATATATTAGAGCGCTTGTGGGTTTTTTGTATTTTGGGGGATTTTTTCTTTCACAAACTACATGAAATAGCTTATTTTTTTTCACTGCAAATAATAGCACAAACACATATAGTTGAAGATAGAATTATTTTAGTAAACTAACTATACAAACATTACTATCAAGTATCACAACCCAGTCATTTCAACAAAAAAGTAGAAAGTCAAATGTTTGTCATAGCCTGGTTCAACAAATAACTGTCTTTCCAGTGATTATACAATTAATACTTAAATCACAGGCCTCATTACACTAAGCGAAAAGAAACCTTTATCTGAAGATAATTTATCACATTTAGTACAGCTATTTGAAGAGAAACTGATATTCTTGTAGACCACAAACCAGCACAAGAATCTTTTTTCCCTTTATTTCAACAGTTTACCAAGACTAGATCACCTGGGCTTCAAAAGCATAACTGGGTCTCATAACTGGTTTTGTTAGTATTTATACTAAAAGCTCAGTGAAAACAAAAACCCCAGCACCACCAACATCACTTTCCGATGCACCTATATTTCTGTGTCCCATACAAAGCCAGTGTGAGTACTCGAGGCTGCTCCAGCTAGTGATTGCCTGGCCTGCTCAAGCCTGGATTCCCCTTTTCATCTACCAGTAAAGCTTTCATTTCAACAACTCAAATATCTCACTAGGTAGAACCCTAAAAGAGATCAACTTAACTCACAGAGCAATCTCCCACTGCCCAGTGTAAGTAAAGCAACAGCTTCACAGGTCAAAAAGAAAATCTGTAGCATTACAAAAAATGCTAATTAAGATGAGAGAAAATTAGGGAACTTGCATTGCTGCTGGGTATGTTATGCAAGCAGGTCATCTTACAGGTACTTTTCAAGAAGCTTCATGTCAATGAAGACAGTTACGAAATGAAATATCTATCTCAATGACTAGTAAAGAATAAAGCAGAACAGTGGAAGAGCTTATGGAATAGAAAGATCCATGTAAGAAATGTGTTCATATTCATCCTGTTGTTTATCACAGTCCTTAATGTAATGTCTGTGTTAGGTTTCAGAGAGACAAAAATTGTAAATGCTGCCACAGCCTTATATACTGTTGTCCTCTTAAGATGCCAGCAAAATACTCTGGAAAATCAATGGATATCAAGGCTTGAAAAAACAAACCAACAAAAAACCAAACCAAAACAAACAATCAAAAAAAAAAAAAAAATAAAAACACACACGTAAACCACTATTATTTTAAAGGAGTAACTGCTTCTTGAGCAAATGTGACAAAGTATACCAAACTCAGTATCTTAGAAAGGCACTTTAGATTGTAATGGTATTATACAAGGGAACATGGTAGGTTTGTCTACACCAGTACATTGACTATGTTTAGAGCTGAAACCAAGTGGCTTATAACTTCCTCCATCTTTAATATTAAAATCTCATGACATCCAGCAATGAAGATGAGAGAAAACTGGAACAGGAACACACAATGACTGCCTGCAGGGAACTGTCCCTATCCTGATCCAACTCCAGAGCAACACCCAAGGCCTGCCTGGGACATCACTATAAAAAAAAAAAACAAACCAGTCTATAAGAATGTTCCTTTGCAGTGGTTATTTACTGTCACAGATATAGCATACCTGGATTCAAAAAACAACAAAGAAACAATAACTCCTTCAAACACTAATTATCAGTAATTACTCCTTGTCTTTGAATCAGCCTCCAAAATCCTCCCTTTAAAAAAAAAAAAAGCCAAAAATCACTTGAAAATTATACTTTTGCTTTCAGCAAAATGCCTAAAATATTTAAAACATTTCTTAGGTATTAGATAACTAGTGTAATACTGAATCAATTAATGGCTCCACCCTCTGACTCCTAATCCCTGTCCTATTGCACTGACCTCTGAGAATAGCTTCACTGAGCTCAATATAAAGCACAAATGATTGTGAATGAGCTGAAAGAATTGAAGCCTAGAGCTAAGTTTAAAAAACTGCTCCATTTAAAAACATAACTCAGTCATATAATTAGCAATTCTTGCAATGTTTTCATTTGTGTTATGATAGTTGGTCTTTTCCTAAAACCACTAGCTCCACCAAATCTGACAATTAGGCAAGAATTAGTTTTCATATAAAAATCCTGGTTCCCAGGCTGGAGAGCATGTAGGGAGGCATGTATGTTGACATACCTTTCACCAAGTTAGACAGGATCCAACACTTTGAAAACATATTGTGAGGGTATACATTGGGCAACAGAAAAAACCTGATTTTATGTAACACGAAAGCTTTTATTAGTTAAGGTGAAAGGAAATAAGTCTAAATGTTGTAAATGCTGAATGTGTTAACTTTTAAAGAAATAAAATTCAAACAAACCAAAATCAAAACCAAACAAAAAGCCCTACAAATTTACTTGTTTGGTTTAATAAATAATTCTTCCCTGAAGTTAGAGGGGCCACAGAGTCATGGGCAAAGTCATAATTTCTCCAAGTAGATTGTGCCTCACAGGAAACCTGCAAGTCAAGGTGAAACAAAACCAAAACAAAACAAAACAAAAATATCAAATCATAAACACTTTCCAGGTAAGATATTATCTGAAGGAGGAAACGTTACCTCAAATATATGCAAAAAAATGTATTATATTAAGATAAAAATTCTCGTGTGCAATATCAAAATAATGAAGACACGTAACACTTCTTCAAAATCAGCACTTGAAAATACACTTGCAGAAGAAAGAAGCCTTAAAAATACCTGAAGATAATCCAGAAGAGCTACTTGGAACACAAGTTGCCTTGTGTTCTCTTTTAATAAAAGTGTCTTGCCCCATCTCTTTCTTATAGAAAAATCACCTCTCTGCATCTTTCTAGAGAGCCTGATAAATGATATTTGTAGTTATACTCAAAAGCATTCGAGGCATGTGTGTACGTTGCTTCATTTGGATTAAGCATTAATCCCATTAAATCAATCCCTTCTTTGTTCAAAGCATCAGGATTCAAAACCACAGGCACAGTCAGTTTTGGAATATCCTTTTCAAGTCAGACTTTTTATCTTAATCCATTTAAATATACAGGACCGTAACACAACCAAGTCCCAAACTATGTGAAATCTGACATTACTGGTCTGGCAAAACTGCTTTCTCATTTCTCTTTTCTTGAAAAATTCACCAGTGAGCAGATCCATTCACCTTTTTTGCCCCTCCCCCTGCAACTCTCGCCTGCATTTCTAGACTGAAATCAATATACTGCTCCAGTGTTTCACTATTAGCAGTGAAAAAACAATGCAGTACGCAAAAAGACTATGTTGTAAATTTTGGAATTTTGAAAGAGAAAATTTTTTTCCCATATAATATATCTTACCATTAAACATTTCAAATTACATATAAAGATGTCAGCTTCCAGTTACTGGATAAAACTGTGTACAGACAGACCATAGCTTCACTCACAATCAAGTGCAGTCACTCATGCTGAACAGGATGCACCATTTCATCCAGGAGACCAGCAGCACTGTTTAAGTTTTTGAGAAAATAAGGACCAGGTTGGCCAAACAGAGCCGGAATGTGTTTCTACAGAAAGAGTACTAATAGTCAACTCATTCTGTATTCTGTAATCCAAATCCCTTATTCTGGATGAAAAAGCCATGCATGTATCTTTGCATCTGAACATGCCAGACGCTGAGCAAGGCACAGACATATGTGCCTTTATCGCCCACCAACTTCCACAGCAGTTTTTTCTGGTATTACCAGCTTCTTGCAAGCTTGAGTCCTAGACATCTACAGACACTTAGCTGGTTACATGTCCCAAAATCTAACACTCAAGGACTGGATGGTACTGCCAGCTCTGAGCACTGTTTCAGAATTAAGTTTAAAAAAGCAAAAAGACATGTCAGTGTTTATTAAAGCAATTTTAATAGGCTAGAAGTAAAAGGTCTTGCAACATTTCCATAGGAATTATACATATGCTTAATGAGGTGAATAAGTGATCCTAATTTAAATAATCATTTTTCATAGGTTGTCAATACTCACTTCAAATTCTCCGAATGGTATAATCCAGCACAGCATATATAGAATTATGCTGTAACACCATCCACTATTTGATATATGCAGCTTTTTAAAACTCTGAATGTTACTTCCCTGGTTTGAGAGGAGCTTCTCTCCAGTTCTAATTAGCTCTTTGGAGTAACTCTGTGGTACTGTAAAGGGCTTTATTCTCCTTCCAGGTGCATAATGGGACCAAATCTGGGGATTTAATTAATTCTCAGGAAAAAAGCTAACAAAATACAGAAATGTCTTAAAAGTTGCAAACTGTAAATCAAAATCATTTCAAAACTTTTCTTGAGAGGAAAGCTATGTATGGTTACAAGGTTACTGATAAAAATAATCTTTAACATACTTTAAAATAACGTGTCACTCTAAAGCAAGCAAAAATATATTTGTTGACATAAGGAACATCTTAGTATGATGTAATTATTTGTTATTTTTTATTCTCTTTTGCAACTGGGCTACCTTGTCTCCTGCTAAAAATATACCTGACCAGTGATACTCAATTTAATAGTGACAAGTACCAATATGCAGTTCATTCATAACTCAGTATGAAAAACATCAACTTAGTCGGGAATTGCAGGTACCCAATCCCTGGGAAGATCATATGCAACTGTAAATTAAACTACTTAAAATCTAAAAATTATACAAGGCATGAATACCTTAACTCTTCTCTTGATTAGCGCTGTTGGAACCAAGTTCTTGATTTATAAGTTCTATGATAATAGCTGATCTCTGAGTAAGTCCCTATTCAATTAACCTCTTCTGGTTCAAGAATAGTCTCATTGCCTTTATTACCAAAGTTTAACGCCTGCTTTTCTTCAAATGAACTCCCAGGAAAAAATTTCTGTAAATCTTTTATAATATATTTACCAATATAATCTTATAGTACTGTTCCTTAAAATGTTACTTAAGTTATTCCACAGACAAGATTCAGGATGATGAAACTTCCTTTGAAAGATACTACATGCTTGTACCAAGTCTCACTCTGTTATTGCACTAAATGGGATACAGAGAATGTTCTTCCTTTTCAAAGCAGCATCCCACTTGATCTTAACACTTACGTTAGTAGACATGTTAGGGCAGCTTCCCAGGGCGCAAGGTTCTTCTTCAGTAACTACACACAGTCAAATAACATTCTATTTAGCAACAAGACCAGACACCTGAGTGTTTGGTAGCAGTATCACCATACCTGCAGCACTACAGACCAGAATTTGTCTTTCTTTTTTAATCCCCTCCAATTCTACAGTCTTAGGAAGCTTAAAGAAAAATACAGTCAACATCTTTTAAAAAATGAGAGGCTACAAGCCTCAGAGATATCTGTCACTAAAAATTTCTCTCAAGAAGAAACTTAGCATGGTTAAATGCAGAAAGTTTTGGTCTTGTGCACTGGAAGTAAGCTCTTCAAAAACATAGCACAATAGTCTCAACATTTTTCTTGACATCATGGCTAAAATAAAATATAAAAAAAATACATGTCTGTTAATGTAAATTATGTATTTTGCAGATTTTGTAACTGTACTATGCACAAGCCTGCTCAATATATGAATGGAAAACTTCAGAGATGATGCAAGAAGTTGTGATAAGTTCCTATTCCTACCTGATCTAAAGCTCAGCCATTTTCTTTACAGGTTCATTTTTATTAGGACTCATAGAAACTACTCTAAAGATCCTCACCTACCGATTAAAATAGTGTGTTACCTGCCAGCTCACACTAAGCCTAATAAAATGAATTGTAAATAAAGTCATACCTTCTCTTAAAACGACATCTGATTTTAAAGAAATACTCAAGCTATAAATGAATTTTTCAGTTAATCTCTTCAGGTAGTTAATGGGTAATAATTTGGTGTATCTATTAAAGAAAAAATAAACCACACTCTAGTTCTATTATCAACCTTCCTTATTTCGGTTTCCAGCAATAAATTTGTTTGGTTTTCTCCCTTATTTTAACTACTTGCTTAAAAGAGTTTTCAGTGTTAGAGATTATCTCTTTGTAAAGGTATCACTATCCTGAATGAGTAGCATTTACCCTCTTCAAAAAGTGGAATAGGCTTGCTTACTTTCCTAAATTAAAACGCAGTATTTCACAATCCCAAAGAGATTTAATTCAATCTATTTATATGCATTATCTTACAGAAAAGTCTCTAACCCAACTCAAGTATGTTGACCAGATTGAATACTTGCAACTAGAAAAGAAGTTTGGAAAAAAAAAAAGCTTACAAAAGTCTCAAAAATAACTGGTTTTGTGACAGAAATTCTGGCTTTATCACTCAGTGTTAGAGTACAAGATAGCCTTCCCTCAACATCACCAAAGCACTAGAGTAGAGGTTTTAGAAATAAAGTTGAAATACATGAAGTTAGTACCAAATAATTTATCATGGAAACTGTTTTTTTACCTTACCTTCAGATTTACTATAAATACAGATAAAAGATGCCTCTTATACAAAATTAAGCTTCGAGCAGTGTTTAAAATGAAAAATGGACATTATTTAGTTCTGTTTTGGGGAAAACAAAGCCTAACGTCAGATTAACTAAACACTAAAAGTAAATCAGTGACTACATCGAACTGTCAGAAAAAAGTTAGTGACTCCAAATTATGTAAAACATAATGAAGGCAGAGAATTATTTTCTTTTTTTGCCATCCCATTTTTTCAGGTGTATAGATGAACAGAAAGAAAGATGATTTTTCAGAGATGCTATCTCTGCTCAATTTTAAGGAAATGAATGTAATGATATCTCTGTGTCAGTAAAATATGGCCTAGGAAAAGCAGTATTATTTGAGATGTTTAAATGAATACGCCAATGAAGTAAAAGAGGTTTCAAGTGATAATTAAATACTGTGTTACATCCATTACAAACACAGACACATTGTGCAACCCTTACTTGCACTGGTGAACGCTTACAGGAGTAGTTCTACTGACGTCAATGAGACTACTTACGTGGCTTAGAGCTCACTAACATGTGAAGAGTTGTGCAACAAAGTCCCAAACACGTTTCATTCCACACATTGTTTCAAGCTTAGTGGATGAGGGAAAGGTTGTGGATGTTGTCTATCTAGAATTTAGTAAAGCCTTTGACACCATTCCCCAAAGCATTCTCTGGGGGCGGGGAGGGGGGGCGGGGGGGAAGGGTGCTCATGGCCTGGGTGGGTGTACTTTTCACTGGGTTAAAAACTGGCTGGATGGCCAGGCCCGAAGAGTTGTGGTGCACAGAGCTGAATTCAGTAGACAGCTGGTCACAAGTGGTGGTCCCCAGGGCTCAGTGCTGGTCTTGATTCTGTTTAATATCTTTATCGATTACTTGGATGACAGGATCAAGTAGACCAGTTGCTACACCTTGAATACCATGTTCAGTTTAGGGCCTCTCAGTACAAGAAAGAAACGGAGGTGCTGAAGCGTATCCAAAGATGGGCAATGAAACTGGTGAAAGGCCTAGAGACGAAGTACTATGAGGAGTGGCTCAGGGAATTGAGGTTGTTTAGAGAAAAGGAGATTGAAAAGAGACCTCATCACTCTCTACAACTACCTCAAAGGAGGTTGTAGCAAGGTGGGTGTCAGGTCTCTTCTTCCAAGTGACAATTGATAGGATGAGATAGCTGCACCAGGGGAGGTTTAGATCAGATATTAGGAAATATTTCTTCACAGAAAGGGTTGTCAGGCATTGGAACAGACTGTCCAGGGAAGTAGTTGAGTCACAATCCCTGGAGGCATTTAAAAGACAGGTAGACATGGCATCTAGGAACCTGGTTTAGTGGTGGGCTTGGCAGTGTTAGGTTAACAGTTGGACTTTTCCAACCTGAATGATTCTATAAGCTTTGTTCCTCATCTACAAGTTTTCTCCTAATAGTGTTAAAATATTGTTTCATTAATTATACCATTGAGAAAAGTATGTGAGAACACGCCACATGTCCAGTGTTACCTGACATAGTTCTCTATTTCCAGTAAGTATCAAAACAGAGGCATCCAAGAATTACAGATTCACTGAGGCTGGTAGTCACCCCTAGAGACCACACAATCCACTTCCTGCTCTAGCAGGGTCACCTGTAGTGGGTTGCTCAGAGTTCTGACCTGTCAGCTTTTGAGTATCTCCAAGGATGGAGACTCCACACTCTGTGGAGTCTGAGGGCAGCCTGTGACAGTGTTCAATCATGCCCATGGTGGGAAAAGTGTTTGCCTGCATACAGGTGGAAATTCTCATGTTTCAGTTTGTATCCACTGCCTTTTGCCCTGTTGCCTGGCACCACTAAGAAAAGCCTGGCTCCATCTATTTTATCCCCCAGCCCCCCACGGCATTTAAACACAGGGATAAGATCCCCCTTAGTTTTCTTTTCTCCAGGCTGAAGAGTCTCAGTCCCAATCATCCTTATTGCCCTTCACTGGACTCACTGCAATCTGTCTGTGTCTCTCTTGTACTGGAGAGCACAGAACTGGACCCAGCACTTCAGATGTGTCTGGGCTGGGTAGAGGGGCAGGATCATCCCTCTTGACTTACTGACAATGCTTTTCCTAATGTAGTGCAGGATGTTGTTGGTCACCTTTGCTGTGAGGACACAGTTCTTGTGCAGGTTCAACAGAAAGGAAGCACACAGTGCTTCTAGGGATTTCTAATGGCTAGTAGGCGAAATAAAAGGAAATATCTTTTACCAAGGTGGATAATGGCACAACAAAATAAAAAACAACATAAGACTGGCTGTTTTTTCGTAAGCTTTCACTAGTGTAGAAACGCTCTACTCACACAATCTCATCTGGGAAAACATCTTCCATCGATAGTATTTTAGACAAGAATTCAAATAATCTACTTGATACTAGTTTAATTTTTTTTTTGTTGGCAACCACAATATAACAAAGATATTGCATTTAATTTGCATCCCTAATTATTATTATAAGGCTTAAGAAAATGCCACAGAATTCAAGGCTAGTTTTAAAATCTAAAAATGAGCAGCTGCATCTTTTCCCTGTCCTCCTCCCTCTCATCATCTCCCCACCCTTTTTTGTTTGCTTTGGAGACAGTGTAGTTCACTAACGTGCTCACCTCCAAAAAGTTTCCTTAGAAGAAGAAAAAAAAAAAAAAAAAAAGCAGAGAGCAGAAGAGAAAAGGAAAACAGGAAAGATGAAAACTGAGAGCTTGTGTCTACAACATTCCCCCATTCACAGGATGTATGCTCTGCATTATGCCTTTCATATAATGATTTATATCAAATTTTCAGAGACAAGGGTGATAAAGTACTCAATAAGAAAAAACAAATCTGGTAGAATCATTTCATCTTTCAATGTAATTCAGCTTTGTAATAACCTAATTTTATCTAAAGTCAACTTGAACTTGGCTACTCGCTACATTCAGAAAACAGTTGAAAACTCTTAAAGTCGTCCATATAAGACAGATATTCTAATACAGGAAATAAAGGCACTTTTCCACAGAGCTGGTCATAAATTTTCACTTCAGTGCATTACAGTCCTGGGGGTCGAGATTCCAATTTCTGTCCAACATGCTGAACAACCAAAACCATTCTCTCGAGACTGTAATGGGCTCATTACAATACTATATAATGACAAAACAAAAATTATAAAAACATATTAAAAAAATGCACATTGATAGTGCGTAAACAGACTGATCCATTGCCAGTTAAAAGCTGTATCATAATAGGAGAAATAAGAAAAAAATAAAACTTAAAGCTTCAAAAATTTCAAATGAGAAAAATTAAAAGAATTAACAAATAGGTAGCTTTCAACATTTTTAAACTCCTTCAGATTTACTCTGGGAAAGTCTCCAAGACTGTGACTTCTGTAGGCTGGAGAATATAAATTTCAATGTTATGCAAGTTAACTGATGGCAACACGAACTATTTGAAGAAAAAAAAATGTGCACCCAAGATAACTAACTCTGTGTTGTACTGCAAGAAAAATGGCACCAGAAGGTCTCTCAAGGATATAGTATCAATGATAAAAAGCAGTCATAAATGACAGTACATTATTGTTTCTCCTTTAGTATCAACAGCACGTTACTTTAAGGAGTGATGATTTAGTAATTTTGTGAATAGCAGTTTTGGCGACTTAATAGTACCAGTACTTTCTTCATGTTACTTCATGAGCTAATGAACATACCTGACAATCAAACACATCCGAATACCCTGTTACATCTTTCCTGCAAACAAGCCATCCTGTAATGCTTAACGTTCAAGTGACAGTGACAGACATATTGTAACTTCACTGCAAGACATCCAAGCCTACAGAGATCAGTAAATTCAAAATATTTTCATAAACTGAGGGCATTTAGCATGACAGCAGCTGAGGAAATCATAATCCATGTGTATTTTTAATTAGGGGGAGAGGCAGAAAGCAGTAAAAGGAATTAAGACAGAGGAGAGCAAAAGGCTACTGAAAAATTAATTGACTTAAAGATTTTAAGCAACCTTGAGGGGCATGAGGATGAACACAGGTCAGAAAGAGTACAAAGACTGTATTCAGGAGGTAAGGGAATGAATGGAGCTGCTGTGTGGGTAGGCACCACACAGAATTGGAATGAGGAACCAAACCAGTTCAAAATTAACCAGATAAAAAAAACCACCCCAAAACCCAAAGTAATAAGTTTTGCCAGAATCAAGTTATCCTGCCTAACCTTTATATTTGTCCTGGTTTTAGCTGGGATAGAGTCAATTCTCTTAGTAGCTGCGGCATTTTGAGTTCAGTGGGAGAACAGTGTTGATAACACCTATCATTTACAGTTGTTAGCACGTAATGTTTATGCTTGTCTGGGATAAAATTAATATTTTTTTCTCAAGAAGTGCTGTTTCTCTAGATTGTGATATAAGAAGAATGGTGAAAAATAACTTGTTTTGGATTATTATCAAAGAAATCAAGAACTCCCTCGGTATTCCATGCTTCACAAGTGAGCAGGTGTATAAAGCTGGGAGGACTAAAGTTGGGAGGACAAGGCAGTTGACTCAAACTGGCCAACAGAAGTATTCTATATCATGAACGTAATACTGCATATAAAAGCAGGAAGTTGACTGAGGATGTCCACTTTCTTCTCAGCGTCCACTGTCCCACTTGCCTTCAGCACTTCTCAGTGTCCCGTTTCTGGTGCTCTGAGTTTGGTCTCTGTCTGTGGCGATTTCTTCACATTGGCCGTGACTTCCTTGTTAACTGTAACTACTGTGCTCACAGTGTTCACCATCTGGCATTCACTTTTGGGACCGTGGATTCTGTGATCACTAATTGGACCGGCTATATACATTGGACCTTATATACATTGTTCTTACTATTGTAATTATTATTATAATACCATCTTTGTCCATCGTTATATTAAAATACTGTTTTTATTTCAACGCACGAGTTTTCCTTTCCTTCCTTTCCCTAACTCCCCTTCCTGGGTTGACTGTGGAGAGAATAGGGTAATAGAGAATTCATGTACACTTTTGCTTGGGTAAGGGCTAAATGCAGACAATGTCGTGGCAAAGAGAGAGCAGAAGGAGGGTGGGAATAACCAGCTTGGATTATGAGGGAAGGCAGGATCTCTTCATACAGCAATGCTATTCATCTCCTTGGTTTCACAATGATTGTGAATTGAGGAATGAAAGAATGCCAGCTGAGAGGCCAGATAGTTATACTGTAATTTGCAAGTATGTAACATACTAAAAAGATCAGCTACCATGCTTTTTGGATACAATAAAATCATAGAATCTAAAACAACCAGGTTGGAAGAGACCCACTGGATCATCAAGTCCAACTATTCCTATCAAACATTAAACCATGCCCCTCAGCACCTAGGCCACCCATGCCTTAAACACCTCTAAGGAAGGTGAATCAACCACCATAAAGAAGTCATCCACACCACAACTCATTTGACAAAGTACAGTGTGTTGTATAAAGTCACTACAAAGACTTGAGCTATTCAGCCTTTCTGGACCACAAAACCAAGCCGCTGCAGGATAAAAAGTGCTTTCTGATAATTAGCTTATTGTACAAAACTGTCTTACCTATTGCACATTGTTTCCGTATCAACAATTATTATTGCAAGCTATTTTATTCCATGTAGTCTACTCTATGAAACTAGTCTGAACAACTTTTTTTTGTTTTGAGAAAAGGGGAGGTCTCTTAATCTGATTTAATGATACAACATGTGATCGTGCTTTTATAAACATAAGAAATAATATTTTTTAAAAAATTATGGAAACTGCAAGAAATTGCCTTCACAGTCTCAGGAAAAATCTCTCTAGACACCTACAATACAGGAACAAGACAATTCAAGTGTCTCCAAGAAGGTCACTTGTAACTGTGAAAGCAAGTCTTGCAAATCTTGGTGAATATTTAATATCTTTAAATTTTGAGAACTGCTGTTCTACCAAGGACAATATTGTCCCTCTATCTCCCTTTCTGCTTCCTTGGAAAGACAGTATCATTTCTCTTTGAGTGGAAAAAAGTAGAGAGGACATCCCAACTGATGGCATCCTATCTTTGCATTACGTCACATCAAACTTCATTTAGGAAAACAAAAGCTTTTAAGTGTTGTGATTCTCAGTGGGGTTTTGATGACCATAAGAGTTCTGACAGATAGCAAGGCAATTTAGTATAGATTTCTTATTTCATTTTGAAGCTGCACAATGAAGTTGTGCCTTTCAAGGTACTGAGTATGATTTTTTAATACCAGACTCAGTGCTTCCTAATAGCTAAAGTTTTCTTCTTGTCTCTGTCAAGAAAGGTATTGGTACTAGTGTTTTCAGGATATAAAAAATACCTTTTAAAAATATCCAAATCTAATCAATTAGTTTCTTAAAGTAATTGGAAAGTAGAATTTCCCAAGAAACATAAATATTCCAACATCCTGAAGTTTGTTTTCAGTCATAATACATACTTAAAAGACAACCTTTTGCCATTTATAAAAGAATGAAAACTGGGGGCTGGTTTCACTTCTATTTCATTTTATACAACACAAGAAATTTCTCCAGTCACATCAAAATAATTTACTATTTAATACTTAAAAGTATCTTACTTAGAATTTTGAAAAATATAAACTGAATTATTAACTCACAGTTGTTCTAATAGAACATGTTCATACTTTTATTTAAACAAGGCTGCATTTTCCAGAACCTGCGAGTGATGAAAGCCCACATCCCCATGCCACTCAAAATCTCTCTTATACAATATGTAGACATGTGCTTGTTCAACTTCTCCTTCACAGAAGCACTGGAACGTGCAGAACCCTACTAATCAATTTACTTGGCAAATCATAAAGAAAAATATTACAAGCAACATCATCTCATAGAGACAAAACCACAACTGAGCTTCCTTAGAGTCAAATTAAAACTAATCCGAAATCAGGCAGTGTTTTTCAACATAAGCAGGCTACCTAGTCAAGCTCAAGATGCCACATAAGAGAGACACAGTGGAATCAAAACTGCCATTCAATAACTGTTTTGTGTATAACTATCCCTTAATAAGCACTTACATATTTATTATGAACTTCTAAAACTTCAGTCAATGTGTTAGTAAAAACGTCATTTAAAAATAACAAGATTGATACTGAGTCCATGTTTCCCTTTCCACTGAAAGGTTTACTGTCAGAGTTACGTGTGGATTAGCATTTATGGCATTTCTTCAAGAAAACAACAGTATAACAGAAAAAAAAAACCTGCCCATAAGAAGCACTTTTGCTGAAAAATGTATTCCAACTATTAACCCATGCAACACATGAAAAGTGCGTGGTTTTACTGATGTTTAGAATAATTATTTTGAAAAAAATCAATTTAAAGAAAAGTATCATTTTCCAGTCTGCATTTCCATATAGGTAAAATTAGTCCTCAGTTCCTTCAAATCTGCAATGAAACATAGAAGTGAAAAAAAAACCTGGATAAATTTTTGTAATACTTTTTTACATTAAAATAATTAGCAAATTTTGGAGTTTTTCAGTAGATGTCAAATCCATTTTGAATTTAAAGCTTTTTTAATAAAGAGTATCAACATTTTGTTAATCATAAACCATGTAGTGGATGCTTCCCAAACTTACAATTACCCTGAAATGAGAATGAAAATCTGAGGTTTGGTGTGGTTTGTTTTTGTTGGATGTTTATGCTACATGGTAATACTAACTTAAAATGTGTTCCTTGGAAATCTACTGTATTCATAAGCACTTTCATTATCCCAAAGAATATCTGTCCTAAACATACATTAAATGTATATAAGGCACAAATTTTTTATAGAGTAAGAAAAAATAAAAAAACATAGATTCAAATCAGCTGAATTAATTAAGTAACCCCTCTAAGAAAATATAATACCAAGTCTTAACGAAGTAAAATCATAAACCTAAGCTTCCAGCTTCCCCCTGATGTAGTGTGGTATGCCTTTGCATTTAAAAGATAAATTAGTAGACTAATAGTCAACATAACTTTATTTCAAGTTATCATAAGTACAACATAGCAACTTACTGGGTTTCTGTTTAGTGGCTGTCTTCAGGGTTTGGGTTTTTTATAAAATCCTTGGGTAGAGATCAACTACTAAGCAACTCCTTGGGACATATCTAGAAACAATGTAGATGGTACAGGCATTTCTCTTGTTACCCAAACCAGGTAAACAATTTTCTCCTATAGAATTGAGCAAAAAAAAAATATTTGAGCTTTGCTTTCCTTCATGTTCATGGAATACACAGGTATTACATCTTCTGACCTTAGTTTTGTCTAAAACAAAGAAATATAACATGAAAAATCTCAGGGAATGCTGTCATTGCTGCTATGACCAGAGAGTTGCAAAGGCATCTAAGAGTCTGGAATTATGGATGCAGTCACATTATTGCTTACATAGGCTGACACAAACAACAGAAAACACCTCTTTATATAACAGTTCAGTAGCAGAAACACCTGTGGAGAAGATATAATGTGTAGTACTGTTTCCCTCAGCAGCCAAAGCTGTTTGAACCAACAGCTCTTAAATCTGTGCAGACTGCCATAACCAGCACACAGTGAGGAGCTCTAATTAGAGGGAGATGAATGAGAAAGGTAAGTTTTTGAAGCAGGTCAAAATCTTTCCAGACACTGAGAAGTGAAAGAGCCAGAAGCAGAAAAAGAAACAGTATTCCTGTGCAGGAACCAGAGCACTCAGCTGGGAGTGGTGGTACCACCTGGTGCTGATGACATTTTACTATATCATACACTTAAAAGGTAACAATAAAGTAGGGTTTGGAGTTTTTTTAAGTCTCCCAGATCAACTCGCATCCACACTGCGCATGCACATACCTTTTCATTGGCCATTTATTCTAACATGTAGTAGGAAATGCTATTAAACTGCTGCATCAGTGAAGAACTACACTTTCCAATTTCCCAGAAGAAATGTAATGCCTATCCTGAAAGAAGTTCTGCAGTTACAGTTATAAACATGGCAAGAAACAGGCAACATAATGGTGCCTTGATGCTGAAAGCTGTTTTCTTACTTCAGAACAATGACACTGAAGTGTCTTCTCTGCTTAATGACTGGCTTATTAGAAGCAGCATCTTCAAAACTTCCTCAGTTTTTCTTTGCAAAAACAGATTGCAGACCAAAAAAAACTGGTGTGCCAGAGGTTTGTATACATTTAAATGTCACTTCTTTTTAAGCAACATGAATGTTGTCATAAGCAAGAACTAGTTCTTAAAATCTTGTCCTCCTAAATTTCCTATAATTTTACTCTATCAAGCTGTAAAAAATACTGGGTAAACTTAGATTTTTAGAGCCTATCGTCACTACTTTGTTATTTCAAAATAAAGCTAAGACCTCCCTTAAAAAAACAATACAACTTATCTACATTTTTCTAAAAATAGCTTATTTTCATTTAAATATCATCTTCATGTACTAGAAACACTAATTAAACCCACAGACATTCCAGAATATCAAATTTATGATTGCATAACAGAAACATACCTGCAGTCTGTATTCCTGTAACTTTAGAGTTCAAAACACTTCGTTATATGAAATAAACTCATACAGCTTTGAAAGTTTACAGTATCCGTGATACTTTAAAATTAACTTAGGACAGTATTCTAGTCTTATTGTTATACACTCATATCAAAACAAAAATATATCAACATCAATGTCTCTTACCAGAAACTTTATATATTATTTACAACTCCTAAGACAACACCTAACAGGATTTATATTTGTGTGCTCAATGACTCTGCTCTGCATACCCTGCACGAACATTTTCAAATGTGATTTATGTCAGGGATTTTTAATCATCTGAAGTACTGTCTGCCTTCCACGTTCCCAAATAAACAAAGAGTACAGTTAAAACATTGGCTGCTCATAAGCACTCATCTCCATTCATTTAACAATATGCTGTTACTGACAACAGAAGGGAGAAATGTTTTTGCACACAGTGACCAGCTGGATTACAAAGCTACAGCACAGTCTGCCCCTAGCCAGAAATGGTAGGTGCTGGCTTTGGTCTTGAGTGCAGAAAAAGGCTCAACAAAATTCATTTATCCACACATAAAAAGCACTCAGTATGGCAGAGATTAATTTCCATTCCTTGTTCTGACTTTGCTTTACTGTCAAGTATACCAGGGAAACTAAGCCCAGGCTTCAGCGATTTCCCCACTCTAGTTAACTTACTTCCTTAAAAAAAACCTTCATAGAAGACAATTTCTTTCTTTTGGTCATTTTCCTCTACTATCCACAGTATTATACACACAATAATCTGTCCTGAGGGCTCAACACCAGCCAAGCTATCACTATGGACATCAGCTCTCAGTAATACATATAGTTGCATGAAAATACATATCTCATACATAAGAGGAATGTAGTTTTTTAACAGGTGTGAGGGACTTTGTGTTTCTGATCCTAACATTCTAAGATCCTTATCTAAGTAATCTTATTTTCAGAAGTACAAAGCCTTCCCATTACCTTTGATATAACTCAATGAGAGTTAGTTGTGATGTTGTCATGTTCTGAATGTGAAGTCCACTTTTTCAGTGCTACTTATCCAAAATTAATGCAATTAAGATATTGAGAGCCTAGTGATTTTTTAGATCACTTATAAACTCTCAAAGCAGTGACAAATGTTCACTTCTCAGTTCACTCCAAATGGTAGATATATATCTAGTAAACAGCAACAATTCTACAAATGTTTCTAAAACCTTTTTATATTATAGATACAGAACAAATCTTATTTATGTCTAAAGTTGTTAATTCACTTACAAGTTACATTGAATTTTATAGATGCAGAAGGTTACACATTCTCAACATAAAATCCTCTTTGATTACAGAAATTAATGAATAAATGTGAATCACAAACCTTACACTAATGGGAAATCTCACTGTTTCTCAAAAGACTGACTTGTTTCCACAGATGTCACATCCACAATAAAGTACCCTGATACTTTCAGCAAATATGACAATAAAAGGGATTTGAGACTTGTAAACAGTAGAGGACAACAAGCCAAATTAGCAGAGATTATACCCTCACATAAAGACAGCAGATGCTTCACTAGGCTTTTTAAAGGAGTTATAGCCCTGTAGAAACATAAGACACATTTATTTGCATGACATTCATCCAACCTGCCTTGGTTACATCCTACTGCTTGGTGAAAGGAAAGAACTGTGTGTATTTGGATAATTCATGCTAAGTTATAATAATAAGTTTTGTAGTAGCATTCTGTCTTTAAAGTGATAAAAGCAAAGCTATCAGTTTAAATTAATTTAAATTACGGGTGTCCAAAACTTTTCTTTTTGATGTGTAGACAGTGTAATACAGCAGGCAGGTTCCAAGCATTAACTGCCCCATCACTACTTCCCTCTAATCCACACACTGCATTCTTGAAATTTGATCTTGCCTGCCTTTAACTGCAACCTCACACCTTCTTTTAAAGTAAAATCTCCTGTTACCCCTTATTTTAGTTTTACGGTATTTTCTTCATTACTCAGTAAAGGAAGAAATAGTATGTTTTGCCAACCACTGAGAAAAATTTAAAAAAAAAAACCAGCCAGCACGGGACTGCACATTCAGCTACTGCATCTTGGCCTAAGCTTTCTATAAAACACTAATCATCTGAAAACATTACCTACCTTGCTGAATACTATTTCCAACATTGCATTAAAAGCATTGGCAGACTATCTATTATGTCTACCAAAATCAAATGAAAAAATATACCTGTTTTTCCACAGCTCATGTTTTACATTCATAGTCATCATTTCGTATCAGAAGAGAAGCAATAACGCACTACGAATGTGCACTATCCGTTAACAGCGATTTTTCCTGCCCATTTTGCTTCTTCTATCTTGGATCCTACTCAGTCTTCATCTTGCATTTTTCTACAACCAGGAACAGAGACTGAACTTTCAGTTTTCTTTAGTCTACACACAGGTCAAGAATATTTTGTCCCTTTTGTAAATAACAGGATCCTATTTGAGGTAACATTTAAGTAAATACTGCCCAAACTCTCTCCCTCTCCTAGATTATAAATGCCTTCCAATGCATTTTGGGAGATACTTTATAGAGCATAAAAAGTAAAAGTAAACCGAACGGCTTCATCACATTAATTTAACAACAGCACAGCAACCATTTAACAAATGCTGTTCTAGAATAAGCAAGAAAGCTTTTAAAAAAGCTTGAACTGTTGTCCTCTAAGAAGGTTAAAAAAAAAAAATCAAAAAACCGAAAACGCAACACCACAACCACCACAGGAGATTTCTACGATTCAGGGGAAAGACTAAGAAGCCAAAATACAAAATACAGTCCAGTTACCAACTTTCCTTTCTTTTCTTCAGTTTGTTGGTTTGGGTTTGGTTTTTTGTTTTTTTTTTGGGGGGGGGAGGCGGAGGAGGAGGGAGAAGAGTAGTGAAACTTAGTGAAAACAAACTCAAATGTTCATTTATTACAAAGTTTCTGAACTTAATTCCTTATTTTTATAGAACCACAGAGACACAGAATCTCATGGTTTGAAAAGACCTTTGTGATCCTCAGGTTCAGAAGTACTGGTCCATGACTAAACCATATCCCTAAGCACGTGTCTACTTGTCTTTTAAATTCCTCCACTTACCCAAGCAGCCCATTCCAGTGACTGATAACCCTTTCACTGAAGAAGTTTTCCCTAGTATCTGCTCTGAAACTCCCCTGGTACAACTTGACACCATCTCCTCTCAATTTGTTACTTTGGGAGAAGAAACCAACACAAACCTCACTACAACCTTCCCTATTCCTGCGGGCCACACCATTTCTGATACTGGCTAGAATGCCACTGGTCTTCTTGGCCACTTGGGCACACTGTTGGCTCACGTTTAGACAGCTGACAACCAATATGCTCAGGTCCATCTCCACCAGGCAGCTTTCCAACCACTCTTCCGCAAGCCTGTAGTTTTGCAGCAGGGTGTTGTGGCCCAAGTGCAGGAACCAGAACTTGGCCTTACTGAATATCATACCATTGGCCAAAGCTACACAACAGAGACGATCAGGAAAAGAGGTCTCAAATACACAGTAAACAGCACAAACATAAAAATTATAGAATATGTAAGTCTATCTACTCTGAATCAAGATGAAACAAGTAGTTCTGAGTGTATCGTTCTCAGGTATTATTTGAAAGCTGTTCCTAAAAGCCTACGGTAGCAGATATTTCAATGTATAAGTTTCACTGTCCAGGTATTTCTTACTATTTAATCTTCTTGTCTCTAATGTTTCCTCTTTTGCAACAACTACTCTCAAACTGATGTCTATATTTTATATGCCTATTTCAATCCATTTTATCTTTCCAGACTGATAAAAATTTGCCATGCTTTTGAAACTTCATACCAGTTCTGCTATTTTCCTTTGGATTGTAACTCTGTTGTACCCCTCAATATTGCTTTTTCAACATACGCATCTGACTTCAGATACAGCCTCACCAGTTGTCAACAGAGGGTAATAGTTATTTCTCATCTAATTTGTAATGTTTCTGTTAATAAAACTTTTGTCATACTTTCACGACTTAACTCATTTTCCTATCCTCTATTAACCCCACACCCAATTCTGCAGTATTTCTACATAGCTATTTCTGATTTTATATTTGAAGCATAGAATCACCAGGTAGGAAAAGATGTTTTGGATCAAACAGTCAAACCATTCCTATCTGCCACTAAAACATGTCCCTGAGCACCTTATCTACCCATCTTTTAAACACCTCCAGGGACGGTGACACAACCACCTCCCTGGGCAGCATCTGCCAGTGCCCAATGACGCTTTTCATGACTTTTTTTTTTCTTTTTTTTTTTATGTCCAGCCTGACCCTTCCCTGGCAGGTTATTCCCTCTCATCCTGTCACCTGTCACTAGGGAGAAGAAGCCAGCTCCCTCCTCTCCATAACCTCCTTTCAGGTAGTTGTAGAGAGCAATAAGGTCTCCTCTCAGCCTCCTCTTCTCCAGGCTAAACAACCCCAGCTCTCTCAGCCGCTCCTCATAGGGTCTGTCCTCCAGCCCCTTCATCAGCTTCGTTGCTCTTCTCTGGACTCACTCCAGAGCCTCAACATCCTTCTTGTGGTGAGGGGCCCAGAACTGAACACAGTACTCCAGCTGCGGTCTCACTAGTTCTGAGTACAGAGGGAGAATAACTTCCCTGGACCTGCTGGTCACACCATTTCCGATACAAGCCAGGATGCCATTGGCCCTCTTGGCCACCTGGGCACACTGCTGGCTCATGTTCAGTCAGCTGTCAACCAACACCCCCAGGTCCTTCTCCTCCAGGCAGTTTTCTAGACAGACTTCTCCTAGTCTGTAGCTCTGCCTAGGGTTGTTGTGCCCTAAGTGCAGGACCTGGCACTTGCTGTAGTTATGTTGCATGTGTTATATTTAGTATTTCTATCACACTTCATTTTGCTCATTCCAGATTACCATTCCAGTTTAACAATACTTTTTAATGATAAACCTTCCTTACAACTTCTCCTTTGCTTAGCTGCCTCCACTGGTTTTTTTTATATGCACCCTTTTCCATGAAATATATGTAACCCAAGAAAACGTGAGCTACTCTGTCAAGTTACACAGGAAACTACTAATAATTATTCTTTGAGTAATGCCGTTCATTTGGCAAAGCATTATAAAAATTTAAGTGAGAATTTCCTGTTTTACTTATGATAATGTACAGACTGGCATTAGAAATGAGATGATGTAGGTCACCAAAGCAGCTCTCAAACCAGGAAACAGAGAAACCTGAAATGACACAGGAGAAGAAGAGGACAGCATGACAAGCTTTCAGATTATCACAGGATCCTTGGGACAAAGAGGTCAAGAAGAATTTAGTCACAAACTAATGCTTAGGTTGCACTTAACTCCATAAGTGTTCCTTGCCTGCTACGTTCCTACTGTGTACTGTTACTACAGCTACATAGAATGTTTGGTCATAGCCTTTCTAAAGTGATTCCTTCAGCCTTAACTGTTCATTCGTAAGTTCCCTCAATTTCACTGGATAAGCTTTTTCCAAGAAAGACCTTGGGGTTTATTTCACATGAGCTAAAACTAGTTTTCCATACCGCCATTTCTGCGTAATGTAACTTTCATCCTCCTTCTTTCATGCCATGCTGTATGTGTTATATTAACACTCTAAACCATTTAGAATATGTTCCAAATACATTACTAAACCACCTAGTCACACAAAACCCTGTCTTTTTAAATAATTGAGTTATTCTAAGTGACCAGTGAGGTCCAGTGTATGTTTTAAAGTTGCTTTTACTCAGAATTAAACTCTTTCATGAGTTTTAAGTAACATAAGCAATACAAAAATCATTACAGGCAAAGTAAACTAGAAGTATGAATCCTGCTGCTGACTATAATGAAATCCATTTCAGCCTTCAAATTGCTAAAGGATCAAAATTATATAATTACTCATATTAAAACACAATTATCTTTTCATGTTACTATTAAAATGAAGCTAACTGATAAAAACAGAATTCAAGTTGTTATACTCACAAAATATTAATATAAAAACTACTTAGAGTCACGTTACATCAGAAATTAATACTGTGTTTGATAGCTTCCCATAAAGAACTCGTGAAATATTCCTTACATCAAAATAATAATCACAATTCTTTCAAAAAATATCTGGCAACAATAATTCTTGAATCCATATGGAGAAACATCATCCTGCCAAGTTGGATGGTGAAATTTGGCCTTTATTAATCACAGTATATATCTGTACTTTCTCCTATGAAGTTTAAGTAGAAGAAAAGAATTGTCAGAGAAAGGGTGTCTCTAAATATGACTATTATGAAATAATTAGAGGTATGTGCACAATATTTGGTTCTCTCTTTTTATATTACTTTTGTTGTCAATAATTAGCTCAATACCAGTCTTTTAAGTCATGTTTTGTAATATATATTCTCATTAGTAAGATTCTACAGTAAATAGTCTCCATTAACCAGAAGCAGCAATGGACTAAGGGAAAGTATCTCCCTTCTTTCCCATACAGACAATCCACAAAACACTTTTCAAAGATTTAATCTTGAGAAACAAGTACACAACAATCAGATTGAGAAGGGGAAGAGACCTAAGAGAATCCCTTTCATACAATCATGAAATAATACCCATTGTTATGTGGGAAAGGGGAGGGAACATGGGAGAAAAGAACTGCATATTGATGAAATTTACTCCATAATTTATTTCCATGTAATAATTCCCTGAAAAGTCAGAGTTGTACATAATTTAAACCATTCCATTCTGACTTTTCACCCAGCTGGGAAAAAAAAAATAACAGATCACTTGATGCCCAGTTTCACTTCAGTGTGATTTAAGTATCTCTTGAAGCAAGTATTTGACAAGTAACACAATCACTCACTACAAATAATATTGCATCTATTATTCCCATCATAATAAAGAGTCTGCATAAACTATTAAGAATATGAAGTCATGTATGTGTCCAATCATTACAGAAATGAAACATGTTTGTGTTTTAGACTAAAATGCTGGGCATCCAATCCAGCAAGCTCTTCCTAACTAGAAATTCAGCTGAATTTTGCAAGCATTGCTTACATAGCCAGGGGAATACCAGCCCAAGAGTAGATTTGATTAGAGATGTTGAAACATCTCAAAAATTGTGTTGGGATAGTGATTTCCATCCCAACAATCCAAATGAGCAGTACTGACACTTAGTATCACATTGCAGTTGAGAAACTCTGTTTTGCATTACACTTCCACCTATGGCATTTTAAACAGACACACACCCTCACTCCTGCCCTCAACTTCCCAGGCAACTTTTAATGTACGGATCAAGTTCTTCAAAGAGGTGTCAAGTAAGATATAGGCCTTTATACACAAAGTAGCCCAAAACTAGACCAAGTATTTTCATAGAACCATAAAATCATTAAGGTTGCAAAAAGACCTCTAAGATCATCATATCCAAAAGGCAGCCCAACATCACAATGCATAATAAATCATGTTCCAAAATGCCACATCTACATGTTTTTTGAACATCTGTAGGGACACTGACTACACCATTTCCCTGGGCAGCCTTTTCTAGTGCTTCAGAATCATAGAATCACCAGGTTGGAAGAGACCCATTGGATCATCGAGTCCAACCATTCCTATCAAACACTAAAACATGTCCCTCAGGACCTCCTCTACCCATGTCATGAACACCTCCAGGGAAGGTGAATCAACCACCTTCCTGGGCAATCTATTCCAATGCCCAATGACCCTTTCCATGAAAAACTTCCTCCTAATGTCTAGCCCAAATCTCCCCTGGCGGAGCTTGAGGCCATTCCCTCTTGTCCTGTCCCCTGTCACTTGGGAGAAGAAGCCAGCTCCCTCCTCTCTACAACCTCCTTTCAGGAGGCTCTGGAGCAAGTCCAGAGAAGAGCAACAAAGCTGGTGAAGGGGCTGCAGAACAGACCCTATGAGGAATGGCTGAGAGAGCTGGGGTTGTTTAGCCTGGAGAAGAGGAGGCTGAGGGGAGACCTCATTGCTCTCTACAACTACCTGAAAGGAGTCTGCAGAGAGGAAGGAGCTGGCCTCTTCTCCCAAGTGACAGGGGACAGGACAAGAGAGAATAGCCTCAAGCTCCACCAGGGGAGATTTAGGCTGGACATTAGGAGGAAGTTTTTCATGGAAAGGGTCATTGGACATTGGAACAGGCTGCTCAGGGAGGTGGTTAATTCACCTTCGCTGGAGGTGTTTAAGGCACGGGTAGATGAGGTGCTGAGGGACATGGTTTAGTGTTTGATAGGAATGGTTGGACTCAATGATCCGATGGGTCTCTTCCAACCTGGTGATTCTATGATAAAGATAGAGAGAAATAATAAAAAAGACAAAATACTTCAGAAAGTACTATTCTTCCTTGTTTATTATGGAATCATTTTGACACCCAGCTCATTTTTTACCACTAAATTTGTTCTTAAATTTTTGATATTTTTAAATTTTTTTTTTGTTCTGCTCTACGGTAGGGTAGGTTCTTGAAAAGCCTCCTTCATATTGCTTTAAACGGTATTGTAACATAGGCTTAGTTACCATGCTTTATAAACACTACATGCTGTATGGTGCATCTGATGCGTCAAGTCCAGTCACACATACATCTCGCATGAGGAATTAAACACACATTTTTGAGCGGACATCTATTCTTGCCAAACAATTCAGAAATAACACTAAATCGTTTAAACAGACAGAACTCTGGACTGAATTCAAGAAAAGCTGCAAGATGTTAAAAAAATACCTCAACAGAGCTGCCTTTTCCAGACAAAGAGCCTTTTTTTTCCCTCTTGGCACAGGGATTTGGGATCAGAGCCAAGGTGCTACTTATCAGCTGTTTGACATCAGGGGAGGACTGCGTGCGTCAGTGGACCCAGTAGGGACCCCTGGCTTATGGCAATGCACCATGTGGTTCTTATCTTATCAGCTTGCAGGGTCTGGCACTTAAACTGCTGCAGTGTGAAAAGAAAAGTGGAAAAAAAAAAAGTGGGGGAAGGAAGGAAGGTGTGTGTGACTGGGAGGGAGGAGGTGCGGACTTGTGAGCCAAACTGGACTACAGAACAGAACTCAGATTATACTTCGGCCTACTGTGCTGTGTATGAGTTGCAGACAATCCTAATGGAGATTTCTCCTGCTTTCCCCATATGCTCATAGGAAAGAGGACCTACTTCTTCTCACTGAGTTTTGGAGAAGGCAGAATAACGAGTGCATCAGAGGCACAATGCTCCCCTTTCACATACAGCTGATAGAGGAGGTTGCCAGAAAAATGAGGAATATGATATAGTCATGAAAAGCTTACCAAGGTAAGCGCATCCTCCAGCAGATCTCTGAACCAGTGAAGTTTCTTATTGCAAACAAGATTTAAACAGGCTGAATTCTTTCTTCTAATGACAGCTTCAACAAGACTTATTTTAGCAAATTATTCTTGAGGACAAAGAAGACTTATGATACAGCACAAATGTGAACTTAAAACTTGATTACACAAATGAACTTTTCTATTTAGTACTTATAAAAACATTCACCCAGGAAGGCAATTATCAAGTAAAACATCTGCTTTCCAAGGCTTATTCCAACTGAAAATAATATAATTACTCAGAAAAATATTATTTGTCTTATCCTACCCTTCCTACACAATGTGCGTGAATCAGACAGCAAAAGAAAAAGTCATCTCTTTCAGGTTAATTCCTTTAAATTAAGCACTATTCTACCTCTAAAACTGCATCACAAGGTATAAATTACAAGGAAAAATGAGAAGCTGTTAAAGTATCTGTGGAAATTAGTGGTTTTGTACCCGTGACGCATCTTGACAATTATTTCTACATATTTCCCTACAAAAATTTTGCATCTTACACTGCAGTGAGCCAGACTAACATTAGTACAGAACAAAAGAGAGCTGCTGCACACTTGCACAGAAACCTTGTTTGCAAAGGATTCAGCAGAGCTCTGAAAACAAAGGTTCAGGACCAGACATCCAAAACAAAGATTCTAGTTTTGCTACTTCAAAACACTGGTTTGATAAACTGTATCATCAAAAAAATGTTATGATTTGCTGCATACCACCATCTCGTCCTTCAAGTTTCATTCCTCATCTTTTGTCAGCTTCTTGAACCACAATAATACTGTGTAGTCTGTGGGACAATTGTTCACCTGAAGAGGTGATATGCTTTTATAGTTAAATCGCACGAGCATAAATAAAGAATTAAATAAAAACACATTCTAAGCCTTTGTCAACATTGAAAGTAGGAAAATAAAATCTGTTCTGTGAGTTTAGTGCATTCTTGGAAATTTTCCAGTAGAAGTAGTACACTTTCCTCTCCAGATACAACCTGACTATTTATTAGGTAAATACCAATAATGTATTCTAACATAAACACAAAATAAAAATTTATGATTGAAGATTCTGACATTTAAACATTGTCTATAGACTGTAATAGTACTAGCTGGCTATAAAAATCTATGAAATTATGTCATCGTGAGATTGTTTTCCCAAATCCGATTTTTATAATTATGACTTATTTTTCTGTTTTCTTATGTGTTACTTTTTTTCCTGGTCAAATAGGTTGTTACTTTATCAGGGTTAGGAGACAAATAGAATCAGAAACCTGAAGAGAAACATCGCCTTTGGACACTACTCTACAGTCCAACTTTACTAATGGATTTCAACACTTGGTTGAAGTCACTGCTCTGCTCATGTCAAAGGCCTGTACACAGGAACTGCGATACAGATTCAGTGGCTTGCAGAGTATGCAGTTTCCCCTTGAGTTAATTGATAATTATAGAAGTTATGGACAGTGATCAAAGATTACTTCATGTAGAATCACGTTGTCTCCATGTGTCACTTGACTTACAGAAGGTGATGTTTCTTACATTGTGTTTGTTCAAGAAAAGGTATTGTACTTTAAGTAGAAAACACAACTGACAAATGAATTGTAAGTGTAGTTACAGATTCATGATACACATACATAAACACTGGATGTGATGCTTCATTAGCCAAGAAAAACAGACACACATGAAAAAAATAACGTGCATCATCTTTGAAGACCATATCTGTCACATTATATGGCTCTACAGAAAAAAAGGGTCTAACTTGTATCTGCAATTTTGCAACTCCTCTTCTTCCTCCTTTGTTTTTTTGGAAGGAGATAATCTTCAAGGTCTCAGTGCAAATACACAATACCAAATCATTTTACATAATTCAACTGAAGCATCAGATTTAGACTTAAGTTATACACAAATTCTTTGCCAGCTGTTGTTAACACAATTAAATCACATCTAAACAACGAGTATATATACAATGAACTATTCAAGTGTGGCTTTCTTCAAATATGAAAACTAATTTTTTTATTATTTTTTTTAGAAGAATGAAAATTCCAAGCTACATCCAATTAACTCAAGGACTAAAGTCATGCTTGAATAACAATTTTCCTTGCCCCTAAAGATCTGCAGAACTAACATAGGTTTGAAGAATGAACCAGATTACACTCCTTGCATATTCTTGTTCAATTTTTTCTTATTTAAACTGTATTTAAATTCTAATTAATGCAAATGTTGTCATGTCTACAAAAGATTTGATGACACAGCTGGCACAACCTCACTCACCAAGCTTTTCGTTTGCATTGTGACAACTTACAGAGAAGAACCTTATTTTTCTTTGCAGCATCAGATTTTAACTTACTGTCAGACACAAAGAAGTGGGCTTAAGAATTTTGCTGGTTTTGTTTAAAGATTTACTTTAAGTTGTGTTCATAATCTCATGGATTTTTTTTTTTTTTGGCTTCTTCTTGTTTGGGGGGGAGAAAAAAAGAGAAAAGAAAATAAGGAGGGAGGAGAAGAAAAAAGTATCTTTATTTTCCAGAAAATAATAAAACCAATAGAATTCAAGTTGTTTACAGAGAAAGCGTAAGTGTTCATATAACAAATCAAGTAGTTCATCCATCCTCTCCCTATTTTTTCCCAGAATGACATAAGAGCAGTTATAATTTTTTTTTTAAGAGAGCTCAGTGCAATGCTGGATGTCTGGATCCAGACACTGAACTGATCATGGAGGCAACCTCAAATACCCTTAGACACTCCATACTATGGCTAGATCCCTTTTCAACTGAATAAATTTACTTCTGCCATCACAACTCTACCACAGAGGAAGAAATTCTGATGGCACGTTGGTCTAAACATCAAATAAAAGAATTAAAAAATCTGGCTCTCTTGATAAGACTGTGACCTGCCAGAATCACACACATGACATTACTGGAAAGGCACAGTACAGCTAGCAAGCTTTTCCAACATGGTCAATCCTTCAACAAAACTACTTGTAGCTCCAGTCCTCTTCAAGGAGGAGCTACAACAATTAAACAATTAAAAAATCGAAGCTGGCAGAGAAAGCATATTTACTTTTTTAAGGTATGAAAACATGTTTCATTTCTGATTTGAATACAGATCAGTTAAAGATGTTAAATTAATTTCTTTGAAATTTTAAACAAAACAAAAATGAATAAGGATTATTCCATATTCTTTGTTACTGAAACAAAACAGAAATTACAGATGAGTAGCTATGGAATTCATTCTTACATTTAAATGACATTCTACATAAGGAGTGGAACAGAGAGCAGAAGCAGGTTATATAGTCAGTCATTAAGGTTTTACGCAACAAAGTCAAACTTCAAGGTCAAAAAGAGGAACAGTTCTTTGGTAACCAATAAAGTGAGAATAAAAAAAAAAAAATTCCTAATTCTTGTGTCTGACTATGGAACACTGCTTCACTCGATACACTTTTTTATATCTGTAAAACGGATATAATTATTTTCATTCAAATTTTGTCTTCTCTTATGTGGTATTTCTCCTTATGTATTTAGTATAATAAAGTCAATAGGATCTCTTCATGTGCTTAAATAGTATTGCAATTGTGGTCAGCAAGAAAAAGAAGGATATCTGTCTGTACTCTGCATAAGCCAAACATCCTATTAACATCATATTTAGCACAGTGTGCCCTTGATCTTAACCACAGCTGCTAAAAATACTATAATAATAGAAAAAAAACACAAACAACCCTGCCAATGATCATTCTTTTATAGGCCCTTCTATTGATTCCTCTACTTTCGATGCCTGTTTCCTCTAGTTTTCAAATGACTGTACAAACAGTGGCTGAAATTAAGGCTCCCAACATCCATCTGTGCGTTTCCCGAACTCTTGTCTCTCCTTAAATAAATTCCATCAGGCTTTAAAGCAAGACTACTTTTTGACATTCCGAATTAATTTAGTTCAACAGCTTTATGTATATAAATAGGAAAGCATTAAGAAACCAAAACTGCACAAAGAAAATAAGTCAGAAGTAAAAGAATTGTGTGAGCTCAAATAGACAAAACAAAGGATTAACATATCCTAACTAATGAAGTGCTATGAGAAAGTTAACAACCCCATGTAGAATGAATTGTTATCTTATCTAAAGATAAAATGTGTCCACAGCTAGAAGAATGATTCAGTACAGACTGAAGGATAAAAATTGTCCCTTAAGCATATGAAATTTCTTAAAATACTCCTTCGCATAAGAGGATTCAAAAGACTATAGCACAAAAAGTATGCATTTGGGTAAACATCATCTCAAGAAACCTAAATTGTGATCAAAATACATTAAGAGAACAACGTTAAAAAAAACTGAAATACGATTTGTGTGTGTGCTCTCCTTAAAACTAATGCAGGTTTGGGTTTTTCTGTCTGGTTTCTGGTCTTCATTTTTTACCAACATGGACATTAGTCAGCTTTTGCAAGACTAACAGCTGAAGGGTTGTTAAAAAACAAAACAAAAAAACCCAAAAAAAGCCCAAACTTCTTTGTGCATAGAAAGAATTCAGAATCTATTATGACCAACTTGTACTTGTTTTTAAATATCAATTATGTTAAAACATCCAAGATATGGAACTCAAGAACGTTTTGCCCTTCATGCACGCCATCATGGAAAATGCCACAGAAGCAGAGAGTCTCCTGTGCTATTATTTTAGCAAGTCTGACAGCATGAAAGTCTGCAGAAACATAAACTTTAAATAAAGCAGCATTTTAAAAAGGTCTTTTATGTAGACTCAGTAGTATCTATATAATCTTAAGTTTTTATCTTCATTGAGCTAGGAAGACTGCCTCACAAGATATTAGTATGGGTAATTAAGCATATTATGAGGTACATATGGATGCAGTGAACCTTCTCCCTATCGCGTTTTACACAAAATGTTTATTCCTCCACAAATTCAGTAAAACAACCCAGAAGGATTACTTTCAATTAAAAAAACACCATAGACCTTTGAGACCTCACCTGGAGTATTGCATCGAGTTCTGGAACCCTCAATATAAGAAGGATATGGACTCTTGGAATGTGTCCAAAGGAGGGCTACAAAGATGATGAGAGGGCTAGAGCACCTCCCATGTGAGGACAGGCTGAGAGAGTTGGTCTTGTTCAGCCTGGAAAGGAGAAGGCTCTGGTGAGACCTCTTAATGAACTTCTAGTACCTGAAGGGGCTACCAGAAAGTTGAGGAGAGACATTTTACAAAGGGATGTAATGACAGGACAAGGGGCAATGGCTACAAATTGGAGAGGGGAAGATTTAGACTGAACATAAGGACGTAATTCTTCATATTGAGGGTAGTGAAACACTGGAACAGGTTTCCCAGGGAAGCTGTGGACGTGCCCTCCCTAGAAGTGTTCAAGGTCAGGTTGGATGGGTCCTCAAGTAGACTGGTCTAGTGGAAGGTGTCCCTGCCCACGGAACTAGATGACCTTTGAAGTCTTTTTCAACCCAAACCAATCTATGATTCTATGTTCACAATTACGAACATTGCTTTTAGTTCTAACTAACATCAAATTACAGATTTTTCTTACCACCCATTTCCACTTTCTTGCAGAGGAATAGAGTTTATAAGGTTAAAAACTCAAACTAAACATCTTCCTTCAAGACAAGTTTAAAAGGGCTGAAAGAGCATTCATACCAAAAACATTAGCTGTTAAGCATTCTGATAACTCATTTCTTCCACCTCAACAAAATCTCTCCAAAAACCAAATAAAGCTGTTTTTACTTCACTACTGTCAAGTAAGAGATACAGTTCCAGACGTAGCACTGTATTACCTGACTTTGCATTGCATGTCCAATTTATAGTTTTCAAATTTAGACCTTGTGCACCATAGAAAGTTTGGCCAAAAAAAAAAAAAAATCACCTAGACTCTTTCTAGCAACCAAAGCACTGCAGCAGAACATTCCCAGCCAGCAGTCTTCATAACATCAGGTCAGCTCAGCTGAAGAGATCTGGCTCTGTTTGTGAGCACTCCTTCACCCCATGCACTGCCAGCTAACATTCCCTTTTAGTGAAAACTTTCCCAGGACAGCTAAAGCTGATGCAGCACAGCGCAGAAGTTGCTTATACTTCTCAGAGGGAACTGTACTCATAACCAAATTCCACAAAGCTCTATTTCAACCTGTTACGTTTTCATTTCATTTTTCCTCAATATGGAAAACATGATGACATACAGAAAACAACAAACTCGCAAAGAAAAGTCTCTAGATGTAAACATTCTCTATGCAGAGGGAGATTAACAAGCTGTATTTCATTATTAAAGCAACTCTATTAATTGCACTGAGTCCCATACTGCAGGAACAATGGCTCTACCTGGTTCTTAAGAGAAGTTAGTGACAGGCTGATCTGGTACCATTTTTCTGACATATTTATTTACAGGTTTTTGCCCAGAAGCTCCAGGCTAGCTACGGTGCATCATCCAGTACTGCATGCCCACACTGATAATACTATCATAATTCAAAATGATACCGAGATTCTCACTTGAGGGATAAAGTACAGAGTTAAAATTTACTCATTTACCTTCCTGAAATATATGCAGGGACTGTACTGTTCAGACTGATCTCTGGATTGACAGTTTGAGGTTGATCCAGAACACTCATTTCTGCGAGACCACTTTGCCTGCTCATCACTGAAGAGTTTTACTGACACAGGTACATGAACGTTCCGAGTGCTAGTACTCCAGGAAAAGACTTCAGTTTGTTCATAAACCTGTCAGCAGATCTGCCAGCAAAATCTAACCGTTTTTCAGACTCCAACTTTTGAGTGGGGAGGCACATGAGATGATACTCACAGAAAATATTTTTTGCTCAAAAAAAATGTTTTCCATGTTAAAGCCTAGAGCTCAAAACCTGCAAACATGTCAGCATGCGTCCAATTTTAAGTGCTACCAATTCAGTAGGCATATCCACATACATATCTAAGAAAAATTTAAGTTACTCCCACGCACAAATGTCTACAGCAGTACTGAAATTGTGAAAGGGATCAAAATTGTTGTATAAAGATGACTTTTTGTCTTCAAGTTTTAATACAAGAAATCTTGTAAACTTTTTTGAAAGTATTTTGAAAGTAGAGAACATAAGAAATTCACCTAGTGAAATCCAGCACAGAACTGCAATGTTGTAGTTTTGTAGTAATACCAGGGCTTCCATCTGGTTTTGTCTTCTGTAAGGCTGGTCCTTCCTACCCAGTCAGGCAGGGACAAGTAATCCAAAGCTGGGACAAGGAATGGCCATAAAGTTTTCTCTGAAAGTTATGTCTCCCCTTGCACTACAGCACTACCTCTCTGCTTCTGTACAAAACAAGATCTCATCTGCAAAAGGCTTTGAAGGGCATCAGCCTTCCATCCTAAAAAAAAACAAACTAACCCTTGGCCTTTCAGATCTGAAAGCTCTGGTGTTGCTCTCCAGTTAGTGGTTTGGGTTTTTTTTTAAGCTGAGTGACAAGCAGAAGCAATCAACACATCGTGCATGTTTCAAGTTGTTACCCCAGGTTCAAGTGTCTGTGATTTTTCCAAAGGGATTCCAAACCAAACCAGAACTGTTTGTATCTGGGAACAAACATTTGAAGAGTGTCCAGATGATCCTTTCGAATGTGTTGACAGCCTTGAGAAAGCAACATGTAATGACTGAAGTTGCAGCTCTGGTTAAGACAAATGGGTTCTGGGAGACAGATGCTGGTAATTGCTTGGGTCTCTCTGTAAGAACAGTCATGCAAGTGGCAAGACCCAGGAATCCCCCAAAGATTCACATAAACTTCTAATGGAAACTTCAGGGTGGTCACATCCTTGATTTCACATATCAAGTCATTTATCCATCTTAAAGTTACAGCCCTTTAAACAGCAGAAAATATGCTGTGCTAAGAAATCCTAGGCTGAAACGGGGATATCACATGACAAAAAAAAGTTAGTCTCGCATCTTACCAAATAATTCTTTAATATGCAAGCTATCAATATTTGCATGTGAAGTATGAGGAGGCATTTGAATTGAATTCAGGTCAAGTACTAGACAGAACTGCTCAGCAATTCCATATAATTCAATGGAAAGCATATGTACAAAATGACAACAGGATTCAACTTCAAAGACCCAGGATTTTACACAAGAGATAAACTTTAATTTTTTGGTTTTTAGGTTCACTGAGTGTGAAAATTACAGGACCTATATTTGATTCAAGTTAAGATGCCTTTAAAGGAAAGCAAAGCAACTCCATAAAATGATAAAAAGTCTGTTATACAAGGTCTGCTATACGAGAGATGAATTTTTAACTCTTCATATACCGAAAACCTAGCTAACTGCATACTTGGTACCATTTTGTCCTTTAGGGGTTATGCCACGTTAATTACTCTCAAACTAGATCCCATGTTTTCTCTTTCCTTTCCCATACACATGGGTTTTGCCCTCCACCCGTATCCCTGGTCTTCCCCTCTGCTGTTAACAGGTAAGCATCTACGATTACCTGTTGGTACAGGGCAAACAGCTTGGATAATAGGGAAATGTGAAAGAATTATTACAACAGAAAAACCTGGTAAGTGGAGAAAAGCAAACATACAACTCTGACACCACAGTCTGGCGTGGATCTGAAACACTAGAAACTAGAAGAGGCATCCAATATCTCTTCAGTAATCATTCATGTATGTAACACACTAAAGGGGCATCAAATGAAACACACCAATGATAATTGTTCATAAATGCAGCTCAATCACATATTATAAACTGTATTTTTCTGTGCAATTCTAAAAACTCTAAAGATGACAATACAACCCACTTGTCTGAGACTTATCTTAGCTGATCATCCTCATGATGACACAATTTAAGAAACCACAAGAAAGTGATCTCTGAATTCTGCCTTGTCAATTGCATCAATACTACAGAGAATATACCAAACAAGAATTTTAAGAGGCAAGTAGAATTAACTGATGTAATACAAGCAAAGGCCAGGTTCTTAGAAGCAGCAAAATGTGACCTACAGCTAACTTAACTTTAGCCAAGCTGTATGCTCTTGCTTTCTCAAACCCAAAACATTTAACGTAACTCAGATACTGCAAATGTTGTCTTTTATTCAAAACAGCTCAGCTTGAGCCTAAGCAATAATTTTAAATTTCAGGTGTAGGCTGACTTCAGCCTCAAACAAGGAACTAAAAGCTGCTTGTTAAAAATATGTACATTTATTCAATATTAAGCATATTTACTTAACTACACTCTGACACTTTTAGGCTCCTTTTAATCAAGCACCTGCTATACAAATGTCACCACTTGCATACAAAAAATTATCACCTACAGCATGTTAAGAGGCAAAGATTGTTCCTAAATAAAACTATGCTTGGTTTTATGCATTTTAATAATCGAGACTCAACATGAAAAAAACTTACATAGTTATACTTTGATTTCGTCTATACCTGACACCAATTCTGCAACAGCTTGCATTCTTAAAATCTCATTAATCAGTCCCACCAAACATCACTGATAATGCTGGCACAAAAAGAGTAAACATACTTTTTGGAAATTAAAATGATCATTAGCATGAAATTGAAAAAAAAAGTATTGTTTCTGTTACTATTTTGCAGATGTGCATTTCAGAAGTTATATCTTTAACAGGACAATGAAACAGCTTTAGCAAATACAAAGTCTGAGCCCACTTTGACAGCAGTGTTGTTCAAGTGTCTGACAAAAAATTACAGTGCAGCAAGATGATCACAGAAGCCACATTCTTAGTACAACCATTACTTCTTCAGTTCATTTTTTAATATAATAACTATGACCTCTAACTCACACATTAGCAACTTCGTTTTATCAGATTTTTACCTTCCCCAAAATATTCAGTCCCCGAATCCAGCAATGACTGTCCTGCATCTCATAGAAATAACCTTGTTCTGGAGCGTGTCCAGAGAAAAGCAACAAAGCTGATAAAAAGTCTTACAAGGATCGGCTGAGGGAACTGGGTTGTTTAGCCTAAAGAAGAGAAGGTTGAGGGGAGACTTTATTGCTCTCTACAACTACCTGAAAGGAGGTTGTAGAGACTAGGGAGCTAGTATGGCCTCAAACTCCACTAGGAGCGGTACAGACTAGAGTTCAGAAAAAAAAAATTTCACAGAAAGGGTCACTGGGCACTGGAACAGGCTGCCCAGGGAGGTGTTTGAGTTACCATCCCTGGAGGTGTTTAAAAGACGGGTAGAGGTGCTCAGCAACACGGTTTAGTGGTTGACAGGAGGGTTTGGACTTGATGATCCTGGAGGTCTTTTCCAACCTAGTGATTCTGTGATTCTGTTACGCACAGAAAAGAAAAATTAATAATACTTAGAAGGGCAAAGCTCATCCATTTTTACAAAGAACACACAGTGTGCACGTAGCCTATAGCACGCATGAATTGTACAACACTAGATTAGAAGGAAGGAGCAGTTCCAAAGTTCTAAAAATATTGGAAATTTCTCTACTAAACACATTAGAACTTTTCAGCTGACATTAAGCCTCCACATGTGCCTCAACAGGGCATAACAATAGCAGAGAGAATCTTGGAAACTATACATTTTTTGCTCTGATCCATAGATTTATATTACTATGATTAAACCCAGCCTCATACAGAAATACAACTAGTCCACATAACTTAGAAAGAACTGCCAATAGTTTTCAGAAATTGAGCATGAATGTTCTTTGAAGAATTATTTAAAACTTAAAACAAGATCTCAATTGAAGTTTTTGTTTATTGACACAAAAAGCAAAACTGTATTACAAAGAAATTGATTTAAAACGACATTAAAAACATCTCCTATCACATATTGCCAATATATGCATTCAAGTCTCTGGGTTCCAGTATTTTCTCCACTGTAATTGCCAGCATCAGTGGAACCTAAATCAGCAGAAGGAAGGCAATTCACCATAATTTAGGTGTGAGTGATGTCAGCAGCTGTTAGAGAGAAACAACAACCCTTCAGGCTTGCCTCATGTGAGGAAAAAGCCTTTCAATTAACATTTAAAATTAAAAGGTGCAGTATTATTTGATTAAAATAATCTGGCTATTTGGCTTCACTCCAGCTATAGTTTATTATAAAGTCCCCTTCTTGAAGCAGCCAATGGCTTTAGTTCATATGCATCTTTCTCACAGCAAAACACAGAAGCATTTAAAACACAATGAAATACAAAACTCGCAATTGGCAGGAAGATCGAGTGTTTTCAAAGTCTTTTGGGAGTGCTGAAATTATTTTCAACTCATTAGTTTGAAATTAGATCCCAAACTGACAATTCTTAGGATTACTCTTGTCAGAAAAAGCCTTTTTCAGTTAATTGTAATTTTCACTGTTCCAGACAAGTTTATCAAAATATTTGCAGCCATTGAAGACCAAACTTCAACATATCTAGCTCTGTTAATTTCAGAAATGGTAAAGGAAAGTATACTTGCCTTTTTTTTTTTTTTCTTTTAGAGGGGGGAACACACAGCAACAAAAAACTAAAAAGGAAAAAACCAAAACTAAAACACAAAACCACCAATACTGTCAAACTTAACAGTACCTCAAGTACTCAACTGAAGGATTAACAAATTGAGTTTTAGTTTCAAGGGAGATTTCCATTGTTGAAAATCCATTTTGCATTTGGTCAAGTTGGAAGGTTTTAAAAATTTACAATACGTACATTTATTTTTTCCAATAGTAATTCCTCATCTTACTCATCAAAAATGTAATAGAATTTTAGACTGTACTAGCATAGCATTATCATTTCTCAATACCTGATCTTGAGGTGCGAAACATGAAAACACCCTTTGATAAAACAGAAATGTGTAAAATGTGTAAGTAGCAGACTCCTAGCTACTCACTTTATACACATAAGTGTTTCCTGCATATACGACAGCTTTCCAAGTTTGTATCGTAGTCAAGTAAAATCTGAAACACTTGAACTGGTATCTCCCATATTACTTATTTTAGTAAGTATGAGGTTTAACATTCAACTCAAAGTTTTGCCTTAATTTTTAAAAAAAAAAAAAGTCACCATCATCATTCCCAGTCTTTCTTTTCCCTCAGAAAGCTGTATTAATGCAAATGCCCAAAATAATCATTCTCAAGCAGAAAAAAAGCCTGGGAATTGCTACCTAAGGAGCATTAAGTTTTAGAGGGCAATGAGTATTTATATGAGGAACTTTGAGTGGAAATGATGATGAAGCCTTAATTATAACATTTCTGTTAATAAAAATAGATTTGCTCTAGAGAAAAAAAAAAATCTGTTGCCACTTTTGACATCATTTTCCCATGAGATCCTGAGGAAGTTCTAAAGGCCAAACCACTCACTAGGATCAGCAAATCCAGATGTCACGTTCTGGTACCCATCAGAGATTTCAGCCTGATCATCAGAAGGGCTAGTTCACTTCCTATTTATGCTCATTCTCTGTTAAGAAAGTGAGTTTTAAAAGCCCAGAATTTTCAGAAGAGACATTCTGGTACAGAGAAATGTAAAATTTGTGGCTACATTTCACAACAGGGATCTAAATTATTTGTTTCCCCACTTGTAAAACGGTGGTTCAGCTAAGAGACTACAGTAATGAGGCTTGCCCAGAAAAACACACGTATAACAAACAAACAGACAGTTATGATCTTTACTGCTATTCACTTATTTTTAGAATATTTTGTTGGAACCCTTTCACACAGAGGAGTGGCTGTTGAATACTGTGATTAATCTGTGGTGAACAATTCCATTAGTCAATCAACCAAGCAAGAATATAAAAGGCAAAAAAAAGACTGAGTCTTATTTTTCAGTCAGAAGCTAGCAATGATCAACTGCTACTGGGTTATAGCACAGGTTACTTCACATTATAAAGCTGCATGCTTGGTTCAGACTCCTCAGATACTAAGCAAAAACTTTTAAAGTATATATTATTATGCAATTTAAGGTTATCTTCTCATTTTAAAAGCGAGTTAGACCCAAACATTTGATAGATATGTATAATAATGAAAGACGGGAATCAGAACTTCCCAAATTCCTTTAACATTGTTTAAGAACAGAATATGAAAATGTTATTAAAAATATGGAAAGTGTTTTCCCTCTTCACTATTTACATAGCTTACAGAATTCACAACATTACTCTCTACAAGTACCTGAAAGGAGGTTGTAGAGAGGAGGGAGCTGGGCTCTTCTCCCAAGTGACAGGGGACAGGACAAGAGGGAATGGCCTCAAGCTCCGCCAGGGGAGATTTAGGTTGGAGATTAGGAGGAGGTTTTTCACGCAGAGGGTCATTGGGCATTGGAATAGGCTGCCCAGGGAGGTGGTTGAGTCACCTTCCCTGGAGGTGTTTAAGGCACGGGTGGATGAGGTATTGAGGGACTTGGTTTAATGTTACATAGGAATGGTTGGACTAGAAGATCCGATGGGTCCCTTCCAACCTGGTTGTTCTGTGATTGGTATCATTTTTATTCTGAGCAGCTGTAACTACTGTCTGCCTATTAGCTTTCTTTACATATGAATACCAAAGCCTGGTACTAATCTGCTATTTTGTACACTTGCTGACTAAAAAGCAGCAACATTTGTCTAATATGACACATCTGTTATAAACTCTTAAGATTAACATGTAACTGTGAACTGATAATCAACTGTATTTATATTTTAAGTAAATTTCTTTGGCCTAACCGATATTCCTTCTGCAATAGAAACTACTCTAATTCCATTGTTTCTAATTATTCAATATTAAACTTAGCAGTACATACTGCTAATGGTTGCCATGTACATACCATAAAATAGCAATATATTATGTAGGTTCACATGAAAGCATCTACATCTATCTTATATCTCAGCTTCAGTATGTAAACAATATTGCTTGTCCCCTCCCTACTCTTTGCCCAAAACTTGCAAATAAACTGGAAGTGTCACAGTCACAATTTATAACTGATGTTGTAATGAGCTGTCTATGAATGATCTAACCATGAATTTATGGACTCAGAGTTAATTTTGGCTCTCTGGAGATGCAGGGTCTGTCTCTGCTGTTAGATTACGGACAATTTTGGACAGTATTTTGTCTGTGGTCATCTGCAATTAATTTCATGATGCAGTGCTGGGGGAGTGAATTGTGGCGTCAGGCCCTCAATGACCTGTTTGCATGGAAGTATCACTGAACAGAGGCTGAAAATATGAAGGAAAATTAAATATCGTAATACACAGTCACATGGGTGTCACTGTGCAATTATCAGCACCCATTAAAAGTGTCTTGAGAACTCTGGAGCCCATTTCAAGACAGCTCTAGAGCATAACGACAAACCAACCTGGGAATCCTGAGAAATGCCAGACAAGCTTTAGCTAGAGGGAAGTAGATGAGGGTCCAGCAGATTAGTCGTCCTGTCTAACAAGCACTGAGTTAAGTTTGCCTATTTAGTTTTTCACAGACATGCACTTCATTCAAGCTTGAAAATTGGTTAAGATTGTCTCCGAAGTATCACGGAAAGACAGAAACCAAAATAGCCAATCCAACAGGAAAAATAAAACAAGGGGGTGCTTTCATATGTATATCTAGCACAGCCACTCTGGATAATCAAAGGAGCCCAATTACAAATACGTGTAGTTATTCCTTTTCAGTCATAAATTCAACAGCATTAAATGCATTCCAGGTAAAGTGTAAACTTACAAAGATCATGTATTAATACTCTTTTTCAGTAAGACTTAAGGAAATGTTGATTGACATTCTGTTTCTATCTAATAGTACTATTATCTTTTTGTTATAAACTGTAGAATGCATACTACCGACATTTCAATAACTTAGAGTTAGTAAAAAAAGCACTACCTCTAACCTGGCATCAGATTAGATATGCAGTAGTGCCTCTGGCTGTGGCAAACTGCCACTGAGCATGCAGTTTGACATGTAATCTTAGTGGCAGTGTCTAGAAGCATTTATACAGTTATTGCAATATAACCAGAAAAACTAAAACGTAAAGCGCATCTATCCTTTACATCTTTTTCTCCCCTCTGCCTCGTACTTTAAAGTGGTGCAGGCTATTCTCTTTTCAGTGCTGGTTTGCCAACACATGCTAGGTCATTTTTTCCTCTTGCAGCTGTGTAACGCCCACTATCCTTTGAGGAGCCATTAGGATGACACTTGCTGTAGCAGTAGTAGTAGAGCCATTACATTGCTCATAGCAGTCAGATCACTTCTGACAGCTCCACAAAAAGGGAAACATGACCCAGGATGAACAATAACATGAAACACAGACGATTAACAGAGTAGTACTCAAAAGCAGAAGGCTTTAAGATTAGACACATTCTCCTGCTCAGCTTTCCAGTCAGATGGCCACCATAGTTCTTAGCAGTAGGTAAAGAACAGAAAAGGGACACCTAGCCTCAAAGTTGTGTGCAGTCCTTTGAGACCTCCCAGTACCTCAGTAAGACAGAATTATATCTGTATTGCAGGAAGGAATTAAATCATGTTTTTAAGTTTATTCTTTTAAAAAAAGAAATCTAGCTTGGAAGTGTTCCCTCAGGATACCTTTTCCTTTTTTTTTTTTAAAGTAAGCTTTCCATTCTGGTTTTGCATGTGTACGTGCAGAAGGTGAGCAAATGAATATATTTCAAAACCTCAAGCGTAACAGTCAAAAGTACTGACATTTATTTTTCATAGCTTTGTCTACACACTTTCCTGTATCCATCATTTGCCTTCTCATATATTTGATACCCTTGCTAGAAGTTTATGAAATATAGTACTATGAACTAAAACACCACCAGTATTCATTTTTAAACAGAACACCATCTCCAATCAAGAAATCAGTGAAAAAGGACATTACAGGATCCCCTTGATTATCAGACATTCTGGATTGGATCAGTTTCGAAGTAATAAACTAGGGGTCTTACTTTCACTGCTGGCTTTGCCTTAGAGCCTGTCATCTACCTTGAGAGTGCAGCAGAGCACCCATGAGGCATCTCTATAAAGCATGTCATGTTACTCCAGGAGCAAGACTTTCAAAAAGGAACAATTATCTACAGATTGGGCAAACCTAGGAAAAAAATTAAAAAAGGAGCCACTTCCTTGCTCTAATACATAAAGTACCAATTAATTCTACTGTGCTTCTCCTGAACACCACATAATGAACAGTAAATTGCATTCAGAGAATTTATTTTACTGCCAATTTTTTCTGCCTTTAGCCAAGAAGCAAACCTGGAACGAGGAATTCACAATTTCTTAGTCAACATTTAAAGCTGTTGCTTTTGTCAAGTTGATAATACTAATTTGTTTTATTATTACCAACTTGCCAGACTCCAGCTGTTGTCTTAGTCAAAACCTGAGTTTTCCAATAACTAGGAACTGCAGCTGCTCAGAATGAGTCGCCAGGGACTTGAACCACCACAAACATTACTCATCTGGTCCTGCCCTGATCAGACTTCATTGGCCAAAAGGCAGGGTCAGGCCTGCCTGAGATTTGAGACATACAAATTAACAGGGTTGGGTTTTTTCCCTGAATCTTCAGAAAAATAATATTTCTATTTCAGCCTTTGAAAAGTTATCCATGATTCTCACCTAACATACATCCCATTTGGCAAGACACAATTTTTGTGGCTACTCAACACTAATTAGCTTTTGATAAAAAGATCATTAATTAGAACTCAAGATGTCTACTAAGTTACTGTTCCCATCTATCATTCTGCCAGTGCCAAAACCTCAGAATCAATAAAGTATTATTTATTTCAAATTATTTACTTTAAAAAATTGAGACTCAAGTTTCTCCACCATGTACATGCCAGATGCGTGTAATAGGTGTAACCATAAAGATTAGAAAATGCTGCAGTTTGATCGGCAAACAGGAAAAGCACTGCCTGATTTAAACAATCCAAACTGTAATTATTTTTGTTTAACAAATGTTGTCATATGAAATACCTTCAACAGATCCCCAAAACTGGTGGGAAATGTCTGTTTAATGTTTAACATTTCACTGATATTTATTGTTGGGTTTACTCTCATATTAGTTTCAGGTGGGAATTCTCCCAAAAAAAACCCTAACTTTCCTTTCCTTCAACTCTCGTTAACTGTTTCTGTTCGGGTTACTGAAATCACATATTCTAATTTCTTCCTTTCTTTTCAATAATTTTCTCTCCAAAAACATAATCAAACTGTCCTGCTTCCTGAGCTCCACAGCCTTCTACCTCTCGAAGAAGGTCCTTCCTCCTTCATACTTTCTTTCCTGTTATTCTGGCTTTAACTCCGTAATTCTCCTTGCATTTTCATACTACTTCTGCATTGTACAGCACAGTAAACCTTCCCACAAAGCAGAAGCACTTGCTGCTGAGCAGCTACCTATTTTGAGAAGCCAAGGCAGAAAAGTCACTGAATACAGAACTGTATATTTTCCCTACAGTTCTTGAGATACTACCCAAAAACCCAAAGACCAGAGTCCATTTCCTGCAAAGGAGTGAGGAAGAACTCCTCCTACAGATGAAGCACGCTGAGGTGAGTTTAGCAGAATAAAAGTAAACTGTTCAGGAAACAAACAAACTTGCATGCAAAGTCACACAAATGTTTGGTAAGTAATACGCCGAGACCTTGGTTTTCATCTTGGTGATTTCAATATTCAACATCACACTAGCCTTTAATTTACACTAATTAAATAATAATTTACACTAAATTACACTATGCTCTGGCTCCCTTACAACACAGGAGAAAGCAAGCCACACACTGGCCAAACCAGTTCCATCCATTTGTGTTGCAGACCTTTTCTCTTCAACATTGCCAGGTTTTCCACATTCAAAAAGTTGCATGCTACAAGCTGATACTGTCCTTTGCATCTCTGAGATTTTCAAGTTTGACAGACGAAATAACTAATTATTCATTAATGACTGCACAAAAGTAGACAATTGAAAGTGACAGGTCAGTCAAGTGCATATGCAAGTAACACTTGCTCCAGAGGAAGGGAGAAGAAAAGGGTTCAGGGACAGAAATCTCTTTCAGAGGGAAAAAGTTTGAAGGCTTTTTCTTCTACTAAGTTTATTTGCCTCTCCTTTTTTCAAAAGTTGAAGTGAAAGCACATGAACAAGCAAACACTGAACAGCCACTTCTAAAGTGCACCTTTCCCTGACCTTATAGAAATTGAAGGAGAAAATTTTATGCATTCCAAAACCATTTAACTGCCTCCTGGAAACAACAGGAACTGAACCCTCTTCAGGTAAACAAAAAAACCCAAACAAAACAAAAAAACAAACAAACAAAAAACCCCAATCTGTCAGTCAGAAATAAATCAGTGAGGCATGCTTATTAGCAATGGTTTCTCACTTTAAGTCCCACAGTCTCTACAAGCATTGCCAACATTTTTAATCCTAGAAAAGCGGATAATTCATCCCATTCAGCTGACCAGCTCTACCTTTCTCCTCCAAGGGAGCTAACACCTTCCCTTTCCCCATAAAGCTACCTAAACTCTGTAGGGCAGGCAGAGGCCACAAATGGAGTTACTCAGCAATATCTCTTCTCTCCTCACAATAAAACCTGATTTTTCCATCCACCGAGATCTGGCTGGCTCTATGTATTTCTTTTCTTTCCCTTTCACTACCTTTCTCCTATTGCACCTCACTTGGCCTTGCGTTTCTCTGGATATCTTCCAGTAGTCTCCAAATACTTGCCAAAACTTGTAATCAGTTGCACTGCTTATAGTTTGGGATGTGTCCATTGACTTCACTGCTGAGGACTGACCATTGTGGACAATAATCTTTGGCTTCCTCACAGCTACCAAACTTTGGAACTTTTTTTAAAATTAATTAAAAAGACTTTAAATGAGACAAATGAAAATTTCTTTTAAATTCACAGAAGTAACTTAGGACATACGGAAGCTTCTGGAAAGAAAATGCAGGCAGCCAGCATGAATTCATTTCAGTTAACAGGCTTTTGTAGCCTCAGCTGCAGATGCATTAATTTTACAGCCAACAAACCAAGCAACTAACCAACCACTGAAAGAATTTCAAATACAGTTATGCTTGTCCAATCGGGCATCAAATGCATATAAAGCAAAAAAAAAGTGCTGAATTTTGACATGTGGAAGCTTTCCCCCCCTGAGAATTTTCCATCAGTCAGCCCTGCCCCTTTGTGTTGCTCATAAGCCCTGCTTCCCAATCACTTTTCCCTGACCCATTTCTCCTTTCTTGCCCAGTCCTCTTTGATACACTGCTTTATACCGTCCCAGTGGATCAGAGATCAAGGACATACATTTTGGATGCCCTATCAGGTCTGATCATAGAATAGTAGAATCATAGAATCACCAGGTTGGAAGAGACCCATTGGATCATCGAGTCCAACCATTCCTTTCGAACACTAAACCAAGTCCCTCAAGACCTCATCCACCCGTGCCTTAAACACCTCCCGGGAAGGTGACTCAACCACCTCCCTGGGCAGCCTATTCCAATGCCCAATGACCCTCTGCGTGAAAAACCTCCTCCTAATCTCCAGCCTAAATCTACCCTGGCGGAGCTTGAGGCCATTCCCTCTTGTCCTGTCCCCTGTCACTTGGGAGAAGAGGCCAGCTCCCTCCTCTCCACAACCTCCTTTCAGGTACTTGTAGAGAGTAATAAGGTCTCCTCTCAGCCTCCTCTTCTCCAGGCTAAACAACCCCAGCTCTCTCAGTCGCTCCTCATAGGTTCTGTTCTCCAGCCCCTTCACCAGCCTTGTCGCTCTTCTCTGGACTTGCTCCAAAGCCTCAATATCTTTCTTGTGGTGAGGGCCCACAACTGAACACAGAATTCAAGGAGCAGCCTCACCAGTGCTGAATAAGAGGGAGAATCACCTCCCTGGACCTGCTAGTCCCACCATTTCTGATACAAGCCAGGATGCCATTGACCTTCTTGGCCACCTGGGCACACTGCTGGCTCATGTTCAGTCGGCTGTCGACCAACACCCCCAGGTCCCTCTCCTCCTGGCAGTTTTCCAGCCAGGCTTCTCCCAGTCTGTAGTTCTGCATAGGGTTGTCGTGTCCCAAGTGCAGGACCTGGCATTTGGCCGTGTTAAACCTCATGCCATTGGACACTGCCCAGCGGTCCAGGAAATGACAGAGGACAGGGTAAAGCAGCAGCATGGAGCAGTGCCCTGCCCCTTGCCTTTCAACACTGGCAAGCCACTCCACCTGCCTTCAACTCACCATCACTCTCTGTAAGCTTTTGCTGTGGGCCTTCATTAAGTGTACACAGCCCAAGGCTTACCCACATAAGACAGTTCAGCACAGATAGAAGGAAACCCATAGCAAAGCAGTGCTATAAGATTCCAGGGTATCTAAAGTGCTCTTTAAGCACTGCCAGAGGCACCCTATGGGGTGCATACCAATGCTAGCATGGCATTCATATATCATGGGCTCAAAAGTTTGCCTCTCCAGTGAATCTTCCCATTTGCCCCACTCATTGCAACTGGGTTCCCATGGTGGGTCAATCTCAGAGCACACACACGGAGGCTTCCTTATAGGCTGAGATACATAGGAAGATACTCTCCAGAACTCCAAGGCTACCATAACATACAGAACTGAAGTAGAGCCAAGGTGAAGTGAATATCACTAAAGTGCGTAGGACCAAGTTGAATCTGTAGTGCAAACTGTTTTCCCCCTAAAAATCCACTTTTCATCATAGTGTTTGTCCCCTTTTTCACATCTCCTTCCCTGTCACACACATCCTCTCCACTGCCCTATTGCTAGTACTATGTACCACCCTGGAAAGGGCTAGACTCCCAGCCACTTTGGTGCAATACTTCTGAGCACCAAGATTGGCATTCTTCATCAATATATTGGGAAACATTGCATATGATGAATAGCTTTTTAAGGAGCACTTTGCCTCCAACACTAAAAGCACTGAAACAATAGTGTGGATGGGAAATGAAAACAAGATTGTAGAAAGACTTACCTCTCAAGCTAAGAGAATTCAAGTCCATTTGTTCACGTGTTATACAAGTCCTCAGAGAATCACATGCTAGGCACTCCTCTTGGTACAGTGGGTCATGCAGCAGGGGAGGTTAACTGCCTTTTTAACTGGTTTTACTGCAACACACTCACATCCACTCTGCATGACAGGAATAGTCAGTATGTCAACCTGCAGAGCTTGGCACATCACATTCTTAGGCAGGAAGGAAGTGACTACATGCTACTCAGCAACTTGAGATCAGGGATATAACTGCCACAACACGGGAGCGTAAAGAAGAAGCAAGAAGAAAAAAATCTGCATTCACCCCATTAGACTTGTGCAAGTCTGGAAACATCCTGTGCAAGTCAGAGCCGCTACACGAGCGTACAGGAGATAACACCCAGGCTTCACAGAGTTTGCACCTTAAGCTGAGTTCCTGTCTGACTGGCTAGATCAACAGCTTCTCTGCTTTCATCCGTTAATAACTTATAGGCTTATGAGCCACTTTCAACTATAACTAACACAGGACAACAGTTATCCAAGGATAACTACATTCCTGAAAGTTTTGTGGTCACTAGCAACTGGATAAACTAATGTGCCCATAGTTAAAAAAGCTTTAGATTTTCTTTTGCCTGGCCAGGGTTTAGTCAATCAGCACACTGGCAGCCAGTCAACCCATGCCATCAGTCATTTCACATGGTATATCTTCTCCATGTGTCTGTTAGGGGGCATGGGAGGAAAAGTATTTGTGGACACAGGTCAAAAGCATTACAGTGAGGAAGAGGGACGTCTAGAGATACTAAGTACAGAATGTGTAATTCAGCTTCACATGAAGCAACTATTGCTTTGCATGATTTCCAAAAAAAGAACGTGCAAATTAAATTATCACTAGATGTTCAAACACGCACATGTGTGTGAGAAAATATTAAATTCATTTGCAACTAGAAGTATTCATCTCCTCCAGGGATTTATTCTGTTTGAGATCACCATACTTGTATTAAAGGTCAGTCTGGAAGAAAAGAGGGTGTATCTGTGCCTCCACTGGGAAAAAGGCTGCAGCATAGTCTAAGCCCTCACAACATACAATAGCATCTACAGAGGGCAACCAGCCACCAGACTAAAGCAGAGACCCACTGGTGAGTCTCATGGGATTACTTAATGACTTGTTCTCCTATTTGGGAACTAACCAGCCCTAACTTTACCAATCCTGAGGCTAGCTCAACAGATAATGTGATCTGGTACACCTCAGCATCTCCAGAGCACTCCTTCCTCTTCTCTCCACTATTCACTCCTCTCGTCACAAACTATTTCCTGTTGTTCTTAGGCACAACACACTCTCTCCCTGAGGAAATGTTTTACCTTGCCCTCCCTTGAGCTGGCAAGCAGAGATATCCAGAATGCCAGCACTGACTCTTTTAGCAGCAGTGTCCACATATGGTGGCTTGAAAATTTTGTCAGACTGCCCTAAAACCTCAAAGCACAAGGTCTCTATGGTCCAACTGCTGTCTAGTGTTCCTTTTTTTATTGATATTTGTCTTCACAGAGCTTAATGAACACGAGCAGGCAACACACCTTATTGCTTTTAGTATAATTCCTGCTAAATTATTAGGCAATTTATAAAAATAAAAATAAAATCTACAGTTAATAAATTCTCCAAAATGTACTACTGGGATATTAGTGTTTGTCTTTATAGTAAAGACCGCCCCAAACTATTCTTTAAAATCATACCTTCATAAATTACACATTTGAAATAAAAGCTTTCTGTGACTAGGTTTAATTCAGTGGAACTTAGGTTTAACACAAAAGCAGTAAATAATTATTTCAGAAAACAGTGATAGAAAATGTATAAATTGGTCCACATTCAGTAAACTCTACTCAGGCGCACATTTGTCTAATTAATTCTAATGTCTTATAGGGTTAAAAAGAGAAACAATGATCATAACAGAAGTCAGTGATATACAGCTATTCATAAAGATTTCACCATATTTGTTTAAACAATGGATATTCTTAATTGATAATGCTCAGAACTTCAACCCTTGTCCCAGAAACTTCTTGATGTTCCACCTGCATTAAATAAGTTCTCAAAGGCTGTAACTCTTAGGAAAAACATCCAGCTCCACAGAAATCAGAATAAAACTGGTAAATGCATTTTATAAGCATGTTATTCAGCCTCACATCATAGTGGAACATGTTCTTTTTAAAATCTTCACTTTATAATGTTCTGCTCAGCTTCCCCTCACACGCACTTGGGTAGAGACATCACAGCATTTGTTAACACCAATGCCACATGCTGCTGATTTAAGAGGGCTCACTTTACAAGCTGTGTATTGGAGTATTTGTCACAATGGAACTATAATTGAATTTTGTGGATTCTTCAGTTTTCCTTTTTTTAATGGAAATTTAAGACGAGCATTATTTCATGTCATCATTTCTCACTGGTGCAATGCCAAAATTCAGAAGTTTGAATACACCAACTTCAGGCTCATCACTCAAATCTAACCACATTTTTCTGCCTACGTGGCAACTTTGATTGTTAATTACAAAAGCATACACTATGCGGCCTTAAGGACTGTCTTGGTGGGCACACAAAGCACGTATTTCTTGTGAAAAGAGACAACTGTGTACTCTTACAAGTCTCTATGAAAGTGGGATCTCAACACCATGCAACAGCTAAACAGTGTAAGTTATGTGAAATTATTAGTTCAATTTTTTTAAAAACTACATTTAAAGAAAGAAAAAATAAGATAGCAACCTATATGAAAATCAATCAGATTATTACAGCACCATTCCAGCCATCTCCTTACAGCAGCCAGTCTGCTTCAAAATCAGTATGCACAAAACAGGCAAGACCTGAAGTATTCTACCATTGTCAGGTAACCTAATCTTCCTCCTGCCCCCTTCCCAGCCCCCTGGACCTCCAGGTAAAACAGTCTTATCATGGGAAGTAGCTTAAGATAATGAACTCACATTTCAGTGATGATTGATTCCTTTTGCTGTCAAACCTGGATGACAAAATTAAAGAACCCAGCTAGATTCCTTCATCATTAAAAATAGCTTCAATACAGTTTAAACCCTATTCAGGTTCTACCATACCTACCCAGGAAACAAACAATAGTGATTCACCATAACTGTAGCGACTAGGTGTAGTAACTATCGTAACTATAACACCACTCTCCAAAACTGATTCTTACAATGCTTTTCCAAAACTCAAAACCTGTACCTCAGAAGCAGGATTCAACATATGTCTATAGGGCTCAAACCAAATGTGTGACTATAAAGGTAGCAAATAGGTGGGTTGATGGTTTGATTCCTCTCAAGAGGACATGTAAAGTCAGTCACAAACTCTGCATGGTTTACGTGTTATATGCACATGTATAATCACATCATAGTCATTGCTTCACACAAGCACACTCATGAACTCCACTCTGCTGTTTTTCTGGCCAGCAGACTAGGACCTTGCGCAACAAACCACACCTGTGACAAATGTTGTATCTGTATTTTTTAACATGATCTTAATGTATGCAAACAGCAAAGAGAACTAAAATAATAAGTAACATTACACAAAACAGCAGTTACTAAAAACATCTGTGTTAGACCACTGCTGCTACTGTCCTCTGTATAAGCTACACGGCGCTACTGAAATTCAAAAATATCTAGTCAGTTAGCGTATATTGTTAAGAGTCAAACGCAGTTTTGGAAAACTTAGCTGAGACCAGTATAGTTACAGAGGTTATCGCACAAGAGTTCGTACAGCTTACTTCCTAAAGCAACTTCCTATCAGAATCTCTGGATATCAAAAGCAACTAATAAACCACTGATGTTGCCACAGCAGCGCTGACAATGATTGGCCTAAAAGAACAAAATAAAATAAAGAACTACAACACACTGACACACTCACTCCCCAACGTTATGAGCACCAAGAACTTAATATAAATACATCAGCATACGTAATACTTCCTGAATGACTTAATTACTCCAAGAAAAAGTGAGACAACGCCAAACTTTAACATGTTTCTGTCAACACAGTGATTGCACTAAAGATGATTACAGCATTAGTAATGAAATATATAAAACTGCAAGATAGAATAGTGATTTGTTATCGGTCAATAAAACCCTTGCAAATAACTGTGACCATGGTTACATAAAACATCGGCAATATGAGCAATGTGAATATGCTGCACCTGCTGAAGTTAAAACCAGTGATTTACTAAGAACAGAAAAAAAGAAAAACAGTGGTTAGGAATAAAATCAATTACCACATATGTAGGATTTTTTTATTTTGTATTATTTGGCATCTTAGTTTGTATCAGAAATGGTGTGACCAGCAGGTCCAGGGAGGTTATTCTCCCTCTGTATTCAGCACTGGTGAGACTGCTCCTTGAATTCTGTGTTCAGTTCTGGGCCCCTCACCACAAGAAGGATGTTGAGGCTCTGGAGCGTGTCCAGAGAAGAGTAATGAAACTGGTGAAGGGGCTGGAGAACAAATCTTATGAGGAGCAGCTGAGGGAACTGGAATTGCTTAGCCTAGAGAAGAGAAAGCTGAGGGAAGACCTTATTGCTCTCTACAACTACTTGAAAGGAAGTTAAAGAGACGAGGGAGCTGGCCTCTTCTCCCAAGTGATAGGGGACAGTACAAGGGGAATGGCCTCAAGCTGCACCAAGGGAGGTACAGACTAGAATTCAGTAAAAAAAAAATTTTACAGAAAGCATCATTGGGCACTGGCAGAGGCTACCCAGGGAGGTGGTTGAGTCACCATCCCTGCAGGTGTTTAATAGACAGGTAGACAAGGTGCTCAGGGACATCGTTTAGTGGCAGATAGGAATGATTACACCATATGATCCAAGAGGTCTTTTCCAATCTGGTGATTCTATGATTCCGGCAAATGTAACGAAACTGCTCCTCATTAAGACATATATTATTAAGTCCAAGCAAGATAGCTAGCACTATCCCATTAATATTTCCACATGCCATGCAGAGAGAGGTAAGAATGGGCATTAGATATGGAAAATTAGCCATCAAGGGATTCATCTCAATGCCCAGGAGTCAGGGAAAGCTTCACTATAAACTTCAGTGAGACTAAGGAATAGTTCATGCATATTATAATGTTGGTTCTGTGCCTCATTGCCAAAATATGCACTTCCTTGACAGTAAATATAAATTCCCATTAGAATTATAATATTACAGTGATCAACCACAAAAGACATCAGATTAGACGGGTCTTAACACAATCTAACTAAAACGATATCAGCACAGCCTCCAGAAGAGGATGTGATGCTCAGTTGTAATTATTTTTTTAAAAATGGATGTTCCTATGACCTCATAGTGACACCATGCAATGCCAAGTGGAAAGACAGGCTTGAAGGTCAGAATTGGCCTTATTTTTTTCTACTTGGGAACATGAAAGCAGTATCTCCTGGTATGTGATTCAGCTACACATCACCTCAAATATCATACTCCCTCTCTTCCAACAGCTTCTTTAAGAACCAAGCAAACTTTGGATGGTTGTCATTTAGTTTTCTCACCAGAAATGACACTAAAGCAAAAGATTAGAGAATACAAAGTGAACAAAAGACAGTCCAAAGACAAACAGAAAAGAGATGTTCAAAATTAAATCACATCACTGGAAACTGAGAACAAGTGCTTCACTCTGTACATGAGAAGTTGCAACTCAGTATTGGGATCACAGAGGTCAAACATCTGTGTTCTTCAGACCTTTCTGATTAAGACTACATTTTTAACTAGGTTAAACAGTCAGAAAATGGGGCATAAGTATATTTATTAGTCATTATGAGGCTAGGAAAAAATGCACTTAGCTAGATACAGAAGTACAAGGGGAAAAAACCCACAACCCAACATTCACATATCTGTCAAGAAAACTTTCACTATATGGTTTAAATCGGGGTTCTTCTGTCAGATTCAATATTGATATAAATACAAAACCGACACACAACAAAGGATTAGTAGTTCAGTCTATGAAATCAGTTATAAACCAGAAGGAACACTGAGTAACGCACCGTTATTTAAATATAATATTCCTCTCTTGTAATCTGTGTTTTGAAAGTATATCACAGGTTTTTTTCAACTTTTTTCAAAATTATGACACTTCATAACCACACATTCAAATTTTCCATAACTGCATCCGACACAATGCATGTTCTCAGTGAAGTAAGAATTCTGAGTTTCTTTGCAAGTAGGCTCAGTTCAGCAGGATCAAATTTACAACATACATAAATCATCAAACCCAGGATAGCATCTAAAAACAGTGTAATACATAAGCCTTGATTATGTTTTACAAACACATTAATCAAACAGATTGAATAGGCCTATGGTACAGTGATCCTTCGTCCCCATTCATCTCATTTCCTTTGAATGGTTGAGGAAATATTTGTACAGCAATATTCTACACTATTTTCACCACACTTTGCCAAAGTTCTTCAACAGACTCTGACCTTTGGAGGTAATTTTTCAGGTACTTACGTTTAAGTAAAACGTCAGTCAATGCATGACATACACCTTGGGTTCCTCCTTCTCCCACTGCCACAACCACCATAAAGGATTCCTGTGGCACTGCTAAATTTTTAGAGTAGAGCAATCTGTAAATCATATGTATGTCTCCATTGGCACATAACACAGACTGCCAGGAATGGATTTCCAGACCAAAGCACATGATTACAAAAACTCAGCATTTGTATTTTAAAGGCTTGGTGGGTTTTATTCCAGAGTAGATCTAATCTGGTTTTATCCACCAAACCTGCTTTCTTGGCCAGAATGCTGTAGCTTACATCCCCAGTTTAGTTTTACCTGGAAAGAATCTGATTAATAGATGCCCTGTGGGATCATTTTCTGATGTGAACTAATGAGAACAATTAGAACAGTCACCTTGAAAACACACTTCTGACCTGAACACACTAATGTAGACATGCTACCAGTCACACTTTCCTACACTTAATGTTAAATCTTGATGTCTGCCAAGGAAGAACAATGCAGCAGCAGAAGGCTTCAGCAATGGACAACATATTAACTTCTCACCATAAAATTGGCAGAACTGAGCCTCCAACAGGAGAAAACTAACAGTGGTTCTTCATAACCAAACTGACCACATAAATCTGCCCCAGATCTCTCTCCTATTTGCTTGGTCTTACACTTAGTCTTAGGTTGAAACCACTTCCTTCATGGCCCAGTCTTTACCTTTTCTAACTCAGCCTTCAGCCTGAAGTGCTCTTCTTCAGCAACCTCCACTGACTGTTCTTTTTCTCCTTAAACTAGCCATGAGTAGACATTCAGGGAGGTCTCTCCTCTAAGTTTGCTACCAATGTGCCCAACCATCTAACTAAATCTTTCAAACCAGAACTATAGCTAAACAAGACCCGCACATCCAGCTCTAAATACAGCTATGATGCTGAAAAAAAAAAAAAAAACAAATTGGGAAGAGGAGAGTCATCCTTTGGTAGCCTGTAAAGGAAATGTGTCTCAAAGTATCTGAAATGTAATGAAAATGGAAACTTTCCATGAGTTCAGTGACCAGGGAATAGTATTTATTACACTTGAGCCTCAAGATAGTCTGAAGGAAGACATTCAAAAAGGAATCTAAGAACATACAAGGTGAGGGGGGAAACTGACTACATAGAGTAAAGTTTCCATGGACAGAATAAGAGTAGATCTTATAAAGTACTAAATGCCATGCAGAAATATAAAACAAAGTGAGAAAAAATACATAGGACAGATGCAGATAATACTATAGCTAATTTTTTAATCAGAAAAAACCCCTAGAATACTATTTTGCTAGTAGAAAATACTATTTTGTTAGTAGCATGTCACAAAGTTTTCAATTCAATTCTGAATACATTTATTGCAGATTTTGGGATTGAAGTGGAATACACCTAAGGTATTGCTCAGTAATGGTTAATAAACCAATTAATTGATCTGCATAACATAAACTGAGTATTAGTGCATGTATGAAGAAAAGGATAACATAAGATCAGTGAAATGTAAAAAAAATGAACATAGACCTCATTTTTATTTATCTATGTTTTCATATTTATTCTCCTTGTAAAATGAAACTACTACTGTAAACTTTACCTCCAACAAATACATTTTCTTTTTTTTTAAGAAGAGGGTAAGAAAAATACTTATCTGGCTCTGTTGTTTTTTTATTAGCTGAACCTAAGCTAACCCCAGCTTTTCACCTAGTGAAACAGTGTTCCAATGTTTGCCATGAACTGCAAGCAGATATAAATTCTTTCCAATAGGTGATTAGGTATTTTTGAAAGTAGGAGGCAGTAATAAACTATTTTGCAGCTTTGTCTTTCACTTTCAGCAAAAGCTCTTAACAGTAAAAACAGCAAAAAGCTTACTTAAACTAGCTCAACTTAATAAGAAATAAAAGAAAAAACAACAATAGTTTTCACAGCTGAAGGTCTGTGCAAAGGTTCTAAGTCAGATCTGTAAGAGGAAAGCATTGTAATATAATTAGGAAACTGTAACACTCATAGCTATGCATACTGCCCTTTCATAGAATCATAGAATCACCAGGTTGGAAGAGACTCACCGGATCATCAAGTCTAACCATTCCTATCAAACATGCCCCTCAGCACCTCGTCCACTCATACCTGAGGAACTTGATGGACAACAGGCTCAATGTGACCGAACAGTGTGCTCCGGTAGCAAAGAAAGCCAACAGTACTCTGAGGTGCATTAAGAAGGGCATCACTAGCAGAGATAAAGAAGTCATTGTCCCACCCTACTCAGCACTTGTCAGGTCGCACCTGGAATATTGTGTTCAGTTTTGATCCCTGCTATATGGACAGGCAGGAGAGGGTCCAGAGAAGGCACACTAAGATGACCAGAGGACTAGGAATCCTACCATACGAAGTAAGGCTGAGAGAACTATGTGTGTTCAGCCTTGAGAGGAGAAGGTTTAGGAGAGACCTTTTCATCATGTGCCAGTACATAAAGAGTGTCTGCCAGGAGGATGGGGACTGCCTTTTTACAAGGAGTCACGTGGAAAACAAGGTGTAATGGGTTGCTCCTGGCGAGATTCCAGTTGGATTCCAGAAAAAAACATGAGAACCATTAAACACTGGAAACATCTCCCCAGGGAAGCAGTAGATTCCACTACAATGAATACTTTTAAGGCTAAGCCTGACAGGACACTGGGTCATCTCATTTAAACAATATATGACCTAAAAAGGCTGAACCAGATGATCCTAGAGGATCCAACCTGGCATTCTGAGAAATGTATAAGGGTATTTCCCTGTTTTGGGGAAGACTCCTACCTACTGTTAAAAAGGGAGATCGCTCCATTTCAAGCATCTGTCAAATCTAAGCAATCTGCTTTACAGTATTTTATTTCTGTGTAATATATTCAGCAGGAGTTTGAGTGATGCCTAAACCAAATCAACTGCTCTGTTCCCACTACCCTTTAAAAAAAAAAAAAAAAATAAATAAACCTTGGGTGCTTTCTCTTACATAACTTTTTACAAGTACAGCAGGTAGGAGGAGGAGGGAAAAAAAGCTACACTGAAATTTAATGTGCCAAAAAATGGTCACCATCTTCAAGACTGCCAACAAAACAACTATAAGTGAACCTTTGGAGCAACGTAAGATTTTTATGGAGGACTTCTACTTGGTATACCACAGGATGTCCCCTAAGTCAGAAGCAAACCAGTGTCCCAACACAGGCTGCCTGTGGGCTCAACAACACTCAAATTGGGATGAGTCCCAGACACAGTCCCTTGCAAGAAATCAAGGACTCCTACAGTTTCTATTCATCAGAAATCAAGGACTTTTCTCCTACCTCAGGATGAAGACAGTAAATGAAATATTGAAATTATATTAGTAGATACAACATAATCCTACAACCATGAGTTTGACTTGTTCCCCGCTGCTTCCTGTCCTCAAATCTGACAAAATGCAGAGATAACATCATTCCAACAACAGCTAAAAGCAGCTCATTTTGTGTTGGTTTATGATACATCTGGGAAAAAACAGTTTTGCTGTTTCCCCACACATATACACTCTATTTCATAGTTCTCTAAAGTAAAAAAACTAGGGTAGGGGAAGGTAATCGCAAACTTTTTGAATTATTAGATAAATAACAGCACAATTCTACAATCAACTCAAGATTTCTCCAGCTGTTCTTGGATCTCCTATGTGACAAGGCTCAGCTTGATCTTCAAAATCATCAAGGAATACTATTAATAGTCTCCAAACAACAATAAATAAGTGTACAAGCTATGGATGGTCAAAGACAGAAAAACATATTTAAATAAAAATCTTTTTTGTATTTAAATTCACCTTAATTGGCTTCCTAGTCTTTAATCCAAAGCTAAATAAAAAGGCTGTGAAAGCCTACAGGTCTAGTCTGCATGAGGATCAGTGTTAGTCCTTCTCAAAGCAAACACTGCCAAAGCATAGGGTAAGCTTAAACACACACTCAATATCTAGAGCTGCAATCAGCTAACACACTTCCAGGATACAAACCTTAGCCTGTGCTGTTTTGAAGTGCATTGAAGTGAGCAACCATCCATTATTTTAAGCTAGACCTCTGCTTGTAAAATCTTCTCATTCCTAAATCCTGTAACATTCTATTCTTTCCTGAAAGATGACTCTTTTCACTGAGCCCAGCAAAAGATTTGTCCATATATGGACAACCCTGAAGACAACAAATGGCTCTTTTCCCAGTCTATTATCAAGCCAGGAAATTAGACTGCCTGAGGTACTCTGCCTTACTTACTTGGTTCAGAGCTGAGAGGAAACATTCATGGGTTCGTCAATCATCCAGTTTCACACGAAGATGAACGGATGCTTTTCCTTTACAGCTTTAGCAGTAATCACTACCACCAATTATATAGAAGATTAAAGTCCTCACATAGCTGTGTGAGATAACAGAGTGGTAATGATGACAGTCAAAGTTACGGAGCAGACAGCTGTGTCCCCTAGGGCTTAGTGGAAGGTACAGAAAAAAAAAATATTTAAAAAAAAAACCTTAAAAAAAAAAAAGACACATGAATCAGCAACACTGAAAAAGTAGAAACAGGAAGAAAACAAAATCCTTTGTGGTTTTTTTTTGGTTTTTTTTTTTTAGTAAAACCTCAGTCATTTCCTTGCTATTGCTAATATTTAAATCCATTTCTACATAAACTTAATGTCTGAAGAATGCTACTGGTATGAAACATTTTGTCCTCTGATACTCAGGTGTTAGTAGAGCTCTTTTGCATTTCCATGTTCAACTTGCAGTTGGATTTACTTTCTTTAGCAAAAAAATGTATATATGAGGTATCTATACTCTGAATAGCTCTGAAAAATAGATTCAAGGCCCAAAAACGTTATGACTTCCTAAACAGACCAAAAAATACCATACTCATTTCACACTGGTAATCCTGCAAAGAAACCCCTTCCAAAAACCAGTTTGGATGCCTAGAAACTTAGTGGCAGACCAGTCTTTGCCATTTTACGCTGCAAAGGAAATTATTAAGGAAGCATTAAAACCCAAGTGCACCATAAAAGGCATCTACCAGAAAAACAGCTGCTATTTGCAAGAAAGAATATGCCTTATTTATACAATAACCACATACACCCTCCAAATATATATATATATACACATATATATATATATATAAAAAAGAGTATGTCACAAAAAATATGGACAAAAGTTAATGTTTCAGCTCTTCAAACCTGCAGAATTTCTTTCAGAAGCTTGAATAGGTGGGACTGCATCTTCTCAATGGAAAAACACGAACTGATGTGTCATAATCTATTTTTGCTTTGTTGCATTTTTTTAAATCTTACCCTTCTGCCAGAAAATTCCTTACTGTCCCCTCCATTTCTTGATGTCCCAATTGTCTTTTCAACTATGTTTATTTTCAGATTGGCAAGGAAACTACGAAATTCTGTCTTTCTTCTTTCATATGCTTTCTTGCTCGCTTCCACTTTCCTCCTATTAACACATCCCGCACGCATTAATCTTTCAAAGTACACTCTGTAGTAGTATCAAGCAGCTTTTTAGTGTTGCCAGTGTTAGTGAATACAATAAATAGCTGTAAGAATGCTACTTAAAGCAGTGACAGAATTGTAACTGCTAGATACCAATTCCTGGTATTTCTCAAAAAGATTATGGGTATCTATAAAATTACCAATCTCATGCATTTGATGACTGCTCTCAGGGGCAGGTGCTTCTTTCACAGAAAGTTGCTTCTGAAATGGAGTTATGATGAGATTAAAAAAAAAACCAACGAAACCAAAACATTTTCCTGAAGACACTGCAACTACTAAAACAAGCTGTGTAGGAATCAATTATTTTTTTTTTTTTAAAAAAAAAAAAAAAAGAGAAGTTTTGGAACAAGGAAAGGCGCTCTCACCCTTGCAGCATATAGACCTGATAGGGGAGAAAAAGCCATCATCTCATCCTACCAGGAATCCCATCTCTGTATTTTAGAACTATATGAACAGATCAGCCTATGTTGTTAAAAATACTGTTACCAGTACTTGGTAGTACTCTATTCCCTTCCCTAAATTCCACCATCTGCCCACCTTCTACATGAATGACACATGGGAATTTGACAAATGCACAATATAATAGTGAAGAAAAATACATTTACCATAAATGTAAGTAATGCATAACTTAAAACCAGCAAGGGAAGGGAGCAGGTAACTAAGCAAAACCACAGCGGTTCATAGTTTAACAGCAGTATTTAACGCAGTATTTGCCATCATTCTTTTGACCATTGAATCAGTCAGGTAAAAGGCTACTTGATCTACTCAGCACACTAGTCCCCTTCAAAATACCAGAGAATTGAAGAACAACTGCTGTCTACATACAATTGAGTGAATAACAAAAGAAAATTTGTAGAATGGCAAACTAGTTAACAATCATACGTCAGACTGCAGTCTCCCAAAAAAACCCAACAGTACCGTTGACTTACCACGGCCTCAGAAACAGCAACTACCATTTCTTTTCATGAAGCCTGCTGATTTTCTTAGATGTCACAAGCCCATCCTGTTGAGCCAAAGGAAGGAAAGTATCTAACTTTTAAAAAAGAGTCAGGAAAATTAAGCTGAATTCAAGTCAATGTAGCAGCTGCCTGAGCATGAACTACTGCTGTGAGCTTAGCTGGAAGTGTAAAGGTTCGTCAATATACTGTAAATCAGATATGCATTTCCTGAAATACAGCAGCTTCTTGCTTTCTGATTTCAAGAAAGGAAGAACTCAGTTAAATGAAATTAACTAAAACATCCTCAGATGTCAAATATTTTGATTTGGACAGTTCCAGTGTGCTTCCTTCAAAACCTGAAATAAAGTAATCAAATTATTTATCCTTATCCAAATCATTATCCTAGCAGCTTTTTAGTGTGTGTGTGGTATGGAGTTTTGATGATCTGCTTCTACACCTCTGTGTGTATGCTGTGTCCCGTCCCACCCCCCAACAAACATTAAATTATGTCAACAGGCTTTCAGCCCTAGATATTGCACAACTGGCTTATAGGGCAAGCAAGCAGTTGCCCATCTGCAGTATCTAGTCAGGAGAACCATCTCTGCTAAAGGATCAGCATTGTCCTTAACTTACTCTTAGTACTTGTCACAAACACTGGGGGAACAAAAAAAAACCTGTTTCAAGCCCAAAATGCAATTTATGATTCAGAAATACATCTCTTGTGTATTTTATGACTTGTGCCCCTTTGTACAACAGCTATTTAATTTTTTTGTTTTCTTAAAAACTGCCATAAAAACAACACAACCCTTTCATAAGCAAAACACAGGTCATCATCCCCACCTCTCCAATCTGCAGGCCAATGGGGAAAAAGGTCCTATTTTTTATCAGAGGGGAGATGGTGAAGGAAAGGTATTCTCCATTTTCTGACAGGCATGAGCTTAAGGAAAAAGCAGCAGCAGAGCTGTGTAGTGGTTTTGGTAGATAAACTCATCACCACGTGCAATTCCTTTCTTTCCCTTCATCTCCATTTTCCTAATCAATACAAAATGCAGTTCATGCCCTCAAGCTTGCACCAATATATGATTTTACAGAAAGGCCATGTGAAAACTTAAAGGTTCAATGTGACTTTGATAACCAAAATAACCAAATAAGAGGATGACAGTTGTTTTGGATTAGATTGCTATGAAGCAGGAACTGAGCACACCAACATCTGAAAAAGGAAAACTTACACCAGTTTAGCACACCATATTCATTAGTTCAGACCATCCGAGACTGCTCTTTCAAGTTCATTTTCCTGAAATCTTAAGCTAAATCACTCCTCGCTCAATTTGCAAATGTGTTTAGAGACATATTCACCCCATTTGAAAGAAAAGTCTATTTGGGGGGAAAAAAAAAAAAAGGTGCCATTCTTATCTGTGAATCCAGCTATTGTTTCCAGAGTTTTATTGGGATTTGAGAGGCAGATATATCTTTGGCGTGGAAAAATTAACAGCCACAAAATGACCATAAACAGAATAAATATTTTCAAGCTGTTACAAAAACATACTTTGTTTTATTTTACAAAATCACTTTACCCTACTGTTTTTAAACCACTTAGAGTTTTCTTCAGCAAGATTTATGCAGACTTAAGCATATAAAAACTTAACCACTGAGTCTTCTACCCTACAACATGCTGAAAGGACAACTGTTTGTCTAGTTGCCACTCCCTTTCTATCAAGGTTGCCACAAGGTTCAGCCAGTGACTTGCAAACTTCCTTGGGATTATGGTTATGAAGCAGCACAATGAATTACCCATAACACAAATAATTACCATTATTTTTAATAATATAGAGCCATCAGAGCACCATTATGACCAAGAAGGAAGGGAACCTTTGAAAGCAGACATTTTTGCTCCCCTACCTGCATACATAAGTAACTGATAAAAGTGCCTAAAAAGTTCTACAGAACAGCATCAGAGCAGTACTATCTGAATTCTGAAATACCTCCATGATCAAATTGTCTGTACACAGGAGAGACTTTTTTGCTTTATAATGCTTATTTTATTTGGTTTTACACTTTGGAAACTCCAAGAATTCAGACCAATCCCTTGTTTAACACTGAGCTCATGTTCCTCCATATATTGCCATAACTTCCTTTTTCTTGAAGCCAACACAGAGGACTCCATATCAAAAAAAGATAGTAAGACAATCCTCGTTTTCCAGACATTAAAAATAATATTGATATAATAACATGCACATATAATTATATTATTGACATAGATTAATAATATTATTGACATATATTATTGACAAAATAATATACAGTAGTCACTGAACACTCCTGGTTTGAACCTTTGAAAAAATGCACAACATACATGCAAGTGATTAAATACAATGCGTCTCTACTTCAGATTAAATTATTTTTTAGACAAAAGGATTAAAATAGTGCATAATACAGCAATGCAGTCTTGTTAAACATATACCACTGCCCCAGACAGGATCAAGGTTATACTGTTTCAACTCAATTCATCTTAGTTTCCAAGACAGACTGAGAAGAAACAATACATCTTCATCAGAAAATATAGTCCTGACAGAAGTAATACATATTGGATAAATATTTCAGCTATCTGAAGAACTTATCTATCAAGTCCATCCTACTTTACACATATAGCCCCTCTTCCTGTATCAATTGCGTTGATCTCCTGGGTAAGTACTGTCTGCAGAGGAAAAGACTGAAGTCTTGAAAATCAGTTCTTTGACAATCAGATCAGATCTTAAAAATCATATCTTTGAGATCAGATATGGCTGCATGATTTCAAAATGTTTTTGTAAATACTCTTCGTGAATAAAAACTTTCAACACTGCTTTGAGGGACTGATGTCAAGAAATCAGATTCTTGAAGCATGAACAATCCATTACAACAAAAAGATGAAATGACAAGAATAGATATCATGGTAACTGAAATCAATGACAAATCTTGCATTAAATGGCACAGAGCTATGATTTTGTTCTGTTTCCAGGAAACACAAATGCACTACATCAGTTGAGATGCACTTCCCATCATGATGACTCGATTTCAGAGTTGCTTGGTAAATTAGACTTCAGAAGGAAGATGCAACTGAAAACATTGTTGACCTCTCCCCTAGAAGCTATGTGGCTCTGCCTTGTTCATAAAACATTAAAAATTTTAAGAATCCAAAGAAATTAGTGCCATCGTCAATAGAACCTCAATGCTACTGAAAGAACTAATACAGATGCAACAAAAACCCAACAAATCTTCAGAAGGTCAAAAGAAACAATACATGCAATTGTCCTGCTGGTTTTTCAGAAACAAAATTTTCCCCTACAATACATTCTGACCTTAGGACTAATTGTAATCAAATCTGACAAAACTATTTGTGAATTGGATGAGTTCATAAAAAACAGCAGCTAGGAAGACCACAGAGATATAAATGAGTGGCAACTAAAAGAGAATAGAAGTTCCGCCCATGTTATAAGCCAGCACAGGTTCTAGGGAGTATACAAAGGCTAGACGAAAAGAAACAGATGGAGGAACGAAAGAGAAAAGAAAAAGGGATAGGAATGGCTAGACTTCAGATCTTAAGTCCACTGAATTAGTCAGTATTTAGAAGTTATTGGTCTTCATCTCACTCAATTGTAATTGCCCTGTCACAGGTGGAGCGTTGAACAGACTCCCAGCTGTTCAGCAGAAAAGCCATGTAAGAAAATTAGTCAAAAATATGAAGACGTATAAGATAGGAGAGCAGCACTTTGGGTTACACCCACACTATGCACTGCTCCAAAGGGGAAAAAAAAAATTATGGCACTAAGAAAACAGTATTTAAAGTATTATTACCAAACAACTGTGGGATAGAAATAAACTGCTAAAACCTAAAGGAATAATTCCCAGGCCTGAGTTCAGAAGGTTCACTGATCTGTGCATCAGCTGATAAAACTGAATCATGCAGATTTTGACAGCTGAGCAATATAAAAGCCATCAGTAAGTAAAGGACTACACATAACCTCCAGCAATACAAGACAGAGAGTCATCATTATACATGCTTCTGCATGTAGATGACAGCGTGCATGCTCAATAGCAACAGAAGAACATATCAGTAACAATCATCTAGACTGAAGACACATTAATTTACAGTCACTGTATGGTTCTATATATGCTCATTTCTCCTTATTCTTACTTTTTATGGATATGCCTCTGACATGCTCTGACATACTTTCACCTGATGCAAAGATGCAGGTTTGCGTTATGAAAATAGCTACAACAAATATGACATTACCAGTGGTTCTCCCTTAGTACAGCTTAATATTTCACTCTTTAACCAACAGCACTGACTGCAGCACAATTAGCCATGCCGAGATCACACACAGGAGGAAGAAACTATAATCTGAAACTCGAGAGCATGCTTCAGATATGACCACATTGCTACAGTAGCTGAATTCAGATTAAAACAAAGTAAAACAGCTGCAAATTCTAATACTCAAGATCAATAGACATGGCAGAAAATAGTAAGTAAACAGAAATCTGTGAATTCCAAATACAGTCTAGAAGCATCTGAAGAATATCTTGTCTTCTGTCTCCTCTTTTACCTCCCCCCCATCTGAATGACACTGGTGAGGTAAACTTATCTTTATTGTTCTCACCATGTCTCAAAAAGCATGAGGCTATTTGCTAAAACAGTAATTCCTCCCATAATGAAAGTTTATCTCAGAAAAGCCGCAGCAGAAGTAGGTCTAATCAAAATTAATCATTACGTCACTTCATGGTTTTAATAAAAGTACATTTAAACTGGTTTCACCGTTGGCCTTGAACAGCACAATGCACCATTGTGTTTTCCATTCTAATCTCTTTTGCATTCTTCAGTAATATGCAAGTGACAAGAGTCTATTACTGCCCCACAGAACCAAAACAAAATTATTTCATATTCACATAACTTTAATGTAACTACCACCAGCTACTTGCTACACAAGTAGCAATTCTATGCTTTGTGGAAGGTCTTCACTACCAGATTAGAAGGATTCAGGGTTAGCTAAGAAAAGAAGATAGCAAGTAACGCTTCCTGTCATCAACATCGTGCACATTCTGGGCTGCATAAAGTACTGGGAAAGCAACAGTCCTGTGGGAGAAACAAACAAACAAACAAAACCACACAAAACAAAAACACTGAGGACACATGTGAGTAGAGACCTCCATAAAGCCAACTTCCAACATGGCAAAATTTATGTTACATAAATTGTGCCATTTCCACATCTTTGAAGGACACTGCCATCGTAGATCTTACATTTTAAACATGCACTTCCAAGTTATTTTCAGAAGTTTAGGAACTTTTTAAGACACACATCTTCTCCCTTTTCAATTCTGCTCTGTTTTATTTGAGAGCAGCTCCTCAACCTAGACTACTATGAGCCACATGAACATGCCTGCACAAGGTAGGAAACACATTCACAGGAACAAGTAGCCTTAGAGTAAGAATTAGGCCATTTCTTTAAACAGGAAGGTTAGTTTATGTGAACTTTAAGTGACCATGAAATTATGGATTAACTGCATCAATCACAGCCAAGCTGATCTGAGATGAGCTGCTGATGAAACAGGTTATCCACAACATGCTGACATGGCTTGCTTTCCCATCAGCACTGGTGATCCCTTGACTTCACCGTGAAGTTATTCAGGAATTCAACCAGCAGAAAACTTACCCTGCACCAGAGAGAGTAAACAGGCACCTACCATCTCAGCTCCCTGAAAAAGCTTGCTTTGAGATCAGATATGTTCCAGTTTTAATAGACAGAAAGGGGAAGGAAGCAAGTATGTGTTAATGGCTTATGCTATCATTGCTCCTAATAGCCTCTTGCATTCTCCTTCTAGAGGTTACCAGCACATACGCAGGACTCCAGGTCACTTTTTCATTTCTTCATCAATCACAGTAGCCTACAGCTTAATATATTGGGTACTGGTAGAGGTTGCCCAGGGAGGCGGTTGCGTCACCTTCCCTGGAGGTGTTTAAGGCATGAGTGGACAAGGTGCTGAGGGGCATGGTTTAGTGTTTGATAGGAATGGTTGGACTCAATGACCTGGTGGGTCTCTGCCAACCTGGTTATTCTATGATTCTATGATATTAGCAGGCATTCAACTCCATCTGGATCAGAGGTTAGGAAGCCAGATAAAGTGCCTAAGCCTTTCTTCTACAATCTCTGCTGAGCTGGTAGCTGGATCTCTGCTGGCTTTGAGCAGAGAAGCATAGGTTAGGAATCTCAGCTTCCACTAGCAGACCTGCCAGAGCTCATCTTGGAGGTCTAAAAACCTAAGAAATCTATATTTATTTAAGTCAATATAAAAGAAATCTATATTTAAGTCAATATAAAAGTCTTTACAAGGACTTTCAACTCAGTTTGAAAACTCAGTTTTAAGTTCCGAAGTAAAGTTCAGCACAGGGCATTTCTATATTTAAAAAAAGCTTAAGTCTTAGCAGTTAATGATTTAGCAAAAGAACTTCAACATTCCAATATCGCTCAGTATAACTGTGAAACTGTTTTCTTCTTCTGTCTTCAATTTTGATACATAAATTCTGATACATAAATAGAGCAGATTTCAGCTTCCTTACCACTCCCCCCTTCAGCCCCATAAACAGCAAAAGAAATTTCTGTCAAAACAACAAAACCAAAAATCTCCTTCTACAAGTTCTTGAGCACAGCAGAAGAGCTAGCTAGTTGCTTTGATTCAAACACACACTGTTAAGATGCTGCGAAGTCCTAAAAGAGTAGTTCAACATCTTTAAAAAACAAGGTATGCCCAGCTGAGCTAACAAAAATAAACAACAAAATTAGCCTTGCAGCCAAATAAGAAGGTAACAATCACAACATCATCTTGTAAACAAGTATCAAGACTTGTCACAGAAAAGTAAGGGCTCACCATCAGTAACCAGCCACAGTGATGTCAGCTATATATGCTGCCATACATATGTCACAACATATCCATTGTGAAAGCCATCCAAAGTAATTTATGTTAAGAGATAGAGAAAGGGAACATGTCCTACATGTGGCCAGATCTACACAGTTTTAATAAACTGCCAGATGAACTGGAAAAAAAAAAGTGGATTAGGTATTGAATTACAAATAAAGCTTTCAAAAAGAAAAAAGGAAAAAAGAAAAACCACACAGGGTAGAACAGTAAAACTTTCAGAATGACCTAGTAAAATCTCAGTAAGACACATGGCCAGCTGGAATACACAAGAGATTGTCACTTTACAGTTGGCGAATCAGTGAAGATAACAACGAGCACTGTAAGTATATTCATGAAGTGCGTTAAGAGTCACCGGAGACCATTTATGTTGTTATTAAAAAAGGAACAAAAATACAGTTAAGCAGAAAGAAAGCATTTGTGACATTAAAAACAAAAATTACACTTACAGTCACAATCTTATACTTCAGTGAAATCTTATAATTCAGTGAAAAGATTTCTTCAAAATTTGATGATTTGCTGAGAGACGTCCAGTCTTTCACTTACCCCAAAAAAACCTCTCAGAGCTTATAAACAGTTTTCCACGAACATTTTCTTCTGCTGTAATCACATTCCTTTGAGGAATAAAAACAATAAAACTTCTCTTATAATTCATATCTTTTCCTTTTTCTATTTCTGACTTCTACACCTTCAATTCTATTGCCATAGATGGGTAAAACTCCATCACTTTTTGTTAACATAGGAGATGTGATATCACACACACTTCATTCATCCTTATCATCTGTCAAGCTCTGTGTCTTCTCATTCCCCTATGAACACGCATTGATGCATTTTAGCCACAACTTTTAAGAAGACTTTCAATGCAGCATGTTGAGGAAGCAAAGGTATTCAAAATAAATAATTGTACTCCAGTAATGGTTCCTTATTCACTGGATGCATCTTTCATTCAGGACTTTGTAGAACCTATGGCTCATTCACTAGGAAAAGCTGGCCTGGAGAAACAAGGTCTTACTGTCACAAACGGTATAAAGATTCTTCTTCTGGTCCATATGGCTATGTCCCTGTGCAAGCAAATAAAACAGCCCAGAGCTCATTCTCTAGCCACAAAGTAAAGGGGCACGATGCACCTTGTGTCCACAAAACTAAACTCTTCTCCTTACAGAAGGTCAGTAGAGAAAAATTCCTTTCTCCTTGTCTTTTAGCAATGGTCCTCCTTTACTTTCTTCCAATACCCATGCAGGCAGTTAGGCATCAGTCTAAATAGAACCCACTAAAACTTAAGCAGAACAGACAGGTCTAGAGCTCAACCCAAATCCTCTGTATGCTTAGTTCAAAAGTTTAAAGCACTGCATATAGCTCCAATGAAAGACAAAACAGAGTTTGAAAGAAGCAGGAAATCTGCAAGCACATTCCTACCCACAAACAGCCTATATAAGTTCCTACAACCTGCCAGATGATCCTGTTCTCTCTACTACAAGAACTAAGACAGAAGTTATAAGGGGAATGCACTTTTCGATAAACACTGGAGACTGTAGGTCACCCATCCTCTCTGACCTCTTGAAAGCCCTTCTCAAAAGGACACCTAAACCCAAGGCCCTCTTGCATTCATAAACTGAAAGCCACAGAACAACATTTAAGACTCAAGATTGATGAAAAAGCAGCTTCTCGAGGATAATTGTCCTGGAGCCTTTACTGGTAAAAACTGGAGTCTGAAGAAACAGTAACAACGAGACACATTCACACAAAAGCAATTTCCTCACAAGTATGAGACAGGAGCCTGGCATGATGAAACCTGAGCATACTGGCTAAGGCAGTGCCTGTTTTGAGAACAGATTAGTTCAGTTTCCTGTTACATCAAACACTAACTTTCATAAGTCCTACGTCTGCTTAAAAAAAAGCAAGGAAAAAAAAATCTCTACTGACATCACACTTAGGGCTGGGCAGACAGTGGCAGATTAGGATATACAATGAGTCACTGTGAATACAGAATACATAGCAAGAGTTCTTAAACTACCATGCAAAACTCAGTCTTGCCGGAATAAAAATATAAACAATACAATCAAAATACACCAGAAGAAGAGTAACAGCAGCATAGTGCCTTCGCAGAACCAATGAGGCGGGGAAAATAAGAACATTATAAAAAAGACGAGGTAAGACATGGGCTCACTGCAGAACAAAACAAAGCCAACACAATTCAGCAATCAAGGAGGAAACATCGGCTAAAATAAGCTGATGGGTGGACAAGAAGGAAATAATATTAAGTCGAAAATACAGATACAACTGAAAGAAAGAGAAAGCCACGCAAAGAAAACACAGCTGACAAAGCTATGCTCCAAGAAGGAATTCACTCTGGAGAAGTTGCCAAGATATGTGTACATACATGAAAGAAAATCAAAATATAAACACAAAAAAAACCCAGCATAAGTAAAAGAATAAGTTTTCATAAACTTAACTGCTTTGTGCGAGGGGGAAAATATCATTAGTGAAATACTGAGGCACATGACTTTTTTTATATATTTTTATTAAGTCAAAGACCATTAGAAGAAAGGGTAGTAGTTTTACACAGTTTGGAAGTAAATAAAATAGATAATATGAAGAAATACAATGGAGAAATAAAAAATAGGCAGTGAGGAAAACTTCAAAACAATAAACAGGATGCCCACTTAACCAACAGAATTCGAACTTCAGCATCTTAGTTCTGCGAAGCAGCAGAACACCACAATATTGCAGAAATGCTTCTAAAATATCTAGGGAAAGAAGTGTCATCTTTCCTTACAGTCAGGAAATTTCTCCATAGGGTGAATTAAAGTAGATAGTATTATAAAGGTGAACGTGGCAATGCTTGTCAGCAACGAGAAATATCTGCTATTTTAGGTACATATTAATCAGAAGGCTTAGAGATGCACGTTTTCCTTACAAATTGTTTTCTGTTAGAGATTTGGATGCAAAAGTTTTCATTCCTTTAGGAACTATTTGTGGCTTGACATTAGGGGATTTCTTTTTGATGCAAGTGGAAGGATAAAAGGAAGGAAGAATGTTGGAATTTTTAACAGCTGAATAAACTTTGTCAAGAGAAGCACGGCTCAGCTGCATAAGAGTTGGTTGGTAACACAGAAACAAGGAATCAGATCAATAAGTGCTAATGAAAGCATTAAATCTTCACAATTTCCAGATGGAAGATGGATTAACTGCTCTCAGTCTCTTTGGGTCCCAGCATCAAAGGCAGTGAGATTACTACTGCTGCTTTTATGTAAAGTTTATTATTTTTTAAAAAAGAAACCACTACTATGAGAAGGAGTTCTCTGAAGGGAGTGAGTAACATCCAAGCCTTCTCTTCTGATATTCTTGAGCCAGAACCACTTTCAAAAGCCTTCAAGTGATACAGAGACTCCCATTCTAGTCCCATCTAGCCATTAGATTGGGCATCTATTAATGTTGTGACATTTTAGTGCTAAAAATCTCACATAGACTAAAACTTGCTATCAATGCACTTTTCAAAAGAATATGAAATTTGGGAACACAATATTTTTTCTTTTTAATGCCACCTTTGACAAGGTGCTTAGGAGCTGGGAATTACAAAAACTTCCCGTGGTGATAAATCACTAGAAAGAAAAATATATTAAAAGAACACTGAAATAAAGGAGTTCCTTGTAAGTATGTAAATGATACAATGTTTTTTTAACTAATTCATACTCTTGCCAAGTTTTTTTCCCCCAAGAACATAATTAGCATACTTCTAAGTTGAAATAAAGCATTCTCAGTGTGCACTAACAGTAAAGATGAATTCATCAATTTACCGCAAAAATTTAGAACTTGTTATCCAGATTGTCCTTCTCCCTTACAAAAACAAACACATCATGAGCTTTTTCAGAATGTTCATTTGTTAATAAAGCCACAATTGTAAGCCTGTTACCTGTCATTTGAACTGCCTTACTTGAGTGTGCAACACATCAATACGTTGTCTGGCACAGTATAAGCCAGAGCTTTCCAGAAACATCAGCCAGGCTGGTTCTTCCCACACTAATTATGACAGCTTGATAAGAAGTGATGATGAAACTACAAAAATACACTGCTTTCTCACAAGCTGTTAAAAAGTGGGCAAGGGGCAGGGAAAACCCAGGACAAAAGCCCTGTTTCCTCACCTTGGGGAAAAAAAAAAAAAAACTGGAAAAAATTAGCATACACGAGATCAAAGCTGAGGCTTTATTTAACACAGTTGCCACGTTCAACCGCATTAACTTGTCACATCCCACAAGATAAGCGAGGCTGAGCTGCGAGAGCCTTCAGACGGCAAAGAAACAAAGTACCACAAGGAGCTGTAGGTGGCACTCTTCAAACTCTGACACTGGGAAGTCAAGTACCAGCACAACCTAGGACATTACAGAGCAAAGTCTAGATCTTTAGCAGAAACATCAGCAAGAAATATTGGAAAATTTTAACCATAACTCACATTCATTAGTAACACAATGGCTTCAATAATATATATATATTATTTTTATATATATATAGCGCAATCCTCATACACAGTCCCTGAAGTTCCTAAGAATTATAATTTCAGTGCTACTAATATTTTCAATGAACTCTACAGTATACTAGTGTACTAAAACCAGTACCTTAAGAAATTATCCATTACCTCTGCAGAATACTTTGCATGCAGCCTTGTAGCTAATTATGTAAAGTCAAACCCACAAATGATAAAAATATTACCTTTAACATAATGAAATATACCATAATTATTTAGGTTTTGCCACAGCCGTTCTTCTAAGCTGGACAGTAAATGTCTTATAATAAATTGAATATGTAGCTAAATATCTCTGAACGTTATATGAATTGTTAATTCTGTGTTATTTACTGGTGAAGATACGGCCTACATACCGAAAGATTCAATTGTTTATAGTTCAAATCAACATAACAAAAATTAAACACTGCTCCATAAAACAGGTGATGAATTTTCCCTTCCTGCAAATAGTGTTTCCTCAGTAACAATTATAGACTCTTTTGTATTTTAAATACAGATTGAAATCAATACACATTACCGTTCATTTGATAAGACAGTAAAGGAAGACCACCAGATGTAGTAAGAAATTTTGAGGTACAGGGTACAGGTAATTGAAACAGCCAGCAGAGGGAGTATCAAAACAAAACAAAAAAACAAATGGTCCTTTCTGTATATATATTTATTTACTTATGATCTTGCTTTGTTTTAGAATATGATAATAGTATTGAAACTGTAAAAGCTTGAATATTGTTAAAAATACAGAATTTTCAAGTATTAACCACGACTCAAAACTAAAATACTTTTTAAAGAAACATTAAAAAATATTAGCTCACATTAGCCTCACCAAATGGAAATCTGATTTTAATCACAGATAAGGTTAACATCGACCAACACGCTGCATAAGCTGTTTCCAAGTTATAAATACATACACACAGACTGTCATTCTTGTTTTCCAAATCTAAAATTAAGTTCATGATTTGATAATTACTGAGAGAACATTAGGTATAAACTATTTGTATTAGACTACAGCATAATATCTTAAAACTGAACAGAAGGTACTGTTGTACTGATCTGTATAACAGAAGATAAAAAAAGCAAATAAACGAAGTGCATGTCCTAGATCATTAGTGGAATTAAGCATTTATATGACTGTTTCAAAATCAAGTCACTGCCATCATGCATACACCAAAATAAAAAAAACCTCATCTTTACACTTCCTGGATTTCACCATGTCCAGACGCTAAGCATGGCTTAAACACAGGCAAAAGGAAGACAGACACGAACAGGTTGATTGGAGGTGCCAGCCTTGTGTTAGAAGCTTAAATGACCAGCCATCCTTTCCTTGCAGGAGTGACCACCTCCCAACTCACCTATACCTTCCCATCATGCATAACCACACCTTCCACAGTCCACCTCAAACGAGGAGCAAGTTTACTGAATTAATGGTGTAGGTGTTACCTGTTTTCTTAAGGCCTATAACTGCTAGGAACCCCCAAGTCATCATGCAAACTCCGCAGCAGAGCTGAGGAGTCAAAGGGACCGATCAGATATTTTAATGTAAATTGTATGTTTTATAGACAACCATTTGTAAAGATACCCAAATCAGACAAACAAGTCCTCCTTCACTATCAACTTCTTGCACCTGTACCATTTCCATTCCCTTTCCATGCCATTGCTTACTGACTGCCCTACATATTGGCCCATTATACCTCTAAATAAAACAGCAGTGTTTCAGACCAGGATACATGGTGTTTCTATACATTAATGCAAAATGTGGTATTATGAAACACCAGTCCTGATGTGATGTCACTGAACAACATCACAAGTATACACTGTTTTAGTGACAATTTTGTTTTCAATTAAGGTGGAGCCAGAATCCTTGGCGTGAAAACCAGACACAATTCCATATTCTACATCACTATCTAAGTTTTAAAGATGATTTAATTGTACAACCAAACCCTGTCCAGCTTTACACATGGGATTCATTGCTAAAGATCAGCATTTGGCTTACAAAACCCTGACTGCAACTAATGCATACACAGACCAGGAGAAAAACTAGAGTTAATCCAAAAATTAACATTCCTGTTAGTGCAGGTAGCAGGAATACTTTTAACTTTATTTAAATCGTAATTGCCATTTTCTTCCACAACTACAGATCTTACGACACATATTCTCTCAAGAGTACTACTCAATCGGAAAGTCTCAGCATCTGCCACATGATGGTGCAGGATAAACTTGCTGCATCACAAAAGAACAAAAAAAAAAAGGGAAAAAAAGAATTAAAAAAGCAGGTAAACAGTAGTCATATAGATTATGAATATTCTGAAAATAATGTGACAAGTAGAAAGGCCCCATACTGTGAAATACTCATACCTGTGAGTATGTGAGTAGATTCGCAGATAACAGGTGAAATGTGCTACACGCAGCTTGAAAGGGCTTGAACGCAGAAGGAACAGGGGAATGCTCCCCTAAAGGTAAGACATTTCACAGAAACCTGGAATACCTGGCAGCATCCTAAATACTGTAGGAGTCCACTGGAGAATTGATCCAAGATGTTAAATACTAAAAATTTCTTGAAACACTACGTTACGCATCAACTTACAGATTTTAAGTATTTAAGAAAAACAAAACACACCACACAAAGTTCATATAACCTTCTGCAGTCGAGTGCTTTATTAGAAATCTTAAAAGCAAAAATAGCCATATGATAGCACAAATTGAGTATTGCAGAACCTAGAATTTTAATAACAGCGAGAACATTCTAATGAATTTCTGACTGGAAAGCACACAGGTTGAAAGAGCTCAGAGGAGAAAGAAAAATACATCTCTCGCGATCTCATTGTTTGCCAGTCTTAAAGATCCTATTAGGTCACTTTCAAATCTACCTTTCAAAGAGGTGATTTCAATTCTCTTCCTTACAGAACTCAGTTTCCCTATAAAAATATTTAGGCTTTTAAGTCAAACAGTGTACTAGTGTATGTATGTAAGATTTAGAATCTAAAATACAATTCAGGAAACAAAGCCTATGAGATGCAGCACATTATCCTCTTTATTCTACATGACCTCATCCTCTTCAAAACAGTAACAGCCTTCCGGCTGCACTGTAACCAAGACTATGCACAGTACTCCAAACAGTTGGACAAGTGCTTTTCGCAGTTGCTGCGCTGGAACTGAACAGTATCTTGTTTGACTTCCCTCCACTTCTTTTGCAGCCTGGCTTCCTAAGGAAATCATACTTATGCAACCACTTGGGGAGAGAGGGAAGTGTACGCATATGCATACTCACACCCACGTGGATGTCTGTCCGTCTGACCTCACTAACACCTTCTGAGCCCATTGGTCAGTTTCAATCACACTCAAAAGAGGAGATATCAAACATTTAGGTTGTTGAAAGTTTCATGAAAGCAGGCTGCTGAGCATGGAGAAGTGTCTCCACGGAGAGAGGCTGCACGTCTTAGACGTCACTAAACTCACAAGGGAAAGCACCATTCTGTTCCCTTCCTGCCTGCAGGAAAATCTCCAGTCAGAGGTCACAACTAGTCAAAGATGATCAGGTTTCTTGCGTTCAAGTGTTCGTAAAATAGCTTAAGTGAATTCCACTGCTTTTAAAATAGTATTTTGAACAGAGCTGATGTTTTCCATGTCATCTTTTTCTTAGTCTAGCACAGATGAGAACTGTCCTACATGACACACATTCCCTGGCTCGGTCCCTTGCTCCTAAGGCCACTTATTTTAAAACATCTGCATCGTACCACATGCATATCAGCACTCTACCCCTCTCAAACGCGGAGTAAATAAAAACTGGAAGAGCTTGGAATTCCCTTCAGGCCTCAGAACTAAACAAGCATGTGGCTCTGTAACTTGACTATTGAATAAAGTTTCAAAAAGACAATACAGCAAATACGTACTTATCTCTATTCACTTCTACTGCAGAACAGAACAAGCGCTACCGCCTTTGCAAGCTATTGTTCTACAGACAGCTGTAAGGCAATAAGACAAATAATGAGGTTTCAGCTGATACCCTATAGTTCTTACATCCCACCAAAATACATTCACGCATGAACTCTTCACCGGTATCCATAAAGCCACAGAGTAAAAAGTAACAGATAAAGAGTAACAAAAAAAATAACAAATAGTAGTAAAGGTAACAGATGAAAATGCAAGTTTAGAGATACTTTAAGGCACGCATACAGGATTGAAGAGATTTGGTGCAAAAAGAAGGGGAAAAAAAACCTCCAAAACAAAACAGCAGATAACCCACAGGGGATAGAAGTCACACAAAGCATCAAAACATCAGGCGAGTAAAAAGGCAGTTTCTGATAAATATATGTATGTATGTATTTCAGCCCTGCTCCACGCTCCCCCTAGAAATGCCTCAATCCCATGCTCAGAGCGAGCCTGGGCAGACGTGCGGGCGCGGGGCTCGGGGGGCAGCCCGGCTCCATCCCGCAGCGCCGGGACGCGGTGCTGCCAGCGCTCCCTGCGCCGCGCGGAGCGGGAGGCGGCGACGGGAGCAGAGCGAGACGCCCGGGGGGATCCCTGCGAAGGAGGCGAGGGGGATTCTGGCGTACGAAACCCTCCGGAGAGGGCACCCGGAGAGCGGCTACTGGGGCTCGAGCGGCGGCAGATGCTGCGGAGCGCCTCGGTGCCCGCTTTGTGCCGCCATCCCCGCGCTATTCCCGTTACGACAAGGAGCACATGGCTCCTCGCCGGCTTCTCGTCCGCCTCGCCACGGGAAGGAGGCACCTGGCACCGAAGCCGGATCGAAGAGACGGAATTTGCGGGCGTGTGGCGGAGCAGGCGAGGGGATGCGGGAAGAAGCGATGCCTTTCACCCTTCCCGCTCCTCCGCCGCCGCGGCTTTTATGTCAATTACCGATAGCGTAAACGCTTCCTTATTGCTACTTCAGGTAAGGGAGGAGGGGGGGGGGGTGAGTCTCCATCCCCTTACATATGGTTCCCGAGCACATTAAGCATGCACCAAGTGAAAGGCGGAGAGCTGTGTGATCCCGAAATGATGCCGCGATCCCCGAAGCGTTCGCAGGCAGCTCCCACAAAGAGCTCCCGCTTCCATGGAGCATCCCCTTTGTCCGAGCATCCTCAATAAGCACCCGGCCGCTCCTCCACGCAAGCCCCACGCAGGCGGCCCCTTTGTGTCTTCGCCTCCACCCCATTCACAAAGAAATGCCCTTTCCTCGCGGCGCGTCCCCGGCCCCAGACACGGCCCTTCGCCTCCCCCCCGCCCGAGACACGCGCGACCCGCCGCCGGGCACGGCGCTCCGGTACCTACTTGTGTTCAAGAAACAGTCCGTAAACCTCCTGAAGCAGCTTGCAGAATTAGATCCATCTTCCATGTCTGGCCCTAGGAGCAGGGGAGACGTTAAGGAGAAGAAGGCGCCTCTCTGCCGCTGCTGCCGCCTAGGAGTCCTGCTCCCGCCGGGGCCGTCGCCTCCTCGGTTCCCGTCGCCGCGGGCAGCCGCAGCACCGAGGGAATCGCAGGACCACGGGCGAGAGGCGGCCGCGGAGAGGAGGAGCCGGGAGTGGGGCTGCCGGGGGCCGCCGGCTGCGGAACGGAGCAGCGAGCCCTGGATGGAGGAAGAACAGAAGAGTCTCCTCCTGCCGCTGCCGCCTGGATGGGCAATCAAGTGAGCTGCTGCCACCGCCGCTGCTCCGCCAACATCTCTTCCTCCTCCTCCTCCTCCTCCCGCCGCTCTCGCCGCCTCTCCTCCTCCTTCCCTCCCTTGGAGACTCGTGAGGTTAAAGGAAGACGAGGAGGGGAAACGAGGAGGCGGCGGCAAGAAGTAAAAAGAAGATGGAGAAGCGGAGGAAAAGGAGGGGATTGGAGCGAGGAAAGCGGCCGCCGGCGCTCCGGGGACGATGCCGGCGGAGGAGGCTGTCCCTGCGGCGCGGCTCCTGCCGCTGGCGGCGGCTGTCAGGAGGAAAGAGAGGGAGCTGCCGGCAGCAGTGCCGCCTCCGGGAGCGGGGGGAGGAGCAGGAGACCCGCCGCTGCCTCCACCTCCGCCGCCCTGGCCATGGGAGTGGAGCGAGCGGCAGCCGGAGCCGGGCTTTTCCCCGGGCGCCGCAGCCAGGGGGGCCGAGGGGCGGGATAAGAGCCGCTTCTCCGGGTTGGACATGCTTCCGCTCTTCCCTCCCTTTCGCGGCAGTTTAAGGCAGGACGTCTAGAGAGAGACCGGCGTAAAGCGAAAGGGGAAGCCGAGAACGAGGACGGAGCTAACCGAGGGGCGGCCGCCGTCCGCTCCTTCGCTCCCTCCGGCAGCGTTTCCTCCGCACCCCGGCTCCCCGCCCTCCAAAAAGCCTCACATTTCCGTTCCCCCTTTAAGCGGGGGGGGGGGGGGACAGGGCGCTACTGACCGCCGAGCGGCTCCGACCCCCTTTTAAAGTCCGCTTTGCCTCATGCTCCCGCCTCGCCTTCCAGGCAAAGGGAAGGGCGACCGCTCGGAGCGAGGCCGAGGCTGCCCCGCGGCTGCGGAGAGGCCGCGGGCAGCACTGCAGAGCCGCTCGGCTCCGGCCCGGCCGCCAGAGAACGCCCACGGGCGGGGCCAGCGCCTCCCGCACAGCCCGGACCTGCGGCACCGCGCCTACCTAAGGGAACGCCAGGGAGAGACACGAGAGGGGGGGGAGAAAAAAATATAAATAAATAAAAAAAATCCTCCCTCTGCGGCCTCGTTGTTACACAGAGATTCCCAGTCATCCGAGATCAAGAGGCAGACGCTCTGTGCGGCGCCTGGGACAGAGACGGCAAAGAGCTGCCCCTTCCCTCGAGTATGAAGGCCCCGCTCCTGCGCGGTCCCTCGCGGCACTCGTGCCGCCTGAGGCCTCCCGCCCTCTCCCCAGCCTCACCCCCTACCCCTGCGGCTCCTCCGCCACCCCAGGCTGCACCCGCAGCCCCAGCCCCGCTCGGCAGGGCGGCTGAGGGGAGCCTGGGGGCAGGCGCGGAGCGGAGCGGGGCCGGAGGCTGCGCTGGGAGCCCTCGCCCCGCGCCTTTCGTTTCGGCCCCGCCGAGGCTACCTGAGGGCACAGCCCCGCGGGCCGTCGGGGAGACGCCGTCCCGGAGCCTGACGGTCTCTCAAGTTCCTAACAGTTAGGATTTCTCGAGCGCTGTTAAGCGTTTCGGGCGAGCGCTACAGCAAACTCGCGTGGCTAAAACCAGTACCTGTGAAATTATCCGCTGCGTTTGAAGACCGGTCGGCGGGCAGCCTGGCAGCTGGCGGGGCCGCCTCGGGGACCCCCCCACCCCGGTACAGCCCGGCCCCGCAGCCCCGGCCCTCGGCGAAGCTCACGGAGCTCGCTCAGCCCCTGCCCTCGCTCACCTGAGCCGGCACCGCCCTGCCCTGCCCTCTCCTCCAAGAAGGGAGGCTGGAAGGCTTGAGCCCCGTTGCCGGGACGGCTCCCTGCAGGGGAGCGGCCGGGGCTTCCCTCTCCTCCGCTACCTGGGCGGGTCGCAGGGAACGGGACTCCGCGGGCAGACGGCCGGTTTCCCCGGCGCTCCCGCCGGCCAGCGGGAGGACAGAGGGTCGCCGCGTCGGTTCCCGCCGGGCCGGGGCCGCGGCCGAGCCCCCGAGCGGATATTTTGTTGCGGGGCGGCGGGGTCCGGCTCCTCGGCGGCGGGACCGGCCCCGCGCGGCTCTGCCCGGGGGCTCCGGGAGCTGCCACCGCGCACGCCGTTGCGGATGCTCGCGGGGGAGGTGTTCCCGTCGCCGTCGCCAGCGGGGCACCCGAAACTCGGGAGATTCTGTTTTCCTCCTCTCCGCCTTCCAGGAGACGAATTCTCCGCGCGGTCCGGAGCTGCGTTCCCGGTGCTGTGGTGCCAGGTGGCTGCGGGAATCCGCACCCAAATACCGCAACCTGCCCCTTTCCGCTTAAAATTGCGCTCTTTTCTTTCGAATTTCGACTCCTGCTGCGAAAACAATATAAACCTACGCTTCTGGTTTAAATTTTAAATCGTTCGAGTACTTTAGAGGTACCGTTTCGGGACTTCCTTTGATGCAGGAATACGCACTGAACTCCAGTCAAAGTCAGAGTATTTATGTGTCGCCGTAAATCTGGAGGGCTGCAAAATAAGATATTCCTTTAAAAACTATAACGCTTTCGAATTAAAATGTGTTTTCAGCTAGCTGAATGTTCTGTAACACTGGGAAACGATCCACAGCATCTGCAAAAGGTTTAAAATGCCAAAACAGATTAAAGACTCTCGTTTAAACAAACAAACAACGCACATCCCACAAAACAAAACCGAAAAACCTCAGAGGACAGGTTTTTCTAAACTGTTTTCATCCGGATGTTTCGTAAAACCTGCTGGTTTTCTGCAGGAAACTGCATCTGCTTCTGTGATCCATCTTCTTTCAGTATATCTGACTTGATCAAAACAGTTTAATCATTTAAATCTCATATATCTATTTGTGTGAGGTGCTTTTATTCCCTTAAGTACAACCGTTATTTACCTACTTTACCTGTAGAGCTTTTCAAACATAATTGCAACAGGACGACTTGAGATCCAGCAAATATTTAAATTCTCTGAGAAAAAGCTTAGCTAATGGAAATAAAACTTTAGTGAATTATGTTTTGTTGTTGCAGCCTATTTGCTTAGCAATTAACAACTTCTCATTAGACAAATCTTTTACTAAATTGTTTAAATTGAAAGAGATAATCACTGAAAATGACTGATAAAAAGCAAGACCTATTCACCTGAAACAAATCAAAGGTGCTTCTTTAGACAGATTATCCCCAAATTTGGTCTGTCGATGCCAAGAGTAAATCACTGAAACTTTACATCGTCAATTTATAATTGTGGAAATCTTGTTTGACTATGCTAATCTACGCTAAATTCCTTAATTGCTCTTCATCCGAACTAGTTGTTCAAAAATCACTGCTTGAAACTGGTATTTGTACATTTATACAGAGAATGTGACTTGTGCACTTATAAATATGCATGTGTTTAGTCAACAAACCAGGGAAAACACATTTTAATTTGTAAGGATCATCAGATATTCTAGACAAGCAGCTTTCAGTTTAAGTGTTATTTACAAACTGTTAATTTGATCATTATTAATTATTCATTGACAATTCATACCTGGTTGGTCACCTGCTTCTTGACTTGGCAAGCAAAAGCAATTACAGAAGAAAAGTTAGATGACAGTGAAAGTTAATTTCCAAGTTCTGTACACACACATTTGTAAAATATACAGATCTGCAAACAAGTCTGATATGCTTAGTGGTCATCCACTCAGGTCATCACCTGGGGATAAATTAGTGATAAATCAGATTTGCTTATTACCCAATATATCCGTCAGTCTGGGTTTTCACTGCTCACTCAGCTCACGGCAGTTTCCATTGCCTCCAAGCGATGATGTCACCGATGCTACCTGTGGTACTAACCACATGCCCATATCTTTTACCGGAAAAATCTCACCGTCTCCAACAGAAATTTTTTGATGTGAAGCAGTGAGGTTTGTTCTATCATCCCCTAAAAGAATTTTTTAAAACTGAAACACAAAGAAATGCGAGTTAAAATGTTCTGATGCATCCACTTCCATCAGGTGCAAGGATTCTGTTACAAGTGCACTGTGTCAATGCAACAGTGGGTGAAAGTCTTTGGTGGTATGTACATGCATAAATGTGATTTCACAGGAATTCAGGAGTCAGAGTGCCCATAGAAGCCATCAGGAGGTCTAGCATGCGTTGTACTTACAGGAAAAGGCCTGGTTTGAAAGCAGCAAATAAGCCTGTTTGGCAATAATTTGGCAAGATGAATCAAAACATTTGAAGGAAAGCATCATGGGGAAAAAGTATAATCAAGTTATATGATGGTTCTTTGGTATTAAATACAGCTTTAAACCAATACCTGTTCTTTCCCAATTCTGTTTGCTACATTTTAAGAATGACTGACTCATCTTTTATCTAGTCCCACTCTTTTGCCTGGTAAATCCCCTTATCTCATTCTTATATCCCAAGTCTCCTCTATGTTGCATGATCAATCCCTCGAAAAATATAAAGAATAAGGCAGATTATAGGGAAAGTGAGTTTCAAATAATGTAGGATGACAGCAGCAAAGGACCTGACTGAACCAACCACCTGCATGTGGGTGAGGCAGGAGCAGCCACAATGAAATACAGAAAAGGCAACCTGCTGGAAAGGGGAGGACAAAATGAGCAAAAGGATAAATGCAGCTAAAACTCAAGGTCTAGAGCTGAGTAAATATGGCCCCAAATTGAATCCCTTATTGAAAACTCCAGTCCAAGTTAATAAAAATAATTGTTTTATTTCCTAGGGATTTTCTGCTAAATGATCTTACAAAAACACAATAATTATTACCCAGCTACTGAACTGCTATAACAAATTAGAAACTTACAGAAAAGGACTTTGTTTCCTAAAGCCTTACTCTATAAACCTTTAGAGTAATTTATAGAGAACCTTATTTCATAAGAGATTCCTTTTTTAGAAAGGATTATTCTGAAATGTCATATGTGTACAAGGAGTAAATTTGTTTTAAGGGTTTGTATTAGCCATTTTCTTTAACTGCCATGAACACTCACAAGCTACCTCTTTTCCACAAGAATATTAACTGCAAATGTCAATAATGTGCAAGCACATGCTAGCAGCCATCTTGACACTGGTTTTGGGAATTACTCAGTCCAGATGCAGAAGAAATACTGCAAGATTCAATCTGAACTGCAATTCATCCATCAAATCAAAACAACACCCTTTTTTTTTTTTTTTTTTTTTTTTTTTTTTTAAGAAGTCCAGATCTGTTCAGAGTTAACCAATATAAAGAGAAAGAAAAAAAAAAAAGTATATTGTTTACTTTCAGTAGTTTGGTCTGTTCTGGGTATGTCACTTCACTTTCTGCTCTGCAAGGTGATATCTAAAGGTTCTGTAGCTGGAACAATAAATAATGAAAGTTTCTTTACAAGTGCTATAGTAGGTAATATATGATGGTTGGTACATTAATAAAACTGTGAAGACCATATCTTTTCTGGGCAATTTTCTCCTTTTAGGAAAAAGAAAACTCTAAGTTATTGTAAAATTGCAATTCTTTATGGAAAGAAGATACCTAGTGCAAAGTTGGGACTTTTTAATCTGAAATTTTTCAGGTAGACATAAGTCTATATATTAGCTTGTAAGAAAAAGCAGAATAGCTTTTATTTTAAAAGGAAATGCCAATGCACAAAGGGAACTATTTACATTTCACTTTCCTATCACTATACTTGGGTTTGTTTCCTCTAAAGGACTGTGCAAGTAGCTAAAAGAAACCTTATGATGCCATCTACCATTTTGTACAGTCTTATGCAGCACAAAGATCAGATATTTACAGAGTTGTTTTTTTCAAAAGGGTGGTCAGAAAAGGAAACAATGTTAAAGCAATGAGTGTTTCCCCCCCCCCCAAAAAAAATACTTTCCTCTAAATAAACTAAAATACTGGCAGTAGCTGTCTTTACTGAGATGCTATATTATAAACCAAAATCACCTTAAACACTGTAAGTTCTTTGGTACAGTCATCTTTTGAATTATGTCCAGCACAACAGGACCCTGGCTTAGGACCCAGTCCTCTCAGGTAGTAATGAAACAAACATAAAACGACGTAACAGTTGGCATGGTAGGCAACAGCATTGTTGTTACCTAATACTGTTGGAACAGCTATTTTTATTGCAACGAAAATAAAGAGAATTATCAGGATTTTTGTAATTTTATCTTTCTGTTTTTATAATGAAATCTCAAGTAACCTGATGACAGAAGAAGATTGTTATAATTTGCTGTCTACTACAGACAAATAATTAATGAGTTATTTCAATTCTGTGTTCTATTGGAACACAGAAATTCTAACCTTTACATGAATTTAAGTTGCTTTATATGAAGTAGATTTAAGGATCCAAACAAAACAGTTAATACTGACTTCCTCTTTCCTCCTTTACCATGAGTTGTGCATCTGGCTAATACATAGCACAGCCCGTACATAGCTACTGTCAAAACATTAATACCAGCTTTCTCCCATAACTCTCTCTTACAACCCTCTACACTTTCCCAAATTTTCCAACAACTAAAGGCAAGCAAACTTCTCCCCAACGTGGTTTGCACAGTTCTGGCAAATTCTTTGATGGAACTAGCAATCTCAGCTCTGAGTTTAAGTGTAAAGCTTTGTCTAGTGTAAGCCTACAGCTGATGTGCCTCTTTGATATTAACAGCAGGTGCAAGAATAAATGAAGAGACTAAGTCTAGCCTTTAGAATTATCCACAAAGAAACCAAATATATGTTGAATTTAAGCACTCCATTTGTGACTTCTGAGCATTGCTCAGAGGTAAACCAAGTTTCATTTGAGAACAATGCTTCCTCCTTTTCATTTTAATTCCTCCTTTGTTTTATACTTTCTAACACATCCCAGTTTTGTCAGTTGCAGTAACTACCAAGTTACTCCCATGCCATCCATTAAAAAAGTAAGTTCTGACTGTGGCTATTGGTAATGAAATGCAGACATTAGCTTTCAGAGTTAACACCCTGATGAGACAAAAAAAAGTGCAACTAAATGCATATCTCTAGAAACCATGAGATATTTAACATTTTCTAGAACAGTTTGGTTTCAATTCATGCCCTGTTTTTCTATGGAAACATATCACCACAAACCTGAAAACTAGAACACTTGACTTTGAAATAAAAGCTTAAATTCTTTAAATTTGTCATGCAGCCTGCAGCCCTTCTCTTGCGGATTCTCAAACTGATGCCACTGTAATATGCATTCAGCCAACACCACGGTCAAGCCGAATAAAACCCAGTAAAGTTTATCATCCAAGTGAGTTTTTCTATTGCAGTCTTCACTTTACACACCAACATTATTCAACTCATCTCTCTATAGTGGTACACGTGCACACACTATGAACATGTACCTGCTGTCTTTATATTCCACCCTAGGACATACTTGCTTTTTTTTCTTGCCTGTTTCCACACTCACAAGTTAGCTCTCTGTTTTTTCTTTCTCCTCCCCACCCTTTCTCAAACACACAAAGAGACAGTATTTCTCTGGCTGCAGAATAAACATAACAGTACAAATTTCCTTTGGAAAATACTTCAAATCAATATGTGAAAAACACCATGTAGAAGGATGGGGCATTACTGCCATCATCCCTGAACACATGACATCTTGCATATGCAGCCCTAGACCATTGCAGACAAGCTTATTTGATTTAAATCAATTCTGCTTCAGAAATAAGACACCACTGCCATGTACTTTATTAATTCTCTTTTATCTGTCTGACTGCTTATTCCCCATTATCTCCTTTGCCATCATCTAGCATCCCCTGATACTCAACAGCTTTCTCTCTGTCATGCGTGATACATCCTTCTGTCTTTCTCTCTGGTTCACCATTTCTCCACACATTACCACAACTTAGCAAACACACTTGCAGATGACAGCATCTCTGCTGTTTCAGCTGCAACAAGCTTTTCACCTGCGTTCCCTTCATGGTTTCCAAACTCTTTTGCTAGCAGCAGTACCTCTGGCCAGATCCCATGGAGAACTCTGGTATTCAGTAGGGAAGGTAGTTTCTTCACAAGCCTTGGGTCTAAATAAAGGTCAGTTGGTAAAGCAGAGGAGGAAGGACAGAGATTGCATTCCTCCACTAGGAGCCTGGTGCTTCCTACACAGGAGGCTTTAGGATGGTAGAAATGAAGCAGCATTATCTTATAGCCTGGCCACAGAGACAAGGAGTCACTCATCTCACCTGTTTAACAAGGGTTCCTGGGCTGGCAATCTGAATACAGACCATAGAACTCAGAACAAACAAAACATAGTCTACTCCCATGATAATTCAGGATCAGCAGCTACTCCAAAACAGCCCAGAAATAAAATGCATAGAAATAATTTCTTTATGAGATTTCCTTAGAAAGAGAGTAAAGTTACATTACATGGGTATAACTGACAGGAGCCCTCTTCAGGCTAAGAATCTTTCAATTCATACTAGCCAAACAGAGTAGGGATTTTAAAATGTATTGATTGCTTTAGTACATAGAAAATAAATACAGGGCAGTATACTGCAAAATACTGTAATCCCATTTGGAAAGAACAGAACTGAGTATCCAGCAGATTTATTGCAAACAGTTTGTTTGAACTGTTGTTTGGGGTTTTTTTTTTTTTTTTGTTTTCTCTTCTGCAGATCTCCTGCATCTTTAGGACTATAGCAGAAGACAAAACACGGTCTAACCCACTTGAAGCAATCTCTACAGTAGCCTCAGTTCAGCTTTCTCTTTCTGGATGCAGTCTGCAAAGATGTAAATGACACACCTGTGAGTCTGACTGTTTTCAAGACAAAGTAGCAATGTGGCTCCCACTGAATCCCATAACTAAGAATCCCTACACTGAGAAAGCTTCTGGCAAGCCATCTGGTTTGTAGTTTCTAAGAGCAGAAAACGTAAATCACACAGTAGTCCCAACACCCAAGTTACATCAAACTATCTCTACATCTGATATGGCTCGTGCACACTCAGATACAATTATCTATCATTACCTTTTTTTTTTTTTTTTTAAGTACAGATTGACATCCAGACTAAACAAGCCATTACTGCAGGAGCAACTCTGGGTTTATTTCTGGAGAAAGCGTTCCTTTGTGAGACTGCAAATCTTTCATTTAACCTAAAGCTCTATGTGGGGGTTTTCATTTGTGGTTACTCTAACCTAAGTTGTGGTTTGACTGAATATGGCTTCAGTAAAAATCCAAAGGATTTTATTAGAAAAGCAGATTTTTTTTCCTGCCAATAACTTTTCTTTGCCTGTCAGCTCTTGTGCCACACGTAGCTTATCACAGCACAGATTCAAAATTTGAGGCCATTTTTCTCACCTTCAGAGCTATCAAATTTGATTTTCTTACTATTTCAGTCCCATGGAGCTCCAAAATAATAGGCTACCATTAAAGCAGCTTTAATTAATCTGCTTTAAAAGGGAGAAAGGGAGCCACAGCAAATCTTTAAAGGGGAAAGAAGACAAAAACAAGACAACAGAACTTCGGCTTGAGGGGAAGCTTGGGGAACAGCATATGCCACAGGAGGGGAACCCAACAACTGCCCCCCATGCCTAGAAGTCAGGCTCTGACTGTAGGCATCGCCTGTCACTCTCTTCAAGGTCAGTGGGGCTCTGAAGCATAGTCTTGCACGGGATCCCCTGATTCCTAATGTCAATCCTTACTGTCACAGACTGGTCATACATCCAAAAATCAGTTACACCTCTTCCAGTTGCCCAGTATAAAGATCATTCAGAATCTAATTCCTTCTCCTCTCAATTTACAGCAAAAAAAGTGTATGACCATTTCTTTCAAACCAGCTTTTTCTTCTAGGTTTAAATATTTCTTCTTCCTTCTTGACCTCTGGTATTTAAAAAGCCATGGTATCTTCCTCAGACTTCATTTTCCTGGACTAATCAACATAAAATCTTACAGTTCCTTCATATAAAAGTAGCTCCAGTCTCCCCATGTCTTACCTTACAAGCCCTTCGCTGTACCTCTTCCACTTGGAATTAATCTTTCCTCAGTACAGGTGACTACATTTGCAGGCACATTCTCACTGAGGTTTTACAGGTGGTTTAAACATTTTCTCAGTTCTTTTGGAAAAATTTTGCCTGATTTTTTTGAGAAATCATGTCTGGTTGCATGGTTCCATCACTGGGGGATGTGAGAAGTCATGGGTACCCACGTCATTTTGTGATGAACACAGCCATGAGGAATTTCTTCCCTCTTGGTTGTTTCCAACTGATGAACTTCAAGACAAAATCCATGTTTTTCCCTAGGTGAGTGATTTTGCACTGTCTACTGCTACGTTTCATCCCATTTCTAGTAATATAGACTTTAGAGCAATCTGAATCATCCCCAAACATGCTCCAGTTTCCTTCTGTGCAGAAAACGGCTTCTCAAATTTTATGATCTATATAGTCTGCTAACACATCCTTACTTGCATGCAGAAAAGAAAATACAAAATCAGTTCAGTCCCCAAATAAATACTTGCTAAATTCAACTTGGAACCTTCCTTATGCCAGTGGGGCAATTGTCCACAGTTTAGCTGTAAACACTTGACTTCATTCACAAGTCGTCTACAGCACCTAATGTTTCTGCAAAATTCACAAATACTCAACATATTGTCTGACACCACTGCAAAACAGGGAAGTATTATTAATAAATACTCCCTTAAAGAGGAAGAAAGATAAACATTTAATTTTTTTCCCCTAATCTTATGCAGGAAGTGTAAAAAGTGTTGTAAAAGAACATTAGAAGAATAACACAAAAGTATCCTATCCTCCCTCACTGCCCTCCCTCCCTCCACCTTGCTCTTCCTGCAGTATCACCCTCTGTTTTCTTATCCATCCCACGTATGAGGGAGGAGTCCAGACTGGAGCTGGCTTCAGGCAGAGGTAAAATAAGCAGATCCTGAAATCCGCAGATTGCCAGAGGGCACCTGGCTGCCTGCTCTGCCCTTCCAGGAAGACAAGCAGACAAACTCTTCCAGCAGAGTAACCACCCAAAGAGCACAGCTCCAGCCCTGCCTGAAAATTTCAGCCTCCTGCTGTCTCAGGCACTGAGGGTATGATCACAATGCATGGATTGTCCTTAGAGCCTGCTGTCCTGATTTTTTAAGGAAAATAAATTTCTGCTCTCCTTTGCTTTCACTCTTCCCATGGCCATTTCTCTTTTTTATAGGTGACATAGTTTTTGAAACAAACCCTCACAGTCAACCTAAGTGTAATTTTTTTAAAACCACACTCATTCTTGAGATCAAACCATCCCTCCTCAACCAGGAACTAACAGCCTTCTATGCAAGCTTGTTCTACCAAACATTAAATTACAATGTACATAAATGATTTAATTTAATGAGAAGAAATTTAGAAAATTCATGCAACAGAAACTGACCTGTTATTTGATTAAAAAAAAAAAAAAAACCCAAACCAACAACCTCTTGGTTTATTTGTTTGTTCACAATGAGATGTAAGAAAGTGTAGAAAAGAGAAAGGAAAAGCAGCTGTGTTATCAAATGGCAAGTTAGTATTTGAAGGGAAATCTAGAGAATGGTAATGGAAAAGCAAGCAGAGTTGCCACCTTGGAGCTCTGGGGGAGCCCTGGGAAAGGATATAACATCTTTATTGAAAAAGCAGAACACTTTTCTTAGCTGTTTAGCTGGCAGTTACTGTAAATCCTACCACACCCTTGCAGTAGATCCAGGCAATCATAAACATGCTTGTCTAATGGACCATTCATGTTCTTACTCCTCAAACCATAAAACAGTCTTCTTGGTAAGAAGTCCAAGCTGAACAATGATAATACACTTATTTACCCATGAGAAAGATTGTACCCTCCCGTGCCTGAAACTTTGTAACTGTTTCTTTTCTGTTTTATGCCAGCATAAAGCCACGGACTTCAAGGGATCCAGTTATTTCTGCTGCAATTAAAGTGAAGAGCCAGAGTGCATGTTTTCTGCCTTTCCTTCCAGCCCTTCCATTGCCTGCCTGCCTTTTTCAGTCTTCGTAGCAAGTTTTCTTATTTCTGTTTCAAAGACTCTACAACTGCAGCTCACGGGGCTCTGGCTGAGATAAGGTTCTCTAAAGGCAAAAAATGCTAGAAGTTACCTAAACCTTATGCTGCAGGTGAGTACTTGCTGCAGCCTGGGACAAGGAATACATCTCTTTCTCAATGAGCACTGGAAGCTGAGGGAAGTTTAGGAATTCTTATGTAGGTAACACTGCCAAACTGTGTGAAAAGAGCAGCAGCAAAGAGCTTCAGGCTCACCTCTCCAATTATATGAAACTACCAGATGGAAAATTACTTAAAAAGCTAATAAGACTGTCATATTGCTGATTTGTCAACATGTGCCTTCCAAGCATGTTTGAAAAACAAAACAAACCAAAATGAAATCCTCAGAAAGGTAGAGAAAGTAGGATTACAACTGGGCTTTTCACACATAAGACCAAAACAAACTGCCCACATTTGTAGACTCAGTCTTCACTGGCTCTTTAGATGCAAGGTGATTTTTTTTTTCAAGACCTGTATTAACTGCTGAATGAAAGGGATTTCCTTACAGTTCTTTACAATGAATATATTTTAAAAGAAAATTAGGTGGGACAAAGTAATAAACTCCATATGAAAGCCCATTTTTACTTAACAGACCAAAGAATTTTTTTAAGGTTCATTACTCCTTGGTGTCATTGGGTAACTCACCATAGGTTACAATACAGATAATTCTGACTTTGCAGATATCTTCAAAACCATTATGTCCTGCTGTTTGGAAAATGTTTTTCTGAATTTCTTTATTTTGGTATTTTTTTTAACTGTACATCCCATAAGGGCCCAATGGAATGGGCTTTTTTACTCCATTGGTACATATTAGTATCATGGCTTTATTACAGTTTCATGTGTTCCAAGCACAAACATTGACCATCCTCAGCTGACAGGTCATTTCAGCCCATGGTTAATCCTTGGAACATTTTGTTCTTGTGTGTTTAAGGGCTCTGTGTTTGTACAAATGGCTGTCCACACGGAACTAACTAATTAACACTAAATACTGAGGTATACATAAGCACTTCTGTATGGTGATGGTAACTTGGTTGTTTTCAGAAAACTGAGGAGTCAGGCTAGTGCAGTGTAGTTAACAACTAAAAGGGTTTTCTTCTTTTCCAGAAATGCTAAAACTGTATAGCTTGTTTAAAATACAGAGAATATGGGATATGTAACCGTGCTGTTGGAATCACTGTTATATTAAAAATGAAGTGTTTATAGACAGCTAACGAGGTTAAGCTTGAACTTAGAAAAGCAGTTCACTCAAGTTTCAGAATTTAGGCTGCCAATTCAACAAATGATGCTAGGAAATACCCTCTCCTGCAAGCAGTTCATTCCACAAGTGCATTCACCAAGATTTCTTGCAGACTCTTCCAAGGTTTCTAAGAATGCACCCTCTCTAAGCAGACCAAGACCACTAGACAGGCTTATCTGCAATGGTTTCTTCTATGTTTCTAGCAAATGTAACTTTGGGGAACAAAATAATTTAAAAAATATGCTGGGGAGAGGGGGATGCATAGTTTAACCAGAGCAATGAAGCACTTCACATGAAAAAGAAATTTAGCAGAACAGAAAATGAATAAGGACTTCAGAATATAGCCCGATGAACAGACTGCATTCCCAAAGAGTACCTGGCTGGAACAGTTGGTTTAACTTGTTCTGTGTGATATAACAGTACCTAAGAGTAGGAAGTGATCAGAATATATTAGTGTTCATATGTTAGCAATAGTGTTTTTGCAAAACATTAAAATATTGTCAGAAGTAGAGATTAAAGCATGCAGCATAAATGAGGTGGTTGCCAAACACCTCTGTCCCATATTGTTACAAACTCTGAAACATGCTTGTTCACAAATGCCTTCTGGACACAGAGTTTCTGCCTCACTGTCTTGCTCTTTCCCCAACCCCCACTCATGAGTTTTCCTTTGCAGCTCTGTGAATCACAAAACTGAACACACTCTGAATCACCCCAACACTCATCCAAAAGGTAATTCCCCAAGCAACAATTTGCTTGATGTGGTGATTGCAAACAACATATACATGGCTGAGGCATTGAGGAGCTACATATTACTACCAGACAGCTTTGGCCACCAAGGCCAGTTAAACTCAGCTGGAAAAAAATACTCCGCTTTTTAGAAAGTTTAGCTATTTTCTTCCTTGATATTTTTCCCCACAAGTGAATCTGTTTACAAAGGAAAAAGAAAAGTTATAATATAATGGAATAATAAAATATAAATGAGAGACTGAAGGGGACTCATGGATATGGACACAAAAAGATCCCCAAAATTTCTTAAATGTTAGTTTTAATAATCTCATCTTAATGTTCAGAACCTGCACTTCATAGTCATACTGGGAGGCAGCACCATCCTCCTCATTCAGTCCCTCAGAGGGCATCCTGTCAGTATTCTGCTCTCTCCTCCCACTCTCTGCTGACAGGAGGACCCTTACATTTTAGCTACTCACCCAAACTGTCAACAGTCCCCCCCGGCCATTTAATAAAGGGTTGCAATGATGAGGTAAAACAGATGACCCATGTTATGACACTTTTCATTGTGTGCCACCTACCCCTAATTCTTAATGCAGCCAGGCAGACATCACCTTTATAGGGATGCAAGAGTTATTCCTGAGCAACAAGTAATGGAAGTTCCTTACACTTTGCTCTTTACATTGAAAACCTTTTAGGCATGTCTGTTCTCCATTTCTGTAGGTGTGAGCATTACTGAGCTCTTTTTTATTTCCTTATCTTTCTTGTCTTTGTACATAGAGCTTTATATGCTCTTCTTTCTGAGTTGTCCGCTTGACAGCTTTTGTGTGTTTGAGTTTCTAGGAACTGGTGACCATATTCCATTTTAACATCTTTATGACTGCATTTGAATCAAGGCTGCAAATGCTGAGCAGTGCAATGAAAGACTCCCCAGAAAGGTCTTAGATAAATTCCACTGCCTGCACCTCTAACCATATGCATCCTTTCTCCCCATGCAGCTCTGGAGCAAGGCTCTGGTCTCTGGGTGTCCTGAGAGGGCTCTGGTCCCAGGAAGAGGATTCACTCCCTCTAGACCCAGCCAAACTCATCAAATGTGCAAAGCTCCACACCATCGCTTCAGCATTCAGAGGATCCCTGTGCTTTTCCTTCCCCCACCTCTTAGCCAATGCCAAACACCTTACTTTCACTTTTCTGGGTCTCTGTACAAGAAAATGCCCTTCCTTGCCTGCCCATCCTCCTCCTCTGCCTCCATCTGCTCAGCCTATCCCTCCCCTGAATCCATTCACCCCCTCTCTCCATCCCCTTTGTGTTCCCCTCACGTCTGCTTGCAAGCTCTTTTCATGCTGTCTCTATGCCCGGATTTCTCTTCTTAAACCTCATCTGTCATGCATTCTCCCTCTCATCCTCCCACCTTACACCCCTTCACAAAACCAACTTCAATGAGAAACAGTGACCTTTGCCACATTCAAAACAATTATTCACATTAATCTGAAAAACTCACTGGCATCAGTGATCTGAAACAGTTTTTCCAATAATCATGCCAGTCTTGCCTTCTTTCTTCCTTATTCCTTCCCCCCCTACCTCCATTGCCCCTCCCTCTTGTTTATTCTCCTTTTAACTTGGGCTGAAAGCTTTTCAGGGCATACTTATACTGATCAGAAAGCGCTGTGCATGTTGATGAAAGAGAGAATTGAGTTGAATGGAACCAAAGTGCCCTGCTAATTCCAGATACTGCTGGAGATACTACATCTAAGCTGTTCTAGCAAACACCATACAGAAAGCATGAGTTGACAAATTACAACTAGCAACTTGTCTTGTGTCAAGGAATTATTTCCTAAGGTAAAGTCTGACAACCCCTTCTTCGATACAAATGGTGTTTTGCTCTCCCAACTGAAGGCAACAGAATCTACCAGGAAGTTCTCAGCATCCTACAGCACACAGGATCAGCACACAGCAAAACCCAGTCTCCCCAGCATCTCCAGACTTGCAGTGGGTGACCCTTTTTAGAACATGGTATGACTGCATTTTACATGCTCTCCACATCGCCGTGCCAGATCTGGCATTTCTGTCCCACAAACATTAGCTACTGATTTCCACTGCTAATTCAGGGACAAGCATCATGCTGTTCAAGTTTTACAGGCAGATAACCACATCTTTCTGCCCCACCTTCTCCAACTTAAACTGAAGATAATGTGTATATATCCCAAAATGAGCTGTTAAGACTATTTTCTTCCCTCCTAACATACAGAAGAAAGATGTGTAGGTCACTTGATTATTTGTATAATGGCAGCATTCAAGAAGGGGGACCACTCTGCAGCGTCTACTTTGGTTAGTCTTTCACCCAAACTGTCTGAGGATGTTCCATGTGGGGGAAGTTACACTGCTGGGAAAAGCAGTCTGGGCAAGCAGAGAGGGAAGGTATGGAGGTCAGGGACAAGAAAACTGAGGGGAGGACGGCTTGTGATCTGATGTGAAAGGTAACAGAACGAAGAGTCCTGTGACAGAGGCACAATTGACTCTTCTGCCTATTCCTTCAGCAATCCTCAATGGTGATTTGAAGCCATAAAATTAAATGCATAATGGATTACATCAACATAGTAGTCTAGTATCAAACATAAAAAGCAGCATGTGTTCACATGTTGCCAGTGCATTAGTGAATTAATATCTTCAGTAACAACAAAGGAAGCACAAAAGTTACCAAAACAGTTTCCTTTGCAAGGTAGAGCATCAAAATCTGTGCAAGAGTACAAAACCAGAGCAGACCAGGTATCTCAGGAGGCTGGTAAGAGTAGCAGCATTTCAGCTGGAGGCTAACCAGACTATTAATTGAGTTATTAATGTCCTGAGACTCAACACAACACTCTTTACCCCGTAAGGAAAAGAGTCTCATTTCATTTGTAAGAAGATGCTTCTGTCTCAAGTACAGCTCAAACCTTTCTTTGTGCTTTGATGGCTTTCTGGTTGCCTTTGGGTTATTACTGGTTGAAAATAATTTCTATAAAAGGAATGGCAACCACGCTTCAAAAACACATCTCTAGAATTAAAAATTATCAACAAACCTTCTCAGTACTTTCAGTCGAAGAAACAAAATGCTGAATTGGCTTGCAGACTTAATCTCTTCAATTATGAGTCCTTCCAACCAGAGCAGAAGAAAACAGGGTAAGACACTGCTTCTGTGCCTACATCTCAAGTCCAGGCCTGCCAGTCTTAAAGCTATCAGCGAAGAGTAGTTGCATTTTTCATGGCTGGGATGTCTTAAGCATCTTCATAGCATTTTCATGGACAAGTATGTCTATTACAAATAGCAATCCAAACCTCCCATCAGAAAAGTAACTTTAACTTTTGGGAAAGTGATTATCACTAATCATTATCCTGAGAAGAATCTCAAGACTCCTCTTTTCAATTTATTAAGCCTCAGTTAGTAGCTGGTTGTCAAGAACTGGATTTTGTTTCATGGAGAAGTTTTACGAGGGGTGTAATTAATCAAAATGCCTGACTGCAGTTAAGTCCTAACACCCATGAAAGCTAATTTTCAAGGACTTGTAAAGCTCCAGGAACCTTTCTAACACTACTACAGAAATACATAGTTCAGTAATTCATCTCTCAGTGTTTCTCTGCTAGGCCAGGAGAACCACAGGGACAGTCCTGAAGTATAACAGAATTATGAGAGCAAACTGTATTCAGTAGTCACCACATATATTCTTAAAATGTTACCAGAATTTTACTAATTTTTATTTTCCTTTTCACTAAGAAGAACATTGAATTTTGTTGCTATGAGGAAGTAGTTCCTAAATCCAGCTTAGTATGGGGATTTTTAGAATGAATTTAGACTATGCATTTAAGAGTTTGCTTGTCAGAGTTTTGAAGCAGGTATAGTCTACCCTTCTGCATTTGAGCAGTATGACAAACTAGCATGACAGACCTCTATTCTAGGTGAGTCCAAGGCAATTTTTTTGGGGGGAAGGGGGAAAAAAAGCAAGAGGTTAGTACTGTGGACACAAAGCAAGTACTTTAAAAGCATAATTTTCAACTGGCCTTTCTTCACTACAGTTTAGGAGCCACCTGTGCCCCTGCCATAAAAACAGTTAGCACAGTGGTATCTTCCCTGTGTCTACAGCACCATAGTCAGAAGACCTTGGCACAAAAAAAATTTTACCAGGGGAACACAGGGGTAGAGAAACACTTAACTGAGCCTTCTTGCATGTGTATTCAGTGTGCATGAATGTCAGGGAACAGGAGGGAGTAATGAAAATCTGATTTAAAACACCTTGTTAGTCCAAAACACTGTAGCCATAACATAATGTTAAGATGTGGTTGATTTAGCCACTGCTGTGAAAGACTAAGTTTTATTTTGGTGCTTTTTAATAAGAGGGAAGGAAATGCCTCACATTGCTCAGCAATGATTCCTTTGGGCAATTAGGAACGACATCAACAGGCTAGAAGGAGGTTTGCCCAGAAAAATGAAGGGTGCGGGCCAGAACGTAACAAGACCAGACCCTTGGAGGTTTGAAAGTAACATGAAGGATACCCAGAGGCAAGACTGGGAACATGTTAAATCAGGGGAAACAGCAGCAGCTGCATAAAGCCCATGCTGTTTTCTGTTTTCAGGTTTACAAAAGCTTCTGCAACTGAGTAAGCCATGTGAAAACGTTAGAAGGTTACAGATAAGATGTGGAGTAAACTCAGCTGTATCTGTGTCACAACCAGCAATATGCTGCATTCCTAACTAGAAGATCCTGGATACATTTTGGAAGGGACTCAAGCTGCCAGGCTCAGTGCCAACATAATCTATGGGTGGGTGCTGGATGCTTGCCTTGAAATCCTCTCCTTGCCAGTTAACCTATGGAGCAATAATGCCATCAGTTTTGGAGGGAGATTTCATAGCGTTTAAATGCAGAAGAGACCACAAGTTGATCTACTGTGACCTCCCACTTATCACTGGCCATTAAATTTCACTACTGTCCTACTTATTGAGAATAGCAATTTTGGCTATAGTGAAGCAATTAATTCTTCAGTCAACCAAGTTATCTATATGCTGTGAGACTATGAGCAAGAAGGGAAGAAGCAGTTCAAATCCTTGGAACTACAGGTGTGGTACAACCACACATTCCTGGAAGGTGATCCATATACCTATCGTGAGAGAAAAACAAGATGCTTCCCAGGTCTCAGCAGAGTTACCAGGAAAATATTTTTTTCCTCAGCTAATCCAAATCTGATCAGCAGTTTCACCTGGGGTATAAGACTATGAGATTCTAGACAGGTATGTTACAATGAGAACTCCCTCTATTATCTACCCTATCAGGTCTCATCTACAACTGTGGCCTGTCTTTAAGGAGTCAAAAGAAGGTGAAAATATCACAGAATGTTATTTCCTAACAATACATCAGAAGGAAATATTCTTCCAAACCCCTGTGGGCAGCTAGCTGAAGCCCTGGCGCATAAAATTTTATTTTAACACCAGGATGTCTTCCAGAAAGCTAATGGGGGAAGATAACAGGATGGAAAGATGGAGTACAAAAATACAGCACTGTCTCAATTCCAGGTAAGCCTGTCATCTTCCAACACCTGTACACTACATAGAAAACTTACAGGGTAGGCATTTTCAAAGATCACACTCAGAGATAAAATCACATTATAAACTTCCAATCTCTTCTTCTAACCCTATTGAACCTTCCAAAAGCAGCAGCATAAGCAATTTCTAACAAAGAAGTTAAAAAACGTATACTAAGCCCACTGAGATGACACTAGTATAACAAGCACCTGAAAAATGAGAGAACAGACAAAGCGCATTGAGAGATAACAAAGCAAGCATTAATTTCAAAGTGCGGAAGATTGAATCAGTTTACTCTCTATGTGAGGAAATAAATATTAACAAGCTGACAACAATTTCAGGTGAACTAATGAGCTCAAGGAGCAGAAATATGGTTATGAACGAAGGGTAAGCAAGCATATTTTAGGAATAAAGAGAGATGAGGCACTATGTCAGCATGAGTTACCTAGAGATGAAAGATGAAAAACATGACTCATTCACTATTTGAAGAAGTGTTTTCCAAGTATTTGGAAACAGACACCATAGTTCCAGCATTTAGCAAATAAAGATTCTATAAGATAGGCTGATATTATCTTACTAAAAGACTAACACCTACATTTTTTTTAAACCCTCTGAGATATTTATGAGTAGCCAGGGGGTGCACTTGCAATTGTGAAATTTAATTAGTGAGTCACTACAAAATTATGAAGCGTAAATCAGGTCAAATTCATTTTTATGCATTAGCTGTTGGTCTTGATTCAGGCGAGGAACCAACAGATCTGACCTAACAGATCTTCAGGGATATTTGCTTTTTCATCAGGTTCCATGTGGACTAGATTGCTGAATAATCCACTTCATTCATTAACAGCATTTTAAAGAAATGAGCCTGATTCCGTAGCTGACATCTTTAAAAGCCCATCAACCATCACACTGGGAGAGCTTTCTGTTTACAGAAGAGCAAGGAGGCAGAGATCTAAATCTGGTCTGTACCATGCCCAAGAGCTGGTGAGGAGCAGGGCATCCTCAGGGCTCTATCCTCATTATTCATTGACCATTGATATCAAATGCAAGAACTTCATTGTCACTTGCACTCCAGGCAGGACTCTCCCAGCAGTTCTAAAGGCATTGTTACACATAGACATATAGGAGCTGGGATTTATTTCAAGTCACCCTGCAAGTGGCTGGATTTGTGCTGGAGATGCAGTTGTGGTTTGGCCACAAACCGTCAGTGGATTTCAAAGATATGCTCACTTCTATCAAGGTCTTGCTAAGAACTGTTGCTAGCACCTTTTCTACTACTGCAGCAGCAGAATTTCTTCCTCAAATCCCTTGTCTGTTTCTAGCACATTTTAATGTGGAAAAAAAAAATTCTTGTGATCCTGCTGTCATTGTCTATGCTCCTATATTCCCTGCGCTCATCCCTCTTTTTATCTTCTCTCCACTAGTCAATCCCTGATCTGATGATTCTGGTGGGTTATGCCTCCTGGTCTCTGTTCAGAGCAGAACAGCATTAAAGAAAGCTAGGAGCTACTTGTTTGGAACAAGAATATTATGCCTTACAAACTCAAGTAGTTAAAAGAGTAAAATGGAAGTAGTGTACAATCACATTGTTCTGTGGTGGACTGGTATCACAAATGGAGATATATGAAATACCTGAGCAAGGTGAGGGTTATTTCAGCTTTTCAAATATGCCTGCTTGAAACCTTTGCACTGAACACACCAATTCAGAATTAAATAACCGCTCTGAAATATCATTAACTGTTCATTTTCTTCATTTAATGCAGCTGACAGTGGTTGCTATATACTTTTGGAGTCTTCTTTTTTCCTTTTGACCATAAACACAGACAGAAAACTCCTCTTGGAATGTTTTATTGTTTTAAAGTCATCATAATAGTGCTTGAACTGCAGTCTAAAACTGAACCATCAAGTTCTAAAGTAATGTTAAACTTGGTGATACAAAGGAAGTTGTCCAGAGCATAAGGTAGGGGAATCAGCATACAAACAGAATGAAACTCCTGAAACAAATGAACAAACTAACTAACTATGCCCCAGAAAACACTATTACTTTACACAAAGCTGTGAATAATTCAAGATGACATCCCTAACTAAATATTAGCAAGTCTTTGTATGTGACCTGGTGGACAATATGGTGTGCACCAAGATGATGTCAGGCTAGAAGCACACAGGCATCAAACCTTTCTTATGGATGTAAATAACTTTTGTTCAAGTTCACCACCTACCCCAACCTGGTCTCTGGGATATTTCACATCACAGAGTTCCTGCAGTCTTTCTTTCAGAGATGTTCTAGACACTTTGACTTTCTGTTGATGGCTCATTTTACTCTCTAGCTAGGAGGCATCAGCACAGGTGTTTGGGTTAGCGGGATTAAAGGGAACATTTGTAAGTTTTTAAACCTGATTTCTGATCCTTCCCCCATTCCCTGAAAGATGAAGACTTGAAAATACTACAGTTTGCTTCAGACTAGCTTTGCAAACCAGAGTTCTAAATTAAACTCACTAAATAAATTCAGCTAAGCTAGCACTGTCTTTTCTTAAGTCTTTGTAATCACTGGTCTCAAAAGAATGAGAAAGTTATAAGCAATAGTATCAAACTAGAAAGTAGTTAACTCCCCACAAATTACTTAACCAACACCATTCAAAAGCAGCTTCCACAAAGAATACCTAATGTATTTTCATGATCAGTAGAAGATACCAGAATTACTTCAACATTATTAAAAAAAATGCAACTAATAACTTGAGACCCTTGTTTTTAATAAAAAGCTGTGGGAAGACTGTGTTCTATGTTTTGAATTTCTCTGAATATTTTTGTTGCAGTGAAATGAATTAAAGGATATGCATTCCAATTCCACCTGTAGCAGACAAGCACTTTCAAAGATTATAATGCTGCTGAGACATGTGAAATATTTTTCAGGTTCCCCAAACTCATACATACTGTACCATTACAGTGGTGGAGGAAGACACTACCCATTGGTTGATCCAGGGTTACTGATCACACACACTAACAGGTGAAACAGCAGAAGAAATTTGGAGAATGGCAAAGGCACAACAGTTTATCTTGTCCCCATCAGCACATAGTAACTCAATGGTTAGACAAAGCCCACAGTAATATCTTATTACACTTGGGCAACACAGGCATGGACAGTATCAAGAACAGTCCTAACTCCAGACTTCTATGTCTTGTAGGAACTCCGCAGCCCAGATGTGGTGCAGACAGGAGCAACACATACATATGAACTTCTTCTGATTCATAGAATCATGGAATAGTCAGGACCTTAAATATCATCCAGTTCCAACACTGCTGTCATGCGCAGAGACATCCCACTATATCAAGTTACCCAAGGTCCCATCCAACCTTGCCAGCTGGAAGCCTGGGTAAGGAAGAATGTCAGTTTTATTCCTACGTGTGTTCATTTTATTAGTATTTCCTTTTCCTCTGCATCCTCATTAGGCGATATCACCAACTTCATCAGGCAAAGAGATCCTGTTGTTAAAAGTAGCAAGTGTTTGAATTTTTCAAAAGCAATTTAGGTGAAACTGGCTTAAAAGGCAGATCACTGAGAGAAGATAGGTTTGATGCCTGATGCCCCAAACTGGATCCAGTTAATGGCTCTGCAAGAGAGTTCCAGTGTGATTTAATCCCCTTTTTGACACTCTTTACAACCAGGCTAATGTACAACCTTGTGAACATGTCAGTACTGAGCCTTTAGATCTAGAAATACTCAGATTTGGTAATGATAAGGAGCTTCAGGAACTTCCATAATGAGTGACAACTCAGAATATGCACTTATCTCTTTACAGGTATGATATTAAAAAAACAAACAAAACAAAATGACACTATTTGTCACTGGAAGCTTTAGTCACCATGGTTTTAGTGCTGTAGTAGTACAGTATTAGTACTGCAGCTATATCCAAAATACAGATACTCATGGACTATGAAAAAAATTAGCTCTATCCCAGCCAAAACCAGTGCAACATCCTAGGAGGTGAGGAGTGAAACACTGTCCTCATTTGAAGACAAAGGAAGCAAGCAAATCCCCTGAACAGATTTTTAGACATCTTCCCCACCTGCTGCTTCTCACCAGCTATCAGGATGACTCTAGAAGACAACATGCATTACTTGTAGCAAACAAGCATCTTTGGGTTGCTCCTGATATTTGGGTAGGAGCTTCCTATTACACATCTACAAACATCAGTGGATGCCAGACCTTGAGTAAAGCACCCTGGCACTACAAATCATACCCAGCACCTAATATAGGGTTGGACTGGTCAAACAGAGCCTCGGCTGGTATCAGGCTGGCACTGTGGGAACAGACCTGTATGAAAGAATCTGAAAACTCTCTTCCACATTTCCAGTTCAGTGATAATCTTATTAAATTAACTTTCTACTTGTTCTTTTCATTTTCCCAAAGACTTTTCATTGGTTTTGCTCCAAACAACACTGAGTCTGTACTCCAGGAAGGAAAGGTCCTTTCTTAGAAACTTAAGAAGCTATGTCATTCAAGAAATCAGAAGAGTGGAATGAAACTGAATTTCCTGTAGTGCTTTCCCATTTCCATACTCAAGACTTCTTCATACCTACTTACTATCTAGTATGCAAATTAATGGTGAGCTACAGTTAATAAATCTGCCAAAGAGTTAGGCTACTACAAGGGCAGCATGCCAGTTGTTTTCTTACCCTAACAAACCAGAATAATTTCCCAGCAAAATCGTTCAGAACAAAATCAACGACAAGCCTTGCTCACAAAATATTAATCTGTTTGCAGATTGAGTTACTCCTCCAATATTATTTAAATTCAGACAAGAAAATGACAAACAAAAGAATTCCAGGAGAAAGGAACCTATTATTTATGAAGACAGTTAAATGTGCAATTACGTCTTCCCACTGGTGGAACAACATACAAATTAGCCCTGGGAATCACCAGACTGTTGCATGAGTGAGCAGAGCTCACTGACAGAGGCTGAAGTAGTGTCAAACTAGAGGGAAACAGCTGGAGTTGAGTCTCTTCAATTCAACAGAAAGAAAGCTGACCATAACCTGTGTGCAAAATATTCCTGAACCATTAAGCTGTGGTTTGAATGGGAGAAACATTCACAGCAACAGTAAACAGGAGTTTACAATTAAAAAGGCTAATTGCTCACTGCGCAGGAACTCCTTTTTCATAAGAAAATACACAGAAATACAACGCCAACAGTCTGCAGCTGCATGCACTTCTGCAGACACCACATATGCAGCCACATTGCTCAGTCCTTCCACCATAGGCAGAACCAAAACATTTCTCCTACATTATAGACTTTGCTACAGTTTTAGAGTTTGAAGGCTGTATCATGGTTTGAAAAATGTGCTTTAGTCTGCCCTGTGGTAAGCTGAATTAGACAAGCACAAAAGTCAGCCTTCATCAGCTATGAATCACACATACGTGGTACAATGTTACTGTATTTTAGCCACAGGGACCCATGACATGCACTTTGTACAACAAGTACTAATACCCCACAAAGCAGCTATAGTCATGTTCACCCTATATGCACACAGTGACCTGTAAAGACAGGGGAACGAGATATGCAGTAAGAGGAAGTCTGTGAGCCATGCTGAATTAAGATCTAGAGCCATAATATTGTGATGAGCTTTTATATATCCATCTTCCATAGATCATTCACCTGCCGAAACACATAGGCTTTCCACACAGGGATTAAGCATGTGTATTTTATATTAAGATATGGCTAGACTGCTGAATTTAGAAATTCCCTTTGCTCTATTCATATTTTTTTTCATACAAGGCCTCTCCATTTGGTCTCCAGATCTTGCTTTGGAAACCCACGCTTTGGTGGTCATTAGCTTCCCTTACCCCAACAGTGAAAAGTAAAAGAAGATTTACAGTGTGTAGTCCATCCTGCTCCAGAAAGAACCTCATAGAAAGACAGAAACCTCATAGATCCCAACAGAGGAGACTTTCACAGATAGGACTTCAAAAAAGTTTGAATTACATAGGATTTTTAGTCATAATTCATATATGCTCTTTTGAGGGGTCGAATTTTATCTTCTAGTAAAGGGATATTCATGGGAAGCTGAATTTTTATTTGAAACTCTGCTTTATCCCCACTCCCTAGCTTGATGCAGGACTGATCCTGCCCAGCCTTACCAGGAGAGAGAGTGGGAAAGGAGTGAACTGACTATGCCATTTAGCATTACGTCAGATTAAAGTCTCTCTTCATGGAACCATGCTAACTAGGAAGATGAAGCGCTCCTCTGCTCCCACTAGTGGAAAATCTTTGCCAGATGGAACCCTCCTCACTGACCTGCCTTTCAATAAAACCAGGAAATTATCATGCACTGTGAAACAACAATCACTCACTGTGCCTTCAGCACTGGTAACATAACCACCTAAACAATACACACTTGCTAACCCTCCACCTACAAGAGTGTATTTTACTATGAACACAAGCACCATGAATCACCGACCATGAACCCTTGCCTCAGCTCTGCTCCACAGCAGCATCAGCCTTCCCCTACTCCAATTACCTCTTGCTACTGCACACTCATTTTCTGCTACAACTCAATGCCATAGCCAATCTCCTCCACTGCCTGTGTTTTGTGCGGAGAACCACCTAGGGAAAAGAGTGCAGAAGGGCAAGCTTTCTCACCACTAATGATATGTGCAGAATTTGCAGTAACAGTAAAGATGGACATGTGGGTGGAGGGTATGCACTGCCTTCCTTTTCCAGATTCTTCCTTTTCTTTGTGTCAGCAATGCTACATGTACATCAGCTTTTGATTTGTATGTCTTTATGGCTTAGGGCCATCAGGGTTGCTATATACACACAAGCATACAACATAGCTGTTTCACAACAAAGATTTTTGTGCATTAATGCTGCAGGGTGTTTGCCATCTGAAAGCATAACTGAAGAAGAGAACACCAGTTCTAGCAACAGATTGATACAAGGAAGTGTTATTTAAAACACAAACAAAGAGAAGAAAGAATGGGAACATGAGGAGTAAGGGAATAACAAATTCTTTTGCAGATATTTTTTAAACAAAAAGACTGCTCAGATGTACTTGTCCAAATTATTTTCTGATGTAACTTCATAGGCTTTGGAGGAGGAGTGAGAATGAAAGTATCTGCTCTTGAAATGTATCATCTGTTCACCATACCCATGTAGGTGGGCAAGTTACCTTTAAAACTATAAATTGGAAGGATTTTTTAAATTAAATTATTGGAAGCAGCTCACTTGAGATCAGCTTGTCTACATTTATCTCATCTTCTTATAACCAAGTCACTAGAAACAGGAAGGGTCATTTCATGGAATTAAAAAAAAAAATCAATCTTATTTTACATAAAGTTTAATTTAAATAATTCTGACTTCTGCTTGCAAAATTGGGCCAGTCTCACAAAAGAGTTAACTTTCCTGGGATGCCACCTATTGTAGTAGACAGAAGTGACCAGAAGCACGTGGGAAAAAAAGAAACAAAAAAGTGAACTCCATCTTGTATGCACCATGATAGATGTTTTCTCTTCTCATTTGCCTTAATCAGAAAAGGAACAGTGGCCACGCTGGATTCTACTAATCTTTTCTTTTACCCAGATTCACTCATGTTTCCCTAGTCCTGAGAAACTGAGACTGAGGCTCATGAGGGAGAATTCCGATGAACAAAGAGGCATTTTAAGGGCTGCTAATACAAATTTGTATTTGTTCAAGAGAACTGTCTTATAGGAGGAAGACCACAGCAAACTTAACAACTCAAGCTACATAGTCTGAGATTTGGATCGCTTTTTATTTCGTTTCCACATTGCATGTGACAATGAAAGGTTGTGACATTCTAAGTGGTTCCAGACTCCATCAGGCTGTCCACAATGAATTAAAAAACAATAAAATCCAGATGCTTTCTCAAGTAAACACTTCCTTTCTCAGCAAAGCAAACCAAATGGAAAGGATACAGCTGAAAGTTTTCTGCTAGTGTGTTTATTTTATAGAAAGGTATCTTATACTTCACTGGCATGTAAATGTTCCTCTTCCAACATAGTAAAGCCCCTGGCACTCTTCTCCCATGTTTCTGGTGTTGGAAGCCAAATCCTTGAGAAAATATCTCACTTAGATGAATGATTTTAATTTGCTTGTAGATATTTAATGAAGTCTAGATCTAAAATAACACTGACAAGTTAAACTGGCTCCTGCAACACAGTTTTCAATGTGCCAGAGTAAAATAAAAGAAAAAATCCTTTAAAAAATGTAAATTAAACTTTCAGAGTATAGTATTCATGCCTCAAACAAGGAATGTGAAATTGCTTACCAGTAAAATAAAAACATATCTACTTGCTATTAACAGGCTGAGAAGTGAAAAAACAAAATTAATAAACCCACAAAAATTACAAAGTAAATTCATTGCGTTAAACCACTGTTGTAATCTAGAACATTTTTCATAATACAGATAAGGACTTTTAAATGAAGTATAAAGATTATCCTTAAGTGGAACTGTGTTCTTGAGAAACACTTCTAACATAAGCTTCTAATTGCAATGTATTGCAATCTCCTTAGTAAAAATAAATCAAACCCGAAACAGACACCTCCAGATCTTGGCCTGCAGATGACAACTGTTTATCGAACCTGGATGTACCTGATGAAGAATATAAATACCTCAGTGTTAATGCCCTCAAAATATAGAACTATTCAAAGAAAGGTATCCCCATAGATACCTCTTTAGTCCTCTTTCTTTTCTGTCATGAGACTACTTCCATTTACAATGCCCTTTCGGTCCTCCTGGGCTATAATGATAATAAAAATACGCTGACTATTTGAACAGCCAGTGTGTTTCCATTAAAACCCAGCAGCACAGCAGACAGACACATAGAGCCTTTAGTAGCAACATGAGATCTATTTTATCAGAAGATAGTAGCTTCGTTCCTCCTTGCCATATGAATGGCTTTCTATAGATCCACCCTGGCTCCCACTGAACTTCAGTAGTGGCTTTGTAGAAGGCAAGAGCACTAGAGCAAATACATTCTAAAGTACATGTCTCCTAAGGACTGTACAAGGCATTGATTGATCCAGAAGAAGCACTGAGAGATTAAACAATTCTGTACCTACCCACTCAAAGTAAAGATATATTTTCAGGTTTAAAGGATCACCAGGAAGTTATTTTACATTCTGATTGAAGACCTTCACATAATATATATCTATCTACCTAAGGGGAAAACCCATCTCTTCGTCCTCCCAACCTTATCCCTAATCTCGTCATCTTGGAAGCCAATGAGAGAGACTCCCTTATAAACTAATAAAAAGGATCCGACTGTATTTAATAGAAAGCATGTACTCTAACAACACTCAAGATGATCCTGGAAACCAAGCAGATCTTTCCTTTTTATAGGACTTGTTACTCCCCTTTGAGAAAGAAAAGGAAAAAAATTAAAGGAATATGAGAGAATATGAAAACCAGCAATAATAAGCAAGTGGAACGAGGCGATCTCTGGCAACAACTTAAATTGTGACTGTAGAAACTGCTCCATAGTTTAAGATGTTAGAAGAGAAAAATATTTTTGCATGCTAAAAACTGACATCATAGTCCCACATTTTTTTCTGATGTAGTTGCCATTGCTCCCTCTAATAGCTGAATGCTTCCTCACATCATCTCACTTCCTTTAGCTTTGGGTAATGCTGAAACAGGTTCACTCCTCCCTTCCCTCTCTGCAAGTCCACGGTAACTCCACTGAAACCAGTGGAGGGGTGCTGGATGTCTCATAGAGGAAATGGGAATCAGTCCCACTGCAACTTCAGAATAAGCAGATTTTCTATTTACTTCATTTTAAGTTTATTCTCAATTCTGAGAAGAGGATTTTTCAGGCTTGCAAACTGTTGAAAACACAGCCTTTTAACTTTCACACGTTCTGATAAAGCAGTTTGGAAAGCCTTAAAAAAAATCCTTGAAAGGGAAAATGGGGTGAAACATTCTTTAAAGACAGCTTAAATAGAAAGAATATAAATTTCTTCAGACCAGGCCACATCACAGAGGTTTACTTGATAAAAGCAACATGTTGATTTATTCCATTCCTTTCCCCTACTGCTCAAGCTGTGAAATACAGGCAGATGATGCAATCCCTCTGAGAGAGAAGGAAGAGGGGGGAAGAAAGAAGGAAAAAAGCCAGCAAACAGGCAAGAGACTATTTCACAGCGTAGCATATTGCTGGCATGCCCAAAGTTATGTAAGCTGCTCCTGAAGGGACTGCAGGAGCTCCCGAGTTCACCGCACTGCAGGCAGGACTGAAAACAGGGTATTCCAGACCCCTCCAGCCTCAGGGGATTCAGAGCCCACCTCAGCAACCACCCTTGTTCCCCCTCCCCCTCCAACACCTTCAGCTCAAGCAGGAAAAGCATCCAAAATAGACTGACAATTTTAAAAACCAAACAAAGCTGTCATCACCATTTGTGTTTATTAAAAACAGAATCAAACCCAACATTGGTGATTTCTCCTAACTGAAGATTAGCAGAAAGTCTTTTGTTCTGATGTCTGAATTCATCAAACATGCTTACCCTTTCAAAACAAAACACAACAAAACAAAAGCAGAGCCAGGAATTATAGCCTCTTCTCAAACTGCGTGTGCCCCTTACCAATATCTGCATAATATGTTTTCAAGAGTAAATCAGTAAAATTTTCTTGACTCAAAATCATTCTTTCAGAGTGAGGTATTAGTTGTACAGTGTTCATTTGCACATGAAATAACATAAAATTAGATTAACTTAAAGTTACAGCATTTGATGATTTTATAATACGATGGGTTCATTTTTTTCAGTGTAAGGAATTATTTAAATATAACTTATGTATCTGTTACCTACACATAGTTCAGGTCAAATTCCCTGCAATGTCTGGGAAAGGCTTCCTTTATTTCAGTGTGGCTTTGAATTAAGCATTTTCTAGAGTACTGCTAAAATCCCCCACTTCTCCCATTGTCATTTTATTGCAGCTTGAGTCTCATGATACTTAGCCTTTTGGATAAATTCACTAGGCTCTGGTTTGAAATAAACAGCTTAGGACACTCTGTTTTCATTTATATAAATTAAAAAAAAAAAGCTATACTAGGTTTTTTTTGACGATTGAGAATGATTTACTTAAAATGTGTAATAGTTCAAGCCTTCAGTTTCAACATAAACCAAACAGAAAAATAAACATAAATTTGAAAAAAAATTTCGCATGGATTTGTCTACAGTATGAGAATAATTAAGATCCAGATCATTCTGTTTCTTCCGTAGACATTCATTTTAAAACTACAGCGTCTTCCTAGATTTCACCTTGCCGGTCATAGCCAATTAGTCAAGGCTAATCATACATAAGGGCAATGCATCTTTGAAATCAAGCATGATTGTAACAGTATGTAGACATAAGAACAATAATGCCCAGATATCAGTTATTCTTCTTTCATCTTTGCACACTCAGTGTCACCCCCTTGGTGGATATCTGATCTGTACTGAGCAATGGCTAGACACACAAAATAGCAGCCTTCAGCCAGAAGTGAAGACAACCTTGGTCAGCTGAAATAGCAAAGGAAAACGAGGTATAAGGAGCGTAGTTCTCAGTAAAATTTTTGCCTTAGAACTTCATGCTAGAAAATCATGACAAAGCACATAGGTATGTCCTAGGTTGTCAGAAAATACACTACAATGCCAGCTATGGAGAAATGTTTGTTTTTTCAGTATCTACCTTCTGACAAAGAAGTCAGCCCATATCTCTCAAAGCTCGAAACAGCAGAGGAGGCGACTCAAGAGGGCAGTGGTACAGATGCTCAGTTGTTCAGCAACTATTACCTGCTTCAGTCCATCCCAAGCTTCCACACTGTACTGTAACCACTTCAAAATATCTATTACGCGTGGCAAGAAGCTTGCACAGATGAAACATGAGCTGAAAGCATCAGATCTAATTTTGCTGAACATATAACATGATGGGCTTCAGAACTGCTCTTTGAACAGGGCTCATGGCCAACATCCATGCAGTGCAAGTGTTACTGTATTGTACCCTTTTCAAGTGGAATCAAAGCAACAAACAAAATAATGGTTCCTCAAGAGAAAGCATGGTAGTGGCTCAACAGTGGGATTGTGAATGTTCTGCCCTCTGTTCCACGTTGATAATTCTGTTCAGACATATATAAACCTTTCTGGAAATAGCACAACCAGAACAACTAGCCAGAACTGCACAGTGGTACCTGAAAGCCTTTGCCTACGTTTCTGAAATACTTCTCAGATCTGGAAAGATCAGCCCCACCAAATGTATCTCCAGATGCCAGATAAACAATGTAAATCACTGGCCACCACTCTGTGGTAGAAGCATTCATTATGTCACCACTGCAGCAATTCTAAGAGTCTTTGGTGCTGAAACAGCAGATACAATCTTAGCTGACACTAACCCAACCTCTGCCACCTCTGACAGTACCAGGAATGAAATGGGTTTTGGTTGGTGCAGTCTGACTTGCAAGCTTGAATAAGGAGTTTTGCTCCTCTGCAAAATCACCGGGCAGAGGGTACTGCAAACTTAGCCCCAGCCCACTGGCAGTCAGGAAGCTGGTAACACCAGCAAGGACCTCTGAAGATAAGGTGTTTATCCTCTTACTGGAGCATAACTAACCCCCTCTCTGTTACCTACATGTTTAAGATAACTGGGTCACAAAACAGTGAACAAACATCTCAGAATGGGCCATATCTCATGACTTAGAGTGAACATTGTTACAAGCCTGAGTATTCCAGGTCCTCCCAGCAGCTGTGCCCAAACTTACTTAAATATGTTGCACAAATCAAAAACCTCATGCTGTTCTCCAGCTGAGGTACAGATCTTTCCTACTTCTCCACTACATCAAGACCAATTCTGATTTGAGTATTCCTGCACACTGACTGCAGCCCAGACACCAGAAAGTAGTTTCAGGTCAGAGTACACTGCAGTCTTGGGGCCAAATCTAATATCTTTACTCTCTACATCTTATCAACTGATATCTATTGCTGTCCTCAGGGGTATTTTCATGTTCAGCACAACTAGGTTTCTAGCTCTGGGCTTGTTGAGAGACCTTTAAGTAAGTTTATCGAGTTATCTAAATCACGTTCATGACATAATTTTCATACAGACAAAACTGGCCAAGATGGTAGAACAGGCATTGAAGCTTTCTCCCAGAATTTCTTCTGTCTTTTGTTTCCAGAAGACTGGCGGTACCACAAATAAAGCTGCTCCTGATTATACTGCTGTCACCAAGGTGCCACCAATGAGCAAACATAAACTTAAACCCAAATGTCCTGCTTCTCCCCATTCCTTTATACCTCTCTGAAGTAGATGTAGGATAGTTCCCGGTCATTACAGGATACTGGGATAGTGGCTGAGGCTGAAAGGCAATGTTATTATTATTAATAAGAATAAGAAGGGAAAAAAAAAGGAAATTAAAATCCAAGTGGTCAAAACAAAAGATTTGCTTGATATTGCATAACAAGCCATAGGGGAGAGACTTAAAGAACTTAAGTCCAGAATCACTTCTGTCCTTTTTCAGACCAACCACTCTCAAAGAGATACAATAGCACCGTAGAATATTTAGGCTAAAAATAAAAAACTTGGAGACCTGCAGAACATGGGCCCATGCATTTTTTGCTATTTCATAGACTCCCAGTCTGAGATTTTAACTCAAGTCTTACTTGAATAGACAAATTCACAGGTATTTAACATTTCTATTTTGCAACAACAGCTTCACAAATATAGATGGACCAGCGGTGGTGAATACTGTGACTGTGACCCGCAGATTATAAAAGACTTGGGAGACTGAAACACACTTGGATAGACAGTGTTAGATGCAGACAGTCTCATTATTGCCATAACAGTCACTCACTGCAAGTTTAGCCCAAACCAACATGTCTGCACAGCTCAGAAAAACAGCTTAATGCCAAGGATTTACATAACAGGTGTAAACAGAAGAGGAAATACTCCAGCAAGCCTACACACTCAGCCCAAAACCAAGACAATAAAAACAAAGAAAATAAATAGGGGAAAAAAATCCAGTAATTCTACAAACATGCTGACTGCAGTGTTAAACAAATATGCCAGATTACTTTGCAAATTGCCAAGCACTGTACTACTAGGTTTCCTCCTGCACAGCGTCAGTACTGCGAGCACAGGTCTGGTTAGGATCACCGCTGTGAAAAATAAAACTTGTGAGATAGGCCACATAGTCTCTTTGAATAATAAATTATCTTCAGCTTGGTTTGAACAGAGTTAACATGTATACAGAATTCAACAGGAAAATCTCGGCCTCTCTTAAAGTCAATGACAAACTTCTCATTTGTGTCAGCACAATCAGGTTTTAATTCCAAATTTATGTTGTGCTTGTTACAATGTTAAAAATAGTGATCTTAAATAAAGCAAGCAAAATGGCAACATGTATATCAACAACACAAGAAAGGTCCTCAGTGGGAAAACTGTCCTTTAGAAACTGCAATATTTGTAAGGTAAAACCATGTTGTGCACTGTTCCCAACACTGATTTTGGACCATTGGTTGCATTGTTATGTTTCATTGATCACAGCTGCAATAGGGGTGCAAACCCACTCCAACAAGCACTTTATTTTAAGCTCATCCAAACTGAGTGGAGAAGAAAAGTTATATCCAGAGATGTAGTGTGGTATCATTAAGTGTTGACACTGAGTTAAATATGACCAACAAAACTTCCACAGAATTCCTTTTCTTACCTTTTGTTTTACAATCTGCTGAAATAGTGATAGTCCACATCTGGTTAGTGTCTGCTTCAAGTCAGACATCAAATAGGAAAGCTCTAGTTTGGGATTAAAGAGGCAGGCATTTACTGCACAGGACAGAAAAGCCATTTAATGTGCACTAAAGCATGGGGGGAAAAGTGTGCTGTCATTTTGAGGGCATCAGTTCTTCTTTCTGAACCTCAAACACTTACTTCAAATCCAGATTTCTTGATCCTTCCTTTCTCTGAACAGAGACTGTGTCTAATTAAAATAACGAAACACACAAAAAAAGACTACGGTATTTTAAATGTTTCCAACAGCAACTGCATAACAGGGAAAGCATGAATGAATCCTTCAGTGATAGCCTTATCATACATAGCAGCACAAAAGACCCCTTGGTGTTACTAACTACACATGGTGGGAAAACAAAGCTGTAATATCTACAAAGGGTACCAGCAAACAATGGAAGTAACTAACAGATATGCATACTATTACAGAGAGACATCCAGCAGATGAGTACATTAATGGAAAATAAGCAGAGATCAATGAAGGTTACAAATGAGGATGAAGCTATACTAGCCATTAAAAACAGTGAGAGAAGCAGCATAAAGTAGTATTTCTGAAATTTCCATATCTCCTACATTATCAACACATACTCTTTAAGCATCACTATGATTAGTTTACGTGTTGCAACAATAGATGAGTAATTACTTAATACTGTAATGGATTTGATTAAATCTCTTTGAAATGTGATGAGTCCGAGAGCAATCCAGCATGTAGGAAAAGCTTTAAAAAAAATCAACATAATTAGCCTCATTTCTGGAAAAAGGTAGGAGAAACAAAGGCAACCTCCTCCTTAAACACAGGCATAGATCACCCCGTAAACACAGGCACATGCTATAAATGTCAAAGAAAAGAGATCTTTCAGTGACTATTCCTGTAAGAGGAAGACATATGACGGAAAAAAAACTGAGAGAAAAAAAAAAAGAAAGAAGCCACAGCAAACCCCTATGGAGGCAGAAGCAGAGGGAGCACAGCATGACTAAGCACTGGGCTCATGGGCTCCACCCCTTCAGGCAGCATTTTGTTTACCAAGTAAATAGCATCTATTTGGGGTTCTGTCCCATTTCCTCCCTTTCCATACCCCATCCTCACCACCAACATACACACCCTCCAGTGTGTAGCAGCAATACAGGATTTTCTATGTTCTTTGCTGACATGCAGGGCAGTGGCATAGACACAATATTCACACCATCATTTGTGTGTGCTCATTATTACAGCTTGCCTTGCCATGATATTTTGCTCAACTGTTTTGAGGTCAAGAAGGAAAGTTATATTATTTGGTGACTGCAGAAATAACTCTTAGCAAAGCAAAAATGACAATAAATCTGAAAATTTTTATAGCTACTACATTAGTGATCTTTAATGTTGAAGGCAATCTTGGATGTGTGAAATATAGGTCTAGCATTAAAAAAACCAAACATAGTTACATAAGTCCTAATGTGCTTAAAAATGGAATTCATTATTTTAACATATTTACTAAAATAATTTTCCTCTAGGATGTGATTACAGGTACTTGAGAATAACGTAGCCTTAAGACAGAACACCTCTGAAACCTGCCTACTGCTTTACAATGAACTGCATCACACCGTATTCACAATTCTCCAGTGTACCTGCTGACTGTAATCCTGTTAACGTCACCTTGCTCACAAAGAACTTAACAGACAATAAGATGAATTGCAAGAACAAAAAATCCCATTATAAAAGAAATGCATCCATAAGAGTGTTCAATATTTGGCCCATGTGGACAAGAATGGGGTCAGAGTTTCTCCCAGAGATATACCTGTCAAAGTTACATTACAAATACACAGCTATAAAGTGAATTAAGCAATCAAAAGAGACAAGATCTAAATTTTGTTATCCTTGTTTCATTCTACAACAGAGAGAAGAATGAAGGAAGAGATTGATGCTACTGAACGAGAGACACGTCATCTTCTCCTGCATTATTCTTCATCATGACATGCTATGAGCAGAGATTAAATAGAAGCCTAGATAAGTTCAAATGATACAGCTATCAAACCTAGGTGTTTCTAATAGGCCCTTCACAAGGGTATCTGGATGATTAAAAGGAGGTAACATAAAGACTGTAAAATGGGTGAGAGAAGAAGTCAAAGAAAAGGAACTACTCTGAATCATTTAACAGGATAACTACAGGGAAATGGGGATAGGAAACAAGAGGTAACACTGACATTGTGTATAATCTTGTCTCCTCCCAGTCAGCAAAGAACATAGGGACCAATTCATTTCTCCTTTATATCAGCACAAATGATATAAGGGACTCCTTAGAAGTTTGTGAAGTTACAAAGAGAATTTAAAGTGGCCTCAGATTACTCCAGATTGTCCAAATTACATTCATACTGAAATGAAAGGAGCTTTTCTCCACAGGGTTAGAAAAAAACCTGGTTTTATTCACACCCCATTCCATCCAGGATCCAGGAGGCTTCTGCACAATGAAGCAGGAGGAGAGCTGGGCTACTGCCCTATTAGTGCCTTCCCTGAGAGCAAATTCTCCAAGTATAATCCTTACAGACATCTGAAAATCCACCAAAATGTAGACCATGCTCAAACTTTCCCAAAAACACAAGTCCGCAGGGAAGCAGTCTTCATTATTGCAAGGGCTGCTGCCTGTGGATCCATGTGTCCTTTTAAAGTGGATGGTACAGGAGCCCATTCAGAGCCACTGTTCTCCCTGTTGTGGTCACTGTTCACTATTGCTTCTCATCACAGCCAGTAAAACAAGGGCATGCCTCTGATATCCTGGATACCAGCAGAAAATTACTGAGGTCCTGCTGTTTAATGGCAAGCCTACCTGTAACTACAGCTTATGATTCTTTCTCTGTGGAATGGGATTTCTTTAGGATAGAGATCATAAAGTGGTGTGTTTGTTAAACAACCACAGTAATAAAAATAGTAATATAATAAAATCAAGCAGTAAAGCTAATAGTGCCTTCCATTCACAGATCTGAAGCTTAATCACTTAAACCTGGCAGCAGCCTGGGAGACTTGAAAGAAAGGTTTTCCTAGCTTTCATAAAAGGGCAAATTAATACACAGGCAGATTAAAAGATGATCTCTTCAAAAGCAGAATAATCTCTGGCTGAGGTGGGGAAACCCTCAAATTTCCAACAAATGGTTACATGCTGCCCTTCTCAGTAGTACCATTTTATCAAGAAGACTGTATTACTAGGCACCTAAAAAGCATCTTTGCAAGGAATGATGTCCCTAATCATCCTACTATAATTATGCAAGCATGAGTGGCAAAATTTCCCTATATGAGCAAGCTCCTTCTGTCTCTAGTAATAAATATAAGAAATTGACTAAATAGGAAATAAATTTGTTCCCAGGAAAGTTAACTTTTTAGAAGAGTGCCTGAGTGTTAAATGTTTGCCAGTCTGTATTGCGGTTCCCTGATAAGTATATATTATGCACACAGTGCCAAGAGTCACTGGCACAACAAACTTTCATCTGCACTTGCTATGACCTAAAGCAGGTTGAACTCATGGGGCTCCTTGCTTGTCCTTGAGCTCCCACAATACTGTTGTCATGGAGCTGAGCTACTCCAGAGCAAAATGACACGAATCCATTTCCCTGCCATCACAGGGGGCTCATCGCACTAAGTCACCACTGGCACTCTGATGCTCACACCAAATGGCCCCATGGCAACACAGCCACTCTGACAGGCAAAAACCAGCCCACAGCGCACAAAGCCGACAGCAGCATGGGATACCCATTTTGATTCTACATGTTCATGTTCTGCAAATTCCTCACCAAATTTTGCTGAACAGTGGCCTACAGGCAGGCAAAGCTAGGCTTTATTGGGGAAGAGGGGTAGGCAAAAGTTTTCTCAGCATTTGTAGTTCTTTTTGTGCTTTTAAGTATCTTTTATGCGTAACAGTAATATCTACACGGTAGGAACTTCAAATGGACCAAACCATCACATACATCTGAGCCATGGATTAGTAGGTCGGAGTCTTCTGTTGCTGTATTTAAAACTACTTAAATCCTCCAGTACCAAGGACTGGACTGACAATTTTCAATGAAAAGTAAAATCAGATCTGAGAGAAGAATCAATGTGAAGCATTGTAAATACAAGAAATACATCTCGGCGAATGTGTGACGCAGCCTGTTGTGCTTTGTTACCAAGCGAGAAGAGGTTTGGTGGGCTCCCACAGGCAGAGGTCAGCTCACACACAGCTCAGCACTGCACCACACCTTTGTACTGTGCCTTGGGTACCAAAGCATTCTGTATGCTGTCTCAGTGCTTCCCAGTCAGCAGGGTGGAGGATTGAGTGCTTCATGGAAAGAGAAGTTATTCTTCACTTCCCTAGACTGGGAAGATACAATGTGTAGGTCAATATGGGTCAGAATAATATTCATTTCCATGAAGCACCAGTGACATGCTAATAAGGTAAATATTGGATCTGCTACTGAATACCTCATAGCAGTATTACCCCTTCTGTGCATACAGTCCTAAGGAAAGGCAGCCAAAGGGTCACTTTTACTCCAAGCTTTAGAGTCAGACAGCTGCCAAAGCCAGCACAAAATACTCAGCCTGCCTTCTCCCACCCCATTGCACCTTGTGTCCTCTTTATTCAAAGACAGATAAGGAGCCACCAGCTGTCCCATTGATGCCAGAGGAATTGATCTCAGGAATCTGGATGCCATCTTTGTGTGTAGCTGCTTGCACTGGGGAGCTCAAGAGCTGATTTTGGTACAACCGTGCACAGACCTCAGCACAACCAACTGTACTGAAGAGGAATGCATGAAGGATCAGGAATTTGAGCTGCACATGCTACTTGGCAACGTGCAGAAACTAGACCTATCATCCGCGTCAGAAAACACGGGATACTCAGGCAAGGACTGGGATTTCAAGCCTCCCAGGACCAATAATAACTTGAGGCAAAAGCCTTACCATTGCCTTCACCATCAAAATTCAGTGAGCCACAAAGTAGGAGGAATAACCAGGAGGAAAATAGAGCAAAGCTCACATCCAAATAGCTGCAGCTGTGGACTTGGAAACAAAAAGACTCTGACATATTAAAATGACTAGGAAAACACACCTGAGGCCTCTAGCCTTCAAGAAAGCAGAGACGAGTGATCACAAAGGAAGTGTCATTGACTGCTAAGCTATGGCAGAAACTCATTAATACAGGTAGAAAGTTTCTATTCTTAGTCTAAATTCAGATGCTCCTCTCTTGTGTACAAGGACCATGGCTGAGAAAGTTAAATAAAATCCATTTCTTTATATAGGAGAAAGCTTTTAAGCTACAAGAATCTCGTACTAGAAGGATTTTCAGCCTAAAAATTACATTAAGATGACAATTCAGACATTAGTTCTTTGTTTAAGCCCTGTGGATTGAGCAGTTCTTAAAACACAATTCTTTTGATAAAAAATAAGAAAGGAAAATAAACCCATGTATATATGGAAAAGGACTTTGGAAAAGTCTCTCTTTAGGAGGGAGAAAGTGTTGAACAGACTTTACTGAGAACCAACAGTTTTTTATAGTTAATGATGCATTTTTATACTCTTTTTTTTTAAGATTATCTCATAGAATAGTGGGAACTTTGCCCCCTACTACTGTGTATGACTTGGAAAAATCTGTACAGGTATACTTTTGTGAAAAGGTTCACCTTCCATGAATCCCCATTTTTTAAAAACACAGGTAGACTTAAAAACCAAAACCAGTCAACTTTCTAGAGATGAAGCCGAGTGTGTTAGATTATATTAAACTTCCTAAAAGACCAGGAAACAGTTTAAGTAATACTTTTCTAAAGGATGTACCTACTTAAGTTCAAGTACTAGTAAACAGAGGGAACAAACATCCTAATTAATCTGCAGGCCACAATCCCCACCCATTACCCAGAGACTACTTTGTTAGGGCTCCTTTTTCTTCTTAAAATTGACAAAGAGCATGTCTGACTGAGCAAAGGCTGACCTGGCAGAGCTGGACTCACAGGAGTCTGAAGAGGCACTCTTTCCTTCTTTAATACTTTTATCCAAAAATCAAAAGATCCTCCCAGAACAAAATTCCACAAACTCTGTTTTAAAGAGAAGAAATTATAAAGGCAGTGAAAGATGAAATAATTTGCTCACATTTTTACACTGAATGAGGAGCAATCTGAAGCTTGACTTGTTTTCTTTTCTACCCACTAGACTTGTGTCTTTATTCAGCAAGCTGAGTGGGTTTTCATAGATATATATTTACTTGTGAGTGTATAACAATAAGAGCTCAACAGCTAGCCAAAAAAAAAAAAAAAAAAAAAATTAAAGCAAACATAAGGACAGGACTGGCAAGTCCACATTTCCACTCAGGGAAATGTATCTTGCTTTTAATTCTGAGTTTGGGAAAGTAATTTTTAAACAGAGGCCCAATCCATGCATACGATTCCTGTGACAATCCTGACCTACCACATTCAGAGACCTCTACTGCTCCATGCAACCATAACTAGAGCCCATGGTGTTAAATGGCAGGACCAGTCCTGTCAATGCAGGAAAGAACACAAAGATAACATCTTTAGGCATTGGTACAAAAGATACAAGCCAGTTTGTTTGATAAAGCCATGCTGGAGTATGTGGAATTTACCTCTAAGTACACACTTTTATACTGGGAGGCTACAGTCCACAACAGACACAGGGCATAGCCTTACCTCCTGTTACATACCAAAGTATTAATACATCCACTGCAGTAGTCACAAAAGATGCAGAAGAATCCTTCATTAATGGGCTAGCTTAACAACCTTTTGCCAAGAAAGAGCAATAACACAGCATCATACTTCACAAATAAGTTCCCCAGCTGCCTCAGTTTACGCTAGGTGTCCCTATATCGTCTATTCCCTGTGCCCGAGGTCAGTGGCAGAGAAGGCAGTAAGAGGTATTGTCCATTCTTTACATCAGAAGAAACAAAGCTAGGTTCATGGTATTTGGGCAACTTCATCCTAAAAACTCTTCTTAAAGTGTTTAAAAAGCTGTGAATTTGTAGCAGGAGAGGAGCAGCCCTGGAGGACAAAGCAGGTAAGTGCACTGGAAGTGGAGACACTGTCACATGCTAGCACCTTGCATACACAAGGGTGGAGAGAAATGACCGGCAGGCACTGCAAATAAACTCTCCACGTCTCCTTGGCAATAACACAGGCTTAATTTTTTTTTTTTTTTTTATCACAGAGTATAAAAGTTATTTAGAAGGCACAGAAAGACATCAACAGAGCATTAGACCTACAAGACTGGCCAGCGACACAACATGCTGGACAGTCCCATGTTAACTTGCTGGCCTCATTTCTCAACAACATGGGCAAAGGAGGCCTTGTTTTAGTAGATATTTTACATTAAAACAAGAGGATAAAATTACTTCTGTATGAACATATAGATCAAAGGCAGGAGGTAAAGGATGTGCCCTTTTAAGATGGCCTGAATTCCTTAGGAGATGTATCACTTACTGAAGAAAAGAATCGGGGAAGACCTGCATCTACTGGCCCTCTTGATACACAAGAAATCTGAGAAAAGATCATTAAATTTTAGTATTGATACCTGTAAAAAAATTTCCTTAATAAACATGAGACCCTCAGTCTGAGATTAAGAAAGACACAAAGAAACTGGGTCAAATTTTTTGGGAAAAGGACATTGTTGGTATACTTGGCTAAAACCATGATCATCTTAAAATGGTGAAATGTGCTCATTTATTTTGTTATGGCAATCACCTAGGAACTCCAACCAAAATAAATGTAAACAGAGTTCAGCCCTACAACCATATGTAGTGCTCAAGGAAAGCATATAGGAACTTTAAAGGCAATCTAGAGTTTTGGGGTTTTTTAAAATACATTTTTAATCATGTTCCTTTAAAGAAACAAGAACTAAAAATTAAGTGGGAGAGTTAGATCCCAACAATGCAGCCTTATCACAGCATATGTTAAATTTATGATTAAAAAAAATCCAGCTATCCCATTATCTCTATTAGCATCTGTGAACTTTTTAAAGTGCCATTTCTGTAGACATCTGAATTGGTCACTGGAGGTGGTAAATAAGATTTGCCACAGATGGGAGGAACCAAATCCTGGAGCTGCTCAGAGAACAAATGAAACCTCTGTTTGAGCCACAGCGGAGCTTTTTTTCATCCCTGTTTGAGTCCAAATTCACCCACAAACAGCTGCAATAAAGCCATCACATCAGTTATGGCCCTACCACTGCTGGGGAACTGCACAAAGTTGCATTTACTTGTTAAAAATGATTGATTTAGCTCCTCTCCATGTCCACACTCTGCACAATTCCCCTGCACACTATACCATCTGCTGCAATTCTCCTAAGGTTGGCTTTGTCATACTGTGACATAGAAAATCAATCAAAACTACTCGATACGTCAGCACCCAAGGAAGAAGGGCCACATGTGCAATCTCACCATTTGTTTCGTACTTCTGCTGCCTGCCCAGCCAGAGTGGAGACAGTACATTTCTCCCCTTTCCAACAATGTGATCTTATCGCAGGCAGCTGGCCTGCGCTCTGCACTTTCATTTTTATTGTGTGGGTTCTAAAACTGATGGAAATAGTCTGCCGAACATCCTCCCTCCACGGCATGTGGCTTTTTTTTTTCCTCTTCAACCTCCTTCCATGCAGCATGCTCCAGCGTCAGGCTGGCTCCGGCCAGCTCCCATTGTTCATATTGTTATTTTCATGTCAAGGGTGTTAGAGGAATATCATACCTTTTTTTTTTTTTTCTTTAACCAAACCAGCAATTTAAATACTAGGCCTTGAAAATACACTTGCTGTTTGCAGAAAAAGAGATACTGGACTCACCACAAGGCCAAAAATGAGGGACAGACAGATGTGGTTAGAGAAAGTGAATGTTAATACAAATTAAAGCAGTAACAAAGAAAGAAACCATTTGTAGAAGAGGATGAAGACACCAAAAATTTAGTTTGTCCTTCGGTGGCCTACATAGAAGAGGAACTGCCACAGCAGATTAGATGAGTGGTCCACTGGGGCTGCCGTGCCAGCATTGCTGTGGCTGTCTTCAAAAGCACAAGAGAAACGATGCGTGTGACAGAGAGTGACAAATGGGAAGAGGTAAGTAGCTAGCTAATTGTGCAGGGTTATACATGGGTTGTAGAGGAGCTACCTCCCAATACCTGCTTGTGAGCAATACTACCACTTATTTCTCCAGATACTACAATAAAAATGTTGCATTCTGCTGCAAAATTGCCAGTCTTTCAACAGTAAATCCAGAGTGCTTATTTCATGTGCCTCCACCTCTTATGACTGCAGACTGCAGCAGCTGTTGAACCGCTGGGAAAGGAAGTATATCCTTTGATTAGTTCTACATTTACTATACCAGAGTGTGTTTTCCTTTGGTGGAGGGGGCTTCATTCAACAGGAAGAAATGAACATGTTTCACTATTCCCTTCCGTTTGGTTTTTTTTTTTTAAAAAATAGTTTTGGATACTGATCTCCTTCACAGTTCAGAAAGCCTCAAATATGTCTCTTGTAACCTTTCTTCTTTAAAATCTCCTATACATTGATCCTTCCTCCTCCTGTGACCACTTTTATTGCATCTTTTCCAATCTCTGCCACTGAAGGAGATGGCAACCTTTCACATGATATCCCAGCCCACCCTCAATTCTGTGGCATATAGGTTTATACGTTTTAGTCAAATTTTAATCCCTTCTTTAATAGAACTGAATGTCCTAGCAACTCCAGTGGCTGTGGATTTCTCAGGCACCACCTCCCTGAGCTCAACCACAAGAAGCCTGAAGTATCTGGAAATGGGAAGTCCATAAGACTTCCCAGATACTGCTGGAACTTTTGAGGGGTTTCAGCTAATATGTAATCTCTCTCTGTACCTTCAAAGCCCTTCACCCTCCTCCTCCTCTCTCTATCTGCACTGCTGTTTGCAACCCTTCTGGTGCCCTTCATCATCTGCACTCAGATTTTGACCTGAAGCCCAAGGGAAGACTTCCCACTGATTTCACAGGGCCTCAGGCCAGTTCTCAGTTTACTTTCTACCTTCTCCTCTAAATCCTTCAAATCCCTACAACGTTCTTTCTTCAAGTACCAAATGATCCTAACTATGAGTCTCCTCTTAACTTTGCTCTGCTCTGCCATCGGTTACCATTTGTTTATTCCATGGTTTCATAGCATGCCCCTTGCTTGGCATAGCAGATAGCTACAGTTTCAAGTCTTATTGCATCAGTTTAGCATAAATACTCCTTTCCTAGTACCACTGTGTTTGCTTTCAAAAGTTTCTTACAAAGGACCACACCAAAAAGATGTTAAAAAATTGAGGCACTAGGTGAGGAACTTGTTCTCCAGGATCTACACTGGCCTTTCCTCTCTCTAACTATGCTTTGAAGTTGTTCATGTTGAACAACTGCAGGTTTCAATCACAGTCTTCTGAAAACAGTTTCAGGCAGATTCCAGCATATCACTACTTGTGGTCAAGGGACGTCATACCACCAAACTTAACATTTCTCACCTCTATTGACAACATATGGAACTAGATGAATCATTCCCTTCTGCAATAGACACCTGTTGCATGCTCTTCCTCCACCACATGCAGCAAATCTTCCTCTTTCACTCATGTTGCAAACAATCCAACACAGGTTCTCCTGGACTGCAGCCAACAGGACTATGGCAATGGTAGAGCAGCTGGTAGCAGAAGGCAACACAAGATCTAACAGGCTGTAGTGGGTGGATGGGTCCCAACCCTGCTCATTATAGCCTCCCGTGACAGAGAAATGATCAGCCTTTGTCTCAGCCAGTTGTTCAGTCCTTCCAGGCAGGAAAGGAGGGAATAATGGTAGGTAATCCCTTACTAGAATGGGGTAGGGAAGGTAAGTTTGCCATGTCTGGGAGGTGAGCCAGATGTAAGAAAGACAAAGACTCCTCCTTCCTCAGAGGAGTTACCCACCATTAGTATACAGCCATCACTGCTACAATCAGGTCTCTCAGGGAAGCCTCCCTGCCCATCCTGTCCTTCCATGTGGAAATGATGCCATTTGCCCCTAGAAGCACACAGGAGACAACATGTGTGCACAGGTGCACATATGAATACAGTATGGAATTACTAATGCTTTTTCTTAAAATCTTCCCATGTGCTGGTGACTGGTTGACCCAGAGACTGACTGGAGGAGAGGAGCAGAAAGTCTTGGTAAAGTACTTTGCTACTGGCCTTTATTCTTTTTAACAGTAAGACCAGAAACATTATGAAGGAAATTGAATTCCCCTAGAACTTGAAGAATTTATCTGATGTGGGAAGAGATCAGGTCATCCACCTCAAGTTAGTATGTGCTACATGGCCTTTGAGTGAGATGTAATGAGACAGCTAGGGAAGCATCTCACATTAAATGAAGGCTATAACCACACATAGTTTGCTCTGCTTATAGTCATCAGTCCTCCAAATGCTAGTACCTTTGTCTTGGGCTTTGATTAATAAACCATTGCTTTACTTTATGGGCTTTGATTAATAAACCATTGCTTTATTTTACTGCTAGGCCTGCCAGACACTGTGGAACAAGATGAATTAGGGTAGAAAAATAATAAGGAAAGAGGACAGCTATGACGCAGGAATGATGTGCACACCAGAAATATACTGCAAGATCTTGGGGTAGGAAGATGGAAGGACAGGGGGGACAGGACGCTTACCCTTTGCTGTAATAACACGAACTTTGCATAACTTGTCCTTCCTTGCCACATTCTTCCAAAGCAGCTACTAGGGTAAGGGCACTTAGCTCAGAAAGGACACCTCCACACCCCTTCCTTCATGTCACGGGAAGTCAGTTCATTTCCAAACCTTAAAGAGCAGTAGATACCTTTTGGTAAGCATCAAACCAGCTGTCCTTCATGCACCTGGTCTAGGTGACATTTGTCCAATAGAAAGGTATCGGGGACATCAGCTCTGCCCCACACCTTTAGCCTGGAACACATGTACAGAGAACATGCAGAACTCTACCACCCTACTCCATTCTAGTAATTTTGTTGCTTCTATCCATCTTATGCTCTGTTGTGTTCATAAAAATCAGTTATAGCCAGTATCAAAGTGTTAGTAATTACCTAATAGTAATTAACCAGGCTAGCAACTGGCACAGGTCCCCAAAGAGGCCGTTCATTTTTCCTCTTTTTGGACAAACATCACTGAGTAAGAGTCATTTCTCAATACAGCTAGAGCTAATTCTTCCCACAGTTAAACCCATCCCCTCAAGTTTTGATCATGCAATTGATCACATTGGGGTAAAGACACATGAAATGGTCAGAAAGGAATGAAAAAAACCCAAACTCCCCCCCACTGGATTCCACTTTCAAAAGTGTTATTAAATACTCTTTGAATTCGTCAGCACTCCAAAATAGCTTGGTCTGAAAATTTGCGTTTTTCATTCCTGCTGAGAAATGGTACCCTTGACTAGTCCCTTGTGTATTTTTTATGTGAGGATTACATGCAGAATTAGACAAATTTATGAACTGCCCAAAGAATACAATCATTTACTTGCTAGCAGTACAAATGACACATGCCATCAATCTGATACATTCACTGCAGACTTATTCCTGCCTATCTGGTTCTTGGGAGGTCTAATTGGCAAGGGCTCCTTAATGAGCTAAACAGAGGACTGAGGAAGGAGTAGGGAGCACCATCCCATGCTTTGAAGGCCCTTTTATTTCCTAGCAGGGCTGCATTTCTGACCCCTAAAACAGACGTAAAGGATGAGAATGAGTATGGATCTGATCTGCTAGATAAGGAAGTCCCCATGGGAAGCCAACAAGCTCCCTGACAGGGATTTGCGATTTCTCCCCCTCTGTGTAAGACAGGGCTACCAAAGACATAGTCATGCCTCTTCTTGATTTTCTCCTCCTTTGATGCAGAAGACGATATTTCTTAGACTTGCTTTCCTGATGTCTGCATTTTATTAGCTACAGGACTTCAAAGCAGTTTTTGTTGCAAATACAGACTAGATTTGGAAGGGTTAAGTTCTTCTGAAACAGATGCCCATATAATTCTTTAAAATAATATCCAATCCTTAATTGCTGGTAACAAAGGCTACTTGCAGCACACAGGGTTGCTGGGAATACCCTTCTGCCAGAAAAGGAAACACTGGTCAGCAACAACCATTTTTTCTGTGGTACCTTTTGCACACACTGCTTTGGGTGATGCCAGTAGGGGCAGTCAGTGATGCTGGCAAGAGCTTTCTTGTCAGAAAGCTAGCTCTCCCTAATCTAACTATAAAAATAACAAAGACGTGGCCAGAATGATCACCTCCAGACCCTCCAGCCCCATAAATCTGAGGGGGCAGGAAGGTATCTAGGCCAAATGCCTAGTATCACCTTTCATAAACCAGTTGCTAAGAGGGAAGTATGGCAAGGAGGAAAGGAGAGTGAAGAAACAGGAGGTATAACTAGGTATGCAGACTAGGTAGTCAGGGCTGTCCAGGGGTAACTGTTGAGCAGCTCTGCCCTTGATTCCTGAATCTGGGGCAGAAGAGAACAGAACATCAGAGCCATTGGTCAGACTGTACAATGCTCATCAAATCTCCTTCTGCAAAGAGGGGCAAGGCAATCCCAGCTGCATTCCCCAATCAGCAAGGGAACATCCAGGATGGACAGTACAAGCGTATAACAGCACCAGTGCCCATCCATGCAGTTTCCTGGCAGCTTCCTGGCAACCTCTTTTGTCTTTGGTACCCCCATTACTCACAAGGGCAGCTGACCACTAAAGACCTTGTCATTCTTGTCTTACATAATTTTGCCTGCAATGATACAAGTTGCTCAACTAGCGTGAGAGGATGCAGTAGATATGACCACATTTCTTCAACACAGCAGCAAGCAGTAGGTGGAAAGAAAGAAAAATAAAAGAAGGAAACAACAAAAAAACACTATAAAACCAATTTGTGGGCAGCATTCATCCCTTGCAAATTTTTATTTCACTTAGCAAGCTTCCTGAGGGATTTGGGCATACACAGGAGCCACTCCCTTTCTGTTACCACTATTATCCCTCAGTCCGAGTCCAATGTCCTCCCACCCCTTTTCAGAGCAAGCTAATGCTCTCAGGAGGGACGCTCCATATACTTGGAGCCTTTGGAAATGCTTATTAATCATCGTTTTGTCATAAGGACCATTCTTTGTCTTCTGACACACTGTTTCTTGCCTCCTTCCTTGCTTGTAATCCTGACGGCCTTCGCTTTCCTTTCCACAGCTCACCAAAGAGCCCCTCTGCCCTGCGTGAAGGCCTCCTATATCCCATTACCAACCACAGGAACCTCCTAATCCCTTGTACTTGGTTTTGAGATGACAGAGGTGAAATGCAGATTAAAGCTTCCCAAGGCATCAGACTAAACATATCTTTTGACTTTCAGGTAACCTTCCACTGAGCAGCACTATAATTCTCACTTGCAGACACTGAAAGTACAGAAGCACTTTTTAGTAGTAATAAAAATAAAGTTCTTTTCACTCTGCTGAAAACATGAAAGATTTCCAGAAGCAAATCAGGCAGTCAGCCACCCCTCTACACCCACTCCCACAGGCATGTGTAGGGAAGACATTCACTTTCTGACATGGAAGCCTGTCATTTCTCTCCTTCTCTCTCCTCTGATGCCCATATAAATGCTCTTACCCTTTTTTTCCTGGATGCCTTCCCTCCTTCAGAGCTTGACCAAACCTCCCATCCCTATCACAGGCTTCTACATTCAGGTCATAGCTACACCCAACGTGTAACTCAAGAATTTTAAAAAAGCACCTTTTTATGAGGCCATGGTAATGTGCTGCCTGAGTGAAAGAACAGACTGGTTAGTCACGGCACACCACCATCGATTCACTTTAAATGATAAAACTATTAATTCAGTCTTTACTACCTCCTCTGATGACAACTGTGTTGGCCAACTATTTCAAGGAATTCCACACTACAAATGGTTACTCATTCACTGAATTGTTATATAGACCATTGTATATAAATTTTGCACAGGCTGTTTCGGTTTTAGAGCTAATTTCTCATCTGTACTCACATTATAGATGCATATCTCTTCTTGGATTAACTAAGACCTCAGAGAGAACCTTCTGCTCCATTACCCTCTGTTAGAGATCTGTAAAAAAAGGCCATGAAGAAATGCTCTAATGATAACAAGGGGAATATTTTAGAAAAGAGATGCAGACATTTGGGGGAGTGAAAAGAAAATTTGTTCAGTAACAGAACCAACCCTTCAGCAGGTGACCTATTTATCACTCTATAACAAGCATTTTGGTCAGTGATTGCTCACCCTTTAAAACTAACTGGAAAAAGGAGAGAGACCACTGTCACCCCACGCTAAGGGGAGAGATCACCAGGAGTAGGAATTCATTTGTACTACTAATAACATGAATTGGCTGGAAAGGAAAGATGCCGGTACTGAATGAATTGGCTGAGAGAAAGCACCCAGGCTGATTTTACACAACCAAAGTAAAAATGTCCACATCACCTGTGACTCATTGACCAGAAAAATTCAGCAGCTGGGTAGTGTAATATTCAGGATTTGCCCCTACAAAGCCTCCCACTGTTTGACAGGACAGAAGTACAACTCCTGGCAGGGAAGACATGAGAAAAAAAGGCAGAAAAGCTGAGTTACAGCAACAGGACTGGATTGTTAAAGTGGCCAAAACAGCCAAGGTCCTGGCTGTCAGGACTTCTCTTTCAACTTTTTTTGAACTATAACTCAAAACAATCCAATTCTTACCATGAATTTCCCATAGACAGGAAGCAGCAATGAAACTGATAAAAAAAATCACAGCTTCACAGTGTGGAATCCCAGGATGTTTCTCTTACAGGCAGTCACTGCTCTGCAAATGCCACAGAGCTGCAGACCTTGGGAGGACAGCCCGTATATCCGATGTGTCCTTGGTAAAGACAGACACCTTTTCCCCAAGCGTGCCCTTCACTGGCTGCTTCTTTGTACCTCCCAGTATCTGTTTACAGCTATTTTCACCTAGAAAATTAGACTATCAAAAAAAGGTTAAGTAAAACATTTAAAATTAAGATAATCCAATTTCACTTTTAACTATTCTGTTTTTGCAAAATTGAGCAGCAAAGCAAAAGTGTTGGTCTTTTACTAATCTACAGCATCACCATATACAAAATGTGCCCATAGAACTCTCTGGAATACTTACCTGGGGCTTGCCTCTGTAGCATCTAGGTACATCTGTCTCTGATTTTATACTAATCAGGCAGAAATATAAAACAGAAGTTAAGTGACTTCCCTGATGTCAGAAAGAAAAGAAATAAATGACAGAATAGAGGAGGCCTGACTCCTTCAGAACCTGTAAGTGACACCAAAGAGGTGTCACAGGCCACGTAAATGGTTTTATGCAACACCAAATCTATAGGAACCATATCCCACTTGCCAGTTTGTACAAGTCTACTAAAATAGGATGCATACCTCAGAGTGAAAACTTATGATGGACATTTTTGAGACATTTTTACCAGGACACTGCATACAACTCAGCGCTCTCAGTTTTCAGATTCAGAAAGAAGAGGTTTTGTGATTTTTGGATTGAATACTTCTGGTGTACAGGAAAAAAAATTACCATCATTTTAATTTCTTTATACCAGATTAATTTTGGTAAAACGTGTCAAGAGAGGAACAAGCTGAAGCATACATCATTTACATTAGTAACTACAGAACAAGAGAGCTATAATACACGCTGCCTAGCATTTCTCCACCAAAACCTCCCCAAGCCACTGAAGCAAATGGAAATTTTATTCTTGCTGAAGCCCTATTCTCTCTGGATTCTTCAAAGGACAGGCAGAATTGTACTGTCTCATAGCATGAGGAAGATATAAATATTCATCATTAATTTAATAAGCAAATTATTCTGCAATTAAGACAGGTTTGGTAGGTACAAATAGAATCAGATTAATTGGGTCCAACTGTGTCAGAATAGTATTCAATTTGGGCAACTAAAAGGGAATAAAAGGAGAAGCTCCTTATGTTTGACAAAGTACTACACAGAGGCCAGATTTCCTTCTCAGCAAAAGCAAGATGCAGTGCCCCGCTGATTCAGTAGTTGTTCAGAGCTGGACAGGATCTTTTCACAGCTCCTGGAGGCATGGCTAATAAGGGCACTACTGTGATACAGAGCTGCCAGAAGTTGATGGCCTTTACTCTACAGGACTGTTTTGTTGAGGCTGATGGCTGTGAATTCTGTAGCTGTGTAAAGAGAAGGAAGATGAACTCTCTACTTGTAGAACACTGCCACAACCTCTCAGTTCCAAATAGCCAGGTATTTCCATCAGGCCATAGGAAGAGTCACTTCTAAGAAAGCTGTGAAGTAACCAGGAACCTCACAGTAAAGAGTACTTCCAGGAACTATATGCAAAACAAAAATGTACGCACATGCAAACAGGTAGATGGTGATTCACTTTGCACCCCATGCACTCTATACAGTTCATATGAAGCACCATGTAGGTGCTTGTGGGGGGATGCCTGGGCAAATGAGGTGAGAATTGAATTTGTTCTGCATCAGCACCTCAAACCTTTCCAGGACAGAAAAGGCAAGGCCAGAACAACACATCCGAGAAACCACTGCAGGGGATCCATCAGAGCAGCTCAGTGGCAGCTCTCCTATGAACTGAAAGCAAAATCAGTTCCCACCCTGGCTACAGATTTACAAAGATGTAAGGATTGCCCAGCTTCCTGGGCACATGATGCCCAGTAGGCCCAAAGATCCACAACCTCCTTTTTCCGTTTTCACCATGATGATAATTTCTCATATATACCCTGACATTATCACATAATCACAGAATCATTACGTTGGAAAAGACCTCTAGGATCATCGAGTCTAACCATTCGTATAAACCACTAAACCGTGCCCCTCAGCACCTCATCATCCTCATCCATCTTTTAAATATTGCCAGGAATAGTGACTCAACCATCTCCCTGGACAGCCTCTGTTAGTGCCTGATGAGCCTTTCTGTGGAAAATGTTTTTCCAATATCCATCCTGAACCTCCCTTGTTGGACCTTGCGTCCATTCCCCTTTGTCCTGTCACCTGTCACTATGGAGAGAAGGCCATCTTCCTCTCTACAACCTCCCGTCAGGTAGTTATAGAGAGCAATGAGGTCACCCCTCAGCCTTCTCTTCTCTAGGCTAAACAACCCCAGTTCCCTCAACTGCTCCTCGTAAGGCTTGTTCTCCAGCCCCTTCACCAGCTTTGTTGCTCTTCTCTGGACTCACTCCAGAGCCTCAACATCCTTCTTGTGGTGAGGGGCCCAGAACTGCACACAGGATTTAAGGAGCAGTCTCACCAGTGGCCAGTACAGAGGAAGAAAAACCTCCCTGGATCTGCTTGCTGGTCACGCTGTTCTGATACAAACCAGGATGCCATTGGCCTCCTAGGTCACCTGGGCACACTGCTGGGCAGCTTTCTAGCCAGTCTTCCCCTAGTCTATAGCACTGCACAGGGTTGCTGTGCCCCAAGTGCAGGACCTGGCATTTGGCTGTGCTAAACCTCATGCCATTAGACTCAGCCCAGCAGTCCAGCCTGTTCAGATCCCTTTGCAGAGCCTCCCTACCCTCCAGCAGATCGACACTTCCACCCAGCTTAGTGTCATCTGCAAACTTGCTAAGGGAACACTCTATGCCTTCATCCAGGTCATTGATAAAGACATGGAACAGGGTTGGACCTAGCACTGAACCTTAGGGGATGCCACTTGTAACTGGTCTCCAGCTGGATTTAATACCATTTCCCACCACTCTCTGGGCCCGGTCATCCAGCCAGTTTTCTACCCAGGAAACTGTGTCCATCCAGTCCAGAGGCTGACAGTTTCCCAAGAAGAATGTTGTGAGAAACTCTGTCAAAGGCTTTACTGAAGTCCAGGCTCATCCACAGCCTTTTCCTCATCCAGTAGGTGGGTCACTTTGTCATAGAAGGCAATCAGATTAGTTTGGCAAGTGTTGACAGAGCCTGATCAGCCGGTTCTCTTGCAGGTGCTTCATGATGGCTTAAAAGCCATGCAACAGAGCAACCAGAGCTGAAAACACCCTTCCTGGGATTATTACCATATTGTAAGCTTTGTTTCTATCATATTCCTACACAGATATTCAGAGGGGTTTTTTGTTCTGTTACTTTAATAGAAGTGTAAATTCTCTATTTTCCATTAATTTATTTATAGACATACTTTCCAGACGTGTCTGATTATCACCTCTTCATTCAGATCTTCCTCCCCAAAGACAAGATACAATAAAAATGCCACTTACTGTGTCCCCATGTTTACAGTATTTCTAAAACTGGCAGTCTTCAGGATTGATGGAGGGTGAAGGGGGTAGGGAAGTTATTTGTTCTGAAATTAAAATAAGCAGTCTTGGGTACAGAGAATGAAATCTTATATGGTTCCAGCGCTCTTTAGAAAAGTCCACAGAAGCAGTTCAATAGCACTCAAGGTTGATTCATGTAAGAAATTATGTATCAAATGCCTATAATTTTTACTGTTACATCAATAGCTTGGTCAACATGTATGTCCTCATGCATAGTTGAAGCCTGCAATGCAAATAAGGCTGAGTCAGACTGCAAAAAGGCTGTTTTGTTCTCTGACATGGAACATATGTTAAGAGCATGGTCTCTTTACAGATTCCAGCAAAAAATCTAAGAACATTGATTTAGATTCCAACATGAATTCTGACAAAAAAATCCTTGACAGAGATATCTCTAATGGTATCTTTCCAACCTGTGCTCTAAGTGGCTGTATCCCAATAAAAAGAAAACACATACTTTCAAATGCCAAAAGTTTCAAACTATTTAGCAATTTTAGATGCCCCCTCTGAAATGCTTTGGATATACCAAAGTTGCAGAAGTTGAAAGCTCAGCATTTTCTAAATGTCAGGCTGTCTCCAAATTCAGAAATAAAAGCTTAGGCACCCGGTTCTATATTTGAGCACATTTGAGTTTAAATACTGACAGTTCCAGCACATAGTAATAATTCATACTCTTTCCCAAGATCCAGATTCCTATAGTCAATGTAGTTAGTCATTTAAATGTAAGCAGCTTGATTTCTTAGGTATTCATTGGCTTTTCTTTCTTGCATTTACTCACCACCTCTGAAAATCATACTATTTTTATTTAGAAGTCCAAACAGAATTAAGCGTAGCATGATTTTTAACAGTCATAACAAGTGCTACTGGCCAGAGGCCTCAATACTTTGCAACAGTAATGGAATAAAACAATCCTTTCACAGATGGGAAAAATTACGTGAGAAAGACATCTTATGCTAGTGAACATGGTCTAAAAAAACCCAAACCCTGAAGAGTACTATTTTAAATAGGAAATTTGCAAAGACTGCAGGATTATAAGCTTCTACAATGGCAATACATCGGAGACCCTTCAATAGACAAAGACGTCACTAATGTTAGGCAAGAAACTAGCCAGACACTTAACAAGTGCAAGGCTTGCTTACAAGACTAAAAAGAAAGAGATCATTATCTAAAACTCACCTAAAAAATCTAAAAAAGCTAAAAGCAAAACAGCAAATATTAAACGATTTACGTTGGGAATTTCCCCAACAGCAAACTTGTGGACCAAGAGATGGTGCAGCGCTTAAGTGGCTCATCTAGGAAATTCTCTGTTTTCTACACTTCTAACTAAATGTGAAGATATACTTTTCTCAGTTTCTCTCCTGTTTTATCTTCTGCTAAAGACAGTGTTGGTCAACAGCAGTTGTATCTTTCTTGTTTTAAAAATGTACGCTAAGCTTCTGCTTACCGATACTGATACTTGGACAAGTATAAATTGCAATAATAAATGATCAGGAGCCTGCCATCCTGATGAAAATTTGCAGATGATAGCAGTAACTAATAGAACTTGGTCAGACAGTCAAGACACAAACATGACTTCAATAGCAGTTCCACAAGAAGTTGCTTGTTTTGGTTGGAGTCTTTAGAAAAGAAAATGGTGAATCTGAAAGTGGCATTTTTTTAGGTAATGGTCAACAGTTTACTTCTGCCTTTTGTTCTGTTGCCACTTCGTATTATAAAGAATGGTTATTCAGGGAAAAACTACACTTTCATGACAACAGATGATGTCAAGTGCCCATGGACTCCATAGGTTGAGGAAATACTGTTTTACTCTCAACCACATTCAGTGGGAGATTAATGTGTGGTTCTTGTTTCTGCTAACCTTATTTCCCACAGTGTCACCATGACAGTGTAACGGAGTCCATTTTCATGGGCTCCAAACAGCTCAGAAAAGGAGTAAGTTTTGTGGTAGGATGGCACACAAAATAACAACTTCAGTAGTTAATTGGCTATTTAAATCTAGATTAACTCTAGGGTCCTCAGGAGATTTGCTGAAAATTTATGTTAGCAAATGTCAATATTAGAGCTCTTGCTCTACGCAGGTAAACAATTTATTAGAGAGAATGTAACAAACCAGACATTATTGCATTTTTTCCACACAGGTCTCCACCCTTCACAATAAATCTACCCTTGTCATCTAACTGAATAGTTCTGTTTAGAAGCACAGGTAGGTAGGTTTGTTGGCTGGCAACTCCACTGCAGCATTTAAAGGCCTTTATAAATTAACGTCAATACTTCATGTAATTGTTTTTTCAACCTGGTCGGGTTTCTGTGCACTCTGATTGTTCTATAGCAATGTGGTAAACACTTCCTGCAGACAATTTGTTAGGAAGTTTGAATTTTATATAACCCAGGAAATGAAGTCACCAGACCTGTAGGCTGCCTGAAATGATTCAGTCCCCTAGTTCCTGCAACAAGCAGGCAATTCAGACCGAAAATCCAGGGTCAATGATAAATGAGGGAAAAGAAACAAAGTTCATGACAGTTTCTCCATTCACTCTATTCATATTCTTTGGAACTTTCTGAATGTCTGAACTTCTACAGACTTCCAGCCTTTTACTTTTAGATTTGGTGCCAATTCTATAAATAAATTTTCATCCCTCTCCTCCTCTTGTTTTCATTGCATTGGGAAACAGAATGGGACACAATGCATAAGAGGGGATCAAAGTTTCTTTTTCACTAAAGCAGCACCACTTTATTATTTTTTTCTTTACTTCATGTTTCTATTGCTTACAATATACATATGCCCATTTCTGTTAACTTCTCTGCTTTTGCATCATCAATCACTTCATCAATGCTCTGGAAAAATGCTACATAGCCACAGCTAGCACAACATTTCCTGAAATAGCCAAAGAGCTCTGAAAGGTTCTTAGATTCCTAGCTCAAAATTAACTTGGAATTTACTATCTTTGGAACTTTCTGCAGGTTTTGTTTCAGAAAGCCTTCAAGGAAATTCAGGGAAGTGTAAGATGCTTTGTGACTTGAGGAGAGTTACTAGAACCTGAGGCCTTCTACACACCTCAGCTTCCTACAAAGGGAGGAGTGATTGTTCTGCAAACTGTAGTGTTTTGTTTTGTTTGTTTTTTTAACAAAAGAATTTAAACACTATATGACCTTCATTGTTGATAGCAGTGGGTGCACGTAGGTATCTTCTCTCTTATCTACCTGACACATAGGCAGAGGGTTGAATTGCTATAACTCCTACCATCCTATTACAGTACTAATGCCCTTCTCCCAAAACTATACCACAACTGAAAATCTGGATCTGCTAGCGGCATGCAGAGTTTGAGGCTGCTACATCAGTCTTACACTGCTGCAAACACTGTCAGGGCTGAGCACAAACCAGTGTATGCCTGTGAACTTTGATTGACCCTGAAATCAGCAAAATATAGCCTGTCCCATATCTGACAGGTTTTTTTTTTTTTTATCTGGCAGGGGCACACAGGAAAATCAGAGCTGGAGAGCAGAAGAAGAAATCTGAACCATCACACTGGGGCTAAAGAACCAGAGTTAAAACAAGCAGAAAGGAAGGTCTGAGTAACCTTTAGTGCATTTGAAGCCTGAGCGGTCAGATCAGTCTTTACCCTAGCCCCATTTCAACATCACATATGAATGGAATGAGTAGAAGACAAGCACTTTATTGAGTGTCGTGGAAAATACCTGCAAAAGCAAAGAGCAGAAAAAACAAGTGGGCCTAGAATGTGCCGAGATAGAAAACAGGCAGCAAAAGATACAGCATCAATAGTCTCAGGGGAATAGGAAAACAAAAGATTTTGGCTCCCCCTATTACAGAATATAATCATCTACCATTAGATACCGTTTAGATGTGCTTACCATACTTTGATTAAATGCACATAGCCTCTCCTTTTATTATCTTCAATACTTCAAAGCTATTAGCTATACTGCAGAATGTACATTCTTTTGTTCAATTTTGCTCTCACTGATTTTCTTCTCTTCAGAGGTCACGTGATCCTGAAGACAATAAAATTCATCTTCAAAGGAGGAGTGGAAATACAATTAGAATTTAAAAAAAAAAAATCTTTAGGAGAGCATTTTCCTCACAGCCTATCCCACTGAATTTGATAGGAATACCCCTGAAAATTAAGCAAGCCTGGTTTATCCTGTAATTACCCTAAATGCTGACATTTAATTCCCAAGCATAACAATAATTCTGTTGCATGTTTTTACATATTACACATGCACTCACTCTGCTAAGTTCTTCACAGTTGGAAAATAGATTCAGAGCTTCAAATGGGTAAGAGAGGCAACAGTCATAAGTAAATCCCAAGGGAGAAATAAAAGGACTTAATAGCAGGCTATTATTAAGCTCTATTTGATATATTAAAAAATCACAAGGAAGCCTGTCAAAAAAATTACCATGATCAAATAAATTACAAGGCAAAGCTGCCAGTCGTGTCTCGAGAACTGGTACGGTAGAGACATGATGGGAAATAAACTACCCAAAGCCCAGCATAAAATAAAGCCTTGAATTGTCAAACACACGCCTGTCCCATTTGTGGTCTCCCTGCTTCCATCCAGCCTGCACTGGCTCCCACCTTGGCACCTTGTCCTGCACACCTGTCCGGCCATGTAGCGGCTGAGGGTACTTCACAGGCTCAGTACTGGGGCTGAGAGCCCCACTCCCACTTTATTCCACCTCCTTCCAAGTGAAACTGTTCTCCTCCTCGGCACCTTGTTATCTCCTGCCTACACACCTGCTGTATTCACATGTACTTTGCCACTTTGCAGAGCGCTCTTGGGATTACTTAGGTACTGCACCAACCCAAAGTTACTCTGCTTTACAGCACCGCAATCCTGGCTTTATAAAACTCAATCTTACACAGCATAGAACCACCTGAACAATTAGCTTCAAAATGTTCTCTTTAGAATGTACAGTGTCAAAACTTTATACTGGAGAAAAGCAAAACCCATCTGGGCACCTCAAGTCTTTTTCAGATTTTAGGAAGTTGAAGGCTATCCCAAGGAAATTGAGAGTTAAGATTTTTTAGCCCTAGTTTGTAATATCAGTGTAACCTCATGTATTTTTTCTTCCTTCATTGCATTTACTAGGCATTTTGTTTGCTTGATTGTTTCCCAAGCTGCAAGTGGTAACCTGAGCATGTGAAACCTTAACAAATCCTAGTTAAGAGAAGCAGCCAGAAGCCTGGGGGGCTCCAGGGCACACATGAGCTTCCACAACTTAATGTCCACTTAAATAAAAGTTTAGAGAGCAAAACCACTGCTCTGCTTACATTTCCAGATGCTTCTTGAGATTTGCCCTAAAAGCACTGCTTCAATGCAAGGGATGTCAAGAGCTTCTGTTTGGTTGCTTTTGGAGTTTTTTTCTCAAATGGTTTAAAATCTTGATAACCTCTAACCTTGCTGTCAAATCTAGTACACTTTAGTGACAAAACCCACTGACGTCAACGGAACTACTCACATGAATAGTTACAGCTTGATTTGGCCTTAAGGCTTTAGAAGTATTTAAACCACTTAGATCAATTCTAGCCCTCAGATTGCTTTTGAAGTTTGAGTGATTTAAAGCAAGAAGCAACCTAGAGGCCACAGAGGGAGCAGGGGGAAGGCAGCAGAGCTGCCACCACCTTATTCACCATGGAATGCAGTTTGTGTCAGTCCAGGTGCACTGACACCAGCTAAGGCTAAATACACAGCCTGAAAAGCTGTTCTCTCAGGGCAAAGTCAGACAAACCAAACCCTACCCCATGTCTTCAGTCCACAGTCGTTCTGCAAACAGCTTTAACCACTTATTTCTAAACAAACAGAAAGCCTTTGGCAGCAAGGCACAACTCAGAACACCCTCAGAAGCTCCAGCTCTACACAGGCTGCTAGGAGAAACCCTGTGGCAATAAGAAGCTGTGCTAGCAGGACTGCAAGGCCAGAAGGTCCTTGTTCCTGCAGATGCAGTAACTTCCCACTGTGAAAACAGCTCCTGTTGAAACCAGCCACCTTCCCCTAAAGAAACCCAAGAGATTTTAAATCAAGAATAACAACAACAATAATAACAAAAGGAAACCCCTACTCCTGATGACTGGTGACCTAATCCTTGGGGGAAAGATGGCATAATACACCCAACATGTGAATCACAATCCTGCACAAATTGGGTGTTCAATTTCAGCAGTCCAAACGGCATCAATATACTTAAATAATGGATCAAATTGTTAGACAACATTCAGCTCCTAACTTGCATTATATAAAAAGGAACATTTTCACCTTGGTTTGAACACAAATCTGTTTGGAAAAGCAAGTTTTGCTACCCTCCCTTACTTCGTTTGCATTGAGCTGTCATTGACATATATTCTTGCGTGTTGCTCACACCCCTCAGGACAACTGCTGTAATCCTTTATACAACTAGCTCACTGTCAATGGGTTTTATGCAATGTTACACAAAGAAATTGTCAGACTACTCATCCTTGCAAGTCCCTCCCAAAAAAAGGGTCCAGGATTCTAAAAGTAAAGAATGTACTTGTCAGTAGAACGGCTGTTTTGCCCCATGTTCCTGCTCCGTCCATCTTCCTTTGCCTTCACATTCAGGTATAGCACCTGTAGTACATAGAGATTCACTAGCCACTACATAACTTTCTTGAAGTATCACCTGATACTTCAAGACAAATAGGTAAAATATAATGTAAGTGTCATTGATGTGTATAACCTACATCATAATCCTAGATCTTTCTGTAGTCAGTAAAAATAACATATTTTGGAATCTGCAGACTATGCCCCTACCTCAACAGGCTGCTCTCCTTCAGTGCTCCTCTGTATCCCTCAAGGTATGTCCACAGTTATCTCCAGCTCTCTATCTCAGCTCTGACCTCATATGCTGGCATCCTATGCCCTTTGCTATTCTTTAAACATCCTCCCACACACTCTCTCTCCCATGTTTCTAACCTGTCTCTGGCTCTCTGACCAGACATGAGGCAGTACATATAACAGGTTCAGAGCCAAATGCACAATGACCTCCTGGTTCCCAAACACACTTTTGGCCAGCTCTGCCCGGCTGGTAGGAAAGTCCCAGCAGCAGTAAGGGCTCGGCTCTCCCTGCATCCCCCACAGCTGGATATTGCAGGGTCACTACTGCCACTGAGTCCTGCAGAGCCATCAGGAAGATCTTTCTATGAAATTGCTTGAACATCACTCCTGGACTGAAAACCAATCAGGGGGCATACACAATGAGAGACAATCTGACTCTGAAAGCCTTTTTTCCTTAGGCACCCACTTTGAAACTACAGAGAGATTGTAAATTATCCCCAAACCAAGCACTGAAAGCCCAGAAATTCTCAGCCAATATACTGTACATTAAGGCACAATTATGTTAATATATCTGACAAGCACCTAGTAATAAATGTGCAACTATAGTACCGAGACTGCCCAAAGTAGGCCCTGAAGTGCTGCTAGGCAATAACTCTAGGATGATGACGTGGACATCCTTCCATCAGCAGAGGCCAGGTGACAGAGGTGATCACTATGACTACCTCAACGAAAGTACAACAGCATTGCTTCAGTTTAATCTCTGCCTGGGCCTATCTATCATCATAGAAGCTGGGCTACAAAGTTCTATTTTAATACCGTCTCACTGAAAGACATTCTTCTATCTACTTCCTCTTGTTTATTATTCTTTCAAATATCTGATAAGATACTTTTCAACTATGGCTATTCACTTTCTGTTTGCGTAGGTCTTGGGTTCATCACAAGCTACAAGGTCAGCATTAATCTAAACAATGGTTGGTTGTGGGCGATTTTGCCAAGTGGAAAACACTCTAAAGGCTAGATTGTTATCACCGATAGTACAACGAGGAGGCAGGAGAAACAAACCCTACGTACACGTGTACAGACGAAGTAGAACTACTCAGAAGCGAGGTCATGAGTGTAGCACATGCACTAGAAGTCACAACTCCTTCCCAGAAATCATTAAGAAGGAAAAGCAGGGAAAAGAGAAGGAGGAGCCTCCCTTCTGCCTCAACTAGTTAACATGGCCAGCTGGCCAGGCACCTGTGGGGATGATGGAGGAGCCATCCAAAAGATGCAAGTAGCTATCAACCTTCTACCTGTGGAGCATATTTAAGGCAATAAGACAGCTTGCAAAGTATGCCTTTTCAGCTGTGCTCCTCGCTGTCATCCAGGCCACAGCAAGATCTTTTACAGGCAATGCACTGACAAAGTGCCCTAAAGAAAATTCAAAACCAAAACTCAGTAAAAGAAGCAAAAAAATAAGCCTGCACAAAACTTTAAAGTAATTTCTTTGAGGAGTGCTGATTCATAGCAAGCACTGAAGAGTACAGCTGTATTGGGTTTTAATGTCAAAATATTATAACTGTATTTACAATTTGTCATTTGTAGAGCCAAAGCCTTCCAAAATATACTCCCTGTACCCGGAAAGCATGCAGCTTATCTCTTGTCCTATCACAGAATCACAGAACAACCAGGTTGGAAGGGACCCATCGGATCTTCTAGTCCAACCATTCCTATCTAACACTAAACCAAGTCCCTCAAGACCTCATCCACCCGTGCCTTAAACACCTCCAGGGAAGGTGACTCAACCACCTCCCTGGGCAGCCTATTCCAATGCCCAATGACCCTCTGCGTGAAAAACCTCCTCCTAATCTCCAGCCTAAATTTCCCCTGGCGGAGCTTGAAGCCATTCCCTCTTGTCCTGTCCCCTGGCACTTGGGAGAAGAGGCCAGCTCCCTCCTCTCTACAACCTCCTTTCAGGTACTTGTAGAGAGTAATGAGGTCTCCTCTCAGCCTCCTCTTCTCCAGGCTAAACAACCCCAGCTCTCTCAGCTGCTCCTCATAAGGCCTGTTCTCCAGCCCCTTCACCAGCCTCGTCGCTCTTCTCTGGACGTGCTCCAGAGCCTCAACATCCTTCTTGTGGTGAGGGGCCCACAACTGGACACAATATTCAAGGAGTGGCCTCACCAGTGCTGAGTACAGAGGGAGAATCACCTCCCTGGACCTGCTGGTCACACCGTTTCTGATACAAGTCAGGATGCCATTGGCCTTCTTGGCCACCTGGGCACACTGCTGGCTCATGTTCAGTCGGCTGTCGACCAACACCCCCAAGTCCCTCTCCTCCTGGCAGTTTTCCAGCCAGGCTTCTCCTAGTCTGTAGTTCTGCATAGGGTTGTTGTGCCCCAATTGCAGGACCCGGCATTTGTCCGTGTTAAACCTCATGCCGTTGGACACTGCCCAGCGGTCCAGCCTGTTTAGGTCCCTTTGCAGAGCCTCCCTACCCTCCAGCAGATCCACACTTCCACCCAGCTTAGTGTCATCTGCAAACTTGCTAAGGGTACCCTCAATGCCCTCATCCAGGTCATTGATGAAGACATTGAACAGGACTGGACCTAGCACTGAGCTCTGGGGAACACCACTTGTCACTGGCCTCCAGCTGGACTTAACACCATTTACCACCACTCTCTGGGCCCGGTCATCCAGCCAGTTTTCTACCCAGGAGAGTGTGCGTCTGTCCAGGCCAGAGGCTGACAGTTTCCGTAGCAGAATGCTGTGAGAAACTGTGTCCAAGGCTTTACTGAAGTCCAGAAAGACCACATCCACAGCCTTTCCCCCATCCAGCAGCCGAGTGACTTTGTCATAGAAGGCGATCAGGTTGGTTTGGCAGGATCTGCCTTTAGTAAACCCATGTTGACTGGACCTTTATATTCCCTTCTTTGAAACACATCCCTTCCTGAAATCTCACCACCTAATTCACACCAACCTAATGAAAATATTAAAATCCCAATAGCTAAAAACCCCCAAACAAACCACAAAAGAATTCTAAGAACCCAAACCACTAATCAAGCCTTGCTTATGCAAACAATTTCATAATGCTGTTTTTATATAAATCGGTTTTCTGTAGATCATCTGTTCATGAGATAAACTGTGTTTCTTCTCACCTACACATATGTTTCTCAGGTAGGGACTAACCACGATGAAAACTGTAGTGCTAATACCCTTCTATTACCATTAATGGAACAAACTGCAAGTGGTATTTGTTCTCCAGGTTGTGTTTAACATCTAGATTGGCAGATTAACCTTTCCGGCGTCTAAATCTCTTCACAAAGGGAAAGTAGATACAAGCACTTGCAGTACAGGCAGCCCAGCCAGAGTGTTAACCCTGACTCAGGAAAACAGCAACTCAAGGGGATAAATCTCTATAGCAATGTAATCACTGGTCTCTCTAAGAATGGCAGTTAACACCTTTCTGTGATTGTTATTTTGCAATGAGAGCCAGAAATCAACTAAATAATTTCTTTCTTCTACTCAATATCCATGGTTTGCAGGAGCTGCTACCTTAAGAGATTTGATCTAGAGGCCTTCAAGAGAACTATTCTTAATTCTCTCATTAACCACCTCTGAGATATCCTGTTCTCTATACTACTTCTGTAAACACCTGAAGTAAAAATATTTACACTACGAGTTAACTATTCACTCTGATTGTGCAGTAACCTTGGGCTGACAATCCATATTATGTTTCTTTAAATCCTGTTTTGTTCAACAGTTGTTAAACACATGATGGTTAGATGGCCCAGCTGCAGTAAGAACACCACAAAGCTAAGGAAAAGCGTAGGCATCCAGAAATGGCTCTCTGGTCTTTTTCATGCCACTGCCCGGCTAGTAAAGCCAGTTATCTATTTTCTCACAGTCAGATCAGCCACCATCTGCTCCAAAAGGCCAGAAGGTCTGCTGGGAATGGCAGCGCTGAGAGGAAATCATCATCACTTCAGCCAGTGTGCAAGGTGACAGTATAGTAGCTGTTGATTTAAAGCTTTACATTTTTATACATTGAGGTAAGCCTGCAAAGCAGCCAAGGTTGAGGACTCACCTCTCACCACATCAAAGCTGTCGTACTTGGGGCAATTACTTTGAAATGGTGATGTTCCAAGTGAAAAAGGTAAGGGGCTAATTCAGTCTCTAGTAAACAAGTAGTTTGCTACTCTACACTTCTTCAGCTATACTTGTCTTCATATACTTCTAGCATACTCTCTAATGCAAATTTCCTACAAGGATATTTACTCTTGTTCATCAAGAACAAGGTCAATGAGGGAAGAAAGATTAGATATTTCAAAAGATATGTGATGGTTCCCTTCTGTTGCCATAACAAAGAAAGGTACTTTAAATCAACACTGAATTCAGTTTTAAGCAAGCCTCCCTGCAAAATAATCACAAACCCCACACAAACGGCAACACCTCTCTTTTGTTATGAGATGGTGCAGTCAGGGTTATTATATCATGATTATACATGGCTCTCTCTTAGCAACTAGCTACATTTTATTGATTTGATAGTTGATTATTATGGCAACAAGCTTGATTCATACTGTTCATAAAGTTCTTAAAAGGTCATCAAAAACCAGAAATAAAATCTGTTTCTCTTGACTCTTTTTATGGTATGTAGAATCCATGAAGATATTGGGAGAAAAATAACAAAAGTGCAAAAGGAAAGGGAGACAAAACCCCAAGATCCCAAACTAACAAAGGGAGGATGTGCCCATGGCTGTGGCAGGGATTCCTGTATCCTCTTCTTAGCTCTGCCATTAAGCTTCCTGATGACTTTGCACAGGAACTGGGTCTCACACTATTATTTGTGCTTTGGAAAGGCTCCTCTTCCCCAGGCCTGTGGACCTTATCTCAATTTTTTTTTTTAGAGGCTGTTTAGTTGTTGCCTTCCTTTAATCCCAAGAAGAAGTCATAGATTACTTCTTATAAAGGAGTTAAAAAACATAAGTGTGTTTAATATTTTTAAAAGAGCACAGGATTTGCAGGCAGATGGTTGCATGGTTTCATCATCACCTGGCAGAGAAACTTCTCCCCTGCTGTGTAGACCAGAGCCAAAAGTGCATGCCCAGTATCCAATACCCCAAAAAGCAATGATCTGACTTTTTTCCAAAGCTCTGACCTGAAGCCCAACACATATTATATCAGAGAACTATATGACAACACATAATATTGCTGTTCCCACCACTCGAAGCCAATATTCCTTCAAGGGCACTGCTGAAGTATACCCCAATTCCACCTGCACACAGAGTCCTTCTTAAGCCCATAAGAAACAGAACAGCAAGTTTGCAAAGTAAGCAAAGAGCAGACTATATGTTGGCCAGTTACTTGTTCAGAGGTTTGGGAAGAATTCCAGCTCATGTGATGTGCTATACCCCATCTTATCGCTAAAAGGAAATATCACTTAGCAATATTTTAAATCTCAAGACAAGGAACAGCTAAATAAATATAAAGATTTTAAAATAAAAGAACAGCATTTCCTCTGCTTCACCTGAGTTACTCACAGGTAGCTCATATCACTAGAGCATTCATAGACTTCTCAGAGAATGATTTGATACTATTGAAGAAAACAAAAAAGTGGCTAGTTTTAAACCATTGTTTCAATTAGCTCTGTGTGAGCAAACTACTGCATTTCCTGAACAGCACAAATATTATCCTTATGAATGAATCAACTATTTCCAAATATGGATTGGAAAATATTCAGCTACCAGATATTTGGAAAAGCAAGCACCAAAACAGGCTCAGAAGTCTGATACAGATGTCTAGGACTCAAGAAAGCATTCCATCCAATCAGTCACTGGATTTAGAGTCAGTCATCTCTCTGAGTCATCCATTTCATTGCTGTTCTTCACTTATTTTGGGTGTGGACTGAAAACAGTTGTTCTTAGTTCCTGAAAACTCTATGTTGTGAAATTACCACACCCCAGAAGCAAAAGAAACACAGGAGAAAAGATGGCAGCTTCCTTTTGAAAGGAACCCACTCTCTTTATGCAGCAGCTTCTTTTCCACCTTACCTATTGCTGCTGATGTATGCAGCAAATGCCCACTGCCAATCAGTATTGCCCAACTTCTAAGCTTTCCAGATTCCTACTTCTCTGCTCTATGCAGCAAGAACTATTTATTACAGGGTTTTGTACTGGTGCCTGTAACCATAGACTTTGAGGCCTTGCATCTGTTAACCATGTTCTCTCATTAAGGTTCCCACAACAAACAAAAGCCTCAAAAGTTTCCTTTCTTCCTGCTCTTTTCATAATGATGCCCTTCATTCTCTGTCCATCATAGCTCATACTTTATCCATCTTATTTCCATTATAAGTTCAAAATCTCAGCATTCCAAAACAGCACCCAAACAAAAGACTCTCCAGATATGAATGCCATCTCAAATCAATTACCAGAGTATTCATCCTTCACAATAATACCTCTATTATATTCTTTTCCTATTGAATTCAAAGATTACACTGCTGACACGCTTTCAGGGTTTTCAGTAGAAAAACACTACTCATAGCTAGTGAAGAGAATCGTGTTTTTCAAGTTCCTTAAAACTTAAATCCTAAGCAAGACGAACAAGGAGCACCTTTTTTGTTACATGTGTACACTACACATAACACAGAAGCACCTGACACACCCGCAAGATGCTGTCAGAATGTAGTCATCATCAGACAAAATCAAATTCAGTGTGAGAAGGATGACATTTCCATTGGAGAAAGTAAGAACTGCACCTGCATTTAGTCGTCTCTGAATCACATTACTCCAAAAGAAAAGGAGATCACAGGGGACACTTTCCTCTTAAGAAAATCAGCAGGTCCAACAAACCATCAGTAACCAAGTATCAGTTATCATAATTAGCAATTTTGATATGCAGGGTTTTTTTTAATTGAGGGATGGATTGGTCGGGTTATAGTAAACTAACTACAAGATTCAGTAAAAGAATCTAATAACTGTTTGTGCCAGGAAACTCCATTTAAGTATCTCATAACACATTGATTATGTTTGAAAATTTGACACACACAATAAATGTTTAGAGCAGTCAAGTGTGAACATGAAAACATTTTTCTATTATAGTTAAAATAACCGGTCCCCTGCCACAATGTGCTGAACATGAGCAAGACTACGCAATAACTCATCAATACAGGTAACACTGTGCTGACAACTAAACTAAACTTGGCCTTTTCTAAATACCTTCAAAAAAGTTTAACACATTCCAGACTGTACAGATATGCCTGTCAACCAGGACTGGGTACACTACAACCATGAAGAAATATATGCAGCCTCCAAAACAGCATACTTTGTGATTCATACTCCCTTATCAAATCGTCTTTCGTTTCTTTCCTTTTCCTACTGTTTGCATCTTAATTTATATCCCTTCAGAGCCACGATTCTGTCTTTACTTGTTTTGCACTCCTAATAAAGCCCTTTGGCACTGTATCGACATAAACAACACAAAACCAAATAATAGAAAGCGTTGATTATAGGCATGCTTATCAGACCTCTGAGTCCAATACCCATTAAACACTATCTCTTTGACGGCAGCTAAAATGATTTAACTGTCATTGCAAAGACCACGTCATGAATCAGTTTGCTAGTTCACATAGCTGATGTGTTTGGGAACACAAAAGTCAAGTGAAAATTCCAGCAATGAACAAGCTGACACACGGTTCATGAAGCTTGCTTGTGTTAGAAGGGCCTCATGGTTAGCACCCTGTAGTCAAGCATTGATTTATTTTGGGTTTTGGTCTGTGCTCTGAATATAAAAACAAGCCTAGAGAAAAACATTATGGAAAGTTTTCTGGACAGGACTTTGTATTACCCTCTTAGAAGAGGAGCACACGCAGCTCATTGAGGGTGGGTGCACTGTTCCAAAATGTGCTAGCAAAATGACACTTATTTGTTTATAGATTGCATTATTGTCATTATATGACAAAAAATGCTGAGGCAGCATGAAGTATCCAACAATTTCCTTCTGAAATTCCATCTTTCAGGTGAATTCAGAAGTAAATTTAATTTGGCTATATTAGAAGTCCTGTAGATTTCAAGTATTCAAACTGCGGACATGTTCTGGATTAGAAGAGAAATTATTTAACCGAATTCTCCTCCCTAAAATAGATTAATTCACAACTTTAATATATTAACTGCACTTTTATATTTTAACTCTCTTTATTTCAGATTTTCAGTGTCAGCTAATAAGATCTAGCCTCTCTATGCAAGTTACATTTTCATTCTTGCCAGATTATGTTATTAGAGAGTTTTATTCAAAAATTCAAAAAGAAAAAAAACACCTTTCCATGAGAAAGCAAGAAAGAATAATTTTCACTCCAAAAATCAAAGCTGTAAAAAGTGTCAGTCCATGGTCTATTATATAAATAGTTTTAAAACTTTACATATGGCATTGTGAATGCTTTTTTATGGTACAATGGGTGCTGTTGTCTACTACAACTACTATACTATCTTGCACATTTATCTGAAACTTCAGAAATTAAATCAGAGCTTGATCTAGCTCCCACTAAAGTAAATACAGATTATTTCTGAAGACAAGACAGCTTTCTATGCACTAGAAAAGAGTTCACCATATTCCCAGTGGGCACGCTATGCAGTAATAAGCTTATATTTTAGCAAGACAGATTTCATCTATGCTATTAAGAACCACTCCAAAGCTAAAACACCAGAGGAGATTTCCTGCGGAGGTCATCATATATTTGCCATAGGAGGCACTTCATCACGATTCATTGTTCTTGGTGATCTGTCTGCAAAGAGACAGACCTGATGGTCTACACAAGCTCCTACCCAATCTATTAACCTATAACCCAAATAAGCAGTTTTACAAATAGAATTAATAGAGCATATTTCCTGCAGATTTCTGTCCTACAAATCCTAGTGCTTCCCTGTTCAGCTATCTCTCTCCTGTGTGTGAACTGGCTTTTCTTCTCCACGCTTCCCTCACCACTCCATGCTGGGCTAAAACAAGCAACAGCACATAGTGTAATCAGTCTGGATCTACCCATGTGTACAGCCACTGACCAGATGATTACTACCTCTGGGACCACCATAACCACAGGACTATAGCCTCCTTTGCAATGGAGGCATTCTTTGCCTCTCCTTTCTACACCAAACCACCTTTTTTTTTTTTCCCTTCTTTTTCCCTCTATTTCAGCAATACAGGTGGAAAATGGATTAAAACAAATAAATTTATCTGAAGATAAGCAGAGGAACTGAAAGACAGATATAGACAGTCTTGTTAAACATGGACTTCAGGTTCATCTGCAGTGGAGTGAGTTTGTTGTAAGTTTTGAATCTTTTTCAAACTAAAAATAATTTTTAAAAAATAGCAAGGAAATTTTATGACACTAAATTTCCTTAGCAAAGTTTCTGTAAAACACAAAGAGCCTTAAGTCATCATATGAATCACTGACAATTTAATCAGCTTCTGGGAGTTTGTCATCCTCATCAAGAGCTGAATTTAAGACCTTCAAAAAGTTCTTTCATGCCATTTATGAACTGCTGCACCTACTGATTCAGCCACCCACACCACCCTTTAGACTACCAGAAATTCAGCCAAGAAAGTTAATATTCATCTTAAAGGCTAAATGAGCTTCTACCAGTATAACCCCTAGGTCTCAAGAAGCAGCAGTAGCACATTTTCTCCAGATGGAAGAGATTCAGGAAATCATTGATACTCTAAAATGGAGCATCATCAGGTGAGAGCTCCTTTCACCGAAGTGCAGCAACCTTCATGGACAGTTTTGAAAGCCTTCATGTGAACAGCAGTGGGAGACCCTCACACACTGCAACAGGCAGAGCAGGTGCAAAATCCAGAGCCAGATTAATCTTCTTATAAGGCTCTCCTGGGTGAGCACTTTCGACTGTTAAGACACTTAGACCAGGAGTTATTATTTAAAATAAAATAACTTAGCATGAACACATGGCACATAACGGGAGTATTTTTAAAACTAAAGCTCTGTAGGTCACAGTCTGCTTTTGCCAAATTAAATGGATATTGCTGTCACTGACAACAAAGCCCACAGTTTGAAGTTCTTGGGATCCTCAAACCCTAAAACACAAACATCTTGGATCCCGAAAAGCATGAGCAGTGCATGTCCTGATTCTTCTTCAGGACAAAATAATAGCACTAGCAGTGTAGATGTGCTGGTTTCAACCTTCTTTATTAGTTAGGTAATATAGGATATAGCTGACAATGTCTTTATCAAAAAGCCAGCAGTGAGATGCCTTAGCATCTCTGGGCAAAGAATCTTGCTGAGGTATAAACAAGAGCAACCATAAATAGCATGTTAGCTATTTCTTCTGGCCTCTTCAGAAGAAGTCTTGTATTTCAGCTTTAAGCAAATGGCAACCATTTAAGGTGAAGAAGATCAATGTTACATGACTTTCAAGGTTCAATCTTGGCTACCGTCTGAAAAAAACTTGAGAATTTTTGTAAGAAAGGGGTTTGCCTGTCATTGAGAAGAGAAGAGCAAAGTTTTCAGTAACACATAATTTGAGTACCTGATCATTCAACTCCCTGAAGATTTGTGGATAACACATGATTGACATTTCTGTGAATGAGATAAACATATTTGCAATACTTGATTTTGTTTTCTGTTCCTTGACTTTTACTGACATCCAGTGGAGATACACTCAAATCTCTTTCAAGTGCTAATACCAACTCTTTTAATGTTAAGCACATCTAAGTTAAGTTACCAATGGGATAGAAAGCCTGTCTTGAATGTATCTTGTTTTCAGAAGGTTCTTCCTTGTTTAGTCTGTTCACAATACACTTTCCTTCGCAAATTCAGACCTTAAAACTGTTTCATTATTTTCGAACACCACTTATTCCTAGTTTTGAAAGAACCATTCTCATGGTTCAGTTTCCGTTGTACTGGCACAATTTCACATTCTCCTTCTTAACACCCTACAAATATAGGAAAACAGATTAGAAACAACATCTGCTTCAAAGACTGTGCCCTCATCACTGTCAAAAGAAGCCATCTCAGTGTTCTCATCATAATTGGAAAGAAGGCCAGTGTATTATTTTTGTATGTGTGAACTCCACTTACTGACTGGAGGAAGATTGCGAATGCCATAATTAAACCCTCACTTAAGTATACAGAAAATACAGATCCCAACAAGGGAGCATGTGGGATCCATGAACCAGAATCCCTTTAAGAATAAATGGAAATTAAACAAACTTATCTGAGCTTTTTTTCTTATCTTTGTAGTAGCTCGTAGAAGCCATACTTACCAGTTTAAACCCCAGCAATGCAACAAAGTTCAGCGCAGTGGATTTGGTCAGGCTGAGCAGCTCAGCAGCACAAAGCAAACCTAAAACTCAGACTTCCACATCCTACCTACACTACTGACTGCTCCATAGTATACTCAGAAAAACAAAGGTGCTCCAAGATTTACATCATCCAAAATGTCTACAACCCTTTCAAGAGAAAGAAAAAGGAAATATCTCTAGTTTTGAGAACATGTGATTGCTACAAAGTGAAATATCTGCAAGGTTAAATGTGGTCTTCTTTGAATACTTGCATGCATATCTCCCACTTAGATTAAAAGTGAGCTCTGGACAATGAAAGGAAAAGCTATCATAGCCTTGCATAAAAAACGACCATGGAAGGGCATCCTTTCCCTAGGCAATTGTTAATTAAGAGTAGGAGTGGGAGACAATTTTCTTTCAAAACACTTTTTTGGTTTTCAGTACGTAAGATGTCTTTGTGTATTGGAAAGGGAGGTTCAGCCCACAGTTTCTCAGATAAGTGGATTTGACTTGGATACTTGTGCTTCAAAGCATTCATGTAGGTTATGGTACTGTACAAACTGTTCAAAATCTAGATCAAATGGCTAGTGACAACAGACAACACGGTTCCCACAGTAACACTACAGAACAGGAGAGAAGTTAATTCACAGTGTGTGAGATACTAGTCTGGTAAGTGAACAGCAACAGGAAAACCGCAATTGTCTTTACAGTGAAGTTATTGTAGGACAAAGTGACACAGCGGGTTCCTCACTTCTTCTATCTTAAAAATAATAATTTGAATAATAATAGCAACATCAAAGATGGGATGAACTGCTGAATTGCTAATCTCAAAACCAGGCAAAACTCATTCACAGCCGCCTGTCAAAGCCGCATGGTTCAGTTGCCTCTGAAGAAAATGTAATTCTACTAAATTCTCCTCATCTCAGCTCCAGTAAGGCAAAACAAGTGGACAGTATAATCACTCTTGTGTGCCTCTGAATGTGAGAGCCGGAACATGTTCTCTGAAATGCGTAATCATTTTCAAGACAGTGTCCTGGCATGTCTGAGATAATCCATACGACCTTCTGGCCTATACCTCAAACAGGAACGCCTTCTTTGTTTGTTTTATTTGGCAGAGATCTCCCTCTTACTTCACCTCCAGTTAAAGCTTCTGCCTCCAGAAACTATTTCCCTAACAGAGTGTGCTATCTAGTAAGGCTGGATCAGAAATTTCTCCGTGGACAGAAAATACTACTTTCTGTAAAGCCTGGTGTTGCTAAGCAAGGTATCTCCACCCATCCTGTTCTTCACCAGAAAGAATTCCTTTCAAAACCAGCTTCACTAGTTGTCAAGTATCATAAATATCGTGATCTGAAGAGTTACCATCTCATGCATATTAATGCCAAAAAATGACAGCAGGATGTGGCCCTGACAAGGACTGGTCATCTCATTAGTAGTCAGATCGTTACTAGTCTGTGCACACAGTCCCATTAGCCTCCCTGGGGTGATGCAGCTTGCCTTCCTTGAGGGAAGGACTGATAGGACCCAGGCCACTAAGATGAGGCAAATCCAGATGCAATTCCAATAATATCCAAGTGTGGCTTTCTGAGGAACTTAAGTATAAGAAGCAAACAGGAGACAATCTCTTGTTTTACTAGGAGGGATACACATCACCTTCCCAGAGATATTTCACCAAGAGAAAAATTAGGAAACTCAGATTTAGAATCTGCATCTAATTTCAGCAGTTGTCCTGCTACTTCTACTCCCCCACTACTTAGCTACATACCCAGCCATGACTGTCTTTCCAGAAAGAAACTAGGTAGCCATTACCTGCTTTACTTTGGGCTGGGACATGCTGTTTCTGTTATTCCTACATGCTGGCTTATGATGGAGCTTAGTTTTTATGCCATCTCTTCCTTAGAGCAGCTTAAACAGTGTTTCAGCTAACAACAGGCAAGGGTGTAATACTGAAAGGAAAAGGAAAGCTTTACAAGGCTCCCTCCTGAAGCTTGGAGATTCAAACAGAAGCCCTGCTGAAAACAACAGATTTGATTTTAAGTGAGTACCTGCACCAGCACCACTGACTACATATCCTGTGATGCACTGCGTTAAAATCTTGAATGACTTTTAGGAGGAGAAATACCATTAGAAGGCAGTAACATTCCTCTAAATAAAATGCACAGAACTGACAACATTTGCATTCCAACTTAAAAACTCCATTTTCTCACATTGTATACAACTGACTAGGAAAGTTAACTCCACCCTTTTTGTGCACTCCTGAGCCTTAACACTGATATACAGGCAGGAGAGTCAAGTTTTCTTTTTAACAGAAAAAGTAAATGCTTCTAAAATGCAAGCCACCAGACTGTTACAGGCAGAGAGAATTAGATTGCTCTGATGTGCTTGTTTGGATATTAATCACATAGTACAGAAAACATAGGACATCTGATCATTACTTGCCTTCAGCTGTCAATTACTAGGGGAGAAGTTTGAAACAATAAAAGCCACAAAACCAAAACAAAACATGCAAGTCCATGAGATTGTCTTTCAGAATGGGAAAGGACAAAATCAAATATTGGAATATTCATTTTACAGACACTGTCTTTATGCGTACCATAGCTCCTAGTGTTTCAACTCATCTGATATGCCAGCTGTAAGCAGTATTTTAAACACATTGACAAGCTGTCATTTCTTTTCACTTTACATGCAGCTCTTTGTCTTTTATAAGTTTGTTCTTTAAACTTTCTGCAGTTTACTCGTTATCTTAAACATGCCTACCTTTTCTGGAGAAATTTTAAAGTAGGACAGCCTAAATCCATGATTCTGTTACAAATGATTGATTAACAACACTTCTCTACACACAGACCACCATCAAAACAGGGTTAAGAGTAAATTATTAGTGCCTCAGTGTACACTTTTCGAAATACAAACTGACATTTGGATTACACTTTTTTCAATTCATGGCACAAAAAGACTCAAACTTGTTCTGGTATTTAAACTCAAGTGAATCACATGAATGTACTGTTGTAATAATTACTCTGTACACCTCAGATTTGCAGTCCCAGTGTATGATCCACATCTCGGAACAAAATACACCTACCTACTTGAAAACTTCAGCTTGTCAGCTTGCCTGAGCATCACCCTCTTAAACGTTGGGTATGCCAAATTACTGCAAACAGTTCAGTAAACATAAACTCAGGTGACATTGACAATAAAATGAAAGTTAGACATTGATAGAGGGAATTCTGAACTCCATGTTCATGTCTGAAAAAGTCTGGCTGCTAAAATCAAAGCCACAGGCTTGAAAATGCTCCCATACCCAGATGGGGTATATCCGGTGCAGTATTACGACTTCATGCAAATTATTAACTTCAATATTTAACACCAGATCCTTTCTCTCATAGAGGAATCCTGTTTTCTCCATGTCCTTCAGAATCAGTATTTAAAGTATGTAACAATAACAAATCCATAGTTCTTACTGCATGCAAACTGTAGTGGGATGGAGTTAAATGGAACTCACTGTTGTTCCCCATCCTTGGCAAATAAGCTGCAGGAGATATTAAACCATCAAAGTACTTTTAAGACATCTGCTCCTGGGATAGCGTCTATACTTAAGACAGCCAGAAGCTCCACTTCACCACATGCCTGTTCTGGCTCCTCCTAGTAATGAAGCCAGAAGCCACAGAAATAAAAAATTGTCACAGAAGACCATGCTGCTTCTAGGAACTTATGTCCCCAAAGACTCCTGTGGGCAACTTCTCCTGCTGAATGGCATTCGTCTGACCTCAACTGATACTGCCTAAGACTGGGCTCAGGAGTACCTCAGCTTGGGAGGCATATCCAGGCTATTTTTTTTCATATAGCTAGTATAGGTGCCATGAATACAGCTACTGCTAGGCCACTGAAAACGGCCCGCACAAGCGGATGACCCAAAAAGCTCTGCTTCATGATTATCTATACTACTGCCAATCACTTGTAAATATAACTGAGAACCATTAAAAGCTTCTTAAATAGCACAAATGATGTTAAGCAATATATCTCATGATCAGGTTTTCTTAAAAGAAACTAACTACACTCACAAGAATATAAATTCAGGAATAACACAAGAGTGAAGTATCACAGGTGACTTATGCAGCTTTCAGTATCTGTTTACCTGGGCTGTGCATTATGAACCACATGTGCCATTAGATATTAGTGAAAAGACACAGATTTACCTGCTCTTACAATGAAAGTGTAGATAAGCACAGATTTCTAAGGAGGTTTAAGCAGATTTGTGCTTCCACCAGCAGAAGAGTGTGTGGAACACATACTTTAATGTTGCCTGATGTAGTTGCAGCTGTGCCTCCCTTCAACATAGATCACAGATGGTTCTGACCATGGTAGACTAATATACCCAATTTGAAATAAATTATTAGGCTATAAGAGAACTTGTTAAAACAAAGCTAAATTGTTAGAATTCAAGAGTCAAAAGCTCTACACACTTTAATTTTAAAGAATATTCTGATGTAGGAAGTGTGGAAGCAAACCAACTGATGCAGGAAATGCCTTCCTGGCACCTAAAATATTTTGAAATACAGGACTGCAACCAATAACTAAAACCATGATGCAAATATAAAATGTAAAGTCATCATATGTATCAGGAAAAACAAACAAATAATTGATCTTCAGATGAATCAATGCAGACATGAACTGCAAGCTATTTATTATACAGACCAGGTTTTGTAACACACACAGGCAATAGCATTAAGACACATTTTGGCCAGATTCATGTTATATCAAGCATATGGAAGAAATGCTTCACAGTAAAACCAAAAAAATATTTCCCGTTAACCATCTTTCTAGAAATAAAAGTCAAATACTGCTTTTAATTATCACAAATTAAAGAAAAGCATATTATTTTTTTCCATAATAAAATCATTCAAAGCTAGGTCACAGCTGGTCTTTGCACAAATATACAGTAGGCAGGAAAGAGAAAAAAATACAGATACTTCTCCAAATCTACTGTAAAGAACATACAATTTTAGTTCCCATTTTAAAGAACAGCAGCAGTTGCTCTGTCCCAAAGCATGCACAGGGATAAACACACCCCACAAAGAGTTTCACATGTATTCAAGAGCTGGAGATGTTTCACCAGAATCTTTGAGAAGTTTCATAAGGCTCTGAGTTAAAGTGGGACAGGTCAAACAATGGAGAACCAACCAGGAGCTCAAAAACCAAAGTCAGATGCAAGCTGAAAATAGGGTGCAAACTTTAAATAGAGGAGATTATTTATCACTGGAAGTAGCTGCCCAACATAAGCAGTAGACTCTGGTCTTGAGGACCTTGAATCACATCTGAGTGCTTCTCTGGAAGAGCTGCTTAGCTAAACAAATGTTTCGCTATACATGATAGCTGAGATGGGTAAGATGAAACCACCTTGTTTTGCACTACAAAACAAATCCTGCAAGGCGATCTATGTCCCTTCTGGCCTTATGTCCTGGATGACTCCGTAAATCACACACAAGTATCTCTGCAGGGTCAGGACCCTGAACTATAAGGTGACAAGAGAAATGTCTTCATACTTATTTGTAAAATACTACATGCATAAACATACTCCGTATAAAAGGCAATTTCTGTGGCCTTTATGAAAGAACATGGGTAATCTGTTAAGGTCTTCTCTAATCTGACTTTTAAGAAGCATACTGGAAAAAAATAGTGTTTGAGTTAGCTCTGGGGAAAATTAGTTTTCCCAGTTTTACAATTTCACTTTAAATTAATGATCTGTATTAACACACAATGCTATTAAAAACATCAATTTACTACAAAGCCTTAAATGACTTCACATATTAAAAGCTACACGGGTATTTCCATGCCCCATGTTTTGTAGTGACTTATACTTTAAGGCTGCTATGGAAAATCTGACATATCTAAATTCTAAAGGTTTGGTAAACCTACCTTCCACCATCAGCCTTGCAAATACACACATCACATTGCCATTTTCAGCAAATAAGAACTAGTTTGCTTATCGAACAAAAGGCTCCTTTCTTAAAAAATCCTTAGGTGTTCTCTCTTAGAAGAGTAATCTTTGGGGTTTTTTCCCCTGTAGTTTAGGTCAACACTCGTCTCTAGGCATTTTACTTTGGTGGTTGGGCTTTTTTCCTTATGTTACAATTAAAAACATCATATTGGGGGAAAAAATCCTGTGCTTTTTACATGAAACAAATGAGTAAAGGTGTGTGAGGTCTGAGGTTTTTTCTCAGCTCAGTTGTTGATTAATTAATATTAAAAACTCTTGTTCTTGGATTAAGCCCATTTTGAAACGAATTTATTTTTTTGTAAGACAGAAGTGAGGGAAGATTAGGGCGTTTACAGCAAAATAAACCTTCCTTCACATTCCCAGTCATTCCTGCCTGTATTAAAACAAAGAATATATCACTCTCACACAATGTAATTTGTTCTGAACTATTACAAGAGTGAAGGTGGACAAGCAAGGGCTAGACTCACAACTTCATAACTTGCAAGTCATCACTAATGTCTTCAACCAATATCAAAATGTTCAAAGCGCACACACACACAAACACATAACACCCCAGTCTCAGTGTGCAGTTTAAATTCCTTTTACTGGCCAAGGTGATTTGAATACATTTAGTTTCTCTTTAATAAAAATATCCAAATCTCCAGTCATGGAATATCCATGTCTATGTCTACATTCAAGTCTAAAATTACTCCCACAAAAGCTGTTCTTGAAAGCTGAATACACATGAAAAATGGCCATAGTACAGTACTTACATCTGAGAGCTGGAATCTACACATTTCAGACCTCCTCTCTCAAACTATGTCAAGCAGTGCATACTCCCTCTGACAGTACATCCTCCAATAATTTGCTTACAGTACTCCTGCAAACAGAAAATTCAAACTTTCAAGTCTTTGCAGGACAGAAGTTGTCTCCCATTCGACTTAGAGCTAGAAAGGAAATCCTTTATTAGTCCTCATCATTTTACCCAATATCCTTTCCCTTATCCCTTCCAGTGAAAACTGAATTCAGCATTTGACCTCGATTTTCAAGTTGTCTTCCAAGTACTGCTCCTGAGAAAATAGTTAACCTCATGGAAATAAATCTTTGAAAGAAATAGAAAGAAGTCAATATATGAAAAGTAGAAGGAAAACCTCCCTTCCTCTATTTAAGAAATAGGGGTTTTTCCTACTCTAAAACAGAATAGCTGAAAATTTCATCATTTTTGAACACACACACAACTGGAACATTCAAGGTTCTTATTTTTCTCTTGCTATCACTCCTCTTTCTCATGTTGTTCTCCAGATGCAGCATGGACACCCTAATCCAACCCTCCCATTTCAGTAACACTTAAACTCGCACTTAATTTTGGCATGGGTTTGCAAACCTATTTGTCTAAATGGAGGGATTAAATTCTTTGAACTCTGTTTTAGAAGAAGTAGAAGTAGAGCTTCCTAACAAGCCTTCTACATAAATAGTCAGATTTACAGTTTCAACCTACAAACTGAAGGATGGATTGAGAAAAAGAACCAGAGTTGAGAAGGAAAAAAACCCCCAAACCTTAAGCTGCAGTTTATACTCCTATATTAGACTTTTGGCAAAGTCAAGATTCAGGAAGAGGACAAAACAGACCTCATGAAAGGTGTATAAACTGTACTGGAACATGACAGGAAAGTCACTTGTCTCCATCAATATTTTTCTTTTGTGCATATAAATCAGCCTAGATATTTTAAGAAACTACAAAGTCAGAGTAATTGCATACACTACAATCTACACATGCTTCAAAAGCCAAAGGAAGTTTTGCTACCAATATCCATGGCAGGCAGAACCGTGATTGGAAAGTGTAATAACTTATGTAACTCACATTTGACAAGTACTTTATCTGAAATTCTCTGTTTTTTCTTTCATAGTAAAAAGCATTGTAGAGAACAAAAGCAAGAGAAAAAAAATCTTCTTGAATTTATCACAGCAGATTCTGGAGAATGGAATATAACCCTGCGTCGTATACATCAAAACATGAACAAGTTAGGTAAACATCTGTCTTTGAAGAGGTTGAAGAATTTAAAACAAACTAGTAACGATCCACAACAGTTATGCAGCGTATTACAAATAATTCTTTTAAATAGTTCAAGATTTTGTAACAGAACATTCACAAAAAAATGTTATGTTCTTTTGTTTAAAGACTTGCTTCTAAATTGTTTCAAAAATTTAAAGCAATTTAATGATACACCACTGTCAACTCATTATTATAAACATTACTAAATTTTCAATAGTAAGAAAAACATACAAAAATATGTTTGCTTTTTCTGAAGTCCAAAAAGAAAATTTTAAAGTCTCATTTACAAGTTTCAAAAACACTTACTGCCATGACAACTGCATGTTGTTGTCTTGTGGATTCAGGTTCATTTCCTGTTACCTAACTACAAAATATACTATTTAGAACCAGTTCTTTATTTCACATGTATGTATATCATCTTTGATTTTGATGGAAGTAGTCTAATTTACAACAGTTGATGTAGCCTTCATTGCTGACTGGTGACAAGAAAGTTAAAAGCCGAAACAGATTAAAAGGAAGTAACGATCTAAAAATATCACAACTGGAATGCTATTTTCCCTTACTGGGGACAACAGCCCACACGACTGCCTTTAATTTCTTATTAGAACTAAGTTTTAAATAACTTGCTTTAATATCCCTGTCTGAACATAGTGGCACACAGTGCTGCATTTTTATCACAGCTGTTGTAACAACTTTGTATTTACCTTCAAGCCACAGCTCTCACAGTCACATGAGTCAAGTCCCCATTGTATAGGGATCTGAACAGTCATTTAAGAAAATAATCACTTCTAGTAATTGTAGAGAATAAAAAAATTCTGAAAGTCTGGTTCAGTTATGCCCTAATGATTCAAAACTCAAAATTATGTTATCAAAGACAGTGCGTTACTCTTAGGTCATTCTGAGGTTGTCTCTATTCAGCTACAAGCTCTTGGACTATGACAATGAATACATGACTTTCAGATCCCAAGTAGATCCTCCAAACAAGAGGAGATCGTTTTCAACACATGAATGAAATTTCGATGCAGGAAAGAAATACTTAACTCTAGACAGACAATACAGATGTAAATCTTATCATTCCTCAAGCTGTTTAAACAAAGGTGCAGAAAAACATAAGTAAATCAAGGCCCTTGTACTTATAGCAAGTCTAACCGTAGTCTCATTTTAGAAGTAATCCTCCTGAGAAATCTCTGTATCAAGAAACTTTGAAAATTAAGTGCATTCATCTTGCTTATTTTCTTGAACTCCTGAAAGAACTACTTTAGGTACTAGCGTCCTACCCACAGAGTAGATGTTTCTTCCCTTCTTTAGGGGTTTCAAGTCCAACAAGATTGGTATTTGACTCAAATGTGGTCACCACATATTGTAAAAATTACTTCATTGAACAGTAACTGCATTAAGCAAAAATAAAGTGACAGTAAAACATTTCAGTCCTAAATGTTAAATAAAGCTAGTTTGGGCTGTGGTCTTTAGAGTGCATTACAGAGGTATTTATGTATTGTTGAAAAATTACCACAGAAAATGAGTCATAAACCTCATTTACACATCAGTATTCATCATCAGAGAGAGAGGCTTTTATAGAAATTCTGGAGGGTCCCATGCAAATTGAGAAGACAAGCAAGAACTGTTACATCCAAATATAATTTATGTGCATTCTTGGCTCTAGTGCTGATGTTGCAATTGAGAGCAGCACACACCAACAGCTATGTAGTACACATTAACTTGTGGGGTTTCAGAGCCCTGAACCATCACAGGAAAAGAAGCACATTAATTTAGAGAAAAAGATAACTTGCAAAAGGCTGCTCACTGAAAGTAGCAATTCCCTCATTACAATAGAGCTATATATAGTTATTATCACAGAGGGTCTTAACAGCTGTGGTGAAAGTTAAAATTATGCAACAAAAGAGTAAGCTTTGCAGAGCATAGCTAAGTTGTAATTCATATCTGGAAGTGAAAATACACACCCTGAAAAATGCTTCATCTAGCATAAGAGGTGACAGCCTGTTCAGCAATACAGATAACACTACACATCATTTTTATGCTCTCATTGAATATTTAATCACATCAAAGTCAGAATGGAGACCTTCAAAGACCATCTTGGAATCTGGACAAAGGAATCACCATTTGATGCAGACTCATGCCCATCAGCTGTATATTACTGGAAATACATAATTCTTTACCAGTAATGAAAAGACAAAATACACACCAGAAGAAAGCTTGAATTCCATATCCACTCTCTGGAAGCAAGTGAATGAGCAAGTGTTTTTGCTACTTCTCAAATACATGGAAGTCAAATTTCTTTCTGCAAGGTTTTAATTTCCTCATCTATTAACATATGAAAGTAATTAGACATTAATAGTTATATACACAGCAAAGAATTAGTGGAAACACCTGAATTTGCTCATAGGCAAAAGTTAAGCAACACTATGAAGAATCCATCACTTTCTCATCACCATCAACCCAATGAAAGGAAAATTTCACAATTACTACCGCACTTCATGGGAAATGCTACATGAGTTTTGCTGTTATCATCAGTCAGACTGATGACCATACTAATAGTCTTAATTTTTCCTACTAGGAGGTGATGCATATACTTGTTTAAAACAGATAAGGCAGATAATTGACATGATTTCACAGATAAACTAGAAGCTTAAATGCAATGCAAGTCTGAACTGATATCCGCTATTGTGTATAGAAATGAAAAAAAAAAAAACCATATGAAATGGAGAGGAACCTAAATGTGCTTGCTGCAATATGGTAAATGGGGACTGGGAAATCTCCATCCTGTAACACTAAAACATTTGACCTAAGAAATCACAAATCCAGGAGAAGGGATTTTTAATACTATAGATTCTTTCTGTAGAGATTTCCTCTGGAATTCCCTCTATAGAAAGATATGATAGTACATCACTGGGGAACAAGCAGCCTAGCATCTCCATTTAAAAAAGATAAAGATGTGAGTGAGGTCTCTGCAAATTAAACTTAAGGTTTAACATTATATTAACTTACTCCCAGTAGTATAAAAATCTTTAAAACCAACATGAAGTACAATTAATGACACAGACAAAAAGAGAATTTGATAACATTACCATTAATCAAAGGCAGGTAGTACTAGAATAGTCCATTCTTTCAAAGGATAGCTAATTTCCTGGAGAAACTGAACAGAGTAGATCTTATCTATTCAGATTTTCAATAAAGCTTTTGGTGATGTGCCACGAGGGGAAGTTGTTAAAATGGAGATTGACACAGAAATATTACATAGGGGAAGATAGCTAAAGCAGATACTATGAAAGCCTTACTCTAAGCTGCAGAAGGTCTAATTGAGTTCCTCCAGAATTAATCTTAAGTCAAACATTTTTTATAATAATTTTTGCCCAAAAATTAGGCATAAGAGGATGAAATCTGAAAAGACTGAGCTCTGTTTCCCCCCAATATCAATGTGACTGAAGTATAATTCAGGAAAAAACAGTGTTCAGAAACAGGCTGAAATGCAGTAACACGAATGTAAAGTGATACACTTCAGAAGTCAAAAGTAAAAATGTATTGTTTGGAACCAACACAGAAAAAAGTGGGTTGTAATCCCATGATTGGTTCAGAGATGACAGTCACTAAGAATCAAGCAACCTGAAAGAGGCAAATGTGATTTAACAGTGTGTCCAGTAAGACATTTGAGACACATATTTCATCTGCAATACTGTGTGTGCTTCTGGTTACTCACATTTGAGAAAGAAGTAGTCAAACAGGGCAATGATGCTACAAAAAGCAGAGGAGCTTGAAAGCTTACCTCACAAGAGAAACCTGAAGAGAGTTTGGCTTAATTAGCTCTACAGAAAATAATATAAGGAGGATATAATTAGTCCCTGAATATATATATAAGCAGCAAAACGGAGGGGAAGGAATAGTCTTCATGCTAAAGGAGAGGACACGTGAAGCAGACACCAAGCTGATTCTGCTTAGTTCCTAGCTGGCAAAGAAAACACCCTAAGCATAAACTAAACTTATTTTGGAAATCACCAAGAAAGAGCACTGACCCCATTTCAGGACAGTGAGTTGAATGCTAGACAAACTTCTGGGTGTGTCTTCAGCTGGTTTGACAATGATAACTACCTTCAGCACAGACTCTCACACTATTGTGCTTCGGCCTCCACGTCTCTGAAGAAACTGGTAAATGAAGGAAGTAGCCTCAGTGGCAACTACTGGACAAGTGGCTGTTGTGACATTAGAAACAATGCATTTGGATAATTTAAATTTACCTCAGAAGAAAAGAGTATTCAAACACCACGTGAGGAGCGCTCTTCAAGTCCTGCAGAAGTTTTGCTTTCACAGCTGTCTGAGCTGCAGACAACAGAAAGTAAAATAGAGTTTTAAAAATGTTTTGCACAGCAGAGATGAACTGAAAGCTAGGGACTGTTGAACGATCAGAATTTGCCATCTAATGCAGCTCTTGGAGGGTGTTCAGCTAGAAATATTTATAAAATAAACTGTGTAATTTGATAATCACAAGTGAAATAATCTGGCAAAGCTTGTTAGTGATATACTGATAAGTTGTTAAAATCTGGCTAAACTTTAAAGACGTGATGAAGGTGGCTCAGGGGGAGTGTGTACCATTATACAAAATTAATCACAGAATTTCATACCAGTAAGTCTGAGTGACAAGCTGGTTAAGTTAATTGCAAGTAAAAACAGAGCTCTAAAAATTACAGGGAGCATAAAACTCCAGTATTGTTAATTCTAAAAAGAAAAATGAAAGGAACGTAATGATGGTACCTGAAGTGCATAAAAGAATAATGAAGCACAAATATCTAGGATTATTAAGACTAACAATAAGGTTTTTTACAATATACTGAAGGTTTGAAACATGCTAGAGAACAAGTAGTTCCATAAATAAGGTGACAGAATAAGGAAATATTTGCTATTGGAAAGAAAGAATGAACAAAATAATTAATTCTTTTTTTTGTATTTGCATTTCATGAGAAGAATATTATTAAATATAAGACCTTAGAGTGCATACTGTGGTCGTGGGAAATTCTGAAGGCTGAGATTAACCTAATACTCTTGTTTAATGTTAATGAGCATCCAAGATTTTGCTTGAACTAAAATTTTGAATCTTGAGCTCACCTCACATTTTTCCTTTTTTTAAAAAGGTGAAACTTAATTTAGGAATAAAAACCTCCATCACAGCTTGCAACAGAAACACGATTCTAGCAGAGAGCTCCTGTTAGGTCCATACTTGTTTACTCCGACTACGAACATTCATTCAGAAAGGACCACATTAGGAGCAGTAGTAAATTACCATCTGTTGACCACATTCTGCTCAGTGAAGCTTGTGAGAGTCTTTCATAAGATCTCTAGACATTCCCTCTGACTAAGCACATTTCTCTGTGTCATTCCCAATCAGTAACAGGGTACAAAAATAAGGACTGTATTCTTTCCTGAATTATGATTATTTCAGTTTCCCTTGGCAGATTTCAGGACAAAAATTCCCGAAATATCAAAAAAAAATGAAAACAAAAAAATCCCAAACGAAACCAAAACAAACCCTGAGAACTTAAGATTTCCTGCTATATAAAATGCAGCTTCTTCCTGCTGTTCAACTTCTTTCAGTGCCTCCTGGGCACAGCTGGCTGCTGCCTGCTCTGAAGCACCAGCTCCAGGGAAGGTTGGCACTGAAGCAAGGCAGGCTGGCAGGCTCCCATGTAGGCAATTCACTGGGGACAGGAAAGGGGATCCTTGCAATGCAGAGGAAAGAAAACAGCATTTGCACTCAGTCACATGAAGGTTACTGTCAAGCATGCAGACATAGTGGCAGAATTAAAGTTACAAGGCATAGTCCCTCCTAAATTTTCAGATATAAACAACTTCTTACTATCAAAGGGATTGGTGATTTTGAGTTTTCTCCCATTTGCTTACTCACAGTTAATAATAAGTAATTCATAGGTGGAAGGGCCACAATACAGTGGCAGGGAACTACCGGGAAGAGAGCAGAATGAAAGCCTCACTCATCATGGAGATGAGTTGGATAAGAGAGACATTACTTAATTTGGGAGGGGGCGTGCAGAACGGGGACACACTCATTAAAAAATGCACAACTACACAAGCATTGAATAAAGTCACATCTATTTTCAAATAAAACTTCCTTCTTTTTTGATAATCAGAGCAAGAACTTAAGAAGGTATAGTGAGTAACTCTTAGTTGAGGAGAATCAAGTGGAAGTAATGCATTTAAAGAAATAGTAAATGGTTGCATGTGTTATAATAAGTTTAGTTCATTCTTTCAGACTGGATTATTTAGCTTTAGGAGAGACAGATGAAGATTAAGTTTACTTTCATAATCTTCTTATAAATAGCTACTGGAAGAATCCAACAAAGTAAAAAATGTAGTATAAAAACGAAACAACCTATCAAATAAGTTGCCCTTTCCCCTCCCTAACCATCTATCCCCCTTCCCAAATACAAAAACACAAACAGGGAAGGGTGTGGGGTGAATACTGTTTGCAGTTGTTCTACAGATGGAAGGCTCTTGCCTTATTTCTCTTTCTACACAACACCAGGTCTTGTGGCAGCAAAAAAAAGGGCTTGTGTCTGTCCTAGTAGCAGCCAAAACAAATATAAGGTATCAAAAAATGGAGGAAATTGAGACACTGAGCCATAAATGTTCATGCTTTTAAGCCAGTGATTCGAGCAGTTCAGCATTAGTAATTCAAATGTGAATGGTTCTCTTTTCAGTATAGAAAAAGTGCAAGATAGTTCAGAAACCTACATGGATATGGTCTTTAATGCTTTCTGGCTGATTATGATAATTTTGTAGTATATCTGGGAGTATGTCGTCAAACCCCTGACAGAATTAGCATAGTGACTAAATCACTTGGTCATCTTCACCTTGTTAGCTCAGCTAGCATGTTAACACACTGCAGAACAAACACAATGTACTACACTGGTTGCCTCCTCCTCCAGCTTCTACTTCAGCTATCCGGCCTAACACAGAATGGATAAACAATTTTCTTGCCAAATAGTAGTGGATTAGCCACAGCAGTGGTGACGACAGCACAGTGTGCGGAAGGATAAGAGCTACAATAGATATTCCCAGAGCAGTAACGTGAGCCGGGATAAGGCGGGAATGAAATGTCATCATCTAGATGAACATTTACACACTATGGAAATGATGATTAGTATTTGGATTGAGCCGAAGGGCAAGTTCAGCGTCACAGCAACTCCCAACAAACTTCATCAGACAAAGGTCATATATGCTGCACTTTAATTCTGTAATCTAGTTCTTCAGACTGAATGCAGACTACATTGCTAAAATTTATTCTATATAGTAAACCAAAATATTAATACTGTAATAGTCACTGTGACATGTTCCCTTTGATATTATTTTAATCTGGGCCCAATCCTGGGAACAATTAAACATCTACGTTTTATGTCTGCCTGAAAGCCCTGCTTCAGAGCTTCTCAGGATATGAAAATTAGTTGAATGCAAAGCTGATAATAAATAAAACTTTCAAGATTTCAAGCCACCCAGAATAGCTGAAGTGCAATTCATATTTTTCTATAAATAAAGAGAAGCATTGTGATTTTATATCCCTACTCTTAATGATTTTTAATATGAATGTAGTATTTAGCAAAACAAACAGAACATTTTGTGATCTGTTTGTTTCTTCTACTACTTTACATACAGCTTAAAGTGGCAAACTTCTCTACCAGTCTCTGAGCTGGAGCATGTTAATTCAATTTTATACACAGTAAGAATGACTGAAACACGAACACTCCTAAACATGACATCTAAATGACATCCTAAAGCTTAAAGCCACTTTCCAGTTCTACCACAAACGCTCTATGCATCCAGACGGTGGGTCTAGTTTCCTGTCTGAAGCTTTGGAAAACAGGCAGGTCGTATGGAAAACTATAGTCTGGGTTGCAAGGAGCTCTAGCATTGTTGAGATTGAAGCAAAAGGCAGCCCCAAGAACCTTGTCCAAGGTGCCAGAGAGACTTTCTAGCAGACATGAGACCAGAAGTAAGTCTACAAGCATCAGTCTTGTACCTTATCAGAAGAGACCTTCGTTTCCTCCTCTGAAATATCCTTTGATTGATATAATCCAAATTATTTCAAAACTCTTTGGTGATTCCTGTGTCAGAACATATGACACTATTGCTGAATTAATTGACGCATGGAACACTCTGGTTCATGAAACTTCCCTGAGAGTCTGGGAAGCTTTGTTAGTAACAATTTCTAATAATGTTTTGGGGGACCATTATTTACTTCCATTTTGTTCTATGATTTTCTACCTGTTTCATTACTGGATGTCCTTCAGCTCCTTTCAGCAAACCACTTATCCTCTCAGTCATTTCTGGTACTTATCCCTTCTCTCTCAGTCTCCAGCAAGTCTGGAGCTCTCTCTGGTTCACTGCCTGGGTTATATTTCATTATGGCTGCCACATTATCTGCAGCAACCATCATTAAAAGGGCTGCTGCATTATCACTAGAAAGGGAGCAACATTTCAACAGCTTTGTGTGGCAAATGCACTGGGGGAGGGTTTCTGCCAAGTTCCCTTTGCTTCACTTTCCCCATTGGCTCTTCTGTTTTGTAGTTCAGGTTATGAATTTATCTCAGGTTCCCTCTGTTTTGCTCTCATTAGGAAGACACTTGAGCAGCAGCATTCTTTCCCCCCCATGCATGGAATTTGTTCCAGGTCACTGCTGAGTTGTAGTCAGTGTCCTTGAACATGTAACCTGTAATGAAATGAACAATTGCCCTATTGGTTATCAGACTTCTCATGCAGGACTCCTATCCTCATCCCAATAGCTCCTCACTTATCTGAATGGATATAGAATAACAGGGAAAGGAGAAAAGTGTAAATTGGAAATTGGAACTGTTCCTCATCTCTCAATATGTTTAGTAATATATCTTGGGCAATCCTCTACTCACCAAAACTTTCTGGACTTTGAAAATTACGGGATAACTGTGCTATACAGTCAGCTTTCAGCAGTTTGAAGTTTTCATGTGGATACCAGCCATGTGAATATGCCTCAGGTTCTTAGATGTTAACCCAGGGGTTACGACTAAAGAAAAAATCTAGAAGCACAAGATCTGCTGAAAGTGAAGACCAGATCTCAGAGGAGATACAGACTAATTCAAAGAGGGATCTGTTTCTTAATAAATGCTTGTTCCTAGTTATCCCCATCCAAATCCATGCTGCCGTCCTTTCCTAATCCCAAATCAAATTGCTGTGATCTTAAAAAAGTGAATTTTCTCACACATAATACTTAGTATGGATTGATGAGAGCTTAGTTTGAAAAGTAAAATCTTTCATCTCTACAACCTTTCACAGCCATTCTTGCTCAGGCAACCTACAGAAAATCACAAGACACCAGGAGTAACTGCAAACACCATCCACTGTACTGTTGCAAGTAATATGAGAAGATATGAAGAAGTAATACAGGGAACATCTCTTGGCAGTGAATGTCTTTGGAAGAGGAAAGGGCAAGGAGCCTTCCAAAACTCCTCAGCCAATACTTATCCCACTTAATATCAGACAACTGAACCGCTCTGCCTAAAGAGAAGCACTGCTGCTGCACAAGCAACTAATTTAGGATGGGGCGTTCTTATTAGACTCTGTATGCTGCACACAAAAAGGAAAATCTATCCTAGAAGGCAATTCAGAGCAAGAGAATAACCCTGGAAGAGTGAGGCCTCTGGCTAGTTCATAAACTGAGATGCAAGGAGTTAAGAATTCACCCCCTTTTGTACTTAATTAAGCTTAGATCTACAAATCTCTTTTCATTCCTTTCCTCAGTCTCAAAGGTTCCTCTGAACACCTATCTGAGACAGTAGCAACTTGTGCAAGGTTGCTGAATCACGAATACGTAACCTTTTGACCAACAGAGCTGAACACAGGTCCTTCAGCACTTCCACTACCATGGCTGAAACTTCTGCTCTAACTTGCCTCTTCTTGGAGGAAACATATACTACTCCAAGACTCTATGCCAACAGTAAAGTAACCTCCTCAGCAAATCTGTTTACCACCTTCAGCTGACCACTGACACAGTCCAAACAAAAAAGTCTTATTTTACAATCGCCTGTGTTCAATTTTACTTTAAAATAATTACTAACTTTCAGAGATCTAAACTTTGACATTTCTATGGGTCCCCCAAAAGAAAGCAGTATCAAGTATGCTGCAGCTGTTTCTTTGCAGCATTTCTCTCCCTCTAAAAGTGTTCTCAAGTTAATTTTGACGAAGTTTGAAAGGAGTAGGCTTGTACGCTGAAAATGTTTTCAATTTGACAGCTCTGTCGCTGTGGGGGAGGGAGAGTGATCATCTTTAAGTTATGCAATAAAAAGTCAGTTGTCTCCTCTGAATGCAGAATTCTATTGAAGTTTTAAATAGTCCTCTTTACTAAGCAAAGGATTGAAAAGATGCTTAACAGAAGGATCCTGAAGAAGCCCGCAGCCTCTACCACTATGCCACAAGGTCAGCTTTATTTACAAGAACAGCAGCGTGCTTTTTCAGCATCCTTCTGTGGCAGAGGCTGCTGACCTTCTTTTTCTCTCTTGCACCAGCAGCTTCATATCCTTACACAAGTATTGTGTTACCAGCCAAACAGCCAGCTTTCACGTATGGCTTTACAGAGTAGCACACAGCTCCATATTCACTAAAAGGAAACTTGCTTGCTTTTGGAAAGACTCATAGAATCATAGAATCACCAGGTTGGAAGAGACCCAATGGATCATCGAGTCCAACCATTCCTATCATTGACTAACCCATGTCCCTCAGCAACTCGTCCACCAGTCCCTTAAACCCCTCCAGGGAAGGGGAATCAACCCTCTCCCTGGGCAGCCTCTGACACTGCCCAATCACCCTTTCTGTGAAAAACTTGCTCCTAATCTCCAGCCTGAATCTCCCCTGGTGGAGCTTGAGGCCATTCCCTCTCATCCTGTCCCCTGTCCCTTGGGAGAAGAGCCCAGCTCCCTCCTCTCCACAACCTCCTCTCAGGGAGTTGCAGAGAGTAATGAGGTCTCCCCTCAGCCTCCTCTTCTCCAGGAGAAACACCCCAGCTCTCTCAGACTCTCCTCACAATCCTTGTTCTCCAGACCCCTCACCAGCTTCATTGCTCTTCTGCGGACTCGCTCCAGAGCCTCAACATCCTTCTTGTGCTGAGGGGCCCAGAACTGAACACAGTATTCAAGGAGCGACGAGCACAGGAGCAGCCTCTGGAGATTTGCTCCTTGCTTCTCTTCCACATCAGGCATCAACTTCTGCCAGCACCAACTTTCCCAGCCTGAGTTTCCCCCGGGGTTGGTGGCTGAGGTGGTAATTTCCCAATGCCCTGGTAACTTCCCAATGCCTGGGATCGCAGGAAGAGGCTGCAGCCACCCCGGCTTGCACGAGCCAGGCAGCAACATGCCACGTGCTGAGACAACCCGCTGCACCAAGAGGTCCTTGGCCTGGGAAGAGGTCAACCACCCTGTTTGCTGCTGAAGGGGAAGTGCCAGCCCACCCTGCGTCCCGTCCCAGGCTCTGCCAGGACACAGTGCGGCCCTGTCCGGCTCCAGAGCTGCCAGCGGCACTGACTCGGAGGACTCAAGCTTATACCAAGCTTTACAGTGACTAAAACTTTCCCAAGGGATGGACAACAGATTCCTCAGAGTTAAAAAGAAATAAAAAGTATCAATGGTTTTGCAACACATTCCAAAAATCACAGGTCATGAAAAATCCAATACTGTAACTGCAGAAGCCTTGCTGTGGGAAGACTTCCTTTTACCTTCTTTCATGTAGCCCTATGCCATTATTTCAGAGTTGTAAGGTGAAGGGAAGAGTGTGCATGTAACATTTTGAAGAAAATAATCCATTGAGAAGCTGAAAAGGATCGCAACTTCATATTAGTGCTCTTTAGCCTTCTCCCATCATCCAATAAATGAACTTCCATTTACAGTAAGGCAACTCCTTCAAGCAGTTTTTCTTCTCCTTTCCAAAGATTAAGAATATAGAGGTAGTGCTCCAGAAAACCATTGGACTCCTTCTACATGGATTTGTATCAACCCTGAAAATGCAGTATCAACACTTCTCTACATCACATGAATGAGCTTTACCTACACAATGTTTTGGTGAGGCAGGTGTGTTTGTCACAATTTACACTTACATTTACGTTTAGATGGGGCTTCTAGATAGCCAAGATTATGTGCTTTACCAAAATCACAGGTGAAGTTTGTGATTGAGGAACTGCATCTGACTTTCAAGCCCAAGCTTTCCCTCTTTTGCTACTAGTATATATCTGTAAAAGACCTTACTTTTCTGTTCCACTCATCCACAGTCCACTGAGATTAACTCTCTTTTTCCTTACTGTTAGAGAAAAAATAAACAGGTAATAATGACAATTTTCTTTTATTCCAGTGGGAACACTGCAGATCCAGGGATGAGTCTGTTTACCTACCATCACTTTCGCATATCTCCTCTGCCTTTCTAAGATCATGAAAAGAGAAGCTCAGGATCAGCTATTGAAGCCTTAGGTTCTAAAAGCAGCTTCCATTATCCAAACTCCCATAGAAGCACTAAGGAGACTATTGTAGGACCACAGCAGGCAAAAAAAGTAAGCTATACCAGCTGCCTGTGACCAGTGCTTCCCGTAGGTAGGACCCCAAAGGAGCTGGCCAGAGCCTGCCCCAAACCATAGCTCAGCCCAGAGATCAGGGAGGACAACACTCCTACCACATGCACAGCCTCAGCTTGAACTTTCTGCCTTGGTAAACCATGACAACCGATGACTAGGTCAAAGCATCTCTTACTGTGGTGACCACGTTGGACCTCCACAGTGGTCAACACTATGAAAGTAAGAGGGATATTAACTGACAGACTTGTGGGAGGAAAAAGTTTTATCCCACCACATGTGCTGCTGGGCTGGTAAAGAAAAAGAAGAAAGATATTTGTAGAAGAGTGAAATACTCTCTTTCATAACTAAAAGTGATGTATTTTTAGGCTTCAAAAATGGTATTACTTCTACATGTCAATCTTTCAGAAATTTTTCTATAATAGATATCTATTTCAAATGAAGTCATTTCATTTCAAAAGTTTTGATATTGTGCAGTTACTTTTCTTACCTTTTTTTTCTTATCTTCCTTTCCTTTTGGACCTTTATCCTGTAGGCAAATTATGTGCTGCATTAACTACATTATAGTAAGCGTTGAAACGTATACATTTCTTTGTGTTCATCTGTTAATATATTAGTTATGAGCCCTACAGCTATAACCTTTCTTTGCATACTAATCAACACCTTGGATAATTTCTATTTTTGGCATTATTATCCCCCTAATTGCCCAAGTCTGTCAAATGAAAGAAAAGCGCTGAAGCACCTCCAGTTGTACCAGACCTCCAATACTGGAAAAAAACTAATTATTTACAAGTTGACAATTTATAGCACTTTGGTAATTTATTTAGTGAATATATCCAGCAGTATTCTCTATGTGGATATCATGATGCATAGAACTCGAGCAACACAACCTAACTTCTCAGTTGGGTCTTGTTAAGTTGGGGTTGGACCAGCTGACTTTCAGAGGCTCTTTGATATTACAATTTCAATAATTGCAATTTCATCTGAATAAGCAAATAATAACTGCAGATTTTCTCAGTTTTTCTCAGTATTCTTTTTTTTCCTTCTTGGAAAAACATTTGGGAGAATTTGCCTTTAAAGTGTCCAGCCTAATGGCCCTGTAATCACCACCTGGGCCCTAAGTCAGAAAGCATCTAAAGAATTCACCAGTTTCTAGACAGAGCAATGAGAAAGGAAGAAATACAATTCTAGAAAGCATCCAAGATACTTTTCATTCATTTGTGCCTCTCCAAGGAGCTTTTGAAACGTAGTATAATAGTGGCACAATTGCTTACAGTATGCCTTGCTTTCATGGGGCTGCTCTGCCAGTAAGTAAGTTCTTAGGCTGTCCTGATATGTTTTAAGGAGGTTGAAAGGGACCTTAGGAACACTGCTCCTGCATGACAGCAGAAAAGACAGACCCATTCCTTTATACACATTTGACATCCTCTAAACACAGCCACTTCTTTTAACCTCCTAGTCAGTTAATTGGGAAAAGGTCCACGAGCCAGGCTCTTTGGAGCACACTTGAGGATGTGCTGCAGCCTTGCAGTTTGAGCCCAAACCCACGGTCACCAGGTCACCCAGTATTTGTCTCTCCTCACAGGGTGGTGAGGTGGCTCAGAATCCATGGTGCAGTGTGAGCAGCCAGGGCAACGCAGCTCTAGCTGTGGCACACACAACCCTCTCAGGTTCCACATCCACAACCTGACATCTTGCTGCCCATGCCACTAGGGAGACAGACTCAAAAGATCAAATTTGCTTTCAGCATGGTGGAAAGGGAGAGACATGGAAGCTTCCTTATGTGAGAGGCACAACAAAGGCATTTAATTAAATGTTCTGTTTTCACACAGAGTGAAACAGAAATGTATATGAGAAAGCATGAATTTTTAAATATATTTTACATATATTTTTTAAATCACAATGAAAACAAAAGAAATAAATATCCCCCTATAGTGTCAGGAATTCAGACAATAACAGAAGATCTTTGTAAAAGAGAAGGTTAGTCTTCTGAATTCTCAAAATCAAAGCTGAAAAAAAACCACCAAAAATCCAAAAATGGTAGCGACAGAAAAAGTGTCTGTAACATGAAGTTTTATTAGAAAGACAGATGTCTTTTTTTTTCTTTTTTTTTTTATAAGATTCAGTTTATTAGTAAGACAGTTCGATGATCACCTGTGCTACCTTAATTCTTGGTGTGCTCCTTAGTGGGGTTTTGGCCCATGCCAGCTAGCATAATGCTTGAACACATTTTAGGGTATAGCATACAGCCGGGCAACTCCTAGTTGAAAGTATGGGCAAGACTGCATTATGTTTCACTTCCTCGGCCCTGCAGAGTCCTCCGGCACTATTACCCTGCAGACATTTCCCCAACCAACCCTTCCTCACACCGCAGCCCAGAGCGTGAGACATCCCACTTCAGCTTTCCTCTCTAAGGCCATCAGGACCCAGCATAGACCAGATTGCCTGAAGTCACTTGAGAAGAGATCTTCAAAAGCACCATGCAGGCACTAATCCTAATGTCTCGGAACCACAGTCAGACTTGGGGCCTGGCTCTATATGACACTGACATAGTGGTCTGTGTCATTTGCTGTCAAGGAGAGAGAACTAGCCATGTTGCCAGAGATGGCTTTTAAATTTTAATTTAATTTTTTTTTTTTTAATAAACATTTAGCAGTACAGAGGGGACCACAGTCAAACCTTCAATATAATCTTTCTTTGACACGGTTTACTCTGATATGACTATATGTTGACAAAATGATGTTTAGGATTTCTTCATGTATAAGGGGATATCATCTGCCATGTTCATTAAGAAGAAAAAATAAGAGAGAGCAATTCTCCCCCAAATTTATTAACTAATTTTTAACAAGATAAAATTTACTGCAGGGTAAAAGAGACAGAATACCCTCAAGAGCTGCCATGAACCCCATTATTAAATAGTATGACAGGAGCTAAGCAAAGGCACATTTCAGAAGGAATTTCCCACACTTTTCCTAAGATTCATAAAACTACATGTTGTATAAATATATCGCCATAGTCTGAGGTTGTCTGCTTAGTTTTCTTTAGTCTGCTATCCACAGGGACAAAATGTCAAAGGTTGAGTTCAATTATCCCATCTCCTGTAAAGCTTTGCAAAAGATTTCAGAGTATCTAAATGAGTAATAAAAGACAGGGACAACAAATACAGGCTGAAGTAAAAAAGATAAAGAAATATACACTTAATGTTAATTGTAAGCAGTGTGATTGAATGCTGATCTAATTTTTATTTGCTAGGTCTGCTAGTCTAGATTTTTAGAAATGTTTGTTTAAGACATAACATTTCTGTTGCAGAAAATATTTGCAAATGAAAGGATGCCTCACATTTTAAAGTAGATTTGTTAAAAGTACATTTTATTCTACTGTACCAACTTGTAAACAATGTGTTGCTTAAAGACTTAAAACATTTATATTAGAATCTATTCCTAATGTAGTAATCTATATGAAAGAATTTGTTTTATGAACCAAAAGCTGCATTTTTTTAAGCTCTATGCATTCAGCTGCAATGTAAGAGAGAAATCATCTTTGTTAACATCTGTCAGCCCCATCTACTTCACTTCATTTAGCCAAGCAGTTTCTGTAGCTTTTAATGATCTATGGTCCAGAAAGTAACTGTAAAAATATTGCGTAAAATTACATCTTCTCCTTGTATATATACATATTCAAAATAAAATTAATAAACTTTACCAACAGAAATCAAGTTTATATTTCTAGCAGTTTTGACAAAGCATTTTTATACTGCTACATGCATCAAGAATATCACCAACTAATTATACAATTATACAATACAGAAAAAGATGCAATTACTTTCCAGGTTTTTCCTGAAAGTATGCAGGAAAACTACATTATTTTTGTGTGTGCACATGCAGTTATTAAACTTCGTGCAAGCAGAAAGATAATTGCAGCCCATAACAACATCCTCAATGTTGAGTACCTCAAATAACTGAGAGCTATTTTCAAAGAAGAATATGTTTGCTAAGATGGGATGTAGTTCACAAATAATTTTTTGAGAATTAAATCCAAATAGGCAAAATTCTGTATTCCGTGAATACTGATCAATCAGAACCACTCAGAAAATACAGTCTCAGACTATTAATAGTATTCTAAAAGCACCAGTAAACTTGTCTTAATGGCTTACAAAGTGAAATAAAAGAAAATGCATTTCAACCTCCTGAATTCTCATTTTCTTATGTCAAAGCATACTATTAATTTTACGATACTATTAAATTAATTGTGTGCTGATTTAGTAATAAACTTTGGCATATCCAGCTCTACCTACTACTTGCAGAAGATTGTGTTACACAGACATTTTTATGCCAGAATCAAACATTCAGTTTGTTCTTTAAACATAAAAAATTAAGGAAAAATAAATATTTACCTAACTAGGACCAATATTTTCTTCACATGGGAAAAACAGCCCGCTGCTAAACCCCCTGTGCTAAGGACAACAATTGTACAATTAAATCTGAATAAAAGACAGTTGGTGGCACATAAACCCTGATGAGATAAATGCTATCTCTTCAAATGTCATTATTTTAAATGTATTTACAAAACCAGATATATTTAAGAGTTCTCCACTTCAGCACCTTTGTTGTAAGCAAAAAATACCCTACAACTTATATTAAAAAGTTTAACTGAGCTATTTAATGTCCAAGAAACAAGGTGGAATAAAAATACTATCATGCATTAGTTCCCTCACTTTCTGTTAAGAACTACTTTCCTGATGCAATTACATAAAATCTGTACCTCAGATACTCAGAGAAAGGCTTTAATCAGTCTCTATACCTCTGACAAACTTGAATATATCTTTGTTCAACAATGCAGCCCCTTCAAATCAGCCCTTCCACGCAGATTTCTACTGCCCACACCCTCCAAGTAGGCCTGTGGTAAAAATAGAAAAAATAAAACTTAGTGTTTCTGAGGTAAAAAGGAAAATATGGAAACAGAAGTAAAAGACAAGAAGAAAAATATGGCTTGGGCATTTACACTCTACAGGACAACTCACTGGCGGTGCCCCCAAATTAAAGCCCCACTTGTAGTTCCTTTTGCAAGTCACCATACACTGAATCTGAACCTACATCTGCTCCAGTCTCAAAATCAAGATAGCTTGATTTTTTTTATGTGACCTCCACTAGCATTTTTTAAATGACCTGCCTGCCTTCTGACTAACACAACACACTGCCACATGCACTCATATTTTCTTATTTCTCAGATGAAATGCTCTGATTCCAGAGCAAATTACAATTCAGGAAAATTTACTGACAAGTTGCCCAAATAATTTCAAACTTCCTATGCACTGTAAAAACATTACAATATTTGAGTGGAAAGCATAACTACATTAGACAGTTAATAAAATAGCTATGAAAACATTCTACTAATTCTTCTTGAACAGTAAAAAAGAATTTAATCAAGGAGTAACTTATGTCAGACTGAGAAAATTTTGTACTTGGTTATTTTGCAATCTACATAGATCAGTTGAGAAATTAACTTTCCTTTAAAGAAAGTAAACCCTTCTCTCTCAGCAGTATGTAACCAGACTGCTGTTACAAGATACTTCCTAAGCATTCATAAGCTTTCAGCTCCAGAGGTATTAAGCACTTGGTACCTGGGAAACTGTAATCTATGAAGGTTCAGGACACTGAAGATCACACCATAAATGGAATTTTCAAAGACTTTTTGTGCTTGTTTAAAAATGTGATACTTTACAAAAGAAGGTCTGGAGACTGTAACCTTTCAGTGGACTCTGGGTAACAGCTGAACAGATAAACTCTTGCAAAATTTACCCTTACTTATTCACAGCATATGAAGACAAGCCAGTTTATAAAGGTATTGTCTAATGAATTTGGAAAATGAGCTAAGCCTTGATCCGCGTTACTGAATTCCACTCTATGTCAAATATTATATTATATGTTTCTTCTATTATTATATTAAATTGTGTCAAATTCTCAGGTTCTAATAACTTGTTTTTTTAAAAAATTCTCTCCCCAGACCTGAATTTCAATGCACAGTTGGTCACAACTTAGTAAGAATTTAACTTTAAGCTTTCATTTTAGCTTCAATCAGAGGTATCAGAACTTTAAAGATAAAAAACACATTTTGTTATCAGTGTCCAAGAAGTTGTGGAATTAAATCCAGAAGAAAGCAACATGTTTCAATTAATCTCACTGTGATCAAATTTCTCCTATTACATAATGAGAGTGAAGAAAGGTAGTACAAGTACTGATACAGAACTACTTGTGTTTCCTACCATTAAGTATATTTCCACTCTTAGGATTGACTGTGTCATCTTATATTCATAATTATTAAGGAAAGATACTCCTACAGAATTGCACATCATCCACATTTTCTTTGCCTAGTATCCAGTATTAATCAGAATTTTTCAGGCACTTGTTTCCTGTTCTTGCTTCCTTTAAAAAAAATACAGGAAGCATCTGAGAAATATAAAACATAACATGAAATATAAATTGTAAAATGAAAAATACTGAGAAGCCAGAGAAAAGAGTTTTAACTTAGAAGTAAGAAAAAGACAACAACAATGAACCAACCACATGAACAAACAATGAAACCCTAACAAGCATTAACCCTTTTCAGTGCATTCTCTGCTGCTTCTACCAAGATTCTGGCACTTCTTTAAATCTACAACAGAATTGGAAGATTTTCATTATCTCACAAGCAGCAGCTTTTCCTACCAGGAAATGAAAGATTGAAACATTGCACAGTTATTTTGTTTGCATTTTGTAAAAATTAAATGTTTCATTTTAATAAGTAGTGTTTGGGATTTATCATTGCTTCCTTTTATGTTTTAATACTATGAAATATTTGAATTCTTTCATGTAGCATTTTGTCAAAACAAGCTCCTGAAGAGCCAAACAAGTTAACAAGAAAGAAGGTACATTTTCATCAGAATTTTCAACATCACCTTATTTTCCATATAAAATAGATATTTGTAATTAGCAAAATATCCCATGAAGATCAACCATGCTTATAGAACTGAAAACAGTCAATTTTTCACAGCAAAGACAATTTTGTAGTATAAACCCTCATTAATAGATGTGGAGGATTCTCCACCATCTGATACCCTCAAGTCAGTTCTGAATGTCTTTCTGAAGACCCACAACAGCAAAGGGAAATTACTGACTTGACACAGGAATCAGAAAATTCTATATTTGCCTTATTAAAAAAAAATAAAAAAGGATTAAAGCATCACCCTTATCATTTACCCTTAACAATGAAGTATGACAGCACAAATATTTCCTTGTAATTACAGACAAATAAGTCACACATCAGGAAAATAAATACATTAAAAAACCCTGAAGACTCCTAGAAGTAGTTTCCAACTGCAGTGCATGGATCGCTAGACCAATTTGAAGTGACCCACAAAAGTAAGCCCTGGAAAGGATGATTAAATATAATGTTAAGAGAGTCTGCAGCTCTCCTTGCATATCTTTAAAAGTCCAAAATAAAATACATTTGAAAGCTACTGATCATAACCGTAGTGACACCATCTTCCTCCATGAGACTACATGACACTCAGGTTTTCATAGGTCAGAGACCTGGCATCCAGCACCAGGTTTAACAAGTCTGTTCCCATATTCTACCAATGCCACAGTGAGTCATTTAACTAAAATAAAAAAGTTACTTATCTGTAATGTATTGTTCCCCTACGGTTTTCCCAGGTATGACCGCTACATTTTCATTAGAATATATAAATATACTTCTTTGAACAAGACAGCTATACAGATAATGTCTTAGTATGGGAACAGGTTGCCCAGAGGTAGTTGTGCACCCACTGGATAGAGCCCTAACCAGCCTGGTCTCATCTGAAAGCTGACTCTCATTCAAACATGAAGTTGGACTACAGACATTCTGAAATCTCTTCCCCCTGAGGATGCTACAAAAAAAAAAAAAAAGGCATTGAAGATATGTGGCCAGTTTGCATTCCACTGTTTTCTCTCCTATAATGTATTCTTAGGTTTTAGAGCACATCATATGTGTTTCTATATTATCACAATTTTTTCCTATTTTTTTTATTTTTTTATTAAGAACGGGATGAAAAACCTCATGATTCCAGGAGGTATTCAGAAAAGTCAAGCATTGGGAGTATTGAAGAAGAAATCACAGAGGCTGGTAAAATATTCCTACAGAGAAATCTAGAGGTATGCTATGTCTCATCCCTCTAGATTACATCCATGTTGCTTTTCAGAACAGGCTGAAACTGCCACCAAAAAAGTTCAATGGAAACAAAAATGGGATAGCAGACTTCTATTTATTCTTCCTGCATTTTTTAACCCTTTCAATTTCCAGACTGAAAGAGCAAATTCTTAGTTATTACAAAATTTGATACTGCTAAGGAAGGAAGACCTACAACTGAAATACAGCATCAAAATCAGGCAAGTATGTAAAACATTTACTAGAAATCCCTGTACGTTAAACACATCACCCTGCATTTAGGGGACAAAAGATTAAAGAAGGTAATCTGTTTGTTTGTTGTCTATTAGAGAAGGAATACTTCCTTCTCATAATACCAGTTATTTGCTAGATGTCAACATGAAGCACAAGAGCGAGCTGTCTAGTCTGGATGCCTTGAGAGCTGCAGCCCTGTGGAATAAGGCACTAGCTGCCATTTTGTAGTGCACTGGTACTGATTTCAAAGCCTTCTCAGATATCTAATTTTCTTTGTGTTTCTTATTTATGTAGGCTTTATTTGCTTTCTCATTCTAGAGGCTACCTAAAGGTATTATTTTTATTTTGAAGCGACTTGTGAGTCTGCATGTGTCCACATGACAATATAGCCATGTTTCCCACTTCACTTATTTTGACTTAGTGGTCCTGCAGCTTGCTGAACTCATGCCTGTCAACTGGGTTTAATGTGTAACTATTCAGTCTTACTTGCTCATTTCTTGCACTTCTGTCCAAATTTCTTGTTGATGCACTGTAAGCAGGTCCGGCTACATCTGTGAACATCAACTGCCCGGTCCAACTGACCTGCTGTCTCGCTTGCTCTCATTTTGTATTTTTAAGTCACTGCTGAAGCATGTTCTGTATCACCATGGCAGTTTGCTCGCCTTGCTTCTTTTGGACTGCTATGAAGTAACACTTCACTCCACTGGTTGTTAAGACGGGTCATGCTTCACAGCACGGACTAAGTCTCACCTACTTCCTGCAGTATCCTGTTTCTTATTTTACTTGGTACAGGCATATATTTTTTCTATTTCTGCCTTAGTTTTCTTTTCTTTTTTTTTTAAGTGTGGATGTCAGCAGCAATCGAAGTGTTGGGCTGACACTTCAGAGAGAGCAAAAGCAATGGCCAAGTGCAATTTGGCTTCTGCTGCTCCTCTCAACATCTGAACGAATGCCCTGGGAGACAGCTGCAGTGCCTACAGCTCCCATTCCGACTCACAACCCTCCTGCAGTTCAGATGGTCTATGAGGACTCGGGGAGTAGCAATACTTCTGCTGAAAAAAGGGCTCAGCAGGGCTGGATTAAGACAAGAAACACTGCCGAAATGCCTTAGCATGACAACAGCATTCAGCGATACTTTGCCAGGCCAGGCTTAGAAAATTACGCCATTTGTGACTGGAAAGGCAGGAATCAGTGATCACACCCCATGTTTGCTCACTGACTCCAGCAGCTATACAGCCCTCTTCTTCCTCTCACTGCTTTCAACAGACTAAAAGAAAACCAAAGCTCTTTCCTCCCTCTCCTGCATCACTAAAAAATTGTCTTCCTTCCCACTGGGAACCAACTTCAGCAAACTGGAAGGATTGGAGCAGTGACAAAAACCTTGTAAAAACCTTGCTGAACATCTCTCCCCAGTCCAAGAGAAATATATTGGGTGCCTGTGGTTCTCCTGTTAGGATGCGGGAAGCTGCTGACTGGCATATTCACATGGCAAGGTGCTGTGACTTGCAGCTTTTTATTTAGCTGATCATGACATCTTCACTGCTGCTTTCAAACAAAGGACAAGCTCCCCCAAACTCCCTTTCCCAAACCACAGTGTTTTCTTTTTCCCCTCAGAGGCCAAACATTATTTCAGATCCATAGCAGGAGCCTTGACGTTTTCAGCAGTCCCTCTCACGACAGAGAAGGTTTTGGCTTACATCTAGCCTGCACTGCTGGAGGCACTTGAACTGCATCTCTGGAAACATGCCCACTTTGCTGGGAACCAGGCAAGGGGCAAGGACAGAGACTGCCGTATCAAGTGATGCTCGCTCTGCAAGCAGCTATAAGGCAGGGAGACTGGGGTGGGGAGGCAGCGAGGGGAGAAGAGCCAAATACAAACAAAAGGTGCAGGCTGACGTTAATATCCACTAACGAAGCCTGCACAGAGCCTGTGCTCTGAGTCACTCAGCTCAGCAGTGAGCTGAGAGAAAGCTCATGAATCAAACCCTGCTAAAAGGAAGCAAAGCCGGGGGAGCTGGGAGGAGAACAAGGCACGGCTTGCGTCAGACCCACAGCCGCTGCCTCCACATTGCCCCTGCCTCTGGGCAACCTCTGCCCCATGGGCACTCTCACCTGCCCTCAGATCCAATATCCAGGAAAGAAACCCATACCAGGGCAGTGGGCATGGGAGGACCAGCCTCACCGCTGCCAGGACACAGCCCGTTTCATGCTTGCACTGGAATGAGCACACCTTGCTCATGGAGCAGTCTGCAGCCTCCGGGAGCCAGGGAACAGGCAAAACAAGTGTCCTGGAACACACCAGGTACCCAAAGAAGGCTGCGGTGATGGGGGCTAAGTCTCTTCTGCATTTCACTCATTTAAGTACACATGTAAATAATATCAGAGCAGAAGAGAGAAGCTAGAGTGATGCCTGAAGACCTTTTCTGCAATGTTGCCAGCATGTTCAGTTCTGAGTGGCACAAGCATATCTATCTTGACTGATTTACCATAGCACCTCCGCACAGATGCAGAGAGCCCCTTCCTCTCCAGTCACCCAAAGACTCACAGAGAAGATAAGTATACTACTGTGAGGAATAGGTTTCAGTTCTTTAGTATAATCAAATGTAATTCTAGATTTAACAGCATATCAGAGAAGAGAGGAAAACTGTCTCCTCCATAATATGTACACACCAAGGAGCGAGCTGTGATCTGCATTTCTGCTGATTGAGTTCTTAACTCATCTGCTCTGGTAGCTGGGCAGTGAAGGGTACAAAGTGGTAGTTCCAGATGCTAGAGCAATTTTACACCTCTCCACACACACAGAGTCCTTGGTTAGTGTCAGACCATGAAGGAAAGCCAAGGGCCTGCAACAAAGTTTCCACCTCAGAGGCATCTACTAAGGTGCTCCTTGAAGGGGAAGGAAACAGATTAAGCTAATGGGAGATGTATTCAAAGCCTACACGCCCTGCAGAACTGGCTGATAGAGCAGAGCGGTGCAGGAGGTGTAGGAAAGCAGGCTATTTCGCTGACCACTACAGAGGCACTGGCTATACAAATGCCATATCAAAGAACAGCACAAGCATCAAAATTATGTGCCTTGGGAGCAGGAAAACCACCACAAGCTCTGGGCTTCTGTTCCTAGGTAAGGACCTTGAAGCCCAGAAAATACTACCCTCTCTTAGGGGAACTATCAAGAAGGAAAAGAAGCTCTCCTGTGTGAATGCAGTGCTTTGTTTAATGCTCACGTGGAAGATGAGTCTTTTTTGTGATGGCCAGCAAGCATAAAAACCTTGTCCTGGGGCGTGATCACTCAACAGCTGTTAGTTTACTAGCACTTTCAAAAGAGAGAAGCAAGAAAGCAGACTGGCATGAAAATCTCCACTCCTTTGCAAGCATATGAGGGTTAAGATTGTTCCAAAAGACAACCATGTGCATGTGAGATCAAAGGGCTCCAGTGAATTTAAAAGGGCCTCTCTTGCAGGGAGAGGAGTTATAGTTGCTCAAGGAAAAGAAACATAGGTGATAGGGCATGTAACTGTGCTTAGGCTGCCTTCACAGTACAGTGGAGCCTCAGAACAACTACTGACATATAAATTTTTCCCTTAAAATATCTGGTCTCAGTGCATCATTTCAAGTATTAAAACAAATACCATGCAGCCATCACGTTAAAGCTCAATCTATTCTGCAGCCAGACGTCGCTTTATTCTGACTGGTCCTGAGCTTTCTAGAAGATGCTTGGCTCTGTTATTCTAATACCAAGCAAAAACATATGCCCTGCCTCTCAGATGAGTCTATTAAGCAGGGCTCAGTGGTTCACTAACTCATCAATAGGCAGCTTTCAAGCAGAACAGGCTCATGTCTGCCTTAAAGATACCACAGGACAGATGGATCCTCTTCACTGTGGGTCCTATTGTACATTAAAGGAGTAACTGTAGACGTGTGTAATTCACTGGACCTGATGGATCAATAGAGTTTATCTGTAGGGTGGATCTACATCTATAGGCTAAGGTAAACAAACCTTAGGGAAATTTAGGCTAGAGGGAAGTGAAAGGCACATAGCCTCAAGACTGACAAAAATGACATTCAAATGGAGCAAAACTAACTGCAGCTGAAATTGATAAGGATTTTCCATATCTAAAAAGTTCTGTAAGACATCAAAAATGATTCCTACAAGTTTAATTGTCATAGTTTGCCCAAGTTTTGACAGAAGCAAAAATAATCGAGCTGCACTGACTTAATAAGGAAATTAAGTATTCATAAAGCAAAGGTAGTCACTGCCATCTTCCTGGGCTCAATATCCTTATGAGCTTGAAGCTAATTCTGCTATTCCTCCTACGGAGTCACAGTTTTTACTTAGAAAATTCATGTCCTGTACCTACTTCAGCACTGAAGCTTTGAAACAAAATCCTCTAATCTCAAGGGCTGGAGGGGGCCCTGTAGCTTTCACTCAAGCCTGTTTGCAGCCACCAGTTTTTTTCAGCTTTGGAGTGGAAAAAGCTGAGAGGGTAAACCAAAGCAGAAATTATCCAAATGTGATTTGAGGCACTTACTAGGAACTTGCTTGCTTGCTGAAACTGCAAATCGGAAATTCAACTGCTTGTTGAAACAGAATGATGGGCTGAAGTGCTGCCACTAGTTTCTTTTGAGCTTTTAGTTACCATGTATTTGGTTATTTCACACCAGTAGTTCATTAACAAACTGACATTCTAGTGCTGCTACAACAGCAAGGCACCCTGCAGACCTCAGCTTTGTCTGTGCAGGAGACATCACCAACAAAGCTATAGCAAAACAGTTTTGCTCTCCAACTTTTACTATGGTACCACTGTTAACAGACCTGAGGTGTTTGTTTTTATTTCCTCCTTCCTGACCACAGAAGAGTTAAAAGGTGGGTAAGGAAAGGTTGCCCCCACTGCAGCCTGGCTAGGAGGGACCAGGTTTCCTCTGCCACCACTAGCAGAGTGCAAGGAGAAGCACCCAACTGGAAAACTAGTGCTAGTTGAAAAGGACATGCTACAATACAGTAGTTTTGGCTCCGAACACCAGAGGCTTGCCAATACATTGACTTCATGTTGCTGGCATTCAAGCAGTTAAACACAACTGTGAACTCTGGAAGCTTTCCCACTCCTCACTGAAGCTTCTCCCCAGTACATTGGTAACTGGTAAACAGATGGTACACCAGATATGGTGTCAGCTCCCTCCTTGTTGGAAATGCAGCTATCCAACATTTAGTCAACTTGCCTACAGTGAGAAATGACTGAATTAGAAGTAAAAGCATGCTTGCATTTCCCTTTTTTCTTTTAACTACTGCACATACACAGCCTGTGTCTTTTGCATCTCCATCGGAGTCCAAAATTCCCCTTTTTCAAGAGAGCCTTCTCTCTACAACTTTCTTATCCTGGCTGTTGTGGCAAAAGGTGGTAAATACTCCTCCTTGTTCAGTCTTCTACAACAAGTCTAGGATAAACAGTCATTCAGACTGGCAGCATTTTCTTTCTTAAAGCTGCATCCAAGGAATAACATAGACACTGCAAATAGTGTCATGAACTCCAACACTCACAAACCAGCAAAACTGCCAGAAGTACCTGGCACTGCTTTGAGGAAAAGTTTTCACTTGGTTTCTAGTTGGGCTTCCTCTGTGCTTTGCTCCCATCTCTGACTTCCCTCCAGACCTTTGCAGCAGCTTTAGAAACTGAGCACCAAATTCTGCCCCTTAGTAAGTACTTCTTTCACTCTCCACCAACTCCCTTGCTTTTTCCTATGACTCCTCCCTCACATTTCCCAAGGTGTACCCACTTTCATCCATCTCCCACCATCATTCTGTCCTCTCATAATGAAGCTCGTTTCTCTTCCTTCCATGAAGGCTTCATGTTCATTAGTACCACGCTTCCCTCATTGCCCATTACCCTCAAAGCTTTGTCCCAGAGCCAAACAAATTTTGCATCTTGTTCTGAATTCTGCACTTCGAGCAGAACATACATTTTCTCTTGCAAATGTCTTACATCAAGAAGTAACTATGATCTGGGTAAACATGCCAAGCAAATTTCCTTTTTCTTTATGTACCAAGCCATTTAAAAGTCACTCGATGTGGATAAAAAGCACAACATTTTAAACGGATTCTATTATTTTTGCCAGCAATGGATACAGCAAGGTTTGGGGATTTTTATGCATATGTGCTTTTAGTTCCTGGCTGAGTCAATATATTATGGAAAACAGACTTGCCTCCAGTTACCTAGAGACTGCTTAACCACTGGGTTCAGTTGACACTGTAAAACCACTCTGCAGGAATGCCACTCAGTCGCTCAATTCAGCAAAACCTGTTGGTGGATTTTTTCCCCCCTTATACATTGCACTTGCTTATTCACTATTTCTCATATTGCATGAGAAAAAGAAAAGAAAAAGGAAATAGATTTATTATTTGATCAAGATTTAGACCTTTATTGAGGTTGAAATTTAAGCATAAAATTAAGCCAGGAAAGTAAAAACTATGGTTTGGGTTTTTTTCACAGAATTGTTTAGATTTGAAAAGATCTTTAAGATAATTGAGTTCAACTGTAAACCTAATGCTGCCAAGTCTACCACTAAACCAGATCTATAAGTGCCACATCTACACACCTCCAGGGATGGTGACTCAACCATTTTCCTGGACAGCCTCTTCCAATGCTTGACAACCCTTTAAGTGAAATAATTCTTCCTAATATCTAGCCTAAACCTCCCCTAGTGCAACTTGAAGCCAATTCTTCTCATCCTATCACTTGTTACTTGAGAGAAGAGACCAACACCCATCTCATTACAACCTCCTTTCAGGTAGTTGTAGACAGTGTTAAGGTCTTCCTGCAGCCTCCTTTTCTCCAGACTAAACAGCCCCAGCTCCCTCAGCTGCTTCTTGTAAGACTTTGTGCTCCAGACTCTTCACTAGCTTCATTTCTCTTCTTTGGATATGCTTCAGCACTTCAGTGTCTTTCTCGTAGTGAGGTGCCCAAAACTGAACACACTATTTGAGATGCAGCCTCACCAGTGCCAAGTATAGGAGGAGAATAACCTCCCTGGACCTGCTGATCACGCTGTTTCTGATATAAGCCAAGATGCCGCTGGCCTTCTTGGCTACCTGGGCACACTGTTGGCTCATGTTCATCTGGCTTTTGACTAACACCCCCAGGGCTTTTTCTGCTAGGCAGCTTTCCAGCCATTTGTCCTCAAGCCTGTAGCATTGCATGGGATTGTTGTGGCCCAAGCGTAGGACACAACATTAAGTCTTGCTGAACCCCATACAGTTGACCTCAACCCATCAACCCAGCCTGCCCAGATGCCCCTGTAGTACCTTCCTTCCCTCAAGCAGATCAATACTCCTGGCCAACTTTGTGTCATCTGCAAACTTACTGAGAGAGCACTCAATCCCCTTGTCCAGATCATTGATAAAGATACTAAACAAAACTGGTCCCAACAGCGATTCCTGGCATATACCACTTGTGACCAGCCATGAACTGAATTTAACTTCATTCATAGAAATTCTCTGGGCCCAGTCATCCAGACAGTTTTTTACTCACAGAACAGCACACCCATCTAAACAACGAGTAACCAACTTTTCTAGGAGAATGAAGTAGTAATCTGCGTCAAAGGCTTTACGGAAGTCGAGATAGACATCTCCATCATAAACGTATCCTGTGAACTCTACCATCAAGCATATACATAGCAAAAGCTGTATTACTTACAGAATGCTTCTCCAATGCTAACTTCAGCAATTCAGCCTCACTCCTCTCCTGTGATATAGCAAAGCATTTATTACTATATTCACATGAGTGAACTGTGCCCCCTCCCCCAAAAGGTTAAAGTTATTCTTCACTGCATGAGTACCTAAAACTTGTCTCGCTTTCCAGAGAGGCCAAAAGCCTGTAAACCTCCTCACTTCTCAGGGAGCTGCACCTCTGCAAAGTAATCTACATTCATGCAAGAGCCTAAATACAAGTCCAAGTGCCTATCTTTAGGCATCCAAGTGTGGAAACATTAGTCTGAGTGAACAGACCCCACCTGTGGCATGAATCACTCTAAAGAGTGAGGTTAGGCCAGAGGAGTTCCTGATTCTTAATTTAATTCTCCTAATCATCCTGCTGTTAAAACAAGAAATCCAGCTGAGAATCTTAATTACTGTGATATACTCACCAAACATATTGTATTAATTTATTTTAATTACTTCAGGAATGGCATCACCAGCCAGGAAAATAAAAACAATCCTGCACAAAAATTGGTTAAGGCCCTACAGCCTGGCATAAAAGAAATCCTTGGAGACCAACACATTTGAACCCAAGAACTCCCATGGGTTTCCTTAGCCACAGAGGTGCCACAGAGCATGAGCAGCAGGTAGCTAGCAACACCACAATGCCAAACCTACTTCCTTTCTCAGATTTTTTCTCAGCTAGCTCTTCTTCTCCCTGCATTCAGATGACCGGTGTTCGAGCATGAATTATCATCACCATAGAATCATAGAATAACCAGGTTGGATAAGACCCACTGGATCATGGAGTCCAACCATTCCTATCAAACGCTAAACCATGCCCCTTAGCACCTTGTTCACCCATCCCTTAAATGCCTCCAGGGAAGGTGATTCAACCACCTCCCTAGGCAGCCTGTTCCAGTGCCTAATGACCCCTTTTCTGTGAAAATTTTTTTCCCAATGTCCAGCCTAAACTCCTCAGACTTCATTCTCCTGCTGTTTGTGGTCATTTATTCATCCACTCCAAAGAGGTTTGAGTGTACCAGACCTGACACTATATTAAGGTTATCCTTCATAATCTCACTTATTTATATGATAGGGGGGATATCTTCTAACCTTCTTCAGTTCCTTCCCTTTTCGGGGTAGATACAGACCTCGAGAAAACAATGTGTCAGCTAGCAGAAACACTTGAGAAGATCCCAGTCACAGCAGAGGCAGGGCTGTTCCCTTAGAGCTTAAACCCCTGTGCACGAAGCCTGATAGCAGTACACAGTAAAATAGCAGCCATTAGACAGTCTTCCAGGTAAGGTGCACCAAGTATAAAAGACAGTCACATTTGTTAGTGAAAATGTAACAGATCTAAAGTTAAGCCTAGTTTTGGTTTGGATTGGGTGTTTGGGTTTGGGGTTTTTTTTTCAGCTTGACCTGATAGCTCCCATTTTGTCCAGGACCTGCCTTTTGGGGACACCAACTTCCTCCTTCCCTTGCATTTGCAAAGGACAAGCTCAGCAGAGAACCATTTAGAAAGTATTTGCATAAAAACCTTTCCCAGCCAGCTCTCTGAAAAGTCAAGGACAGACTATTCCAAGGATATCAACAGTTTGCCAAGTCTGAGGAGGCAACAAAACTGCTTAGACGTGACTGTGTTTGTTTGTTTGTCTTGCTGGTAGCACAGCCCCGGATCCTGCTGTCACATGCCTCCAAGCACTTCAGGCCAGGGAATGTCTCTCATCATTGTTGGTAAATTCTTATCTGTATTACAGTTGCAGAGGTGACGTTTGCAGATATAACCCTGAGCAAATCTGAGCCAGGCAGTAACCCTGGTAATTTGGAGGGGGATGGGGAGAACAGCAGCAGGCAACTGGTTGCTGATCAGAATGCCTCACACACAACCCTTTGCCTTCTACAGCTGCTAGAACTCAAACTAGGACCTGTTGTCAGCAAGACAGGTTGGGAACACACAGAAAAAAATGTAACTGCTGCTTAAAAATGCTGCTTGCATCCTCAATGCCACAAAATACATTAGCATTTCTTTTAACTCCGTGTTCTTAATCTGCATTATTCACCACTGCTGCAGTGGGGGCTTGATTTGTACTTAAGAGCTAGCTGAAATGTGGGACAAAGAAACAGGTGTGAAAAACGCCCTTTGTGTTCACTTCAAAACTTGCACCGATTATTGTGGTGGCCTTTATTCACATCACCCCTAAGGGCCATGATGTGTTTCACCAGTAGGAAGATCCTCCTCTCTGATTACTAGTCCACAGTGAGGTCAGCTGAGCATGCTCGCCCCAAACAGGAGGTAAAATCCATTAGCATAAACCTAGACAAAAAAACTTAGACAAATTTTTCTCACCTCAAGCTCGCCCCAAGCTACCAGATCAGTTGACTACTTTTCACAGCTCAGCTAATACATAATAATTCTTCCAGCTGTGGTGACAGCATTACATCTGAACCCAGTTGGGAGCTGGGTAAAATATTTCAGCTCTTTCACAATAAGCCTAAAACCCACATGACTAGTCTACACTTACATTCACTTTTTCTCCTCTTAACTAGTTTTACCTTTCCCCAGCTACACACTGCTCCTTGACCTCTAAAGATCTGAGAAGTGGAAGAGATCACTGAGAAACCTATAAAACATATGTTCATTTAACAATGAAGATAAAGTTTAAAGAAGTCTATATAAAATAAAATTATAATATGGAAGCACAGACAGATTTCTTTGTTTGTTTTTTTTTCTTTTCATAAACAGCTAAAATTAGCCAAAACCCTAGAATTTCAGAGGAAATGAAGGAGAGGGACAAGTACAGAATGATTCCTATTTCAGGTCTCGTCTAATGGAAATGTTTGGCCAGGAAGAAGAGAAAAAACAGTTTAAACAGTGTAAGGTTTTATTTCAACATTTTCTAACCATAATTATTCATTTCAGAAATGCTGAAATGTTGTATTTCCACATTATTACATGTGTCAATGTTTTGCTATAACACAGAATTTTTTAACTGACTCAAATTTAAAGAAAAAAAGAAGCTAAAATTATTAAATAGACTGAAAACTGAATGTTTCACTTACAGCTACACAAAACATTTAGAATTCGCACTGTGCCATTTGTTTTAATATGACAACCAGCCCATGAAATCCCAGATTTCACTCCAGGAACACTCGTTGTGGGAATGCCATAACTCATGCACCTGGTTGGTTTGCTGAAGTTTTGAATTGAAGGGTCTGTTGACTTCTCTCCCTCAGGTAGCGGATCTTACTTTGAACAAAGCCAGCAAAACAAGAAATAGTGGGGTTCTCTAACTATTCATCCCTGCTGAAAGCCTGTGAACTCATTTCACTCATGTTGGTGTTGATGCCTGCACTTGACAGTAAAGTGCTCTCAAATCCAAAAGCAAACTGTTTTAGAGTATGGCTTACTTCATGCATCTCTGGAGAACTAGTGCGAGAAAGCTCCTCCAGGGTTTTCAACCAAAAGAGACAAAGTACAGCACTTAGTAACACTTTGCTGCTGTGCCTGGGCAAATGACTTTTCACCAGCTGGGATCCACCAGGAATTATCATCTCCAATTTTCTTCTCAAGGAATAGGCAGTTTAGGGGCTAGAAAAATCTCCACTCCTTACCTAATCAACTTATGCATCTCTGTACAAAGCAAGCAGTAGATAATACGAAATGAAACTGAGAACAGTTCTCATTTTCCTGAACAATGAAATTGCAGTTTGAAATGTGTAATAGACACTTTGCCTTTACCTTTAATAAGAAGAGCAGGTAAAGTATGACTGCATCGGTACCCTCTGGGTACTCAAGTTTAGACTTCTGTTAACAACCTCTTTAGCAGTAAGAGATACACAGTATGTTGCATGACAAAAAGGACCATAAATCTGTGGTTTTGCAGCTACTGTATCTGAGTGTATGTCTGTTTCTTTGAATTACAGATTTTTACTGTAGGTAATCTAATCAAATACTAACAACCCCCTTTTCATATGATCACAGAAAAATCCCTGTGCATTAAAAAGCAAGCAGTAAGCAACAGATATTCAAAATGGACATTACAGCAATGTTGAAGAAGACATTTATATTCTGAGGTGAGCAATGGCAAAATCCCCAGACATGATTGCAATCAAAAAAATCACAGTCTAACCTCACTGAAGCTCGTATTAGTGTCTCCAATAGCTTGAGTTTGGGTTGTCAATCAACCCCTTCTTCATCTCCACTTATTCTTAGCAGGCTCCTTACACCAAGCTATGTTACACAAAGACAAATGCTAACAGCTGCTGAGCACCCCAAAATCTCTCAAAGTCAATGGCAAGTGCTTCGTTCTAGGCAACATTAAAATAACGATGGAATGCACTCAGGGGATAGGAACCCAAACCAAAAAGGCCAGGGGAGAGCAAGGCTGCTTTATTATCCTTTTACCTTACTGTAACTACCTTCTCAAGGCTATGGACCTCTTTAGCTAAGTCTCATTATGAGGGACATCAGGGTAAAACAGAAAGAAGCTGCTGATATTGGACACTCCAAGAATATAAAGCCTATCTGCAGTCTGCTGATCACAGTAATCTGCAGTTTTCACTTCCTTGGTTGATTGCTTGTAGTTGGTTGATTTTGGGTTTTGTCTGTCTGTTTGGTTTTTTAATACCTCCTAATCTGTTTTCCATATTTTCCCATACCTCATATATTTGTTCTCTGGTACTTCTTTCTCCCTTGGTTTGCTCTCAGATCACCATTTACCCTCATAAAAAAAATTATCCTGAAATTTAAGGAACTAAAGACTTACTTCATGCCTTGAAGTTTCTAATGTAAAAATAACTTGGTCACTGGAGGAAGTAAAGGGGCATTTTCCTTAAAAACATGGAGAATGAACTATTACTCAAGATATATTAGGGAGGGGGGAAATTAGCTCTTGGGTAGGAATTTCATGTGGCAAGTTTAAATTCCCTACAAATCAGGGTTACAAAGTTTCCTACCCTTGAAACAATACTTCCTAACAAAAGTAATGCATCCTTCACTGGGACATTGAAATGATGCTGCTGTGAGAGAGACTGAATGCATATAAATTAAAGATATACTGCTAGATTTAATCAGTCTTGTCCAGTATTTGTCATAATTGTCCTTAAAATATGAGATCTGAGTAGACATCATATGTCTGAATACTTTTGTTTAAAGGTTGTTTATTAAATGTTATTTATACACTGTTAAACCTCAGAGGGGAAAATATTAAACATGTCTGGGATTCACAGAGTACACAAACCAGACACTGAATTGTACAGTTTGATATATAACTTCCTATCATGGATAAATCCACCAACATCTGCTAAATACATAGAAGATTTATTATATTTTCCTAAGATTTACTTACCACATAGACTTTATGATTTGGCAAACAAAGCCTGACTATGGGGAAAACTGTTATTGCATTATTTTAAACCTTTTTAATACACACTTTGGAGGATACACCCTCACCACTGTCCCTGTCACCTGATGGAGAGAATGGTCTCTGAGCTGTTGAACTGGCTGAGAAAGACAGAATTTGTGTCTCATGTCTTGTCTATAGGATGGAGTCTTTGTTCTTCTCTCGGCAGTTCCCAAAGCAAGGTACAGTCATGCATATTATCTCTCTCCAAAACTTTGCTGACTGATTCAGAGAGTCAACAAAGATCCTAGTACAGCGCAATGACCCTTCCTCCCCCCTACAAGAGAGCTCAGCAGGCTCTCCTCCCAGGGCATTGTGAAGTCAGACATTTATTTTGGCATCTAGAAAACTCTTTTTGAAATCTGTGTGAAACTTGTTAAGTTCCCATAGTCTGGGAATCTGATGAAATACTGTAATTTTTTCTTATCACGAGGCAATAGTGCTCTATGTTGGAAACAGAAATGGAAAATTTGGACGCAGTGAAATCCTGTTTTCAGGAAGTCAGGGAAATCCCATTGCCTCTCTCCTCCTCCCAGTCTCATTTCCGTAGTTATTCTTCATATAAACGAGCAGTCAAGCTTCAACAGCAACAGTGAAATTGATTTCCCTGGTTTTTAGATGAAAATCTGAAAGTGAAAGCAGCTTAATTTAGAAACCATGGAAAGCTAAGATTTTTTTCATTCAATGCGAGAGATGTGTACCTTCAGTACCTACCAAGATGATGACTGAAATTACATAAAGGACAGAGGGCTACTCACCAAAACCCAAACTTAAGGTTGCTGTCATTTACTTTAGCACATGAGCAAAATGAGGAGCAGCTTTTAGCCCAGGAATTACTATAAGTTAAATATTTCTTGAAAAAAATTACAATTTCCCTTCTAGTGAGATCTCCATTCTATGTCACTTTGATTGTGGGCTAATATATCTTTTTCTTGAAATGGGTGCACTTAACAGAAATGATCCTTTATTCTTCCTTTCCATGCCTTACAATGCTCATTTGAACCTTCATAAAATGGGATTAGTTTTTAAGGGAATATTTGTCATCAGGAATTCTGCAAGAAGCAGAATGTAAGTACAGATGTATCTTCAAACAAATCTAGACATACAGGATAACACTCAACTGTTTAGCTGAAATGTTGATTTATTTATACAGACCTCCACTTCCACAGCTGCTTCTTTCTGGACAGGAATTACTGTAGGGTAATAACTTTACCTCCAAACGGCTGCTCTCAGCCACAGAGGCACTTAATGTGATACACATTCAATTATTCCCTTACACCCTTTAATCCAACTGAATCCAAAACTCCCAGTCATGATTTGGTGTAATAACTTGCCATCCAAACCCTCCTGGACAGGCACCTACTTTCATCATTTCGTTAACTTTTACTGGGTTCTCTGTGGACTGATAGGTGTCAGAAATTGATGAACATGTATTTATACTGATAATATGGACTGCCTCCTGCTAGAAGACTTAATTTTTTCACATTCTCTTGAAAAAAAAAAAGACAACCATGTCTTTGAATGCATGAAGTGCTGGTTCTGTTACTGTATTTATTATTTAACATTTGTGAGTTAGAACCACAGATGGGCAAGTGACAAACAATAGCTATTGGGTAAAATCCTTATTACTCCTTGTACAAATACACCCCTAAGATAAGTTACAATATTATCCTGCCAAAATGGAACAGTTAATGATTTTCTTACAGTCTGAGAAGTCCCAGATCACAGATGGCCAGCTGAATAGTGACTAAAGCAATGCTAAGCAATGAACAGCTGCTAACAATGAGGAAATTGTGCTTATATGGCCTGATTCAATGCCTGCTGAAGTCAATGAAAATCACAAAAACAGCAGTGAGTGCCCCAGTGGCACTATTTTTTGGCAAGATGCCAGAAAAGAGATAACACAATATCATTAAACTCCCCCCACCAGTATACCCACTGCTTTTGCAGAGTAACTGAAACTTTGATCTCCAGGCAAGCTTAGAAACATCCTGATGAATGCAGTTGCATTTAAAATGCTGATGTGCACTAAAATAAGAGTATTATATTTCTTAGAGAGCATTAGGTCTTTATTTAGAATGGCTGCAGATGTTAAGGGTTTTAGTTAATTTTCTCCCAGTTTACAGGCACATTATAAAAAAACATCCGTTAATTTTGATAGGCCATTACTTGAAAGTCTTGTTTTTCAGTAAATGCTTAATTTACTAACAAGTGGCACTACTACTGGTTAACACACAGCCACTGCTATTCCTAATAACATGCATCTTTGAAGTGTATATAAGAAATCAAGTGTCTGCCCCAGCTACTTTGCAATCACTACTTTAGCAGTACTAATGGTGGCTTCCAGCCAACAAGGAAGAAGGTCAGAGAGCTAGGGAGAGCTCGGTTCTGGAACACCAGCCAAAACAGAAAACTCTTGTGGGTTTTTTTTTAAACCAACAAGTATGAAATGGCAGGTATTTGATTTTTAAAGTGCTTACGAGCAGCACTGTAAGCCTTAACGTGACATTTAGAAACTTCACATCGCTGTCCTAACCTGAAGCAGTATGGATACAGCTCTGTAAGCCCATGAAGAAAACCGAGTACCTTCCCAGGAGCTCAGGAGAGCAAGGAGTAGTTGTCAATGGATGCAACAGAGCTGGAATACAGAAAGGGCAGGGCACTTGATGGGAACAAAACAAGAGGCTCTTTAAAGCTTGGGAAGAACTCATTAAAATTCAGAAATGTCTTGATGAGTAACACCAGTGTTAAATGCATCTCTCTGTCCATTACCTCCTTGATAAATATACTCACAAAGGAATCACTGAATTGAGGGAAAGACACTTCTTAAAAAAATACTGTGCAAGATCAGGAAAATGACTGTTAACTATCATATGCACAATGAATTCTAGCTGCTTTAAAAGCAAAGAAGCACTGCTTAGAAAGACGCAGAGATCAACGACAACTGTTTCTAAGGCAGTGAGGGTTTTTTTCTAAGATATGCCTGCAAACTGTCTAGTAACACACTCCAAATTTATTTCTTCAGCTTGCTCAAATGCTCTGCTCTTCTGGGTGCCTTTGCGGTCTCAGAAACAGAACAGGTACTTCTGTGCTGCTTCATACATTTTCCATTTTACTGCAGAGTCTGTTTATGTTCCATAAATGCACAGGTGCATACAGTTATACATGAATGGAGTCAGGTCGTATGGAAGCGAGGAACTGCTTTTCTTGCTATTTGCATAGGCCGGAGGCAGTCATAGAGCAAATAACTCTTTCCAGCTGTACCAACATACTCTAGTCTCGACTTGCACTGTCCAAATTATCCTGTTCCAAGGCACCTCTTCAAACGGAGCTGGAAGACGTGGCTAATCACCAGATTTACTAATAGTGTTGCTACAAAACTCAAAAGATTGGACTGGGAGCACAAAGGGACTAGAGGAAGCCTTAGCAACGACAGACATGACAGAGCTCAGACTCCTCAAGGGAAGTATATTAACCAGCACACGGTGGGTGCTAACACCAGGAGAGCCCTGATGGCATTTCTGACTGTCCCCATCACTCTCAGCATGCACCTGCCACTCCAGCCACCTGGGTTCCTCACTCAGGACTGACAATTTTAGTTCAGAGACAGCTTGCAAGGACTCTTCTCTTGGGGAGCTCCTCCACAGAGACAACACTGTCCCTCCAAGTGAAAGAACTTCTCCTGATGGTCTAACATTGCCAGGCAGGAGCACCAGCCTGCCTCCCTACCTAGCACAGAGCTGGCCTGAAGCCTCGCTGCTACTACTGCTGCATCATTACATCCTGCAGAGAGAGTAGGAGCTTTCCTGAATTGGAATATTCTTCCTCAGTTTCTCATTTAGGCAGTCCCGGTTAAAAAAAACAGAAGCACAAGCCAGAAGTGCTCCTGCTATGGTTTCTACCTCGCAGAGAGAAAAATACACCTTTTGTCACTCTGGTTGAGAGGTGGACAGCCACAGGCAGCTCCATTTCTACTTTCCAGTCTGCCTGATCTGTCAGCAACCCATCATGACATACTGAGATAATCATACCCTCCCCAGAGGCTGGCATGCAGGCATTGGCCTATACCATCCTAAATATGCAAGTATTTGCAGGAAAAGGTGAAAAAAAAAAATGAAAAAAAAAAAAAAAAGAGAGAGAAAGAGAGAAAATCAACTGCAGCAACCAGTTATGGATGACATAAACAAAGGTTCTCTCTGATGCAGGAAGATGCAGCCCCACACACCAGGCTCAGCAAATGTCCGGACAAGGGATCACATAGCCAAAACAGTTCAGGTCTTCCCCATTACCACGACACACTCTTATACACCCAGTCAGCACTGCACTAAAAGCTACTAAAGGACTTCCCCCTGCCCAATGAGCTTGCTCAAAGGGGTTTCACCTCTTCTGGAGAGAGTAAGACTGAGGATAAGCACCTTGAATAACACTCTTGGGATATGTTTGAGTATCCTGAACTCTGCCCAGGTTCCTGACAGTTAATCCTCTCTGAAGGCATTAAACCCAAAGTGCTAAAAGCTTAATGTCCAGCAGGAGGCTAATGACTTGCCTAGGGACTAAACTTGTGTCTCCCTGATCACAGATACATTTTTGGACCACTGGACCAGCCTCGCTTGCTGGTAATTAGAAGTTTAATGGCATTACTGAAATTACAACAAATTTTACTCAGTTAGACTGATCACTGTCTAATTTTGAAAGTAGTTACATGTGCTGACAGGATGATTACAGCTTTATTCACCCTTTTTAGGCTGAAATTTAAAATAAAATACAGTGAGATTGTATCACATGATAAATTGCAGTCAGCTCTCAAGTCTATTTCTTCCAGATTTAATTCTATCACTGTAAAGCTGACAGCTTCACACAGCTCAAAAGAGGAGTATTATACTTACCTACAGCAGAAGCTTGACAAAGGGACAGATAACGCTTGCTTTGATGCCTGGAAGGTCCCAAGCTACTGGCTCTGAGACCACAGTCTAGCTACCGATTTGCTTTAAAAATCTCTTGAAAATTCATATGCATCCATTTGCAAATTCTCACTTATATTCTTAGCTAGGAGAGGCTAATGTAGCAAAAAGTTTATGCATGGCTTAGAAAAGTCTTTAGACATAGTACCAATAATTTTTCCCTGCAACTCTGTGCAACTGAGTCCATGGCAACTGAAGTACCTAGTTTGATACACAAAGAGAACTGGGGAGTCAGGTAGGTAAATGATTAGGAGGAAGTTTTTCACACAGAGGGTCACTGGGCATTGGAACAGGCTGCCCAGGGAGGTGGTTGATTCACCTTCCCTGGAGGTGTTTCAGGCACGAGTAGATGAGGTCCTGAGGGACATGGTTTAGTGTTTAATAGGAATGGTTGGACTCGATAATCTGATGGGTCTCTTCCAACCTGGTTGTTCTGTGATTCTATGATTCTTCCAACCTGGTTATTTTATGATTCTGTGATTCTACAGCTTAAAGAAATAAATGCTTTCTACAAATTCATTTTGATTAGATCTAGTTCAAAATGACTAGCTTAATCCATTTATGTTCTCACTCATACATAAAGCAACTCTTGTAAACATGCAGTGGCAACACACCGTTAATGTGTCTCTTTGCATTTAAAAATACCACCCCCACCACGCATACCATACAACTGTCTTTGACATAAGTTCACGTAATAGGGCTGTACGCATCCTGCATGTGTGACGTTCATCTGCACTCTGACAGTGCTAAAGCATTGACTTTCCCTTTGCTTTTCCAGTGAGATTTCGTGTTTGCTCTTTTAAGCCTGCTTTTATGTGGACTTCCTCGAACGTTGGCATTCACAGAGCTGGAGTGGAGGCTGTTAGAGAGTTTGTGCCCTCTGGTGTTCAACGGGGGACACTGGAGCTCTGAAAATGCTTGTGCTACTGCAGCATCTTGTCATCAAAAACCTTGGCTGCCTGTAACGCAGCTCACTTCAACAGGATGAAGTATTTACTCCTGGTCTGCTTAATCGTATAAGTATTCTCAGCAACATTCTGGGCAGAGACCATTGTCTCCTTTTAAGACCACCTTCACACTTAACATGCAAGTTTTGATCTTTGGGGATGATTTCAGCAGGATTCACATCAATTCATCAGTTTTAAAATTAAGAAGAACTCTAAGCCTTTGTGTTTTCATTAGCAATCAGCAAAAAAAGTATAATGAGTTGGGTTTTTTTCCAAAAAGTCAAAATACTTGTCAACCAAATCCCGAGTCCTGAAGCTGAAGGTATATTTTTCAATCTGCACTAAAATACAGAAGATCCCAATCAACATGGCTTTCAGATGGCTGGTTCATATTTCCTTTTACCGTGCCTGTAGTAAATTCTTCAAAATGCCAACTAAAATTGAGTTTGTGGACATAACATTAACACTCTGTTATGCCCACGAGCACTAAATCTTTGCCAGACATGACTCAATTACAAATTACAGCAGGCAAATTCTGAATAAAAAGCTGAGCTTATTCTCCTTCTGAAATCCATCCAAACTTTACACAGTTCACTCTAAAGACACTGATGTGGAACTGTTCACTGTGGTGATATTTAAGGTAGTTTGCAAGGATTTTAATGACTGAACTGTTCAATCTGCGGATGCTACCACTCTACTGTTTAAGTTATATACCTACTGTGCTGCCATTGCTCAGAAGCACTACTTTTAGAAGAACCATTGAACACTGACAGGGATACCAGAGAAGCCTACTCCTATCATTTGAGGCATCCAAAACCCAGTAACAGTAGATGAAACTTTAGAGAAATCCAAGGACATTCACATCTATTACCTCTCAAAATCTTTCTCCTTTCCTGCCCTCACCTGTGAATCTGCCAAGACAGCTCCTACAATTGCACTGTCTGCAGGCAAGTGGTAAGGGTAGTGTAAACTCATTCTGATGTAAATAAGCAAGGTCCTTTTATTTACTCTTCGGGGGAACCATGTTTCTCCAAGTCTGTTTCTCCCCCTGTTCTGATGAAGTAATTTCTTCTTTGAGTGCTAGAGAAAAAGACTGTGCTGAGGATCTCATTCACAAACACGACCCTTTCGGAAAATGGATCATTCATGGTGACATTTAATATAGTAAGTTACCATTTTCCATCACTGTAAAGATCTAGGAAGGAAGGAAGGAGTTAACAAAGGATCTGGATTTAATAAACTGCTTCAGTGGAAAGTTAGGAGCCTAAATGCTGAATCTGAGCCTAATAGCCCTTTGCTACAATTATATTCACTTGAATGTTGAGAATTGTGTCATTAGATGAGTGCATTCAGACAGCACACTGCAGTAATAATTCACAAGGTGTTTACATTTCAACAAAGCTGTCTCTTGTGTGTTCTTCTAACCATAACAGCACGTTTAGACATTTTATAAACACAGCAGATTTGTTTTTAATTAAGGAATTTCACAGCAGTGAACTCTGATCACTTAATATTTCAAATCTGAAAACATCATTATTACGGCATGCTAAGAGATTATTCTCCCTATTTTTCATAGTCTGTGTAAGTAGCACTTTCCCCCCAAAATGCCACACTGCCAGCAGATGATGCACAAAGAGAGTGGCAACGTTGGCCCTCCCTGCAGCTCTACAAGAAAGCTGTACCTGTGACTCAGGAGAATATGCGCAGAGACTGCTTTCAGGACTAATCACAATCAGTGTCTGCATCTCTGAGAAATTCTGCATCTTTTAAGCAAAGCACAGCTGAAATCAATAGTCTGCCAAGAAAAGTAGAGAGATTTTGCTTTAGTGCTGTGGGATTCATTTTCATGACTGTCAATCATACGGTAATTTTTACAATTCCAGCGCTGCAGTCTAACAAGTGCCCAAACTCCTTGCCAAGCAGGAGTGATTTAAGCTGAAAGAATGGGACATAGGAAGGGAGGAAAAGACTGCATGTTTCACCCAATTTGATCAGTATGCAATTTACACTTGAAAGGAAAACTGGGGAAAGCTCGATCTGGTAGGAACTGTTGGCAGCAGGACCTGTTTGCAGCAAAGAAGCCAACAGAAAGATTGTATGGCAACAAGATTTCTGGTTCCAGCATGAATTTCAAATCATACTGTTATGTTTAACCTAAAAACATCTGAAAGGAAACGATGACAAGCATCAGTCACTGAGTAGTCATTATTTCTTGGACAGTCCACTGAAAACAATGATACTGGGTCAGATCAGAGTTTCAGATCTGTTATGAAGGCCACAGGACTTTCGTCAGCCGCCTCTGGTAAGGATGGTATCCAGGGTAGTAAGTGAAAACTACATGAAAGGTGGGAATCTTACCCTTGGAGTGAACTTTGAAGTGTCTCACATCAACCAGGACACATCCTCTGCAGGGGTCACAAAGAATAACAGAAACATTATCACATCTCTAGGAGCACTTTTAGAAGGAATAACCTTTAACCACTTCATAGGTAGAGTGCTCTATAGCTGCCTTTCACCTGAGTGGCTTCCAAGAGTCATCAGTTTCCTATTAGTTTTATAAGCAGTCAGCAGTAATGAAAATAAGAGGGGAGTCAAGCAAAATGTCCTGAATCAACCTCACTAACAGCAATAAGAAATTGCTCTTTGTACCTTCACACCACGCTAGTAAAGAAGAGAAACACAGCCACAGTGAGCATGGGTGGGACATAGCTTCAAGGACCAAATACCAAGTTTAAAATAGATCTTTAACATATCCCATATTTATTACACAAACCCCCAAACACTGGGGGCAGGCCTGAAGTACAGGACAAGTTAGAGTTTCAGCTGCTTTTAAAAAACATTTGTGGTACTAACTGCATACTGTGACAACATGCCTTTGGTTTGTGCCTTCCCCCAATAAACTCACAAAGATTTCTGTTCATTTGTTTCCATGTGGCAATCGATAACCCTTCTAACAAGAGCACTGCTTCCAGTGCCTACATGGCTACTAAATCAGCAGAATGTTATTCACACCAGCCTGCCCTGGATCAAAAACCATTTGTGAACTGCAAAGTCTTGCACTGTTACAGACAGACTTGTTTGGACAAGACTATTAAGTCCATTTGAATATTTGAAGTGAGGAGTAGGACAGGAAAGGGAACTTCCCTGGACCAGTCATTCCACTGGGAAGAGCACATATGAAACAAATCAACCCCGTGCAGTCCGTGGACAACACACAGGCTGAAATTAATTTACAGCGACAGTACACCACCTCTGAAACAACTTCTATCATTCTCCCTCTATTTCTGCTTGCTTAAAGGCTTTAACACTACATTTGGCAAAAACACCGCGCTTAAGCTTAAGCTCATCTTTTAATAACACAGACGGTTTATTTGACCTTTAATAACAAATCCGGATATCTGAGACTTAATTCATGTCCTCTATGAAGTCCTAGCACTATGTGGACCAGCACGATGCTGACCAGCAGTTGGAACTGTTTGCTTCACCCTCTGCAACTCAGAGTTAATTCAATCCTTGCTCCCATGAGCCTTCCCAGGTCTGAAAACTGCCTCTGAGACACTGATGATGAGGGCTGCAGGAAACCTGGAAAACCAGATAACCCAAGAGCACACCGACCGCCAATATTTTTGTCACTGTTCAAAATAACCGTGTAATGCTTATTGTATTATAGCATTTAATAAGATATAATAAGCTGTAATAAGATATTTCAAGTATAGTATAAAGTAAATGCATTATAAATGCCAGAGAGTAACTAGACTTAATTAAACTGGATAATGTTAAATGATACTTACTGCTAAAAATAAACATTTCTGTTAAAAAAACCCCTGACAATGCCCCTTCAGGACAGTTTGGGGGGTTTGTTGGTTTCTTTGGTTGGATTTGGGGGTTTTTTTTACAGAAAAAAAATCATGTATTAACTTCTTTTTTTCATTAGTTAAAATGACTAAAATTGCACAATAGATTTTTTACCAAAACAGCACAGAATGCTAGAAACTGGAAATATACAATTGTCTAGCATGCAAGTCACATCTGTGACTTGCTGTAGCATCACCTAACTAGCAAAGCTCATGAGATTTTCCATATCCACCGTCATTCTGGCTATGTTTGGACAGAGGCTGTTTCTGTAACACTTTAGGTTAAATCTGTTCCAGGAAGATTCTGGAATAAGCAGAATAACATATAGTCTCTTGATGACACATTTATTGCAAAATATATAAAAATTAAGATATGTAAGAAAACAAGACAGCCTGTTATTAGTTGCACTGGAACAGAGTAAAGCTGTAGTATTGGATCTGAAACAAGGTAAAAAAGTGCTCAAGCTCCTTTCTGCTCTTATGTAAGAGAATATGCTTCCCACAGCACTCCATCTGTGAACTGTCACAGCCAAGGAGCCTGCAAGCTAGACTGCTCCTACTCTGGCAAAGAAACATGAAATGGATAATACCCACAGAGGGTCCACACAATGAAGGCAACAGCAAAGAAGCTGCATTACTCCAGGGGCTAAATTATATTTGCCAACATATAGGCCAACATTGTACAAGGTCTTGTTCTTGTATTCAACTGCAATAAAACCTGTCCTACAAAGGGAAGACGAATTTTCCAACAATTTCTGTCCTTCATCCTTTAAACCTTCCTCATTCCCACAATAACATCAAGACCCCAACATATTGTGTATAAGAGATGATACATGTTGTGGCTCCTATGGAGTTAGACACACGTTGACTGACCAGCCTGAATGTGGGAGGACTGGACACTTGGATACTCTTGAATACAATACTGCGTTGTTAAATTTTGCTCAGTATTTTCTCTGCAAGGGAACTATTTTTTATATTTTTTTTCTTGTGCCAGCGTAGCAACAAAAACTAGTGAAACTAATTCTATTTAAAACTTCTATTCCCTTTAAAACTTTGTTTAAATTTAGCTTTAGTGTCCAAAAGTCAGGGGAGAAAAGGGAAGAGGAAAGGACAAAGGGAGAAGACCCAGAGATAATGCAACACAATTTGCTTAAGAAACTAAGCTTAACTATCACTAGACCCTTCTATACCTGGCATGTACCAGTGTTACTCAGAGCTAGTGCACAAGGTCTCTCCCTTCGGTAAGTATCACCAAGTGAGTACTAACGGGACTACCCACACTGCATAATTTGTGAGCAACCAAAGTGCATGCATCCACAAACTGGACTTTTAAATGGGGACATAGCTGCTAATGATGATCATCAGCCAGAAGTAACGCCAACCACAGTTCAAATTCTTGTGTGGAAAAGAAGAACAGAAAGTTCATGCTGAGAGTCTTGGCAAGTTTTGCTTTCTGGTGCTGTGCCCACAGTAAGTCAGGGAGGAGAAACACAACAGAGGAGTCAGAGAATGAGCACCATTCTCTTGCTAGCTGATTGCAGAGCGTATGACGTGCAAGCTAGTTGTGAACTAATGAGGCTCAGCAAAAGCTTCACTGACAGAGATGCAATTTAGCCTGTCAGAAAAAAAACAATAAGCAAGCAAACATATAGTGAAAATTTAGATATGCAAACAAGACTGAAAAGTTATCAGTAAAGGAAAATGTAAAGAGCAATAACATTTTGTAATAGCTTTCTTCATCGGTTTCATTTTGTTTATTAGTCTGTCTCTACAGATGAAAAAAAAAATAGAATTAATCAGGTCAGCTCTACAGTTTGGTTTGTACCTCAGAGCATGGACTGATTATGTCTGCATGGGCAGCATTCCAGGGAAGTCTCTCAATCAATGCAATAAAATTGGTGTTGCATTGTGTAGAGTTCTCTCTCATTCCATTCCATATCACTTGATTCCTCTCCATCCCCAACTCCCCTGTGTCAAGGGATACAGAGAGCCAAGGCTAATTCTCTCCTTCTCGGTATTCAGTTTTATGCAGACCACACTGTGGCATTAATTCAGGACTGTGATCTGTCTGACCATACAAGGAACAGTAATACTGTACACTAAAAGCTTAAAGATGGCTGGCTGGCATCATTATTTCCAGGCTCTTCAAGAATTCCACATGCCTGTTCTACTCATTCAAATTACAAACTAAAATTTTTAACTTAACGGTATGACAACAGCTGAGTCCAGTACTGAAAAAAGAACGGATCACTCCCATATAGTCTATTCAGTGCAGTCCCTTAACGAGAGTCCATTCTGAAAGGTGGAAAGAGCTCTGTTCTATCAGCTCCTGATACAAAAGAATTATAAAGACTAAGTGAGCACCCTGCCCCTCCCCCCCCCCAAGAGTTTGTGATGCAATATTGTCAGCTAGCAAACAGGAGAGCAATAGATCTATGCTTTACTGGAATTACTTAGAAACCTAAAGGATATATTAACTAACAAACAACAGAGGCATTTAACAACTATAACTATTTTCCCAAGTGACTGTGGGAGATTCTGGAGCCCACTTTTACATATTTCCAGGCAAATTCTCATTTTTTATGCCTAAGTAGCTGTAAAGCTTCTGTTTTGCTACCAGGTTCATGTTTTTAAGAAGCCTATGCCTTTTGTAGCTAACATAGTAGGGGATGCCATAAAGACCACAAGATTCCCATGAAGGTAAAACCTCACTGCACAGCATATCTTCATCATGTTTCCAGCCCACAGACCGCTGAAGTAAACACAAGGAGTCCTATAGATTTTAGATTTTCAGCTAGGAACGAGTATTTTTTTCAGTATTCACTTAAGCAAGCTACATAGCCTCTAACTGTGAAACCTCTCTTAATTCTATAGGGACCTATAGAAAGAAGTGTGATAGCTGTTTTGTTCAAATATGAAATGACACAGACAGATAAAAATGAGAAATCTCCAAACACATGTGGGGACTTCTCCAGAAGGCATATTTCTACCAAAAAAAAAACCAACAAACCAACCAAAAAAAAAACCCAAAAAACCCCACAAACCCAAACCAATCACCCACAGGCCACAGTCTTCCTCATCCATTCAGCTTTTGAACTGCTCAGAGAAACACATGTAAATATTTGGTAAATTATTTTTCCTCATCACATGCACCTACATTTTCTATATTATACAGTCTTTTTTTTCAATTTTTCAATAAAATTCTTCCCTTAGGCATTGACGTAAATGAGAATAAAGTGTGAAGAATATTTATGCAGCCATCACTGCAGTGGTTGCTATACAATACAAAAAAGGATGAGCAGCCTACAGAGCAAGAAAATTACAGCACTCAGGTTCACCCATAATTGATTCTACCAGAACCAGGAGATCTGCCAGGGAATCTGCCATTTGTTTTAACATGGTATAGAAGAATGTGAGCTTTATATTGATTCCCCATTAAACCAGAATCTTGGCTGGTGTGGGTCAGTAGAGCTCCACATTAGGTTTCTATCCTTACGATCCAGAATACTTCCCCAATATGACATGACAGGCAACTGATGCAGCATTGTCTGAACATGACTGAAATCACAGTTGGAGAGGCAGAATCTGCTCAGATCTTATACTGATCTCTCTCATCTTTTCCCAAAAAAATCAAATCTTTTTCTGTTACCTTTTAGGAAAGCCAGGTCTTTCTTATAATCTCAACAGACTTCATCCCTCTGCATGGACAACCTCATCAGCCTCAGTGTCAGGTTTTCAATATACTCACACTCTCAAAATAATGCTGGGAGAAAGTGATAATCATTTAGTAAAACTTTTGTGCATAGGGCCCCATTCGAGTCAGACAAGACAGGAAGCAGTGATCAATTAGGCAGCCTAGGAAGAAACAGTGAGTGCATCACGTTAGGGCAAAACTTGAAGCCTTGGAGCACCTCACTAGCAGGCCTCCAGCTCTTGGAGGACAGTCAGCTCTGCTAGAAATGAGCTGGTTGTCTTATGTCCAGTAGCACTTCGTATTCCTGTTTTTCTTCCAGCTCAGATAAAAGGTGATCATAGAAGAACTGTTACTCACACATAGAGAACCACAACAGATGTAAAGATTCTTCAGAAAGAGCATTTCCTAACCTGAAAAATCTCTGCTGTTAGGATAACCAACCATTAGGGGAGACTTGTTTAAATGCTGAGAAAATTCAGAAAGAAAATAAAACTTTCTAGAACAACTGTAGCAGTAAAAGAACATCAAAATCAACTGAGTTTACCAGCATATCTAGCTACAGTTTGGCAAAAACAAATCCTTTAATACTTCAAATTACTTTTTCTTAGAAAAGTAACTTAGTCTAATCTGAGGAGAGAACGTGCCCTTGACCAGTTCCCAAGTAATGCACAGGAGAAGAGTCCAGGAAGCAAAAACCACCAAATCACTAAATAAGTGACCACAACATAATTGCTATATTCCCTCTGGAGAAATTCACAGCACTGTTCAGAAGTCTGGAAAGGATTCTGTGCAAATAGAATGGTTAAAAACAGCAGGAAGCTACAAAATGAACATTGTTAGGCTCCAATTTCAATGCTGACGCAAATGGTACTTTGACTAAAGAAGTTGCTGCACCTTGCAGTCTAAGGGTTCATAGCAGGATTTATAGATACTCACAATACTTTTGAAAAGGACTAATGATGACCAGGGAAAATCTTGTGCTGAATTCACCAATACCTGAGTTAGTGTACCTCATTTAGGAAAGGGTGACTAAATATAGTTAACATGTTTGTTTGTACATGACACTTATGGTATACAGTATGTACAAATTATTACCTTGCCTGCTCAATTAGAAGTGAAAAAGAGGAAGGTGAAGCACTGGCCATTCCCTTCTCCCAGTTTAGAAAACAAAAGCCTACTTCCAAAGAGAGGGGAGGAAGGGAACAAAGTGAGGAAACTCTCAGTGAACTTTAAGGAAACAATATATTTCCCAGCCAGCTACTTTTACCTCCCTTCTTTGGTTATAGGATAATGTCAATTGATGTTACTCATCCCCTGCTCAAATTTTGTTGCTATTTCTACCTATGTATTTTCAATGGCAGTCACTCATGAAAAGTTGATTTAAAAAAAGTTGATTCCACAAATTGACTCCACTCTAAAAAAAGTAGTAAAATAGTAAAATAAAAAGACAGGAAAGACAAAGATGGACATATACCTTATTTGAAAGAGATATTTTGAAAATATTTGGAGCGTTTGCACATTTTTTTTTGCTTGGTATTTCTCAAACTATAAGAAAATCCATTGTACGGTTTGCAGAATGGATGACTTTCATGGTTCCAAAACCACCACCACAACAGCATTCCGGGCCCATACAGGGCCCTTGCAGGCTATCAGCATAACACCAAATAACAACCCCTCTGACATTCAGATACATACAAATATTTCATAAGTCTGAAGTTCTTACCACTGTTTCTGTCATTTAATGCTACTGATATGAAAGCATTCAACATGATTATAATTAAGTATAACTGCTGATGTGAGGCTAAGAATTTAAAAGTTTATAAATGTTTATATGGATGTTGAAGACCCTGCTATTAAGACGAAAACTAATATTCTTCAATAACTTCAACTCATATTCGTACGTACATTTCTAAAAATATATATAAAACTCATGTCCCCTCTGACAGAAGACAGCTCATAAATCTCTTTGCAACTATTAAACACATTTTTAAATAATGAACACATTGCAACACTCTTTCAATACTGCTTGGGATCAACCTGCTAGCCAAAACAGAAATTTACTAATGCCAGGGAGAAGTCACCAATTTCCTTACAGCTGCTCTTGTTCTTTAGGTGCATTGCCCATACATTTTCCTTGGTGAAATGCGTTTAGATTCCTCAAGCCTGCAGAATCCACTGGGGATCATGTCTGTACACCAACTGCCTGTACCTTCAAAAGTGATATAAGGAAAACCTAGCTGTTCATGTTGCCAAGACGTGATGCAAAATTTTACTGTTTAGTTACAAGTTGCATAGTCACAGAATGGAGGGATAACACCTTTTCATGAACAAGTCACAGAAGTTGCCCCTTCTACTGCTGCTACTTCAATTTTTTTTCCTCTGTGTAAATGCCACTGCTACTGATTCACTGTAACAGAGGAGACATGTTGAGTAAGTGAACACATTGTAGACTAGCCAAACCAAACGTATCACAATCCTAATAACCCATTTAGTAATGATAGTAAATGCATTTAATGTATTTTTTATATATTCCTACATATCCTTAGCGTGGGATCTTTAGTACTCTAAAGATCTGTGTTGCAATGAATTGACTTTTCATGTTGTTCCCATAAATGGAAAACAATGCCAGAGAGTAATTCAAATAGTTACATTAATACAGGTAGAAATAAAATTCCCTGAAGACAGAAACTGTAAAATTTACCTTAGACATTATGCAAATAATTTCTTTACTTTTGACAGCACTCTGAACTACCACGGGAATTGTTTGGGATTTCAGATAGATCATTTCCACACTCTGCACGATTCACTACCTAGAAAGAAGCATCCTGGAGGCCGTTAGCCCATTTCCTTCCAACCGAGGACACCTGCAGCTAAAGCTGAAAGCCAGAACTGCCTTCTCAAACTTAATGCTTTGAACAGATAGGAAAAATGGTCTCAATACAGAACACAGTGTCAAGTCTCCCTTTCCAGAAGACAGTGAAGGAAGGCGGAAGGAAGGGAAGGAAAGGAATGAAGTGCCATCAGAAAGCAAGCAAAAGAAACTCATATTTTCACTGTGTTTTAAGAAATTTATTCCTCTGCTGAAAGATTTCAGTGGACCACACAACATGTTAAAATAGCAAAAGTGTCAGGGTGTTCAGGAACTTAAATGATGAATACATTGGCCAGACTGTGCATGTACTCCGAACATCTTTTTGTTATCTAGATCTAGCATAAGCAACTATCCAGTCTTACAAGATAACGAGATAGTAATGGGACAGCACAGCTTTGCTTAGGATTCCTCCTCAGAGCAAAGCGTGCTCTTCAATTAGTGTTGGGTAGAACAGTGATGAATGGTGAAGTTCCTTTGTGTGGTTCTCAGGATCAAGCCCTGCTGGAATGTGAATATCAGCCTTTATAATGACAAAAGCCAATCAGTGCAGTCATGGGGATAATCAGAAGCTGCATCCCTCTCCCATCTTCTGTGTCTAGGGTAGTGGAATTCAGTTCATTATGGCCATGGTAGGCATTTTCCAGTGCCTTTGCATGAATGCATAGACTACAGTTTCACACCCATGATCAAAACCACAGGAAATAGACTTCCAAAAGTGAAAGGCAAAAATGGGGTGAAGGAGTAACAAAGAAATATCTAAGAGATCTGATTTTTTCCAGTGAAAAAAGATGAGCTAGGACAAGGATAGCCTTCATATAAACCTTGAAATGATATATAAACAAGTGAGAAAGAGAGTTCAAACAACAAAGACAAACCAAATCACTTGAATTCAGAAAGCTTACTTTTCAACTCTCTAATTTACTTCTAAATTGTCTTACATTTTAGTACATTAAGATCAATTGTTTGAGAAAAGAATTCTTACTGAGCTTTAAAAGTAAGACAGAAGAAGAGGTACAGCATAATGCTTCCAATTTACATTAAAGTCTATGCACTATTATCTTCTTATTATCGCCTAAAGATTTTTCATGGCATTTAATTAACATATGACAAGACACCCAAGTTAGAAATTAAAAAAAAAGTCACCATTTGCTGCACTATCTATAGCCCTTCAGCAGTTAGCTTCCCATTGTTTCTCTTCCTAATACACTACCTAGTGCACATCGATTATGCTATTTTAATAGCAGGACTCTGTCACAGAAATAAAAGGAATAAAGTTCTCAAGGCGCCCACATTACATTTTCTAATAAGACTTCAGTGCAAGTTTCTTTCAAAGTCAATGAGACACTGGTAAAGTGTATAAGTTTTCACTCAAGGATTCTGCTGTGACCAAGGATATTCACCTGCCTGCAGCAGCACTGGCTGGGAGGTGCGTCCCAGAGAAATCCAGGGCCACATGAACATGACACAGACTAACAGCCTCAGAATATTTCTAGAAAGGTGGTAGAACAATTACCAGGGCACTTAGGGTTCCCAGTGGGCTGGGGGTGGTGGGGTCTACCCATGAAGATTCACTGGGGCAAAGTCTGGCCATCGGGACCAGTGCTTTCCCCAACCATGAGCCACCAGCCAGGGCACCCAGGCACTGGGTATCTCCCTGGTGATAAGGTCAGGCTGAGATCTGGACAGGCCATGGGCCTATGGCCCAATAATAAACAATCCAGGCATCGTTCTCGGGGACCATATGCTTTTTTCACACATTCCATAGACACAGGCCACTGGCCTTTCCCACGTTCAGTCTATTCCACTTCTGCTAAAAAAAAAAAAAAAAATCACCTTTGAATAAGTGGCTGGATACACTAATGTGTTTCACACATTTAATGCTCCTCCTTGCTACCAAATTCATGAAGCCCTCAGAGCTGCCGATCTGAGGGACATCTATGGGTTCTGATTTACTAATGCAGCAGGAAAAGCCTGCAGAAAGTAGGAAATAAAAACAAACAAACAAAAACACGTTCTTAAGAATGAAAAGATACTGATCAAGCAAATTCTCCTATAAAACAAGGTATCTGTTTCTTGATAACCCCATACCTAGTACCATCCACAGCATAAAAAACTCTTTTGTTTGTTTTGGGTTTGTGAGTTTGGTTGGGTTTCTATTTTTTTTTATTTCTTTCTCCTGGAGAAAGTATTTCTATCAGTATTTGCCAGTCACTCAGCTCAGCATTGTGGAAGGGATCTCTAGAGACATCTCATCCAACCCCCTCTACTCATGCAGGATCATCTGCAGCAGGTTGCTTGGGATTGCGTCTAGACACTTTTTTTATATTTCCAGGGATGGAGACTCCACAACCTCCTTGGGCCAATTGTGCGTCTATTTAATCACCCTTAAATTTATAAAAATATTTTTCTTATGTCTAACTAGCAGTTCCTGTATTTTGGTTTGTGCCCATTGTCTCCTATCCTGTTTGTGGGCACTGCCAAGAAGAATCTTGCCCTGTCTTCTTTACTCACCCTTATCAGATAAACATATGTAAACATTGATTGGAGCACCCCAAGTTTACTGTTCTGAACAGTCCCAGACCTCTCAGCCTCTCCTCAGACATCAAATACACCATGGCCGACCCACCTTCATGGCCCTTTGCTTGGACTCACCCCAGCATGTCTACATTTCTTGCCCCTGAGTCAAGCCCAGAACTGGACCCACAACTCCAGAAGTCTCCCACTGGTGCCAAGGAGAGCAGAAGAATACCTCCCGCATCCTGCTGGTAGTGCTTTTCCTGATACAGACTAGGATCCTGTCGGCCATCTTTGCTGCATTGTGCCTAGCTTGTTATTCACTAGATAATCCAGGTCCACTTCTGCAAAGCTGTTTTCTGATCAGTCAGTTCCCAGCACGTGCTGGTGAATGAGGCTCTTTTGCCCCAGGACCTCTGCATTTGTCTTCGTAGAGCTTCATGATCTTCCAGTTAGCCCACTTCTCCAGCCTGTCTGAATTGCAACACAACCATCTGGTTCATCAGCTGCTCCTCCAAGTTTTGTATCATCTGCAAACTTGTTGAGTTTGAGTGATATCATAAGAGACATTTTCAAAAGCCTTGCCAAAAATCAAGATAAGCATCATCCACTGTTCTCCCAGCATCCACTAAGCCAGTCATCTTCTCATAGAAAGTTATCCAACTGGTCAAGCATAAATTCCCCTTTCAAAAATCCATGTTCCCTACTCCCAATCATGCTCATATCCTTCCTTTCTTTGGAAATAGCTTCCAGGAGGATTTGTTCATGGAATGCTCTTTCCCACCTTATCTCTGCCTAGAGAGCTGGCTCACTGCTCCGCTGTCTTGGTTCTTCTGCTAACATTTTCAACCTCTCCATGTCTTTGCTAGAACTAATAAAGGTTCTGTTCTCCACCCTTTTCACCTATAAAAAGAATAGAAAGATAAAACTTTTTCCCAGTCGTGCCAGCAAACTTGGCACAAAGCTCAGAAGCAACAAGTACTTAGAACAGCACTCACTAGAGTATAACAACTACATGTTCAGTTATTTCTCTTGATGGAGTAAAGGAAACGTGGATGCCTTCTACTTTGCCAAAAGATCTCACAATCTCTCGCTCCGTGAAAAGCAAAGGAAAGAGCAGTAAGAAAAAAAAAAAATGGCCTGTCAAGAGGAATAAGGGAACAAGTCTTACCAGAAAATATGAACAGCAAATAACAGGAACTTGGGAAGCCAAACAGTCTAGACTCAAACTTAGCCACATCTCCACGCATGTAGATCCAGTTCTACAAGATTTCATTTTTCTGTACACTATCAGCTGCCTCTGGAAAGGCACAAACTGCCTAATTCAACACCTAAAGCAAAATGGTACTATATGTAGATTTGGATTTCTAGTCAGAATTCAGAAATCTTTGATCTCTTTTCATGTGCATAGTCATTCAGTGTAAGCCCATATTAATCCATCTATGCTTAATCTTTATTAACACTTTACAGAACTGAGGAATGCTGACCAGGTCATGAGATGATCCAGAAATCGAGAAGAGGTTCTCTGACTTCTCTAGTATGCAACAAACCTTTGTAAGTCCTGTCCAGGCCTGTCCCAGCTATCAGAACAAGCTGAGAGGTTGTCCTGTTAACAGAGGTGCAGAAAGGGACTAAGTGAGCAAAGACAGAAAAGGAAGAGCTATGCTCTACTCTTCTCCTCTAAGGTATTTCATCTGTTTTATAAGTGTTATACACAACCATTGAAACGTTTTTATACAGGAAATGTTTTCATAGCTGCTCTGAGTTTTTATTTAAAAAAAAATCATCAGACCATGCTGATTTGTTGAAACCAAAGCCCTCTGCAAGAAGGACCCAAGACATTTATCAGGGTAGGTGTCTCAGATTCCGGATGAATGTTAAGAGTAACACAGAAATGTTTCTGTCCTCTGTCTTTCTTAGAAAAATTGTCTTCCTCTCAAGGTAACAATCCTGGAAGACAGAAAAGATGCAAGTAAGTGCCTGGCATATCTATTGGTTCTAACATGATCAATGCAAGCACACAAGCCAGTAAGATACCAGCTAAACTATAGCATTATTACCTTCTTGCTCAATTTGTCATAAAAATTGGTACTAGGCTTGCCTCATCATTGCAGATCAAACAAGTTGTTCTGGTGTGAGGAAAAGTAGAACTAGCTTTCTAACTTTTCAGTTAAGCTTCATCTAGGGAACCTCATTTTCTGAAAGTTAATTGCATATTTTTCAGATAGTGCTTCTCTCTAGAAGTGATAGCACGGTGCATTGGTATGCAGAAAGGCTATTGCTTACATCTATCCCTATAAAAACCAAGGCTATGCTCAAACTGGTGAAATGCCATAAATGAAAGGGGGAAAAAAGGATCACACCTGCAGGGAAAAATGGACAGGCCAGGTAACCCAACACTGACCAACAGAGTATTCCATTCTGTATATGTCATACTTGGTATAAAACAGAGGGATCATGAGGGTCAAGCTCTTTGATGGCTGGCATGCAGCAAGGACTTCATCGGTCTTTTTGCCCCTGATCCCAGATCCATGTATTCCTGAACCCAGTTCCCGAGTCCAGCTCCCTCACACCACTGAATCCAGCTTGGAACCTTTTCCCTGTGCTTGCTCTGCAGCATCTGTGGTGATGTAGTCATCATTGGGGAAGGAAGGGTACAATTTTGTGTATAATCTATTGCTTTCTTATTAATGGTATTTTTCTTTTTTTTTTTTCATTAAAGCTCTCTTAGTTTTAGTTTCCAACCTACAAGTCTGTTTTTTGCATTTATCTTTCCCTGGAGGGTCAGATCAGGACACAACTGCTCACATTTAGCTGACAATCGTAGAATCGTAGAATCATATCATACCAGGCCAAGGCTAAACCCTGACACAGTGTAGGAACCTGGCTTTTCTGCTCAGCAGCCTTTGCACAAAGCTCTCTTCTTTGTAAAACCTTGCACATATTTTCAAGAATCTAGCACTTGGAAGATTTTAAACCATTAATCACTTTAATAACTAAGCAGTAAGGAGTGAACATGTTTGAGAATTTTTTTTTTTTTAAAGTATAGCCAGTTTAAAACCAGCCAACCTCAATGTTTCTTAGCACCTTCACTGGAGCTACATAAAACTTTTCTCCAACCTTGCAGTGATATATAAGCCTTCTCTCTGGTACCTGTGAAAAAGAGACACACACTACACTGCTCAAACTAGCAACAAGTGAAGACTGTCATCTGTGTTTTCTCTTCTCAACACTTCTGTAGCTTTCTTCAGCTTGTATGTTTAAGCATTTTTCATTTAAGTTACTCTAGCATTTGTTTGTATATGTGTGCCTCTCTCCATGTACCACAGGATGGCAGCAAACGTTAGAAGATAAAGAAAACAGATGAGGAGGAGACAAAATAATGTTATTACAATCAATCTGTATACATTTTGTTACTTTGAAACAAAAAGGACTAGTTCCTGAACTGTAATCCAAGTTCCCAAATGCTTAAGCAAAGACACATGTCCTCAAGCACATAAACAAAGTAAGGCATGAATGAACACCATAGCATGTCAAAGACATTGAACATATTGTTTTTCAAAGTAAACAAATTATATGGGATGTCATTACAAAAATTAACTCTAGAATTAACAGGATGGTTTATTTAATGCAAAGTAAATAATAATCAGCAAAACAGAGCTAGAGAACAAATTTGTGTGGAATGACGGTGTAACGTAACTGAGGACTACACTGCTTCAAGTTGCTGGAATTAAAAAGGTATCCATAAAAACTAAACTGGGTTGGAGAGGGAGAGCCACCAAAAACCCATTAAAAATTCATCTCAAGAGAGAAATACTCTACCTGTTTCAAGTACATTAAAACTTTATGTAAAATATTTTACATAGGTGGGTTCATTTGATTGAGGGCACTTGCCACAGGCAAACTAAAATGCGCTACTTATTTAAAAATTAAGTTTTAAAAATTAAATTAAAAAATTAAATTTTAAAAATTGCACATATATCTTGCATGGAGTTCACAATTGGTACCACACTATTGTTTTAAAGCCTTCACAGTAGTGAGAAGGTCAAAAAGAAGACATGGAGAAAAAAGAACAAAGTATATGGAAAAAGCACTAAATAATCTGACTAGGTTTTTAAACTTTTCATGTGAGCTATAGACTTCAAAAGCTAGAATTTGAAAGTCTATATTTACCATTAATATTAAATTAAGGAATAAAATCAATAAAGGAAACCTCACAAACTGTTTTTAGAATAGGACAGGATAAGGTTTCCCTATAATTTTGGCTGAGCCATCTTTAATTGAAAGCTATGAAGTAGTCTCAGAGGAATTTGTTCATTAAGTTTCCAGTGAAGAAAGACTTTAGAAAGGGATGCTGCCACTGTGCAAAGTTATTCTCTCCAGGCCTTCAAGCAGTTTAAAAATTGTATAGTAAATTTAGATTAAATATTTACTTTCAATTCATGATACATCTGCTTCTACTCATAATTTTTTCTTCTTTATTCCTACCTTATCACTTTGCTTCCATGTCCAGTGCTAAACCAATCAAAAGACACACTACTATAGTCAGTAAATCATCAATATTTCGAAGTTGTAGGCTATGTCAATCATTTGCACCTCTTGCCAATAAGATCAAACAATCTTCTTTGAAGAAGCCATAACTGTTGTGGTTCTGTTCGATTTCAGGATTCCAGCTAATCAAAATTCTGATCCTGGCACTGCAATAGTTTGACCTGACTCTCCTTCCTGACTGATGTTGAATGTCCCTCCATAGATAAAGGTGACAAATTGCATGACTACAGTTAGCCCATTCTAGACATAAAACTGGGGGAAAGGAGAAGGATGGATGACAGATGACACACTATTGTTCCTATGGGATCAGGGAGGTATGTGAAAAGAAAAGCTAGAAAATATGTTATGCTCTTGTCTCAAGCAGAGAAAAAATTAAGTGACAGACATCTTGGCTCGCCAAAGAAAATTCATGTTGACATATCTTGGGTCTTTTAAAGAATAAGAACATTCCATATTTCTGATGCATGTAAAAAAAGTGGCATCCAGATGTTACTGGCAGTTGTGCTTCTTTTCTATATCTCATAGTGTTATAACCATCGTGGCCTTTTCCTCTCAAAAACTGTGGGATGATCATTGTACGTGACTGTTCTCCTCTTATCTGCTGCCAACTCTTGGCCATACATTGAGGCAATTATAAGGGCACAGATACTAGCCAAGTCAGAACAGTATTTCTTCCCTTCAGGCCACTCTCATCCCACAGATACAAATAAGGATCTAGAAAATAAACATTTTCTATAGTGTTCTGCAACCTTCTTGCTTTAAAAATAGATTGTAACCATGCTTATGTCATGTTGTTGCTCAGCAACCTTCACCCCCCCTTAATCTCCCTGTTCTCTAATATCTTATTGGTCTTCAGCCTGATCAGTCTGCAAACTATGACTCACGAGTCAGAAACAGCACTGTCTGCTAAGCTTGCAGGACATTCTGCCCTCCAATGATTGCACAGACTTAGTGAGATAGACCTTATAGAGTAACCATAGACAGGATGTTGACCTAGGGGGAAAAGAAGGTTAATGAAAAACATGAGGGATGTGGGGAGAAGTGAGGAAAATAAAGTAGTCCTCTACCATAAGGAAGCTTACAAAAGTAAAATAAAAAACTAGATCTCCAATCTCTTCCCCTTCTGTCACGGTCAGCAAAGAGAAATCACAGTCTCTCCTTTTCCCTGATGAGCTCTGGAGAAGGGTCGTCATTTAAAGGAAGAATAAAGACCGTCAGGCAAAACAGCAAGAACTCACAGTTCTCATAACACTTGAAAAACTCATTGTTTGAAAGGAAATGGCAAGAAAATGAAACTTGCAAGCACAGTTGTTGCACACGTCATTTGTGGGGCCAGAGTCAGCAAATCAGCATCCAATAGAGCAGTGACACTAAAGAGTAAAGCCTAGAATCATAGAATCACCAGGTTGGAAGAGACCCACCAGATCATTGAGTCCAACCATTACCACCAATCCGTAAACCATGCCCCTCAGTACCTCATCCACCCACACTTTAAACACCTCCAGGGAAGGTGAGTCAAACACCTACCTGGGCACCTACACGTTCCATTGCCTAATGACCCTTTCAGTGAAGAATTTTTTCCTTATGTCGAGCCTGAACCATCTCTGGCAGAGCTTGAGGTCATTCCCTCTTGTCCTGTCCCCTGTCACTTGGGAGAAGAGGCTAGCACCCTCCTCTCTACAGCAATGAGGTCTCCTCTCAGCCTCCTCTTCTCCAGGCTAAACAACCCCAGCTCTCTCAGCTGTTACTCATAAGGCCTGTTCTTCAGACCCTTCATCAGCTTTGTTGCTCTTCTCTGGACTCGCTCCAGAGCCTCAACATCCTTCTTGTGGTGAGGGGCCCAGAACTGAACACAGGATTCAAGGAGCAGCCTCATCAGTGACAAGTACAGAGGGAGAATAACCTCCCTGGACCTGCTGGTCACACCATTTCTGATCCAGGACAAGATGCCATGGGCCTTCTTGGCCACCTGGGCACACTGCTGGCTCACGTTCAGTTGGCTGTCAACCAACACCCCCAGGTCCTTCTCCTCCTCACAGCTTTCTAGACAGACCCCTCCTAGTTTGTAGCTCTGCATAGGGATGTTGCGCCCCAAGTGCGGGACCTGGCATTTGGCCTTGTTAAACCTCATGCCCTTGGACTCAGCCCAGCAGTCCAGCCTGTCCAGATCCCTTTGCAGAGCCTCCCTACCCTCCAGCAGATCAACACTTCCACCCAGCTTAGTGTCATCTGCAAACTTGCTAAGGGTGCACTCAACATCTTCATCCAGGTCATTGATGAAGACATTGAACTGGGCTGGACCCAGCACTGAGCCCTAGGGAACCCGACTTGTCACTGGCCTCCAGCTAGAGTAAACTCCATTTATCACCACTCTCTGCGCCTGGCCATCCAAACAGGTTTCCACCTAGGAGAATGTGTTCTTGTTTAGTCCAGAGGCTGACAGTTTCCAATGCAGAATGTCGTGAAAAACCGTGTCAAAGGCTTTGCTGAAGCCCAGGAAGACTACATCCATAGCCTTTCTCTCATCCAAGAGTCTAGTCACTTGGTCACAGAAGGAGATCAGGTAGTTCTCTTGCATGTGCTTCATGATAGCACTCAAGATCACCTGTTCCATGACTTTCCCTGGCACTGAGGTCAGACTGACTGGTCTGTAGTTCTCCTGGATCCTCCCTGCGACCCTTCTTGTAGATGGGCACAACATCAGCCAGCCTCCAGTCCAGTGGAACCTTCCCAGTCTTCCCAGACTGTTAGAAGATGATGGAAAGGGGTTTGGCCACCACATACACCAGCTCCCTCAATACCCTAGGATGAATCCTATCTGGCCCCATAGACTTGTGGACACCTAGCCCAACAAGCGAGTCTCTGACCACCTCCTCTTGGATCGTGGAAACCTTGTTCTGCTTCTCCAACCCCTGGGGTTGTGCGCAGAGGGAACAACTTTCCTTACTATTAAAGACTGAAGCAAAGTAGGTATCAAGTACTTCAGCCTTGTCTTCATCTGCTGTTACTGTTGTTCCCTCTGCATCTAGTAGGGACTGGAGATTCTCCCTAGTCCTCCTTTTACTGTCAATATATTTGTAGAAAGGATCCACAGAGCTATTTGGAAAGGAATTTAAGTGCTTAAACTTAGGTATGTATGAGTATTTTAGAAGTTACAAGGTATTCACTTGGACTTTCAGCTTCTGCTCTAGAAGGGTGGGGTCTCCAATAAATCCCACATTCTATCTGCCATCTCTTTGCCAATATCTCAGATACCAGAGGAAATGTAAAAACCACGTTACATGCATACCTGGGCTTTGGTCCCTGAATCACTCCTCAGGTATCTACCTTCTATTCAAACATTTTAATCTTTATCAGTTTTAAAGAATGCTAGGGAAAGAAATCTCTCTCCTAGAATTCATGTTTAATGATAACTTGGATATCTACATTTAAGTACTTGACAAAGGGGAAATACTTCTTGCCTCTGTGCTGTTCTTATTTTTGTTGCATCATGACTTCACCTTCTCTCATAGTTCTGACCAGTGTCTAACAGAGAAAGCTTGTCCTGATCTACTGGTGCTTGCTATCTCCCAGCATAGTTAGAAACCCAACATGTATTTCAAGTCACCTCTGAGTTTCAGGCTACATAAGCAGAACCAAATTCTGGGACAAGATTTTCTACCTTCTTTGCAAAGTTTTAATCCTTTCCAATGAGCCTTGTGACTAATCTGTCATGTCTCTACAACCTCACATCATCTCAATTGACTTGGTCACAGCCAAGAGATTATCTAACAGTGGTTATGTTAGCACTTTCCAAATCAGCAGCTGATGGGAGCATTGTCAATACCAACTTTGCAAGCAGAGTTAACAGTGAAGTAGGTACTGAAATTCCATCTTTACATTTCCAGATTCCTCAGGAAAACAGATGTAATGCATCCAAGGATAAATCCTGATGCCCATTTATGGTAACAGCAGTTTTAGCACAAACAGTGAAACACAGCAGGAGTCCACACCAGCTTCTAGCTGTACAGGAATCACTGTCTATTTTGTTCACCTATTCTTTGTTGATCCAGAATGAAATGGCACTACAAGTAAACTGCAATACTTAAAATGAACACTCAAAATTTCACCAAATGGAAAATCATGAGCTACTCCAGACTGCTTTCTTCCAGACTATAGGAGAAGTTTAATTTCAGTATTTTACAGTGAAATAAATACAACATCTCATAGGAAAATGCTAGGTTTTATTCAACAGCATTAGGAAGGAGTAATAATATTAACAATAATAAACCTTTTTTCTCATACAATTAAGGAGTTAAAGATGACAGATAAAATCACTGACCTCTTCAGCTATTCAATCCAATAACAAAAGTAAATTTAGATTATGCTGCCTTTGGTGAGCAGTAAGGACATTAGAGAAAATCTAGATGTAGAATATGAACTTGGATAGAAGGATCACAACAGGTCCCTGTGTAAATTAACTGGAAGTACAAAGAAATCAAGTCCACAACAGATTTCTACAAGGAAAACAGATAGCTTTGATAAACTCTATTAGCAAAATCAGATGGACTGAAGATGTCAAAGACTTGACTGTGAAGCAGGTCTGGAACTTCTCCAAGTCAGAGGTACCCAGGGTATAAATACTGAAATTTTATTTTCAGTAATTAGGATGACTTCTGTTAAGCTGCATCAGATCTAACAGATGAATAACAACCTGAAGGAAAATACTAAGAAGTGGAAAGCTTACCAAGCAATACAAAAGAGAGTGAAATGGTAAGGAATGAGACCTTAATGCCTAATATTGAGGGGAAATGGTAAGCGAAAAGTATCAAACCAAGACATACTTTACTATGTGTTGATGGAAGAGGGGAAGGTTATTTTTCTATATAAATAAGAGAACAGCATCAGAAAAAAAGAAAGGGCACGTTTTATTTGGCACAATGCAAAAAGTAACACAAGTACAGTCTCAAGTGAATACTTTGTCTTATTTGCCAATAAGCATGATAATGAAAATGTCTGTTACAGCAGGATGACTAAAGAGAATGAAAACACGGGAATTTTGCTAGCAAGTCAATAGCTTAATGTACTCACAGATGTATTAGGTGAAGGACACTGGTAACCATACTAGGACTCTGAAAGACCAACAGGCTAAAATTGCAGATCCAGTTCTACATCTTCCTAATGAAGGCAGACATGGGGAGATACCAACTGCAGGACACTAGACATAGGATCTTTATTTCAGAAGAGGAGTGAGGAGGAAGGATCCAAGCAGTCAAAGAATCTTACTTGCATGCAAGGATTTACAACACATCTCAAAACAAAGCATAAAAGATGACATGGAATAGAAAAGAAAATAGGATAAGCATAGACTGCTAGTCTAACTTGACAGACCTTTTTATAAGTAAGCTTGTAGGAAAAAAAACAAAATCAAAACACAAATCCAAAACAACTACGCACACACACACACAAAAAAAACCCAAACAAAAAATCCAGAAGTGGTATTTCTCATCTACTTGAGAAGTTTTGATACAGTGCCATGAATGAAATAATTCATTAATGGAAGAACATGACTACTGGATATATTAAGATGGAGAAATCACTAGCAACAAGTAGTGCTGAAAAGCACTAGCAGTATCTGTAGGAGAGAAATTGTGTTCCCCGTTGGTTGGTCCTAATATTTTCACTCAAGAGTTTTGTACAAAGCTGCATGTTTTCATGAGTACTCCCTGCAAGAATTCTATGCAGGACTCCATGCATGAATTTCAGTGGCACTTTCAACACTGGCAAGACTTAAGACAGCAAGAAAAAGACACCTGAAGAAGCTGACAGCTGATGTGATGAAATCCTTCCCTCCCATGTCACTAATGTCACACAGGTATGGGACATAACCCCACAGAAACACAGCAGCAGGTACCAGGAATATAAACTCCCGTTGCTGTCAGAGGGCTTCTCAACAAGAAGCATAGTCCTTATTGCCACAGATTAACTAACTTCAGCATTTACTCCCTACAAATCCATACCCATCACTTTGAGAGGTGTGTCTATCTATGCACAGTTGCTGCCAGTGGGGGTGATGAGAAGACCCAGGCAGGTAACTGAAGGAAAAAAGACTGTGGAAAATACCAAAGAAGTGCTGAAAGTTGCATATAGCAAATGTGTCTCCGTTTGTACTACTGTAAAATGAAGGTTTCATTTCTCAGTTATTTATATGGTTACAAAAAAGAAGCTACAGTTTACAGCTGCAGACTTACAGAGTGATTCAAAATAAGTAAAAAGGAGCCAGCAAAGTAATTTCAGGAGCTGTCTCATGATTTAAGCCAACCAAAGTGCCACACACTTCATTAAAATTACCTTCACAGGATTTGGAACTATTTTAGGAGGCAAAGTCTCTTAGTGAGTAAGACATTCTGCATTTTTTTTCTTCAAAACGTTTGCTTCCACAAAGCATCTTGATTTAAATATGTGCCTTTCCCCTGTTTCAGATTAAATAATAAGGCATATTTATTAAAGGAAGGGGACACTGCTGGGGTGGGGGGTGGTAACCGAAGAGGTCTTTTTCCAGCTGTCAACATTTTGAAGCTGAGTAATAGCACAGCCTTGGGGTTGCCATGGGAACACATTTCATTTCCTAGGTGACAGCGATTGTATGTCGTCACCAGTGAACTGCACTGACTCTGGAAATATGTCAAGTTTCCTTCAGACGTAGGCAACCCAAGACTTCCTGCTCCTACCCCATGCACACACCTAGCTGAGCTTGGGCTAGCACCTGCCATGGCCCCCACAGGTCCCAGCTGCTCTTCCTTTCCTGGGGAGGAGAGCCTCATTCACCCAAGGCAAAGGTGATGTGATTTGAAGACTCTAATGAAGAGCAACTCCTCTTCTCTCCTTGGTAGCCTCTTCCATTGCTTAACTGATCTCCTGCAGGCACATTTTCATTCTCAGTTGAGCATCACTCTGGTTTCCACCCCTTTGGCCCTGGGTAAGCACCATCAGCAGGGCTTCTCAGTATTAAAAAACCCAAGAAGCCCAGTGTCATGGTATATGGACATATTATTGAAATCAACTATTTCTGAAACACTTGTACTAATAATCAGTCTCTGAAAATACCCACAGAGCTCAAAGGCTAAGATAGTTTTTTCAATCTAAAGCCTTTGGCTATATGGCTGAAGGCCCCTCTTTGTAGCATATCTGTTCCCCAACACAATTTCAAGGCCACCAGCTGCACAGTAGAACCAACAGGATTCACTTGCTTGTGACACTAGACAGAGCAAGTAAAGTAAAATAACTTCTCCAGAACAGCTCCTCAGTGTTCATGCACTAGTCCAAAATAAGCAACTCTGATTCTGTAATAATTATTCTGCTCTGGAAGTAGAGTGATTATTTTATTCTGAGATAATTACTCCATTTCCAAAGTGAAATAATTGTTACAGAATAAAATCATTTTTATTTTGGAATATTTCATCCATATGTGGGAGTTACTCTGGAACAGCTAAATTATACCCTAATAGCAGTCCTGCCAATCAATTTTCCTCATACAGGCAAATCCTTAAACCATAGTGCAACTGGAGGGAACAATGCCGAAGATCTCATTACATAACTGGAGACCCCTACTGTTTAACTCCAAAAAGGATCTGCATTCACTTAGGAGAACTGTGAGCCATCGTTCTTGTAAGTCACGTATGCAGAAGTCCATAAAGGAAATCACAAGTACCTCAAGGGATTTCCAGAACATGCTACAACTGTTATGGCTGGTTGACGTACTTCATCAGAGGATACAAAACCACTATCTATGCCATTGAATGCCATCTTCTTTACTCTCACACAATCAGAAGTTTCTGCAAAGGATGGCCGTGGTCTACACCACAAAAAGTCTGCCTGCAGAAGTGAATGTTAGTAGAGGTATGAACCAGTTCTACAAGCACTTGATTTCTGAAGTAACTGGGGTCATACTCTGGTCTGCACAACTATTGTGCTATCTGTTCTGGAGTAACTAGCTTTGAAGTAAAATGGAAAACCCTTTACTTCAAAATACATTTGGAATCTGTTATGACTTTGCCCACTGTTTTCCAACGTAGTTGACTCTGAGGAAACTAAGAAAAGAATGCTTGCACCATTTTTACTCCGCAAATTTTCATAATTGAGTATTAATCTATTCAAAGAAACCAGGATGCTCAAAAGTTTAGGTTCCTACAGCAACAGTAGTTCAGAAACATTTGAGATATATAGCAGAGCATAAATTAACAGTTATTGAAAATGCTGCATACTTGTGATGTGGCCATGTTAACATTGCTATGGGAACCTGAACTTTTGAACAGATAAGCATTCTACCAAAATAAAAAACATACCAAATAAATAATCGTTACAGATTTTGCTGGAAAAAAAACTACAGCCAATTCCTCATCTGCAATCTGTTGGTGCAGAGCACAGGGACTTTAAAGCCTCAGAAATCCAAATAGGTGAAAAAAAAATCATCATTAAGAACACTGGGTGCCAGAGCCATAACCATGGCTTACACCAACACTAACTTTACTCTAAATCTGAATTTACTGTCAAATAGTGTGTAAAATCATGCCAGAAATTACAACAGAGGAAAAAAAGAAGCTTATGTATAGCTATCAGCCTTCCCTCTTTTCCTCTCAGATTTTTCATACATTAATAGTTTGGATGAACAGACTGTAAATTTGCCACTGGTTTTAGTCTTTTCCAGCATATTTCAAATTAGGAAAATAAAAAAAAAAATATAAACAAACTGTGATCTAGTATAAATTTATTTAGTTACAAGTCTGCATTGTGTCCCTCAGTATTCTAACAAAGCTCAAAGTATTCATTTCAAAAAAGTTTGATTTGATCAGAGTGGAAGTTCTCCTATTTTTAAATTAACCTAATGACAGTAGAGCTGTGACCAAGGCCTTATACTCTAGTGGATAGTATGATGCTTTAGAATAAAAAGAGCAGCATCCTACTCCTGGTTATACTGCTTCATCTGATTCTCCATGCTGTATGGCCTTAGGTAAGATAGGCTCACTTCCCTATCCTTCAGTTTGTGGAGTTGTGAAACAGGAAGAATAACATTCATCCTCCTTTTTTATGCATAGGTCCAGTGCTTTAACTAACTGCTTTTTCTCCCCTGTTTAAAACAGCAAAATCTTCAAGGCAGTCTTTGTACTGTATTTGAACAGAATTCCAGCAGGATTTAAAATAATGGCTGTGCAAAGAATTCTGCCAAAATGCCATCTATTGAAAGAAAAACAAAATAAAAGCTTCTTTCTGCCACACCACCCTCCTGTTGCTGCATGGCAAATATGGTTAGTTCCATCCAAAATGCTGTTGAACTAGTTTCTTCCCACAAGTAAGATCACCAAATATTTTGAACCAACAAAGAGGGCAAGTTCCATAGCGCAGGAAATGCAGAAGCAAGATAATCAGTGTTCTCCAATCCAAGTCAGCGCGACAAGTTTTCTCTCCAATATCCGGGTATGCATGCCTGGAATTTTACTGACATCCAAGCAGGATTTCCTTGCACAGAGGAAGAGCAGGATATTGGCCCCAAATCAAGCCACAGAGTTCAAAGAGACCCTAATCTAAATTCCTTGAGTTGACTCTGATTTCTTGGCATTTATAGCATAGACTTCATGAAGATTACATGAGCATATGACTTGAATGTGTTTTCTGTGTATCATTAGGATTTCAGTCAGGCCATAGACTTGAGTTTCTGTAAACTGATTTAGAAAAAAGAAAGCAACACTGGTCAGAATAGTGCTGCCTTTTACAAAACTAGAGGTGTACACTTACAATCGGTAGTGGCATCCACCACAAGTAAATGGGATCCAGACAGAGAATTTTGCCCAGTACATGCGTGACTGAGTTTCTCACAGCCAAAAGTTACTGTCTTATTTAGTCAAAGCATAAGTTTATATACGTTTATATCCAAAACACTAGTTCCTTATGTTGTTCTTCCAAGCCCTTCAGACAGAATCATAGAATAATCAGGTTGGAAGAGGCCCACTGGATCATCGAGTCCAACCATTCCTATTAAACACTAAACCATGCCCCTCAGCACCTCATCCACCAGTGCCTTAAACACCTATAGGGAAGGTGAATCAACCACCTCCCTGGGCAGCCTGTACAGTGCCCAATGATCCTTTCCATGAAAAATCTTTTCCTAGCGTTCAGCCTAAGTGGTGCTATTAGTAAAACCTTGAAACGCAAAGCTTAGGTGAAAGAACTGTATTTTCAAACATTACTGAGGAGGTTGCCTGAGAAGGAGAGAACGCATGGGTTTATTTGAAGCCTTTGCCATTTAAGATGTTTGCAGTTAGCCTTCGGTGAATCGCAAACTGCTTTGATAACCAGCTGCCTTCTGCATTTTGTCATCTTTTATAAACAATAACCTCCACACATTTCAGCCTCCAAATCACTACATCCAGTATGCTGAAACCACTCTTTCACTCTAGGTAGCACACTTGCTGTCTCTACTTGCCTTTGATCTCAGCCCAGCCACATATCACCAAGAACACCTTTACCTGGAAATCCTCTGTTGCTATCTGATTCCCTCCTGAAACAGCTCCATTCCTAACTGCTCCTCCTGTGTGTCTGACCCAGATGTCCCAGTTCTTTACCTTCCAAGGCACTGTGGTGAAGTCCAATGTTCACTCAAATCATGAAGGGAGAACGAATGCATCACATTTGCTAGTGAAGCCAGTAAATAATTTAATAAATATAATTTAATAAAATAAATTTAACGTTGAAGTTAAATTACCTTTTGTTCATCAATAGATATCAAGTGATTTTTTTCAGCCATACATACTTCTAGTTCCAAGATGTCAAAAGCACTGGTCTCTACTCTCTGACATACCCTACAAAGTACAGGTACCAAAGCCATCTCAGTAGTCTAGAAGTTCCTTACTGACTTTGGCATTAAGTGCTGGTATGATTTACACCTGGTTAAAAAAAATTTAAAAAAAAAAAAAATCAAGATTATGTAGTAAATGTCTTCCAGATTCTCACACTAATCCAGCACCCACCTCTTTCTTATAAATAACATTGCAACTTCTGGTAAAAATTACTTCCTATTAGCTCTTGCTATTTCAGATAACCACCATAAACAGCATTCAAATATTTAAAATAGACAGACAACATAACTCTTTCTCTTGCCCTTAATTTTCTTTTTCTTTTCAACCCTATCTCTTGCTAAATGCAAGCTAAAAATAGTTCACGGCTGTTTCAAGCTATTTTTCCTCTCAATGGCACAACGTAGTAAGGGCTAGAGCACTGGTAGTGAGCGAGGGAAATTATATAGGCAAACACAGTGATTCCTGGCTAGACGTGGATGAGTTTCATTTATAATCTGATGCTTTGTCTAAAAGCTACATATCCTGTAAGCAAACCATTATGCTAATTTGTTTTATTGAATATCCAAACTCATCACACTGTAAAATGTTAGTAAAAGACATCAACGAGATTAAACTCTGCCTGGATATTTTTGTTTAGATGGTACTAAGTGCACAATGATACATATCTTAATACACGTAAGTTCTAATGAACACTGGTAAACTGGAAACACCTGCACGTCACTTTACGCGTCACTCAGTGCAGGTTTGTTTCCCTTTAGGTCTCATTCCATTTTGCTTCTTAGTGCTCCTGCCATAATATCATAATTTTTTTCTAAAGCACTTCAGAGAAAATATCAACAATTGTCCAAAGTGCAGGTGAAGTTTCCATTCTGTGTATCATTTAACTCTAAGATTCTTCTGTCATCAAGACTCTGAGCTTCCTTTTTCTCTGTTGTCAGTCCCAAAGATGGCAACCACAGAAATCAAGTTTCTTTGCCTCCTGATCTACATCTGTATCAGCAAGCAACAAATTCCAAAAGGCAGTGTATAACTGGAAACAATCCCTTAAGACTCTTAGCTCATCCAGGCTTTCAAACAGAAAGAATCACCAAAACATTTGGTGCAGCCTCATCAACGTCTAGTATTCAAGTCTCTTCCCAAGTTCCAAAGAGGCAAAAGCTAAGGGAACACCAGAAATTCTCTTAAGATCTGAACAGCAATACACATTCTGACTGCTACATCATCCAGATCCCAGATAATATGCTCAGCTCAAATAATATGCCATAACAATCTAATAACGAGTTTTGGTTGAAAAGTTAAATATTTTTTGTGTCATTCAAGATGCTGTCTGTCACCTTAATGTTATGCCATACTTGTTGCTCATACTGCCTCAAGAACAAAATTAGCCTTCCTATCTTCTTTCAGGATTTTGTTTGGTGCTGTAAAACAGTTATTAAATAAAGAGAACATGCATAAAACCACACAGCTCAAAAGATGACACACCAGTGCTGACCAAAGTCAGTCCTAAAACCTGCTACATGGCAGTTTGGCTGTAGCATATCATTTAATTTATTTAAATCAGTTGTCACTTTCAAACGAACTATGCTGACTACAGTATCTGAGACAGCTAGGCCTGCAGATCTGTATCTGTTACACATCAATTGAATGAGAAGAGGACCAGAAAGAAACTTCAAGTATGACCTTGCTCTCTGCATTACTGAATCTTATCCTGCTTCTACTGTTATTGAAGACCTCAAGGTAGTCCATTTTTCTCCGTGTGATAGCTTAATCCTCCTCTGTATTTACAGCAATTCTCAACTTTCTTGTATCATCCAATTTCATCATTACTCTCAAGTTTTGTGCCTAAGGTCAACATAAGAACACTGCATGCAGGAGGCCCAAAACCAGTCCTCAAGTAATTGCAGTGGCAGATTGTCACTCAGCATGCCTAGTGCCTCCTTCATCATCTCTGCCTGCTGCCCTTATGACTTCATTTACATCCTTACATATTGCATAATACCCGTTTCTTCTTCTTTTCTTCTGATTAATCAGAAATTCTCTATGTGGTACTGTACTAAAAGTTCAACTTTACTGCCTTTGGAGACAGTAGAAGTATTTCCTTCTCCATGTAGTGTGTTTAGATATCCATCTAGTCACAAAAAGGGACAGCTATCAAGTGGGTGAGCAGATGGGGGAAAATCATCCCTAAGCAAAATACCCAGCCAAACCACGTGTTGCTAGTGACAGCTGCCACCTTCCTCCCACTCTAACCAGACATGCTCTTCTTGTCCTGTACGGAAACCTGCATGTCACAGCCGCTCTAACTAGCTGCAACATGTGATTACCCCCCACCTCCCCTTCCAAAGAAAACCAGAATCTAAATCTGCAAAGCAGCAGAGAGTCAAGTCTTGCCTCTGCTCTGTATGAAATGAGACCAGCTCCAGGCAAGGTTCAGTCAACAGTAGAAAGCCAGTCACTAATAAAACAGAAATATCTAGCCAAAATAGAATGATCCCATTCAAACTGTCAGCAAATAGGGGCTTGATTTCAGCTCTTTGGGCACAAGGTGGGATCAAGGTTCCAAACTGCAAAGTGGAAACAGTGAGACAGTTGTTTTTAATTATTTACCCATTCTAAACCTGTTCATTAAAAACATTTTATGGATTAGAATATATGACATTGACCTGCCCATGAACTACAACACAAGTACATTGCCCCCTCCAGTTCTATTTTCACTGCCAATGCTGTTTTCAGAATCCTTTTATTTTGTGAAATGTTTGGGAGATTGTACCAAGCCAAAAGAGAATTTTCCCCATCGATTCCACATAAATGATTGATTATAGTAGGAATAAGCAGTCTTACCTTGCATAACTTTCCACAAAATAGACAAAGACCTCAAAACATCAGTTTTGTTAGAGGCTTTTGTCACAAATTAAAAACAGAAAACTACTGACTATACATAGAATAGGAAGACAAACCTACCCACCTTATAGAGTTATTTCCATATGTTTATTTAATACTCGGAGCGTGAAGGCATCCGTCTTCCGATTACGCTGAAGTAACAATCACAGAGTCCAAGTAAAGCAGGCAGCATTGTTCAAAAAATTATTCTAATTCTGTCCACTAGAGGGCAATGACATACACACACACACAGAGTGAAAAGTTGACTTTGAAATGCATGCTTGTAAGTATATAATAATAATAAAATGCTTTATAGCTATAATTTATAGCAGTTTATCTAGAACATTTATCTTTAGGGGTATATGGATCACTGTCTCCCTCTTTAGTGCTTCATGGGACCTCAAATTCTATATTACAAATCTTTCCAATGTTTGCACAAAACTGACCACAGCAACAGGACGGCCTTCCAGAAAAGAACAACATATCTTTAATTTACACTTGACTGCAGGATGAATGCTAGAAGTGGTTTTTTCCCTTCAGCAACACATATTTTAATTGCTAAAAAATCTTTTTCTTTAAAATTGATGCAGGATACTGCTAAAGCATTTTCTTCCTGCCACACTCATCTACTGCAAAGAATACTCACAATCATTAAATAAGATATCATGTTTACAGTGAAAGCTGCTGCCACAGTCCAGCTGTTTCTTTTACAGCTCTCAGAGAAGATATGTGCTTTTTTTTTTTTTTTAACTACACCTAGAAATTATCCAAAACAACTTCAGAACTCTGCAGCACATTCTCCTGACTTGCAGGAACAAGGTGATCAGGGGCTCAAGCACTGAACCATCCCTACCAGCTACTCATTAACGAATAGGGTGAGTCCTGCTGGAGAAAACAGACACAGTAGGAAATGTGATGGATAAGCACTCTTCATATGAGCCACCACAACAAGTGGCTGTTTACACATGGTTGTGACTGAAGTGGGAAGAGATGAGGGATGGTGGTGGGTCTTGGGGTTTTGTGGGTTTGGGGTTTTTTGGTTTGATTTTTTTTTTTTAATATGGTAATGAACGGTTCATGTCAACACATGTCCACATCTGGACAGTTTATTCCTGAGTATCCAACTCATTTGGCTGAATGCGGTAGTTGCTGGAAGAGCTGATCAGGACTCAAAATTTGCTACAAATACACTGCAATACCCTCCCCCTTTGGAGGGAGGAGCAAACCTCCTAAAGTCCAAGTGCATTGGCTACTGCCTTAGTTAACAGGGGGGTTGCAAGAGGCCTCAGACTCACGATATCAAGATGTTTATCTCATAATCTACTGGCTTCCTAGCAGCTGCCAGAACTAGAGGTGTGAAAGAGTCCCTCAGTCTGAAGAGGCACCCATGGAGCAGTTGCCCAGTGTACAGAGTTCAGAGGCCCTGGAGTCTGCAGCACAGACAGCAAACCAGCAAGAAAAAAGGGTTGCAGTGAAAGCTCAAAGATGAGACACTGCTAGGACGGCCTTAGACTTTAGATGGTTTGGATTTGCCTGTGTAAAAGAGACGTTTTAGAAGATCTACAACTTGCTTTAATTCACACCGCATGGGATGATTATTGCAGGTTGTATGGCAAACCTGCACTGCTCGAGTTAGGTTCACTCCACTTTTATTATGTTTTCTTTATCATGAAGACACCTCAAACATATTTTGTTTTAAATTAAAACAGACACTTGAAGAATGTGAACACTACAGGTGAGGCTCCTGCCTCAAAGAGCTTTTGGCAAACTATTAAGACGATAAAAGCCCAGTAAATAAAATATGTCCTCTGTAATACACAGGACTTTGTCAGATGATACTAATTAGCATGAGCCATGACAGCTACCCTACTTTCACCAGGTATGGAATTCAGGTGCAGTGTACTGTGAATCACCATCAGCAATGCTGACACTATATAGGAGGAATTTCAAAACTGATATATATTACCTAAATATGGTAGCACAGAACAAAGCTCAAATGTACCTATAAGGAAGCCTGACAAATAACACTGACAAAGCCTACAAACCACTCATTAGTTGGCACAGAAGGGTCTGCATTAGGAAGGCTGAGTGGGCCTTGCAGGGCAGTTCCAGTACTCTTACTTAATACAAGTGGAAAGAGTCAAAGACAACAGCTAGAAAAGCTATTGTGTCATGTGACTGGGAATTTTTCAAACATGGTAAAATCGTTCTCCTACACTGCCAGGAAAGAGCAGTCCCCATGAAACACCTGCATACTGTCCACGGGTCCAGCAACAATCATTTTTCCCTGCTCAAAACCCCAGTGAACCATCTGCTTTTCAAGCAAAGGTATTTCCTGCTATAATTAACATACCTCAAAATAAATTTTCCATACATTCGAATGAAGCCATTTATTTTCCCAGGGGGCCAAAACATGGTAACATAACTGCCCTCAAAAAGTTAACTTCAGCTAAACCTCACCTACAAGGTAATTTGCCTCCTCCTGGAGGCCAGCATACAGACCATGAGTCCTGATCCCTGTTCTCAGTATGAGACCTGGACATGCGTCATCCCCACTTTAGTTCCCCAAGGAAATGAACTCAAGAAGGCAGGCACATAAGGAGCCACAGCAGGATACATCTTCGGTATGGGCAGTCAGAAGGCTCATAACTTACCTGACTCACAGGTAGATGTGACCATGTTGACACTGTTTGGAAGATAATAAAACACAGTTTTGCAGGGCATGAATAAATAGAGGTAACACTACGGCAGGCAGACTTTACATATGTTAGCAAGTGAGCAGGCATATAGGTATGATTTTGCAGAATGGGGATCTTCTCAGCATGCCTTACAGCTTCAGAGAGCTGAGTCACATCATTTGAACTACACAGCCCTGGGAAAGGTGAGACATCCTCCAATTTCTAGTCAGTTTGAAAGGAGTCAATCACATCTAGTACTAACCAACAGAGACTGAAGAGAACCTAAGTAAAGAAACTGTCTCCACCTCTGAAATTTGTTGTCTGGGTTATGAGCATCCTTTTAAAATTATTGTAGCTTATCAACGTCTGCCAAGAGTCCCAGGCAATGGCTGGTGCAAAATATTCTTTCAAGGGGTGATTTTAGCCCTTTAAGACACGTTCACAGATCGACAGAAACAGGTAAAAGATCCAGGTTGCTTGAAAGAGTAGAAGCAACATTGCCCTACCACTTGTTCTATACCAGCTTTCAGCATGGGATGCTGGATGGTGTTGCAATGAAGATCCACACACATAGAGGTCCTGTCTTTGAAACAAGACTGAAAATGGAAATATGTTTATCTGGGCCTTCATTTTTAAGTATGATACATGTCTAAATCCACGTTCAAGTATTTAAAGTTTTATTCTGGAAATAACCTGCTAGCCTTAGACATTAATGTCTAAACCTATTCAACTGCTTCTCATTTTATACTCCACTGAAACTGAACCAACAAGACTGCATAGGCGTGCCTGAGATCAGAGAAACCATAGGTCTGAATTTAATCCAGTGGTATTTTTGTTAACGGAAGAGCATGAAATGGGGAAATACTGTACAGATAAAAGGACAAACTCATTAGACTGAAAAAGTAGTACTTCTATTTGTATCTAGTAAACATATGGATAGCATCTTAACCAGTTCATCTGGAGGTTCCTTTAGTAACTGCTGTTTCCTAAAGAGACTTCTTTTAAGTCATACTGCTGTATAGAAAAAAAGAACAAAACAAGTGAAATATACAGAAATGCATGAAATGTTACATGCCTAAATGTCATTTTCACCCATTCACAGAATTATGTTCCATTTCTTGCACAGTATTTTAAACAAGAAAACATAGTTTCTGTAACTGTCTTCTCTTCCTAAAGGGAATGAAAAAAAAATAAAACACAAGATGAAGACACTAAATGCAATTCATAGGATCATGGAATATTTCTGGTTGGAAGTATCTCTGAAGATCTCTAGTCTGACCTTTTGCGCAAAGCAGGGTGAACCAGGGATCAGACCAGGTCACTTAGGGCTTTATCCATTAATTCTGGAACACTTCCAAGAGTGGAAGTCGAATAGCATCTCTGGGCAACTTGCTTCACTGCCTGACTGTCCTCAGAGTGAAGAAGATTTTCCTTACAGCCAAGACAAACCTTTTGTTTCAACTTATGCGCATTGTTTCTTGTCCTTCCTCCACATATTATTGTAATAAGCTTGGCTCCATGTTATCAATAACCTCCTCTAGAAATTCAGGATCTGCCTTTAGGTCCACTCTCCTCAAGGCTGAAAAAGCTGAGCTTCAGCTTCTGAGGCTGAAGTCCCTCAGACTCTCCACATCAGACAGGTGCTAAAACCCCAGTCATCTTGATGGCCCTCCTCTGAACTCTCTACAGTTTAGCAATGTCTTTCATTTATTTGGGGATCCAAAACCGAACATACAGTTCCAGGGGCATTCTAACAATTGCTGATTAGAAGCGGATAATCACATCTGTCTTACATGTCATACTCCTGTTAATATAGCTGAGGATGATGTTGGCTGCCTTCTTTGCTGCCAAAGCACACTGCTGACTCATATTCACTTTGTTGTCTACCAGAACCATCAGGTTCTTTTCTGCAGAGCTATTCCCTAGCCTGAACTATTCCAAGGCAGGGTGCAGGACTTGCTATTTGTCCTTGGAGAATTTTGTAAAAGTTCCTACTGGCCTGCATCCCTTGATGGTAGCTCTGCCCTTAAGCATACTGACTGGTGTCCTCCCGTTCAGTGTCATCTGCAAACCAAGAGCAAGCTCTCCATCACCTCCTCTAGGTCACTGTCAAAGATATTCCTTGACTGGTCTCAGGACAGACCCTATGGTACTCAGTTTAGGTAGACACCTTACTGAGAACGTATCCATTTGGCACACAGAAACTCTGTGCATTTAATTATCAGGCAGGATTCCAAGGTTTAAGATTACAAGTATAGCAGCATTTCCAAATTTAACATTTAACCTAGTCAGAGAAATTAGCTTTTAGGATGATATTCACGTGACCTAACTTTAGTGTTAAGTCTAGTCACATAGGCTCCTTTATAGTCAGCAGATAGAAAAAAAATCAGCACCAACTGGGGACCAACTGCTTAGAAGCTCTGCAAAAACTCCAATTTCAATACAAGTGTTGACGAATTGGAGAAAGTACAACAGTAAAGCAATGAATGACTAAGCATCACTTAAGCAGCTGGAGGTACTAGGAGATATACTAGGAGAGGCTAAAAGTATTGGTTAGAATCATAGAATCATAAGGCTGGAAGAGACCCACCAGATCATTGAGTCCAACCATTCCCACCAATCTCTAAACCATGCCCCTCAGTACCTCAACGACCCACACCTTAAACACCTCCAGGGAAGGTGAGTCAACCACCTACCATTCCATTGCCTAATGACCCTTTCAGTGAAGAATTTTTTCCTTATGTCAAGCCTGAATCACCCCTGGTGGAGCTTGAGGCCATTCCCTCTTGTCCTGTCCCCTGTCAGCTCCCTCCTCTCCACAACCTCCCTTCAGGTAGTTGTAGAGAGCAATAAGGCCTCCCCTCAGCCTCCTCTTCTCTAGGTTAAATGACCCCAGGTTCTCTCAGCAACTCCTCATAAAGCCTGTTCTCCAGCCCCTTCACCAGCTTTGTCGCTTTTCTCTGGACACACTCCAGAGCCTCAACATCCTTCTTGTGGTGAGGGGCCCAGAACTGAACACAGTAAGGTTAGCTTGAAAAAGAAAAGGCCAAGAGCCAATTGTTGAAGTCATCTAACTAAAAGGTGAGTTGTAGAAAGGCTGGCAGGAGAATATTCTCAAAGGTGACAAGAGACAATGGTCACTAATTGCAGTGCAGGGAATTCTGATCAAACATTAGGAAAAAAATTAAACAAAGTACAAGTGCTTCAACACTGAGAAAGGAGACCAGAAGGGCTTTGCACTCTCCATCCTTGGACATTCTCAGAACTCAAATGAATAAGTCCTGAGCACTCTGATATAACCTTGGAAGCCAGCCCGGATTTAAGTAAGAGGTTAGACCCTTTAGTGACTTCAAGAGGGCCCTGTTAGTCTAAATTTTTCTATAATTCTATGAGAAAGGCCCCTTCACTGGGTGATTCATCTTGTCTTAAAATAGGTGTCTAAAATAGATTAGATGAATCACCATCTGGTGGTGCCTGTGTCTCACCGAATGTATTCTCCACTGAATACAAGGACAACCTAAGCTGACCGGCTATGATAAGAAGTCTTAGAGTGAGACATCTGTAAATTGGAAGAGATAAGAATCACTATTAGTACCCCAAAACAGCAAAGTTCTTGCCTTGTTTATATACCACCCTTTTGAAGCACAAACCACTTTCTTAATAGCTAGTCTCTAAATTGTGAGAGAAGGTGGACAAGATACTCATGTAACATCCAAAACTTTAAAAATTCCATAACTCAGAATTTGATCTACACAGTTAAATTATTTGTTGCTGTGCAAGTACTTCCTTTCATAATGCAATGGCTACATTTTATGATTGGGTATACACATTATGTAGTAGGTTTGTCTTTAAAGAAAGCTGGCAAATTAGAAGTTAATAGGATGTTTCTCCCTGGAACAAAGATAATTCCATTTTGAAAACCTTATATATTAAGGCTGCAGGGGATAAAGGAGAAATGTGCTTAAATATCCAGGCCATCTAGAAAAGATTTTATTATTTTGTGGACTCCAAATGCTTTTCACAGAATCACAGAACAACCAGGTTGGAAGGGACCCATCGGATCTTCTAGTCCAACCATTCCTATCTAACACTAAACCAAGTCCCTCAAGACCTCATCCACCCGTGCCTTAAACACCTCCAGGGAAGGTGACTCAACCACCTCCTTGGGCAGCCTATTCCAATGCCCAATGACCCTCTGCGTGAAAAACCTCCTCCTAATCTCAAGCCTAAATCTCCCCTGGTGGAGCTTGAGGTCATTCCCTCTCGTCCTGTCCCCTGTCACTTGGGAGAAGAGGCCAGCTCCCTCTTCTCCACAACCACCTTTCAGGTAGTTGTAGAGAGTAATGAGGTCTCCTCTCAGCCTCCTCTTCTCCAGGCTAAACAACCCCAGCTCTCTCAGCCGCTCCTCATAGAGTCTGTTCTCCAGCACCTTCACCAGCCTCGTTGCTCTTTATTTTAAAATATAGTATACAGCTGCCTCAAATTTTTATTGCCAAAAAATACTCCACATATTTGACATGAATAGGTAGAAACAGTTGAAGTTCTGGGCAATTTTTTTGGTTCTTAGAAATAGTCTTTAGCTAGAAAATGTTTCTCTCCTGTTTTTAACCTGGAAGGAAAGAAGAATCAAGCCCTTTTTTCAGTCTTCCACATCAGCAGAAGAATTATGTTTACTTTCATCTGAAAAACTGAAGGATTATTAAAAGTATCAAACTAACTTAAAAAGTCAACTTAAGTTTGCTGATATTTCTCCCCTTCTTTTACCAGTTCTTTTCTATCATACTCTGCAGTGAGATTGTATGAGAGCCCTGTACCACATCCTTGTGAATTTAATCACAAAACAAAACAGGCACTATTTATTTAGACTGTGTTTTGCTACAAAGGAAGAACAAGGGACAGAGACTTTGTAGTGGGATATACACATTTACCAAGGTCAACATTCACATTCTTTATTAACTTTGCCTTGTAATTTCCTTGGTTTTCCTACAACGCAGTTTTTACTTTTAGTTGACAGACTTGATAAATGTTTCTGTGTTTATATACAGCAGTTTGAAATGACAAAGCACCTGAAGAATGCTTATGTATTTGAGAAAGTAACTTAGGCACTGAACTCCCAACAGCGAAATGTAGAAACCCTGCCTTACTTATTTTCATGGTTAGGATGCCATAGCAACCTATATCTAGTACTCAAAAACTACTTGGACACCTTCAGTGAATGGTCACATTTACAGTACTGTCAAGCATTCGTGTCTTGGGCCCATTTTCTGGGCACTGTAGAGCAGCTGAGAAACTAAGCTAGCTCAACATCTTCATCAGTAGGTTGCATCAGCACACACAGCAGGGAGCAGGCAGACAAAACTTCCCTGTTCACCCTACCTTTCCTTTGGAGGAGGTATCAGGCTCCGGCCTTCCAAACACAACATCAAACAAACTGTCTTTAGATAGTCCACATGGTGAATCTGATGTGAAGGCTCTATTTTTCTATCTCGGTTTTTGTGTCCTGACTCAGAATTTGTACCCTAAAAAGACCTTTCTTGAGTCAATCTCTTCAACTGAGAGAAACATCAATACATAAGCAACAGTTTTATTTTCCTTTTTAATACTGAAACGTTATTGAGGCAGTAAGAGCAAGTCAGGTTCTGTGACAGTGAGGCAAACATTTCCTCAGAATGAGGTATGCGGGCACAGAGTAAACAAATATTCTTGGTTTTGGAAAAAAATAAAACCTGTCTTATTGTCATTTTTCACTCACGAAGTCACGTCCCATTGCAACAGACAACTAATTTTTCTAGATCTTTCAACTTCTACAAGACCACACTACACTGAAGCTTCAGTTGGCCCTCAGCACTAGAGTATACAATGAAGAAAAGGAGGTCAGTAAATGCTGTTAGACATACTGCAGCAACACATGCAGCAAGAAATAGTGGACTTTAAGGGCAAGTTTTGAGAGATATCTACATGCTTGTTGTAAGAACTGTAATACTGTAGCTGTGGTATATAAACAAGCTATAACAGTTTGTAAGACAGCAGTTATCTGACTGATAAACACTTGATGGCACAGAGAAATGCAAGTCAAGCATATGAAGTGTTAATGCAGAATTCGTTCTCAAAAGACAATGCACTATAAATACATGCAGCGCATCTGTAGCCACAGCACATATTTGTAATCTAAAATATGATTTTAACTACCAGGTATTTGAGAACCAGAAGCCATAGTAAAGCCTTCTATTAAGGAAAAGGAAGTTTAATACATACTATTATTCCATAATTAACTATGACTTTAAGAAAAAAAACTTAGATATAAACTTTTCAAATGCATATTAACTTAGCATCAAAATTCTCCAGAAAAAAATACATTCTTGAACTTCCAAAAGCAAGTCTACACCCTATAGAGGCCAGCAAATAAACACACACAGTCAAGGGGTGCAGGGTCAAGTATTTGTTAAAAGTATTACATTATCATACATGGCTTTCACATTAGTATCGCAAAGATTTCAATTGATATATGGTTTCCCAAACAATGAATGGCCCTACATGCTTCAACTTAAAAATTATTTTTAATTTCTACCATAAACATAAAAAGCCCCACTCCACATAGCACAATATAATATGAACTATTCCTTTGGAGGATAAATTACAATACCTCCGTGTACCTTTCTTGTCAAATCTACTGCAGCAAAACGAGATGTTCATTTAACAAAACGCACTCCTGTAAATGCTTATGAGGAAACAGCAAAATCCTAGCTAACAGCACGTGTATATGCATGTGTGTGCATATTTTGCCCCATAGAATGAAAATTCAGGTTGGAATTAATGATCTAGGTGGTAGAGTTAAAATGAGCTAAACTTGAAACATGTTCAAAACTCACGTTTTAAATTCAGACTGATAACATCAGTTATGTTCTGCAAGACACATTCAGCTTTGTCCAGCACTCTGCTTTTCCAAAGAGCTTACTGCAGGACACGAAAGAATATAATTTGATCTTCATCCAACAGCCTGCCAGCACTTCTGAATTAGCTATTAACCTTATTAAAAAAGTAAAAAGTTACACGGACTTCAGTTTTGCCAGAACAAACCCAGAGGGAAAGAGAAGGTATTTATCATGGAAAATGAAAGAACCGTGACAATGCCTATGGAAAAAAGCCCATGTGCTAGAAGTTTCTATAGAATATTAACTTCACTTTAAAACACACTAATTATTTAGTAGAAAATAATATTCTTTTTATGCCTTTTCTTTTAAATTAATGTTGTCAGATAATGTCTATAGAACTGTATTGGTTACACAACTAAAAGTCAGCATAACATTTTCCTAAGGGAAATGAGATTTTTCCTACATATACTTGAAGTTCAAGATATTCTCCCAAAGCCAACTTCCCTTTTGTTAACTAGATATCCAGCATCCAAGCTGTTTGGTACATCACACAGAGGAGAGGAGGTTCCCTGGCTGCAGAGAATAACCCAAAATTAGAGTACACCTATGGAAAACTGTGGTTGGAGTGGATGGGAAGAACAGAAGAAGCAAATAGCTTCTGCTATGTATGCTTTGTTTGGCAGCAAAACCAAGGATGTGCTGTGTATGCCATGATGGGAGCAAGTACATTCTGAAGAGATGATCCTGGTTTCCCCACACAGCTGACAAGTTCTATGAAGCTATTTGCTAGACCCTTTACCAGCCCCACCTGCTGGGAGGTCACTCAGTGCATCCCTGATCAAGAGACAGGGGAGTGGAAGGATACAGAGACAACTGACAAACATGTTTCCAGATGAGAAACGGTCCCAATATAAGCACTGCCTCTCAAGATAACCCGTTTAGCACTTTAAACCAGCCACTCTCAATAACTACTTCCCTGCTAAATCAGTGGGGCTTGCTTAAAGCCAAGTACTAAAGCCCTGCTGTGACTTGGCCATCACTAAGAAAGAGCATGTGCTAAGTATCTTTTAGTTGTAAGTTTCTGGGACAATGACAATCTAAATTAAAACTTCAAAAAAAAAAAAAAGTTAGTTTTTATTAGGACCAAAGCCAGCCTACACTGATCAAGGAGAAAAGCCAATGCTATACTAGTCTATGACAAAATCACCAAACCCAAGATTTTACATTTGACTGCTGTTTCAGAACGGCTATTGGAGCTTTTAACATTTCAGCTGTACAAATATGAAAACGTCATTCTTTTATAGTTAACAGAGACCAATGCACTTATTCGCAGCAAGTACCCATTTTTACACCAGAGACATTCTGTTAGCTAATTGTAAAACAGGAACTTATTCAGTATGAATAAAAAGATTTCAGAGCCTGAGTTTTATTTCAGAGCATTAAGATTTCTGTATTGACACATACCAAATACTGTCTGATCTTATTTTTCTTTTGAACTAGTAACTATGAAATATTGTTTCCTTTGTAAGAATTTGCGTAACACGTCTGGTTTTAAAATAAGTTTCTCCATGCTTTTCCTATAACATGGCCAGAAAAAAAAAATACAAGGGCAGGCTCTTCAAATTTTGAATGAGTTGTAGTCTTATGAATATTCTCAAGCATGTTCCGGCATTCAGCTTTAATCCCACATTTTTGGGAAAATATTTTGTTCCCTGTATTATTTCTAGTACTCTGTGCTGACAGCTCTCATGCTTTATTATATTTTATGTCTTACCCTGAAATGTCATCCTATTTTGTATGACTGAAGTTTTGAAAGCTCTAATTAATTCATTGTAACTACAGTGAAATCATCATGTATTATCTTATTCTGCGAAAAATCCCTGTTCTCCCTCAAGGGGCATGGGTGGGGCAGGGAACGCAGACCAAACAAACCTAAAGCCACCACAAAGAAATGTTAGCCATAATCGTGGAAAAAAAGAAGAGGAGGAGAGGCAGTGTAAATGAAACTGCTTTTTGTCTGGTTTGGCTACTCAAAACTACTTCCATCATTACCTCACAGATCAATAGAAAATCCATTTTATGACTTCTATATAGCTTCTAATGGCTAAACACCAGCAAGACCCAGCACCTGCATTCCAGTGGGGACAAATTCACGATATAACTTGAGATCAAAGTAATAATTGTTTTACTTCAGCAAATTTTACAAGTCTTGATTGTGACAAAATGGATTGCTCAATTTGAAAGTGAAAACATTTATTTCATCAAGCTTTGGAACATAAAAGTGATGGCAAACCTCATTTATTAGACATATGAGAAATAGGTAACACTACTGAGGAGTAGCAAAGTAAATACAACAGCCATTTATCAAAAACACACAGGGAGAAAGACCAGTTTCAATCTAGGAAGGCATTTCAGAACATATGAAAGTACTTAAAGTTAAGACAACATCAGTTTTCTTCTTAAACGTTTTTAAACAAGGATTTATAGGTAAGAGGAGAAAAAAAGCCACTAGATTTTCAAAACCAATCTACATAAAGTCCAATTGTGTGTTGACATTCATAATGGCAACTTGCAAACACTACTGACATTTAAATAATAAAATACCGAAAGCACCTAGAAGGCACAGACTCAGTGCAAAAAGGAGACAGAGCCATTCAGTAAAAGCTCTGGTGATTTTCAGACCAGGTCCCCACTCTTCCACTCAAACTTTGCAGAAATTAAGCTCCACACCAGAACTTTAGCACATATTCAGATACACCAAGGGGCACAATGCTACAGCAGGAAATCCGAGAGTAATTGGGATACAACGTTTAAATGTCCAGTTTTTAAAATTCACTGTTAAAAACTTAACAAATAGAAGCTTGCATATTTACTTATAAGAGGAGAGAGACAAAACAGAACCCTACAAGTTTCTGTTCTAACAGAAAATGGTATAAACATTACTCAAATGAGGTATCACTTAACTCTCCCAGGCCACATGCCACTAGTCACAGCATAGTAACTATATATGGTCAGAGAAACTGTAAGCCAGAGGGGGAAAAGAACCCAACAAAAAGATTCAAAACAACCTACAGCTTTCCATACTAGTGATGATACAATCAACTGGAAAGAAAATAAAACAAAAACCAAACAAATAAAACAAAATGATAAAAAAATAAAATAAAAATGTTTAAAAACCCCACAAAACTACAAAGAAGACAGAAAACCAGTTTGTCCCTATAGGTTACATTTTAATATCTGATAGCATGGATGCGTGCAGAATGATTTAGCAATTAAGGGTCAAAGCAATTTTACACCAAAAGAGTAAAATGAGAATGGCTCTTTGACACGTCTCATGTCCTAAAAAGGCTAGCAGTATATGACAAGAACACACTACAAATTCACATAGCTATATGGAAACACCATCATGCTATGTTCACATGGGCTCTCAGTTGTTTTGAGGCTTAGGAGCTGAATCATCTCAAAAACCCAAGGTAGAAGTTTCATTCAGCATCAATACAAGATTTTAAATGCAAGCGAGCCTGCAGTTGTTCAGTTCAACCTGTGGGTTTCAGCTGAGCCTTCAGCCAAGCTGAAGCCTAACTGAGAACATGCAACAAAACAAGCAAGCTGCTTGGGCAGTGAGTAGCCCCAGGTTTCCCAGGCACCACCTGTCAAAGCAGCTTTTCATAGTAAGAGACTAGTACAACCCAAAACCTGAGAAAGGTTGTAGCAACATCATACTTATAATGACATAAATTCTACCAATTCTATGAAATAATCCTGGAGTGCTTCTACGCAAGCTGTAAAAAGAATCAGATGCATGCAGTGGAACAGATTAATATTTCATTAGATATTCCAGGACTTCTTCAATACAATTGGCAAGAATTGCAATGCATGTTTCAACTTCTCCCACCCTTCAACACTTCACTAACTGTTTCTGCAATATGCATGTTCCTTCCCAAGTATTTTAAAACAAGCAAACAACGTCCACATCAAAGCCCACTAAAGAAGTCAATAAGACCTCTCCACTAAATTATTTTTTTTTAAAAAACTCACCTGCATACACAAGTTTCAGCATCCACCAAAAGAAAATGGAGAAAAAACCCAGCACACTTCTATCATGCTTTTGAGATTGCACCATTTGAGTCCAGTAAGTCAGGAAGAAGCCAGTTGGTATCAAAGGAGTTGCTAATAACGACTCAGTTTCAAGAACAATAAACCAGAAGAATGACCTTTACTTCCTAGTTTAAAATCACAGATTATAATAATTTTTAAACTATCTATAATCTCAGAACTCCTTTCAGCCTTCCTCAACCAGAACAGACACGGTGGCACTGTAATTACCATTGAATTCACATTCTCACAACTAACATATGAATGTTTTTTGTAGACACAAAGCTACTTCCTGTGGTGCCTTGGTGCCTTGCAACACAACAGCAGATAGCACTTCTAAAATAAAGCTGGGTTTGGGATCACACCCAAAACACCCCCTCCCACTCTGTAATGGTCAACTCTGATCACCTGCACCTTCTGTGAAGAACCCAGATGCTATGCCTCTGTCAACATGAAGATAAAAAGGTCACCAGAGGGACAGTCAGAAAGCAATGGGGAAGGAGCAGATCAGACAGCAGCATGTCTCCCACACTATTTTAAAATAGGGCTCTGGTGACAGAAGCTTCACTGAGGCCTTGTGGTCCTCCTGTAAGAAAACAGGATAACAAATTCAGAATGCCTCAATGAACAGGCAATACCAAGTGCTTGCACCTAGACTATTTTTTTCCCAATGCAAGTGATGTGATAGAATGGACAAAAGCAGAAACATTTTAGTAAAGATGTAATTTTATGGCAGAAATATCTTGAAGAAATCATTGCATTGCACTGTCACCAAACACAATGACTGTTTCTTTAGTGAACATTTTTATTTTCCCCAGTTCGCTCTCCTCTCCTACACCAACACAAACCCACTGCATCCGCTTGTTCCCCACACAGTTGCATCAAGGTCATCAAGAGCTTAATATCAATCAAAATCTAAATGTGAAAAATCAGACTATTCAAACCAGCAATCATTCCGCTCCAGAGTACAAATCAGTCCTCTACTGGCAGGTGCGAGGAGATGCCTCTTTAATTCTATTTCTCTGTGTAAGAACTACTTGCCCGTTTGCTGGGAGCATCCAAGACTACTTGAGACAGCAGGGTTACATCAGTTGTCCAGCATCAACCCTCTCATCCCTAAACAGTCGAGGCCTTTCCTCCCACCTCTCAAGTACAGTACAATTTTTTCAGCAGCTGACTGCTCCCAGCACTGTGCAAGGGCACTCCCACATTACAGCGTGGATTTTAGGGACCACCCCCCTAGGTGACTTCTCCGTCGTACCCAACTCTCACCTGGCAGTTTCCCACTGAACAGTTTTCCTTGCTTAGCAGGATAAAGCTCATGGGGGAGCAGTATGACTGCAGCAGAACACATTACCCTAACGTGTCAGACTATTTAATAAGTTTTAAAAAAAGAATAGCCTAACTTCATGCTTAACACCTCTCTCTCTGGCTGTTCCTGGCACACTATTTTTATATATATATTAGAACAAAAAAAAGTTTACAACGTGTTCAGTAAGCTGAGAGCCAAAGTGAGGCCATCCTGAAAAAATGTTCAGTTTCCTACTCCCAACCAACTGCTGCTAGAGTAATGTCTGCAAGTAGACTCTTACTACCAGGATAGAGTTTTAATTTTTTGTAGATTTCTCAGATTGAGAGCAAATTCATCAAAGGCTGCTCTATAATAAAAAACCCAAACCACTTTAAAAAAAAAAAAAAAAAAAAAAAAAAAAAAAACCTAAACAATTTCTGAAGGACGGGTTGTGTTATACCAAGAAGAATTTAGGAACTGCGTGGATTTCCCAGACTGAGTTAATATACTGACTATGAATGATGAGAAAGAACACAGGAGGCCTGAAAAGGAATATAAAACACACAAGAAAGACTACATAAAAACAGAACTATATCAAACTGATTTTGCTAAGAAATAATCTTAGTTTGTCCAAATTTGATATATTTCTTTTTTTTTTCCTAAAATATTGATTGAATGATACAGCTGTGAGGCTGTTGTAGAGCTTTGATACCATCCTGATTGTTCTCCACAATGAATTTTAACCCATAGTGGTATTGGCCAAATCTTACATTTTATTCATTCGTGCCCAATAAATGCATACTCTTAGGGAGGGAGGGAGGGAGGGAGGAAGGGAGGAAGGAAGGGAGGGAGGGAGGGAGGGAGGGAGGGAGGGAGGGAGGGAGGGAGGGAGGGAGGGAGGGAGGGAGGGAGGGAGGAAGGAAGGAAGGAAGGAAGGAAGGAAGGAAGGAAGGAAGGAAGGAAGGAAGGAAGGAAGGAAGGAAGGAAGGAAGGAAGGAAGGAAGGAAGGAAGGAAGGAAGGAAGGAAGGAAGGAAGGAAGGAAGGAAGGAAGGAAGGAAGGAAGGAAGGAAGGAAGGAAGGAAGGAAGGAAGGAAGGAAGGAAGGAAGGAAGGAAGGAAGGAAGGAAGGAAGGAAGGAAGGAAGGAAGGAAGGAAGGAAGGAAGGAAGGAAGGAAGGAAGGAAGGAAGGAAGGAAGGAAGGAAGGAAGGAAGGATCAGCCTATAAAAAAAAGACAAGAGAGTTCAGGAAGTATATTTCAAGGTGATTAGTTTTGGTGTAAATGAAATCACAGCCTTTGGCTATAACATGATGTGAAATATGTTGTAATGGTCCACAAATTAAGTGTCTTCTATATGTTATGACTTAGGTATGTACTGCAAAACTTGGGTTCATCATAGTTCAGATTATCAAAACAGAAATTTTTATGTCCTATGACAAAATGCTTTATTAAAAATAATGAGGTTTCAAGAACTCATAGTATTTGCAAAATAGAACATTTCAGCAGGGGAATACATCTTCCGAGCATTCATAGTTTTACAGTGAGGCAAGTTACATCAGTTTTAAAAAAAAATCACAACAAAACTTAACAGTCTACACAAATATATTCAGGTCCTCTCTTACTACAGCATCAACATGAAAACCTCTCTGTACACTTTATGTGCACACACACACCAGCTAGACAATTTCCCTCACACACACGTCCTTTGACACAAACACTCCTGCCTTTGCATGCTTGCACACAACACTGTGCTCACATGTTAAGCTTCTCACACATAATCAATCCTCCAAACTTTGGCGCTCTCACACAAACACAGACGTGCTTCATACCTTCTCCTGCATTAGAAAACCATGTGAACCATCTGTCACTACGTAATCCGTACAACCTAAGGCAGCCAAATACGCCCTATCTCAGCCCCAGACGCCCCAGTCAGCCTTTCTAGCAATACACTCTTCACAAACAGACTATTCTTTTTGCTACTCCCTACCTAATGTTAATTTGTTTTCCACCCCATTTGTTCTCTTTTCACTGCCATATGCCCTGTAGAAGGCTGATCTATATTGCTCCTCTTCCAGCACTCAGGCCTCAGGCAGTCCAGTGTTGTTGCATAGCCAGGACCAAAAGGCATTTTGCAATATGCAGCACACCACAAACTAGCCGCAGAAAACAGTGGGCACCACAACTTTTTGTCTTTGTTACTAACTTCACACTTCACTGTTCTTTGATTGATGGGCATTCAGGGCAAATCCCTCAAATCGCAGCACCAGGACAGAGGGGTGGGTCTAAAAGAGACCCAGAAGCTTTGGTTCCACTGTATAAAAGGTAGGCTGGCCAAAACACAGAAGGAGAAAGAAAGATCACTTTGTTGTTAGGGATCTCAAAAGTGCTGCTGAAAGCAGCATGCTGTCACTTGGAAGGAACAGGATTACAATTGAGGCTTAAGTACTTTGGGCATTTCAGGGAACGTTACACTACCCCAACCAGTGCAGAAGGTTGCTATTACTCACAAAGGTGTTTAAACTCTATGAAAGAGTCCTTGCATTCAAATGCCACTTTAAACCACTTCTCGTCCTCTTCGCAGGTGCAAACCAGAAGCCCACATCTACCTTTTGTACTGGAGAAATCCTTCAATAACACTGGTGGAGATGCTACCACCCATGTTAGTCTGGAGAAATTGGTGCAAATTCCTACCTGGAGATGGACCCATGACATAAACCTCAGCATCTCAAATCCTGAAAAGTCTCCCAATTCAGGATTAAACCACAAAGTTTCTGCTCAGCATGGAATGGACTAAACCCAAATCCACTTCCAAAAAGGAACCCACTCACAGTGGATATTTTGTGGCTTTCTTCTCAAGATGATTAAGTTGGTATGCACTTTAATAAAGGCTTAGATAGATCCAGAATCTAGTTTTATCTAAATATTCACTTTATTATCAGTTTTTTTGCAAACTCTGTGAAGAAGGAACTGTTACATGACTTCTATTTGCACAGCACTTGACCTACCAGTGACTTAACAGTAAAGAGTATGAGATCCCAAGAAGATGTGGGAAAGGTGTTCACAGCTGGAGATCTCTGCAGGTAACTAAGTCATTTTTTAATGAGTGAAAGGAAAATAGTCCACTGGGAAAACTGTCACTCAAAAGTCTGGGAACCATGCTTTTCCATCAGGAAGAACAAGAAGCCTTGAGAGATTTCTATGGAATAGAGAGGTTTTAGTGGGCAGAAACCTCAAGAAGCGCCAGAGAGTGCTGTATATCAGACTTTGCTGAAAGCAAAGCCCCCAGAAATTACCGCCTGTCTTCAGTACATTAAGCAACTGCAATACGTAGTGGCGTGAGCAGACTCCAGCACAGAGAAACTTGTCTGCTTTGTGACCACCTGACCTCAGTGAAACTGGAGGTCCCCTTTCTTTCTTGATATCAAGGTTCTTTCATATTTCACACCACACATGACCTCTCACCTAATCGTAGCTGGTGTTTGTGCCCTAGTAGAAACTATATTGAGACAGAAAGTTTGTGCAAGTACAAAAAACTATTAAAAAAATTATTAAATTATCTATTTATTAGTGAAATAAATTGCATGAGGACTCTAAGCAGCAACTAGAAGAAATATAATTCCATTGTATTCTAGTTGAGGTATCTCAAGTTGGCACTTTTTTATCAACTTATTCTAATAAACATTCATTTTGAATTGTGTGTAAGCCTGAAAGGAATGAGATATTGAAGAGGAGCTTCACCATAGGAAGCTATCAATCAGCACATGTAAGGTGATTAGACAGTTGCTAATGACCAAATCCTACCATTTCCTTACTAGCAATGTCCCAAAAGCTTCCATTGACAAGTTGTACATTTCCAACACAAAAAGCCAATAAGGAACTATTTTCAATGGAGCAGATTGCTATAGGTGGAGAGATCATTTGTGAAGGTTGCTGAAAGAGTCTGCATTTTGGCTTCAACATAAAAAATTCAGGTAAGTGGGCCATACTGTCAGCAAAAAGCAGTGAAAATATTTGACTCTTACAAATTTACTAAAAACTTTGCTTTCAGCTTTTTTTTTTGTTGTTGGAACACTACAAAAGCTGGCCCTCCCACCTAGTACTTGGGCGTTCATTGAGCCTGCCAGGAAACACCAGGTAATGTTTCCAGGCTGCCTTTGGTCCCTTCATAGGATATAAGTCTTAAATAACTTAAACAGAGAAGCATCTAGACTTCTCTTTTGCAATGCCATCCTGCCATGAAATGCATACCTACCTCTTAGCTCTCTACATAGATATGAAGAAAAGAAGGGCACAATAATCAATACAGGCTGTTTCTAATCTTAAAGCAACCACTGCTCAGTGTTTTAATGAGCAGTAGTTCTCCTGCAGCAGATCCTAGTGCTGGGAGATAGTTCCAGTAAACACATCAGACGGCATGTCTCAAATGTCCCTTTAAAAAAAACAACAATCCCACCCCCAAACAATCCCTCCCTTCCATTCCACCTCAAGACAATCCAAAGGATTTTCCAATCCAAAGGATTTTCCAAGGGGAAGAGGTTGATTATACTAACTGCCTCTGCCTGTCACTTAGACAAAAAGAACAAGCCAGTAACCTTGATATAAAACATCTGCCCAAGCTACCATAAGACAAATGCTCTACTAGTGGCAAAAAAGTCCACCTTCAGATGAGGAAAAAAAATAAAAGTCTGGGAAAACTCACAAGCCAGACTTTCAAACAATAATTGACCTCCAGACTAACATGAATGTAGAACTGTCAAAATAGAGAATATGGCTGCTTGCAACTCTTTCTGAAGAAAGAAGCCCACTCTCAATAAAGATAATCCATATAATTCACCTCCTGCAGTGACTCTTACAATATGTGTAAGGTGTTTGAAATGTGAAATTTCCACGAAAAGATAACAGAAGACATTCAAATGCCGTAGAAGTTTATTACAGAAAAACATGTTCAGCAAACATTTAAAAAATATTACACGCTATTCAAATGTGAATATTTCTTCCAATAAGTACTAGCTAGGGTCAATTCAACCACCAGATTCAATTCGATCACCTTAAACCCCATCAGGAATATTCACAGTAGGCCACTCAGCAACTCAAGTAAGGATGAGAACAGTGGATGAATGTTCAACTCGATCTCCTTTTCCCAAGCAGCATCAGTCTGTTGCTCTAGACTATTTAAACCGAATCCAATATGTAAGGATGTAGCTTAATGACATGACCATATTCTGTGTCAGGTCAGCAAAGACAACATTGACTCCCGAAATAAAATTTCTACCTATGCTAAAATTCAAAGTATTACATTTAACAACTCTGATATGGGTGGAAAAAGAAGCTAAATGGCAATATATTGAATATATTCAATATATTCAATATATTCAGGGGGCCTACAAGTATATGAAGGGGGCCTACAAGAAAGCTGTGGAGGGACTGTTTACAAAGGTTTGTAGTGATAGGACTAGGGGCAATGGGTACAAACTGGAGAGCGGCAGACATAAGGAAGAACTTAATGAGGAGAGTGGTGAGGTACTGGAACAGGCTTCCCAGGGAAGCTGTAGCTGCCCCATCCCTCCAGGTGTTCAAGGTCAGGTTGATGGAGCCTTGGGCAGCCTGACTTAGTGGGAGGTGTCCCTGCTCATTGCACAGGGATTGGAACTAGGTGATCCTCAAGGTCCCTTCCAACCCAATCTATTCTATGACTGTATCTAAAATTACCGATTTTTAATTAGTTCACGTAGGCTGGAAGAAGTCATATTCTAAAAGAAGAAGAAAAAAAAAATTCTAGATTCCTGCAACTAGTAGTACCTGCCAGGTAAAGAATTCTGGCTTGCAGTTAACCCATGGTCATGCTGAGAAATTCTGGGGGCAGAGGGAAGAGGGCAAAAGTAGCTTTTCTGCAAAGAGGTCTCAGACTTACCAAGTATCACTCTTTAGCAATTATCAAATTGTGAGAGAATATCTACTTTACCAATGTCACCAAGCTGATAAAACAGCTGAAGAAGCTCATAGCTTCCAACATCAGCTGAAGGGCTGGTCATTGCAGCATAAGATCTATCCTATTTGGTTATCATTTAAATAAAAAATAAGTGGTGCCTCGTGAGGCAAAACTTTACCATTAATGTACAAAAAATTCCCTACAAAAAAAAACCAAGTAAACAAACAATTGCCTAACCACAAATCACCCACAAGCCTAACTTAGTATTAATCTATTGTGTATAGACATGTCTTTATACATATACAGGACTTTAGTAATGACTTTTAGAGTTTTACAAATACCCTGCTCCAGGTATATTCCCTCTCTAAAAACTCTCAGTCCCACAGCTGAATAGTTCAACAGTACTTCTAACAGCACCAGCATAGCAATCCCTTTTATGAAAGGATATAAGGTAGTGAGCAGTTACTTAATGTCTCTTATTATTTTCTAATAGAAAGTGAAAAGTTAAGAGAACTAAAAGTTACTGAAAAGCAGAGCTGTGCCAGCAGTTTCCAGTGATGACTTGACATGATTTTTCCTCCAACTAACATCCAAGCAGTTACAGAGTTTATACAGTCCAGGCCAGCACTCGTTTCAAAATGAATTTTCTGTACCATGTGGAACTCCAGAGATGTCTGGAGGATAGAAGAAAACGGGTAAAGAAAATCAGTAACTTATACATTATCAGAACACTTACTTAGGTTTTCGATGAACAATTGGAGAGGAGGAAAACACAATGTCCTGCAAGAGAATTTGGAGGATCATTTTAGAGGGAAAAACTGAAAAGAAATAATGCAACGTGGAACACCACATGTATGGTGAATGGAGCTGTAAAACAAAGCCATGGCATTCCCTGTTTGGCATCTTCTCTATTTTCAATAAATATGTGTGAAAACCTTCCTTGTGTCTTCATCGTAAGGAAGCAAATTCAACTTCTGTTCCAAGAGCCATATTGAAACCCCTCCCTTTTAACCTTGCACCACAACCAGCAGCAAAAAGCTCCACTGGTCAAACAAAATGCTGTAATAAACTTGTACTGCTACACTCTTTGTAGGGTCCCCATCAGTAACACTTATCCAAGAATCCAAGAACATTATCTTTCATGAATTCACATCCATGACATCCAAACAAACAAACAAAAAAAAATAAAACCACATCAAACCCATGAGTAAACCCCTCTTCCTGATTACCAGATAGATTTTGTTTCCTTTCCCCAGGAATTAGCAGGAAACAGAAAAAAACACAAAAAAAACCCCAACCATTGTAAAACAAGACTCCTTCATGGTAAACAAATGGTGCCTCTAAATATCTCCAGTAAGGTGTTTTAATGAGTCAATTACTTTTTCTTTCCTCCCTTTTTTTTTTTTTTTTTTTTTTATGGTAAGAGAGAGACTTCACAGAAGAATGCAAAGAACGCTTACTTTCTTTAAAGAAAAGTATTTTCAAACAGATAAAGGAAAGGATGATCAGACAAGAATTTCTACAAATTTTCATTCAAAAGCACCAACTTTTGGTTTTAGTAAAAGGAGATGGGATACTAAATTCAGTGAAGAAGTCACCCTCGAAAGGTAGCATAGTGCAAAGACCACCTTACCACACCAGAATGAACCATCAGCTATCTCACATAAACTACCTGGTTTCATTCAAGCTGAGTCATGATAAGCCTGCAAAGACTTAAACAGGTTCTATGTATTTGGAAACAGGTCATTGCATTGAAGGTCACAAAATGCTATGTAAAACTCTGCATGGTTTGCCAAGACTATCAACACAGCAAAACAAGGCAAGACGTTTTGTCTGAGTTTTTTGGTTTACAAGTCTTGAAGCAAAACATTCTGGCCAAATCCTGCTCCAGTTTGACTTCAGATATTTTTCTCTCACCTACATGTTCCATTCCATCCTGCCATTTGAACAGCAACATTATTGCAGAACACAGATGCAGCTGAGTATCACAGAGATGGGTATTTCTGAGGAAAAGGGAAACAGCATCAGAAAACTGCAAATAAAGAAGAAGTAAGGACTCAACAGATAAAACTTACATTCCCTTCTGCTCTTCTTGCAGGCCTACCAAAAATACGCTGTCCTGTTTGCTGCTTCCCTTCCTTCAATCTCATGGTTCTCTTCACAAGACTAGTAATAGTAATTTTGTGAAGTACAGAAAAACACTTCACACAAAACTGGCTTGCTGCACTACTAAGAAAGAGAAGAGATAAATAAGGGGTATTTAAACAGAGGGAGATAAAGAAGAAAGAGTTTGATGACTTCAAATAAAAGAAAAGCAAACCACAAACCCATGAAATGAGCAATTTTAAAAATCCAGACCTATATGTGTGTACCAGATTTATTAGATTGCTGGGACCATGCAAGACAAGGTGCTTATTCAGTGCTCAAGTACAAGCCTGCCATCAGCTAAAGCTGCCTTTCGACATGACCTCATTGTAAAAACATTACCCTCGATCACAGTGGGCCTTGAAAACTGCATCCTGGTTAGTTGATCCTTATTACAGATTTCATTGTTGCTATTAGGTGCATATGTATCTGTGTCTTTAAAAGAATGATAAGGGAGATACCTGGGGACTTGTAGGGGGAGAAGTTAAAAAGCATGTTTGAACAGATGATCTTTACAGTCGTCCCCTCCTGCTGCTAGAAGCTTCCCACTCAGCTTCTGCTCCTATTTGTTCATCTTTCTCTGGCAAGAACTACTTTTAACTGTGTTAATTTTCCTTTTTGTGGATTACTGTTGAGTAACGCACTTGCAATTGCCCAAAACCAATAGATTTCCAGTGATTGAGTTTACTGCACTTCTGGCAGTAAGTAGGGCATAATCTTGAACCAGGGTAATTTTAAGGGATTCCAGAAAGTACCTTCAGACATTTCATGGCTTCATTTAAGCAGCTGCTTTCTTGATTCCATGCAGGATTTTGAGCAGTAGACAATATCTTCAAAGGGAGGTCACTATCCCCTAGAATATTAAGTGAGAACCACTTCAAGCATGAAGCACAAGCTTTTTTCATTTATTTATTTGAGGCTAAACTTGGCAGATATGAAAATATCCAACTCTAGTTAGACAGCCATGATCTCAGCCTCTGGCTGTGCAAAGACATCTTAAATCTGTAGGTTCTGTGCAGATCCAGAGGATTTTTGCCAAAATGTTTCCCAAATAAAATAAAACATTCCTTCATGTTAAGATTTTTTTTTTCTTCCTCCTTCTTTCACAGCCTATTATAATCTCAAATAGAAAATATATAAAGCTTTAGGATTAGTGGTGCTTATTCTGCAGTTTCCCAGCCAAAAATGACTGCTGTTATTCTTTAATGATTTAAAGAAAGGTTAAGTGTCACACATCATCTGCCTTTAAAAACCAGTGAGGCATGGTCTATTCCTGATTAGTCTTCATTTACCTGGGAATGATACGAGGAGAGGGCAAGAAGATGTAGTCCTACCGAGGAAAAACTAGGGACCACCCAAGGCCTAGATTGCAGTCACAAAATGAATGACGTCTGTCAGGAGCATCCTGTAAGAAGCTGCATACTAGAAGCCACTTGTATTATTAGCTGTAAAGCCATAGATAAAGGATTATCTAGATGCTCTGACCCTTAAAAGCCCAATAAAAATGTTGTATACAGTAGAATGACATTTGTCTCTTCGCAATGTGAATCCACCCTTTCCTTGGATGAAGAGGCTTCTTCATGCATGTCTTTAACAAAAATGCACGTGCAGCATTAGAAGATGCGTACATTTGTGTTTCTTCACAATTACTAGCTACCACCACTCAGGACTGTGGCTTTGTATTTCACAGAGTAGAGAGGGAAAGACCTGTAGCTTTCTCCCTACCTACGTAGACTAACTTCTACTGGCAGAGGAAGGTACGTGGCTAGGTCACAGTTATCTCCCAGTGTAGTTTTAAATCTGTGGAGCTGTATGTTTCCATTGTTGAGGTGAGAACTGTAGTTTGACTATACAAGTCAAAAGACAAGTGACATAATTATGACCAACGTTCAACCAGGACCTTGTTCAGAAAAGTAACTGATCTTAAAAATTCACCTGTTCCAGATACCATGACCAGAATCCAATGCAATGCACATGATTTGCCTCAAAACCCTTCACGGGCCACAGCACCATATTCTGGAGTCAAAATGACTATTGCAAGAAAATACTGCAGTTCATCACATACTGTAAAGATAACAAAACAAAACAGTGCCCTGGTGAGACCGCTCCTTGAATCCTGTGTTCAGTTCTGGGCCCCTCACCACAAGAAGGACGTTGAGGCTCTGGAGTGAGTCCAGAGAAGAGCACTGAAGCTGGTGAAGGGCCTGGAGAACAGGCCTTATGAGGAACGGCTAAGAGAGCTGAGGTTGTTTAGCCTGGAGAAGAGGAGCCTGAGAGGAGACCTCATTGCTCTCTACAGCTACCTGAAAGGAGGTTGTAGAGAGGAGGGTGATGGCCTCTTCTCCCAAGTGACAGGGGACAGGACAAGAGGGAATGGCCTCAAGTTCCATCAGGGGAGATTTAGGCTAGACATTAGGAGGAAGTTTTTCATAGAAAGGGTCATTGGGCATTGGAACAGGCTACCCAGGGAGGTGGTTGATTCACCTTCCCTGGAGGTGTTTAAGGCACGGGTGAACAGGATCCTGAGGGACATGCTTTAGTGTTTGATAGGAGTGGTTGGACTCGATGATCCAGTGGTTCTCTTCCAACCTGGTGATTCTGTGATTCTATGAAAAAAATCCAACTTCCCCAAAACACTGAAGGCAAGGCCCTTGAGTTAACCAGTGCAAAAACTGGCCTGTGAAACATTTCTTGCTTTTCTGAGAAGGTACTGACCTTCAGAAGATGCCAAGCCTTCGTTACGCTGAGGAACAGCAGCAGAGCAGAGAGCACTCTTCACAGCTCTTTCCACACAACTGAGGATGCTCTTTGTGTCCTGCATGCACATTCAACTGGTAGTTACCACTGCGCAGACAAGCCATGGAGAAACGTTGTGAGCCCTCTTTTTTAGTTTGCCCTTGAAAGAGACTAGAAGCACTCATGCAGTCTTACATAGATGACAAAAAACTGCTGAAAGGCAGGAGGAAGGTCACTTACTGAATTGTTTCTTGGGGTGTGAGTGCTCCTAGTCCCATTTCTGGCAAGGTCACAAAGTTGAAGCCACCACTAACTTATATAACTTTTCTCCAAAAGACAACTGGAGAACATGCATGGGCAGTTAAAACAGAGACATCTCACCTGACCTTATTCATTTGCAGCCCTTAGTTACAAAACATAACATTAGAAAGTGATTAGCAATACACAGAGCAGATCTGCAAATCTTGAATAATAATTATAGACAGCATAAGCCCATCTTGGCTGCATCCATGCTAAAGGAAATATGACAGAAAAATAATGCAAGTGAACTAAGACTAAAAGTGAAAAATAAATCAGACTTTCAATGTGTAAGGAAGCTAACCTGATCACAAACAGAACGGTCAATTTGCTTATCTTGCATAGATATTAATTTGTTATCCTAACCTAAAAGCTACATAAAGAGTAAGACAATTGCATTAAAATGATTATGAAAAGGGCTATTCTTAAAGATTGTCTTCTTCTGATATTTAGCCTGTGCTCATGCAGAAGTTGCATACTCCAGATGCTTTCACATCTTCATTCTGTCACTTTTCTACCTTCATTTCTAAACTTAAGTAAGCCTTCCCTCAAAGGCTGGAGATCTATCAGCACTTTCCAAGTAACATCTGAGGATCATCTTTGTTTGCTCTCTCATTTCTCATAATTACCATTTAGTATTCCTGCCATGTATGACTCCTCCACTTCTGATCCATATTGCACTGTTTTTTATTTGTAATTATCCTGTATTATGTCTGGTCCCGATGCTAACTGAAAAAAAAATGCAAGAATCAATTGATTACAAACTTTCCTCACCTGAAATAAGGGATTCACAACTGGAATACAATGTGGATGGCTTTAATATATCTTGACACCCAAAATATAGCTGCTCTTTCCACATGTTAGCAGACATACTAGGAATGAGCTCAGGAAGACAGGCTTAATTGCCCAATGTGTGTGCACACTTTACATCTCAAAATTAACCATCACCCTGTGACTGAATTGGTAAACACACAAAACAACTGCATTCTAGGTCATCAAACCCAGACTGAGTCGCTCTTCTCGTCCAGCGTAAAACAACAATTGTTGCTCACTGAGTTGCCAAGGTTTCTGCATTATCACCAGTGACTTAAAACCAGGACAGTGCCCAAATAGTGCAAAAAATTTAAGGTCACAGAGTGAAAATGCAAAGTGACTTTATTAATAAAAAACTGCTTCATTAGAGATTATTACAGGTTCCAGTTTTGCATATAAACAACACAATGCCTTTAAAAAATAGATGCATCTGCATTCACTCGGCTTATCCCACTCCCCTCCTTTCCCACATAGAAGCACTGTATTCAGATATGTTCAGGTAAGGTGATATCATCAATAAAACACAAGTCTTCTGCCAACACTGTGTGATCAGGTGAATGTGAACAACTTAACAGGGAGACCAGGACTCTCATGCACAAGGGAAGATATGCATTCCTATGCTGACCATGAATAGAGAAGCAGCTTAATTTAATTATTTATTTGCATAAGAAGGATAAACCAGAACCATACAATGCATTGTCAGTAAATCAAGGAGGCTCACACAGATTTTCGTTCTACCAGAAATTAAATGAAACTTGCGAAGTTTCTACATTTTCAATACAACTTCCTTTATAATCCTCTCACCTTTATAACTGTCCTCCCTATTCAGTTATTTTCTGCAAGTTTTAGAAGGTACCTTAAATCAAGAGCCTTTCTTCTCTGTTAGGCAAGATCTCCATTACCCAGGCTCCATTACCTCTACAACTCAGGGGAACACCTGAGTCCAGGTGATGGACAAGCTCCCCAAAGGCCAGCCCCAGTCCCCTCTGGCAGGCCACTCAGGCCCACTGTGCAGTCAGGGAGAGGTCTCCATTGAAGATCTTTTTCAGAGACACTCTTTTCCCATTGACTCGGTAGGGAGACAGCAACCACTGGGTATGGACTCAGCCAGCCACAGAACTTGACTCCATTTAACAGTAGTAAGTACCTTGAGTTAACACTTTCTGGTACAATGGAGTATCACTGTCTGCAGGCTGGGGCTAGCCAGGAGGACAAGCTAACAAATATCTTGCACTCACAGGCAGACAAAAATGGGGCTACAGCACCATCATCATGGTAACTATTCTACAACTTCATGGAACCCAAAGTAGAGTCTCAAATAGTTATCACAAAGCTTCAAGAGATGCTTTTCCTGGAAGCATTTGGTATTTTACTTAAGTCCCATTTCTAAAAGTTTCTTAGAAGCCTTCTCCACTGTTTTTCATTGGAATTTCAATTCCTGAGTCACTAGGCAGCTTTACAGCATTACCATACATGCTACATGACCAGCATAGCTATAATACTTAAGTGCCCACAATTAATTAGAAAGTCATCTCCGTTTTTAAAATGTTTGGATAAATTTATTTATAGGACAAGTCAGCAATTCACTCGAAGTCACACTTTCCAACCAAAGTAAGTATGTCAACTACTTAAAATATCACCCCTTTTCCCTATGTCTCTGCTTCATGACATCAGTTGGGATAGTTTTTTTCCCCCTAGAATGCAGATAGCAACTTCATGTCTTGCTAGCAGCAACTGAAGACAAAGGTGTACTGGGCAGTACTGTACTGCTGAATAGAGAAGTCCTCTCCTACCTGGAAACACCGACTCAGCAAATCACTTAAGCATTAGCCTTTGTATTTCACTTCAACCAAGGCTCATAAACTTATACCTAGGTACACACTAACACACCTTTCTGAAACAAATGCAAAACAAACCTACTCAACAGTCTTTATGAGACAGTGGCTGGGAAGGCAAGTCAGCAACAACACCCGAGGAAGACGTTTTCTTCTAGGGAGCTCTTAAAAGACTATTTCACAGCTTATATACCTCTTCCCCATTCTCTCTTTCCAAGTATTTTGAATTTTCCTTACTGTTAGATCATTCCATCATTCTCAGTTTGCAGCTTCACATACAATGAAGTGGGTTGGTAAAATTGTCTTCCTTTTCAGCATGTTGAATATGATCCTTTGAAACCAAAAGTTAGACTCCATCTACCATTCACAGCATCTGGAAGGCAGATCCGTGACTGTCTCAGGAGAAAGAGATCAAAAATCAAAATGTAACACAGAAAACTATCAGTAACTACTGACCTAATCAGAATGGTTTCTTTTCCATTAACAAAGCCCTTAAAAAGCTATTGCTGCATTTCTTCTTTTGGATTTTGTTTGTTTGTTTTTTGTGGTGACACAAACTTTTTCCTCTGAACAGAGTCAAAAGGATTGCTTTTTTTCTGTGCTATCACAGTATTGGCACAAAATCCAACCTGTACAATAATTCCCTTCCCTTTTGTATGACTTCACAAATCTCTGTCACTAAATACCTTAACTCCAAGTAGCCTGGTCTTCCAGAGTGGGATCGAGACAGAGAAGGCTTGCTTTTTTCAGGGATTGAAAGCTAAGTGGAAAGAAAACAGTGGCCAGGACACAGAAGATGGTGAAAAGTAAGTATGGGAGAAACTGAAGCATCCAATTGCACACGCAAGGGAAGAACTGCTTTGCTTTTCCACCCGTGTCAGAGAAACATGAAGATCTACAAGTGTGCAGAGCTCAAAGGAATACCAACGTCACCTGCATGATATAACAACAAAGGGAGTAAAGGCTGTAACTTCAGTTGTTATTGATGAAGACTGAGTATGTGGGGGAAATTGTAACACAGATGTTCGGTTCAACTCTGATTTCTATTACATCAACATAAGCCTTGAATAACAGGACAAAACTTGGTCTACTGTGTCTTATGATCCAAAATTAAGATTTAATAATAATCAATAACTTAATATCAAAGTTCAAGACAAATATGAATGCTAAGCACTCACACAAATTGCATGGCATTAGCCAGACACAATAGTTTAGTATTAACTGTTCTCCTTAGTAATTACTAGGGAAGCGTCCTTTACTTAGAAGTGACCCTCAAGAGGGCTTTTGGTAATAAGAACGAAGACCCCCAAAATGCTGCAAATACTTCTTTATGCATATGGTTAACTTGTATGTACATGTCCGGTCCCACAAAATTCACAGAAAGTAATCACGACTTAGAAGTTACCCTTGGGCAGGCAGGAGTTCAACTTTGCCTCTGGGAGAGTTTTGCAAGACTTCTCTCTTTAGAAACTGATTTTGTAAAGCAGAGAAAACTCTCAACTGTCACTCATATTTGTGACAATGGAGTCCATTCAGCACTCTAAAAAACTGGACCACAGGGGAGGTGGAAGAAGCGCCTTCATACGCAATCCAAATAGAGAAAGAGCTGCCCAAAGAGAATTTAGAGATTCTTCCTCCCCTGAATCCATCATGCTCAAAAAATCTCTGCAAGAAAATTTCTTTAATACTGTGTTATACTATATCCAGGAATTGCCAGGTAATTGTGAGCAGCAACAGTGAATGGAGCACAATTTCATGTCAGGTTTGGTCCAGAGAAGTGTCCATATTTTGTTTGCTTGACTATAAATCAACACTCTCAATTTTTACATCTTCCACAGTAGCTTTCAACACATTCATAGAAAACACAGATTTACAGAAAACAGGATCCTTTTAAAATTTTCTGTGCTACAATGTTGAGCAAAAGCATTATCACCAGAAGGGAAGACCTCTGCTTCAAATGCAGCTGAAAAAATATCTTTATCTTTTGACTTGCACTGAAGCCTGAAAGATCTGGTCAAAAGGCAGAAGTCATCTGCTGATACACAGTTGTCTACATCCATGCTAGATATTTGGACTACCTTTATATTCAGTTGGCAGCAACAGCCCTTCTCAGATCTGATTCTGCTGACTAAATGTAGACTTCCACTTCAGGAAGAGATTAATTGCTCCCTAGAAATGTTCTGCTTCCTGACTATAAAAGGAGTCCAGGGAGCTGTGTTTCAACAGACAAATTTGACCTTCTCCATGCTGGGTATCACACCAAAACCCCACAACTGATTTCTCTGGTAAGACCCTATCAAGCTTTGCTGGAGTCTCTGCCATTTAGACTCATACAAGCAAACCCGAGGCTCCATGCACAGTCAACGGGAAGAAAGGGGCACCTCTGAGAGGCAATCCAACCTATGATAAAAAACTGAATCCTTTCAGGAAATGCCACTTTGTCTTCACAGATTATGGGAATGAACCTTAGGAGATAACTTCTTACTATTGTGAAGCAGTAAAGTGCCTTGAGTCAGACAGACAGGTTCAGGCTCTCACTGTTAAGAAGGTGGGAGATGCCGAGTACTCTTATTACATATCTCCTCTCCAGATCACCAAGTCTTGAAATATCAGACTCCATAATAAAAGGTAAGGTTACAGCGTGGATTAGAGTCCTTTGTAAAATACTTCAAAGGAGAGTGAAAACACAACCACAGCAGCAAAGTTTGAAAAATCTCTATTGTGGCCTACATAGTGTCTGTCCACCCACAGCTTTGCCAAGTGAGAATAAACAAGAGCTGAATGAAACTCCGCAAGCACATGCTTCCGTTGGCCAAATACCCAACGCAGTCTGGAGCAGCTAAGAATTAGTCTGTATTCTCTTAAGATCTAAAACCAGATGTGCAGACCCTCAGAAGGGCCTGAGATTCATCTGGTAGCAATGCATGCTCTCAGCTGACCAGGTGACATGGAAACGTAAGATGGCAGACCCAGATCCAGGGTTTCGCACACTCACATTTCTGCCACTGAAAGAAGTCACCTCATTAGCTGAGGACAGCAGGGCTTCTGCATTTGACTTCTGCAGGAACACAGGATTTGGCAGCCTCCAGAAATCCGAGCTCTCTATTTTTCTTCCCTTCATTTACTAATGCCCATTTCCCCTTCCCCGCCTTCTTGCTCCCAACGCACACACATTTTAATGCTAAAACCCAGGAGTGACATGGCTTTTCCATACTTCTTGACAAATATCACACACTCTCCCTCCAAACTAGCAAATATGCCTTGTCCACAGAGGTACTAAACCTGTTGCAAGAGCTCAGTGCTTCGTAGTGAAACACTTCAGATTAATCCAAAGAAATTACTTGGACATGTCATGGCTTAAGAAAACTCCACATCCACCATCTCACACAAAAATACATTCCCTACAACATTGTGATACATTGCACACACTCTTAATGGTTTCTGCAGTTACGTAGTCACAGACAATGTAATTAACAAACAACATTCCTTCCAGTAAAATAAGGGGAAGAAAATAAACAGGATGAAAGTTCACAAAAATATATTTGAGCTCAGAAATAAAACTACATTTTTAATTTAATTTCACTATTAACTGTGTAAAAGACAACACAAGACTGGACTACCAAGGAGCAAGCACAGGTTTTAAATCAGTTTGATTTACAAAATACCTTGTGTCCCCTTACCAGGAAAATGATACCTTACTTGAGTTCCTTAAATACACACCAATGCTTTATTAATTTTTTTTTAACTTTCCATTTCATTCATTTTGTACACCCTGAAATCAAGAAAAAACAATCCTGTTTTAAAGTTAGATTTTATTTTATGTTTCTTATTACATAACCAGAAGCGTTATAGGAAACACTGTTCTGGAGTTTAAAAAAAAAAATTAAAAAAATGAAAACCAGGCACACAGCACTGCATCACAATAATGTGTAAGCTGCTCCTACAGCCACTATTGGCATACATTTAGACTAAAATTACATGTAATCTATAATCAACTTTCAGGTCTATGCTGAATGCCTTTCCTGTGTTTAACCTCCTCCACTGCTGACAAAGAGGTAAGATTTTCCAGGTTAGTAACAACAAAATTCCACACTGCAAAAACATTGAATGCTGTCATGCAAATAAAGTCATTCACAGGGTCTGAAAATGTCCCTCTTATGTCAAGATTGGTCTCAAGCAGAGTAATTATAAGCAAATATGAGCATGGATGTTATTTTCTTGTGAGAGAGCCAAGCAATTTAAAACCAACCACCACATAAACCCTAAACCAAATCTTTTGAGAGAGATGGTGAATCACGAGAGCTCCTTTCTAATGAAACCAGAAGAGCACACCAGCCACTGTGCTGGACACATTTCCTTGCAAAAGGCAAAAACATCCATGGTGGTGAGTGAATTTCATGATCTAGGTGACTTGTGACATTATGATCCTTCGTATCCTTTACAAAAAGGGCCACAGACTCCATGTTGGAGAATACACTCATTCCATCCCTCTCTGCTCTGTGTACACCTGCCCAGGTAGAAGCACCACATTTCTAAATTCAAGAATGCACAGAGACATATTCACACCATCATCTGAACCCACCACACACCCACCATTTCCTACTGCAGCCTCCAGAGCAATTTGCAACAGCCTGAAACACTGCTCTGAATCCAACCGGTATTTCCCTCTCCTCTCTGCATTACAGCCACAAGCCCAAAGCCATGTAGCTCAGCTTGGTTCATCTGGGCCCACTTAGTTAAAATAAATACAAAGGAAGGGAACCCACTGGGCTGGCTGAACAACAACAAGAAATTTGGCTGCAGAACTCCCTCACACTTGTGTGCATAGATGATTTTACACCACTCAGCTGCTACATTGATATTATCTTGTCAAAAAGTACAGAGCAGCTTTCACTACAAATACTTGGATCTTGAAAATTACAGCAAAGCACCAAAGCTGAGGAAAAACCAACTTTAGATGGATGCAAAGTGCACTGCAAGTGCAGCATTTGAAGCTTCAGCATGACGCAACCGAAATCGTACCAGGGACGGGGGCTTGCTGAAGGAAACCGGACCCACACAAAACCACAACATACATATTAGGTAACTATAGCTCATTTGCTGCCCAAGCTAGGAGTGCCCTGCAAACACAGATTTACACGAGCTACAAATGAACAAGGCAGCATGGTTATGCCCATCCCAGTAACAAAAGTGCAGTGGGGAAGAGAGCCTGGACCACTAGACAGACCCGACGCCCCATTCCACTGCCCTCCCGCACCCCTTTCTCTCTCCCCATCCCCTTGCCCCACCTCAACCCTCTCCCTCTCAGAGGTTCAATGTCAGTGCAGTGAGAAGAGCCCTGCAGTTTCAAGCCCAGTGGTGGGAGCAGCCTGGCCTAGGTGCCAGTCACCCCAGCGTCAGTGGGCTGCGGGAGGCCAGCCAGGACCACGTCCCCCTGCGGTGGGCTCCCGGCTACCAACCGCCCAGCCACCTGCAGGCCTCCGCCGCCCTACCTTGCTCCTCGCCGGCCCCAAAGCAGGCTCTGGGGTCCTCGGTGGGGAGACGAGCTCCGCCACCCTCCAGGGCTTTGCGTTTCTTCGACATCTGGTCGGTGTTTGGGAGTTGAGTTTCTCCTCTCTCTCTCCGGGGAGATGAGTGTATGTGGAGAGAGAGGGAGAGTGTGAGGGAGAGAGACACGGGGAGGGAGAGAGAGAGATTGAAAGAAATCGCTGCTTAAAGAGAGGGGAAGAGACTTTGGAGTGGCTGGAGAGCAAGTAGGAGGCAGGGACTAAGTGAAGAAATCCTACAAATCACAATCCCATCAATTCAGCCCCACATCTAAAGGGGCTTGTTGAGGTATTCCCCTTCCTCGCTCATTCATCCGAGTATGTGAGTGAAAATTAAAGAGAGAGGCAATAGCCTTCTGTTGTTTTTCCAAATGTTAGCAGGTGGTGCTTTTTTTTTTTTTTTTTTTTTTTTTTCTTTATTGGGGGGAGAAGGAAGGAGGGAGCCGTTTGATATTATTTTACCCTGTTGGGATTCCTTCCGGATAAAAAAAGGAAAAGGGGGAAAAAAAAAAAGGTAAAAGCTGAATGGATGGGGAGGTGGAGTGAGGGGGGGCGGCGGAGGTGGGGGGGAGGAATGAGAGGATTAAAAAGAAAACCAGGAGCAGAGGAGGAAGGATGACAAGAGTCTGCAGGTGCAGGGAGGCTAAATTCCCTGCAGGGGTCATGTGCTGCGGGAGCCGGGGATGCTCGGCTTCCCGGAGGCCAGGGGCTCGGCGGGGGCTGCGCTCACCCTGCCCGGCACCTGCGGGAGCGGCGGCGGAGCGGGGAACGGGCACCGGGAACTCGCACCTCGCAAACTCCGCCGTCAAGTCAGGACCCCCGCGATCGGTCGGTCTTCCTCGCTCCCTCTGTAACCCTTTCAGCCCCGGGTGCGGGATGCGCCGCTCCCCCGGGAGTCCCCACCCCGCCACCTGTCCCCCTTTCCTGGCGGATCTCGAGGCTCGCTAAGCGGGTATTCCCGGGGGGGGAGGAGGATGAGAACACAACTTACCCTCCAAACTATGCACAAGCTCGTCTCTGCTTTCCCCTTCAGAGCAACTTTAAAGAGCAGATTCTCGGTCCGGGAGGCAAAGAGGCAGGGGAGGAGAGGGGAAATGGCTTAGGAATAGCGGCTGCCAAGTGGGTGAAGTTCGGGGCACAATCCCGGCTCTTCCACGCTCCGGCAGCCCAGCATCTTCCCGGGGTCTGGAAAACAAGGTGTTCAACAAGTCTTCCTTGTTACCCGAAATTGATTGATGATGGCTTTCCCGCCGGGCTGTATTTAACAAAACGATGCAGAGAGCTACTCTGACGAGCAGGAAATTTTAGTGGAGCTCGCAATATAGCTGCAGCTTTAAGTTCTCTCTTTCTGCCTATGTACATACGTACAAACACACATACACATGCACACCTGTGTATGTGGGCATGTATAGATAAATAAAAAGCAATAACTCTAGCGATACAGCGTTGGATCCACAGGATCTTAGAAAAGCCTGCCTGTCGGCTGCGTGGAAGTTAAGGAGTTTTTCTTAAGCAAAAGGGGCTGATGCTTGGACACATCTCACGTCCAACAGGAGGCAATGACGTCTGTAGCTTCATTGCTATAACAGCACCAAGGCTGCAATTGCCATTCACTGAAATGATAAGGGGCGCTCAGACGTAAGCAGTCTGGACCTCTAGCAAGAGACTGAAGCGAAGATTATTTTTTCCCTTCCCAAAACAAATAACAAGGCTAAAAAACACCTAAGGAAAGAGACCGGGAAGCAGGGAGAGGAATCTAGGTCTTGCAGTCACACGCCTCTGCAACATGATCCTCCAGCTCCAGAAACATTTATTTTTTGCAGCTGACTTGACTTGGGGAAATTTCAATCTATTATGATTGCTCGCGCAGGGGGAGGGGGGATTTTTTTTTTTTTCCCCTCCTTAATTATTTCTGTCTCTCTTAAAGCAGGCATTGATGAAAGCCTAGTACAAGTGCCCTTCCCCCTCCCCTATCTTTCCAAATATATTTAGGCTCGGGTACACGCTCAAGTGTTTGTGGTGTACGGCTAGATCTTCTTAAGTAGAAATTTCTTGCTGAATGGGCTGCGATGACTGCTCTCCCCTCCACCCCTCCTACACACCCAGCACTGGAAGGTGCTCACAACGGAAAGGAGAATTTTTAAAAAGCCGGTGCGAAGCAGTCGGCTCCTTTCCGTGCGGGGTCACCCTCCCCGCCGCCGCGGTTTTGGCCGCATGCGGGGCGCGCTGCCTCCCCCCGCGGCCCCGCCGGTCCCCGCGGGCGCTGCGAACGCCGGCAGGGGGAGGGAGCCTCCCCGCCCCTCCCGTCCTCGAAATGCCAGCCGGGGTGTCGGATAACCTCCCCCGCCGGCCGCCGGCATCCCCCGGGCGGCTGCGGGCACGGCTGCCCCGCGCTCCCGTGCCGCGGAGCGCTGCCGGCTGCGCCGCGGGGGCGGCGGGGGCGGGAGCGCAGCGCAGCGCCTCGCCCGGCGGCTCCGGCCCACGCGTGGCCGCGCCGGGCAGCGGGGGAAACGCAGCGGCTCGGTCTCCGCGCCTCGCCTCCGCCGGAGAGAAGGAGGAGGAGGGAGAGCGTGAGCGTGGGAAGGCCCCGGAGATCCCAGGACGGCTTCCACGCGGTGGTGCGGGAGCTGCAGACGCGTCTCGCAGAGGGTGCGGAACGGGGCTGCAAGAGTCATAGAATCATAGAACAACCAGGTTGGAAGGGACCTATCGGATCTTCTAGTCCAACCATTCCTATCAAACACTACACCCTCAAGACCTCATCCACCCGTGCCTTAAACACCTCCAGGGAAGGTGACTCAACCACCTCCCTGGGCAGCCTATTCCAATGCCCAATAACTCTCTGTGTGAAGAACTTCCTTCTAATCTCCAGCCTAAATCTCTCCTGGTGGAGCTTGAGGCCATTCCCTCTTGTCCTGTCCCCTGTCACTTGGGAGAAGAGGCCAGCTCCCGCCTCTCTACAACCTCCCTTCAGGTACTTGTAGAGAGTAATGAGGTCTCCTCTCAGCCTCCTCTTCTCCAGGCTAAACAACCCCAGCTCTCTCAGCCGCTCCTCATAGGGTCTGTTCTCCAGCCCCTTCACCAGCCTCGTTGCTCTTCTCTGGACTTGCTCCAGAGCCTCAACATCCTTCTTGTGGTGAGGGGCCCAGAACTGGACACAGTATTCAAGGAGCGGCCTCACCAGTGCTGAGTACAGAGGGAAGAAGCGGCTGTTACTCCCAAGCGCCATCTGACCTCCGTGGGGTGTCTTGGCACGGTGTGGGGTGTCCCACAGCGGCAGCCTGGCACCCTCGCGTGCCTTTGTTCTGCTGTCAAGCCGTAGAATCATGGAATCACTAGGTTGGAAAAGACCTTTGAGATCATCAAGCCCAACCGTACCTGCCCACTAATAAGTCATATTCCTAAGCACTTTATCTGCCCGTCTTTCAAATACCTCCAGGGATGAAAACTCAACCACCTCCCTGGGCAGCCTGTTCCATTGCCCGATTACCCTTTCCGTGAAGAAATTTTCCTTAATGTCTAATCTGAACCTCTCCTAGCGCAACTTGAGGCCATACAGGGGTGTGCAGTGCTGGGTGACCGAGGTGGCCATCCCCAACCAGCTTGCATGGCTGGGTCCATCTTTTGAGGTGTCTTGTGATAGCTACTTTCTTCCCTCTCTGTTCATCCCCAGTCCCATGCCTAGTGTCCAGATTTTTCTTTCTGCATCCTTCCAGGTCCAGGTCCAGGGCATGGCTCGTTCAGCCTCCAAATGATTACATGCAGTAAGTGGCTACTTGACCAAACCGCTAAGCCTGTTCTTTGTTGGAACAATTTTAGATACTAGTGATGTAAGTGGTGTCACTGCAAGCCCAAATCAGGTCTGCAGGCTGCTGGAAGCACTCGCAAGGTGGCAGGTTCTTTCCCTTTTTAAAATTTATATTGGTAAGAAGGGAAGGACAGTGAACAGGAGCACCAAGCAGGGAAAGGAGGCGTAACAACATTCTTGCTAGCATGGATGTTAAATATGGCATTCGTGATGGCCTTTGATATATCTGTTGTGATAATCTCCCACACACAACTTTAGTAAGATTTGGCTGCAAAGTGAAGGAGGAAATTTTCAAATCATCAGCAGAAGATGCTTGCTTTCTTGCAGAGTCTGATTTAGCAAGGTGTTTATTTTTGTGAATGATGTGTGGAGTCTTTCAGCATTTGGTAGTACATCCCCTTCCTTTAGAGATACTCTAAAAATATATACGGGGATCAGGGTTGGAAATATTTGTCAAGTTTTAGGGGCAATCCTATGCTATGTTGTATTTCATTTTATCTTAACTACTACATTTCTAAATCTTTTTTTTTCACTCGTTCAGCACACAGAATTCACAATGTATCTATCAAAATACAAGACATTGCATTATCCCACATCTCTGTTTTAGGAAGTTCCCATCAAGATCTTTACACAAGAGTTTCCACTAAATTATTAACATGCTGACAGATCGTGGTTTTATTACAGTATCATGGAAATCAGAGATGGAAATACAGAATAGATCATCTCCTGGGGGGAAGATATGGGGTGAACAGGATAATTCCATAAACAATAATTTTGGAGGCTGAACCAAGCCAAATTTTAAGTTTAACTCCCTTTGGGAATTTACTCCATCCTCTCTATCTGATGTTGCCAAAGGAAAGCTTTCCATCTGGCTACTTCTAAGCACTCTTTTTTAAAATTTCTTCCTCTCCATACATGATTTGGACCATTTCAAGGAGCTACCTACACCACAGTTAAACTCTTTGACATGTACAATAATAGAAGAGAAGGAGAAAGTAAAAAAGGGAAGGCAGGACTTGTTACCATGTTCTGTACCTGCACTGGCTTTCTTTGCTCACAGTCTAGACGCGATTCTGCACTTCAAATCATCTTGGGACAGTCTCAGAGGGAAACAGAGGAAAAGGAGAAGGCATCTTGTTGCTAGTTGACTGCATATGATCCAGAAGAGAAAAGCAAAGAGAAAGTTGTGGAAGCACAGCATTAGTAATGTCTGAAATAATTTACCAGTGTTTGGGGTTTCTGGGTGTATCACCATTATTTACTGATCTTTTTTTATGTAAGTAAAAAATCTTACTCCCACCTCCAGAAGAACGCTGCCTTTCATCTCTGCTGGGCACTGTGTTTAGCTATCACTGAGGTAGGCCTCAAAGAAAAAGGTCTACTATGGTCCACCAGAGCTCTGCTGTTAGGTAAATTTCAGTGCTCTGAAAAGTAACTAATTTCTATGCTATTACTCATGTAAAGCTACCCACTTTCAGTGACTTTGGTAACTCCTTTTGGATAGAATTACACGAGCTGTTTATCTGTTGGTGGACTTGATGTCAGGAAACTTAGGAAGTGGTACTCAGTAGATCAAGTCCAAAGTCTTTCCATTAGAAGAGAGGGTCCTGATCTAAAACTTTAGAAGGTAAATTGTTACATCATGCCCAGTGATCCCTCACTGTGGGATTCCAGAAGCAGGCTTTGGCACCTGGAGTTAAGGTTCTACTAAGTGCGGTCATATTCAGAGGTAGACGTGAAGTGTTTTCAGACATACAGATTTGGCCTCACATAAGTTTGTAACTGAAGTCAGTAGGCAAAAGTCCTTCAATAAATACAGCTCGGTATGCAAACACTTTAGGATTTTGCTTTATTTTTTAAAGCATTACCAGCCTAATTTGTCAATCATGCTCACAAAGGACCATTCACGATGGTTTTCAGTGATGAGTCAGTCTGAATTCAGCATATTTTAATGGGAGATAAAATTGAATTTTCAGAGGAGACAGAAATAGCACTGGTTACTACAAATCCACCTCTGTACAATACACACTGCACAGACACAGTAAATAACCAAACAAACATTCATAAGTCCTAGAGAGGTCTTACATGACAACTTTGCTTTCTCTTCCTTTTTCCCACACATGTCTGACTTGGTTCAGAACTATCTGACCCAACAGTACTTAACCAGTACTTAACAAACAGCACAATGGGAGAATCGGTGTTCTTTCATGCAGTGCCCTACTATCACTTTTCCCAAGCAATTTGTAATTTTTTTATTGTATGTCTTTATGAGGTGACTTATATCACAATGCTCCAGATATTGTAGACATCTGTATCATTAAAGCCTAATTCGCAAAAGCCCTCTCTCTACTCAAAGCAGTTGTTTTGGTATGTGTCCCCGGACTATGAATACGCTCCTGCATGTCTTGATAGAATACTTATTATTTGTATAGCATTCAATTTTGTCTTCAAAGTGCTTTGCTGGCATGAGCTAATGTATACTTACAACACCCAGAACAGTTGGTAAATTTTATTATCCACATGTTATAAATTGGGAAACAGCAGCAGAGAGGTGAAGAGTCTGTTTTGTCATCTTTACTCACATTGATTACTACCTTAATCCCTGGCTAGTTCCACTACTTTCAGTGGGAATTCTTACATGGTGAGATTCTATTTGATACGACTGAAAATCACGGTGTCTTCCACTAAGTGATTTGAGCAAGATGTTGGAGAGAGTTTAGTGCAGGCTTAGCGCTGAACTCTCTCTCATACGCACACACTCCTTTGCTTCACCCGCTTTCCCAATTTAAAACCAAAACCCAGACTTCAACACGTATCTGTCATTTTTCTACCCTACAAGCTAACTTACAGTAGTAATAACGACCAAGTAGCCCCTCTGTACTGACATTACATACAATACAAGTTGACACATAACACAAAGAAAACTCAGGACTGATGCAGTTCCCAATTTATTATGCTATGAAAATGACCACCTTTTTGATCTCACAATTTAACAGTTCATAGAAGGGAGGTGAAAGACACTTACAGAACTTCCATATGAAATTCACACTACCAGGAAGGTGGTATTGTCAGTTTTAAGAGACAAAGACAGGTCTCTGTTTATAATTTTTTTTTAAATATTGTTCTTTCAGCATGAAATGCCTACTCTAATTTCATAACATTCATCTTCGTATTTTCATAGGACAGATATATAGGTACTTCAGAAAGGCCTTGCTGAATTTGCTCTGTTAAGTTAGAGGGAACTGGGTGCTCTCATCTTCAAGAATAAAGTTATATTGTCCACAAGTTTTTCCTACTTCCTACCTCATATTTGTTCAGCATAAATAGCCACCAAGTCCTGATGCACGTCTTTTCATAAACCTTTGCTATCATCATAGAACAGCAGTTTTAATTGCAAAAATAAGGTAGGTTATTTCGTACAGTTGGAGTCTTTGCCAGTTTTTAGAGCTGTGAATTTGTTTGTTGATAGTACTTTCACGCACCTCCCTTTTGGGAAGAATAACAGCATTCAAGGTAGCTGCTCAAGACAGAAAGGGGGAGCATACAGAAACTTCCTCATCTCCTAGTGGCAGTAATTCTGATTGTCCAGCACTTTCCTCCCCTACCCTGTCTGTGCTCTAGCTCTCTCTCTCCTCTACTCCTCTATTTCTATGGCAGGAATTTCACAACTCCCTTGCTCCCGGGAGGTAAAACCGACTGTCCCCTACCAAGCTGAGAAAACACACACTTGCCTTGTCAAATGTCTAGGACATTAGTGAGATTAAAATGCAACTATGTTATTCTCTGGAAAAAAAAAAAAAAAAAAAAAAAAACAACAAAAAAAAAACAAAAACAAACCACGGGGGTTATTTTGCTTACAAGTTTCTACGTTTCTTAGACTCCAGCCTAGCATTAGAAGGTCAGTACTGAGAGTTTCTATGATGGGGATATAGGAAACGCAGTATGCTTGAAAAGTAATTTGTGACACCTTTGGTAACTAAAAGGGTTGGTGCAGGAGAAACCAGTCTGCAAAGGTCTTGCCTCACACACCGCTTTGTCCCTGCTATTTTCCATGACACTTTCTTCCAAAGATCCAAGACTTGTCTTTTTTAAAATTTATTTATTTGAATTATTTATTACTTTATCCCTCTTCCTTATAGGCTTCTTTACAGGCCAAAGTCTCAACTTTATGGCAAGACACAGAGGCTCACCCTTTGCCTCTGGGGCATCCTGGCAGAGTCTATGGTAGGAAGGGAACTGCCTTACAGGAGTGCTGCCAGCGTCAGGCTGGGAGGAGGGCAAGGGAGAGGGGTCAGGGAGGCATCCTGCAGCAGTGACAGCCAGCCTGGACCTGCAGGGCTCAAGTGGGGCCTGTCTTTACCTGAAAAGCTACTGTGCCACGGTGGGATCAAAGACAGTTACCTGTTCTGCCTCCTCAATTCCTCTGGCCTGCAGGTTTTGCAGAACAGACTCTATCCTTCTGTCTCTTGTGCTCAAATGTTTTGAGCAGTAAGAGGTAAAACCTTTTCAAATTCATCTGGGTAAAATCTATGTTTCACAACATATAATTTTTATAGGAATAAGCATGAGCAACAGAAAATCAGGTTCACTTTGGGTTTTAGTCAAACAACTTCATTTGAGATTGTACAGAGAGAGGGGAAATATTTTAGTCTAAATAAGTAATTCTGGTATTAGAAAAATCACATAATTTCCCCTTACTGTTTATTCAGCTTTCATTCTGCTTTCAAGCTACATCCACATCTCCTCAACCATCCTCTTGGCTCACAGGAGTTACACTTTTAAAAGCCCGCCATGATTTCCAACCTACAGGATTTTTGTTTCTCCATAATTTTCTGCGGAAGGAGGAGAAAATAAATAATATCTAACTGCGTGTTTCTGCAAGATATGCTCCACTCTCTATTTCCAATTATTTTTAACCCTTTACTTAAGGAACTCAGGATAAAATCAAATGCTATCAGAAGAACATGCAACTCCTATAAATGAATCCTACTCTACAGCAAATCATCTACCCTTACTATTTTGGTGCTGAGAATAATTGTTGGTATTTTCAGCTGAATATATTTGGTAACAGAAAGAAAGAACGGAAAACTAAATGTAGGATACTGTCAAAATACAACATAACTTTAAAAGAGTGGTTATAACAAAGTATAGTCTTTAAAATGCAATTCAGTCACCAATACAAAGAAGAGGTTTTGCTTTAAGGTGCATTTTGATTCAACATCACTGGTTACTCCTCTCCCTTATATTAATATAGAGCAGGAATAGTTGCATCAACTCCCAAAAAGTGTGAAAACAGTGTGTGTGAGAGAAGGAAGAATCTGGCTCCTACTATTCAAACCAGTGGCAGCTCTGCTTGACGCACTCTAAAACTACCATAAAAGAAGAGGGTAGGTTGAGTTGAGCAACCTGGTCTGATCTCCCTACCGACTTCTTTGAGTGAGTTTGGGCTGGACACCTTTGGAGGTCCCTGCCCACCTGAACCTATAATTCTGCTCTGTAAGTTCTTTACACTTGCATCTTCACCAGTGAATTGAATGGGAATTGATTCAGGCTTTTCTAAACTTTCTTTTTTGTGGGTAGAGTTTGTCTTGGGTTGTAGCACTTTTGATTGGAATACTCCATAAAAACCTTCAGCAAACCTCTTTTTTTCAAGGACATACTTTGTCTTGCAGAAGATTTGCTTTTACAAATTGGGCAGAATGAAGACCTAGAACACAGGAGAGAGACCTTTCTGGGGAGACTAGAGAGGAGGAAAGAAAGGATTCTTCTCTGTTACCAGTGTTGATTTACACGTTTGACAAAAAAAATGCTCCCAAATTGCTCTGAAAGATGTGAGAGTACGATCAGATGCCATAGCCTCATGTGTGCTCCTATCAATGTTCCTCCTGCTTGAAGAAAAAGCAACACACTGCATGCTTTAACGCTGTCTAGGATACAACCACCAGCAGTCACCTTTTCAGTTTCCTTCCACGGATTCTGCCACTATACTGGCCTCTAATTTTTAGTCAGAGACTAGGCATTAGATTTTTGTTTCCCTTTAGAAACCACCCTTCTACCATCCCAATGACCCTTTCCATGAAAACATTTCTCCTGACGTCAAGCCCAAACCTCCCCTGGCAGAGCTTGAGGCCATCTCCCCTTGTTCTGTCCCCTGTCACTTGGGAGAAGAGGCCAGCTCCCTCCTCTCTATAATCTTCCCTCAGGTTGTTATAGAGAGCAATGAGGTCTTCCCTCAGCCTCCTCTTCTCAGGGCTAAACAACCCCAGCTCTCTCAGCTGCTCCTCAAAGGGCCTGTTCTCCAGCCCCTTCACCAGCTTTGCTGCTCTTCCCTGAACTCACTCCAGAGCCTCAACATCCTTCTTGTGGTGAGAGGCCCAGAACTGAACACAGGATTCAAGGAGCGGCCTCACCAGTGCCGAGTCCAGAGGGAGAATAACCTCCCTGGACCTGCTGGTCACACCGTTTCTGATACAAAGGCAGGGAAGCACATAAAAAAAAAAAAAAATAGGGTTGCAACCTGGTCCTGTTTTATGAAGGCAGAGGTGACCCGCGCCCCACAGGCGCTGCCCTCCCCCGCCCCCGGTGGGGCGGGTGGGCTCGGAGCTCGGTGGCCACCGAGCTCCGAGCCCACCCGCCCCACCGGGGGCGGGGGAGGGCAGCGCGTTGTTGCGGTGGTGGTGGGGGGAGCCGGCTCCTCAGCCCTCCGGGTCTCCCGCCTTCCCGCGCCCCCCCCCCCCCCCCAGCTCCGTGCCCTGCACACCGATGAGCGCCGCAGCAGCGCCCCCCCACCTCCCTCCTCCTTCCCCCCCTCCCCCCTCCCCCCCCCCGCGCGCTCCCATTCAGCCTCGCGCCGGCCCCGCCGCGGCGGCTGCTGACGTCAGAGCTGCCTGCGTCAATGCTGCCTCAGCGACACGCACCGGGGCTCTGCGCTCCCCGCCCCCACCGCCCCCTCCTTTCTCCCGGGCTACATTGGCTACTTTTCCCTTTTTTTTTTTTCCTCCCTTCCCCCCTTCCCCTCTTTCCTCCCTCCTTCCCCCCCTTATCCCCCTTTCTTTCCCATTCCCCCCTTTTATCTTCATTTCCCTCCCTTTTCCCCTTCCCCTTTTTGACTTTTTTTCCCTTTCCCCTCTTTTCCCATTTTCCCTTTTTCTCAATGAGTAATGAGTTGTGCTTTTTTTTTTTTTTTTTTTTTTACATCAACTGCCTCCTCCTTTCTCCTGGGTTTTTTTTTTCCTTTCTCCTTTTTTTTTTCTTTCTCCTTTTTTTTTAATTCCCTTATCCCCTTCGCTCTCTCTTCTTCCCTTCCCCCACCTTTCCTCTTAATCGTTCCCCCCTCTTCTTTCTTTTATCCGTTTTTCCCTTCCACTCATTTTCCCCCCTCTTTCCCTTTCTTTTTTTCTCAATGAGATTTTTTTTTTTTTAACCAACGACGTCCTCCTTTATCCTGGTGTCTGTTAGGTTCTTTTCACTATTTTTTTCCTCCTTTTACCCCCTTCTTTCCCCCCCCTTCCTTCCTCCCTCCTCCTCCTTCCCCCCCCCCCTTTCTTTTTTTTTTCCTTTTTTTTTCCTCAGTGAAAGGCTTTAATGGGAGGGGTGTATGGTGTTTGTTTTTTAATTTATCCTTATAAATGAGGCCATTGGCCTTATAAATCATTGGCACTTATAAATCAGGCCATTGGCACATAGTTCCTTTGTGTGTATTTGGGGGGGCTCCATCCTCCCCCCTTACCTTTTTATTATTTTTTTAAAATACTTATTTTGATGAGTTAATACCATATTACTGTTATTATTATCATTATTACTGTTATTTCACACAGGTCCCTTGTCACACACATGCCTGCGTCTCCTCAGGTATTGACCACCCCCTTGGTCTCCCTGTCACTGCAGCACTGAGGGAGGGAGGATGGAAGCAGGAGGCCATACACAACATACTCTCAGCTTACTGCATTATAACAGATTTCCCTCTCTCCCAGAAAAAGCAAAAGCAACATTTCTTTTTCCTTTTTTTTTTTTTTTTTTTGCTTTTCAATAGCTTACTCATTCTGTGTTTTTGCATTATCTGCACACTCACTGTTATTTCTCCTCTTCCCTTACCAATGTGAGTCTCACCCCCTGCCCCATTAATCAAGTCCTGGGCCCTAACGAATAATGGTTTATAAAATGGTTGCTCTGTGAATGTCCTCACTTGCACGCATAACCCCAGCCTCCCATCTGTGTTCCTCTCCTGCTCATCAAGGTCAGACTGAGGTCTTGAGGGCACAGTTAAACACAAAACGTATTTATTTACATTTTCCTCCCGACTGTCTCCTTCAGCTCCTTTTCCTCAGGAGAATGCAATGGCAAGGCTCCCTGGAGTTTTTGTGGGGTCAGACCTTGCCCTACTTCAGAATGTATCTGTGCTCAGCTCTGCGGAGAGGACAATATCCCACTCCTATTAAAGTCAATGGGAATCAGTGAATTCAAGCGTCACTGGATTTGGCTGGCAGAATGTGCAGCCATGCTCTGGCCAAACCCTGCACCGTTTCAATTCAGCTTAACTGCAGCAGTGCCAAGCTGCTCGGAGGCTGGCTTGTGCTGCTGCTGGCGCAGTGCTACCCTCCTATACAGGAATCCTTAGTGACGTTGAACAGCTGGAACAGATCCTGCACCTCCCTGCTGCCGCCATGCAAGGAACCCAAAACTAGCTTCCACTTCCTGGCACCTCCCCAGCAGATAAAGGTCCTTCGAGGTCAGGGATTGGCGGGGTAAATTAGAGCAATCTAAAGATTGTATTAATTTAGTCCGCAAGCGAGCCCAGTGCCGTCCAACTCCCAGTGGCGTGAGGCACAGCTGTTTTTATACCCTCCCACTTGCACCTATCCCTGCTCCCCTTCAGCTCAGGATTGGGTGTATTAACAATTGTGGTAGAAAACACTCATTTCTGTCCATGTAAAAAGCAACAGTTTCAGAAACAGCTCAGTTCTGTAGCATCAGCTACTTTGGAAAAGCATTTTGCTTCAAAACACAAGGAAAAAAAAAATAAAAGGGCAAGCAATTAGACCACAAACTAGATTTCTGAAGAGAAAAAAGGAATCTAACAACTGAATAACTTGTGCACAGCAAGCGCTTTGCTGTGCATTTGAAATTTATTGTTATTTGCATTTTTTACATGAAAAAAGGGAAACATAAACCTGGTATCATAAAAACAGTGCCGGATGCCAATAGGGATCCTTACGACAGCAGGAATGTGGTTATGCATTTTAATACCAGCTTATGCATAAAACAGCATTAACATTACCCCTTTGTATTTTCCTTAATTATATCGGGGGGATTCACCTCAATAAATATGCATTTAACAGATAAGGCGTAAGGCCACGTAGGACAGAGGTTTTCAGGGAACTGACTAAGCCCAAGCTCCCTGTACCAGATCCGATTCAAGCATCCAGGCAGATCAGCACACTGCCCTAGTCACAGGGTGTGTGAGAAAAGACAGGCAGGCATTCAGAAAAGCTCCTGCAGAGTCCCAGGGATAGCAAACAGCTCGCCTTCACCCATCGTCACTTACATCCTACCACTGTGACTGCAGTCTGATTTTTTTTTTTTTTTTTTTTACTTTTGACTTTCAGTGTGGCAAATTGACCTCAGGATTTGCTTGTGCATGGGGTTTTTTTGTGCATATGTTATGAATGATGCAACTCTCAGTATTCAGGCATGTTAAATGAGACAAATAGGACAAATAGCATTCACTACTATGTATTAATAAGGGTGAGTTTACTTATTACCTCACATTAAAAGCTGACCTTGTGAGAGCAAGGGTACCTGTTGCCAGTATATGCCATATGATACTGAAGGTGTAATGATCCCGTAGAGAGGTAAGTGGCCTGCTGTCTCTGCAGAAACAGTTGCTCTTTCCTGTCATCGTGAGAGCAGTCCCTGTCTAATGGACAGAGGGGTAGCGCCCTGCCTTTACACAGAATATGGCACTGCACTCACTCGGTCTGGCTTTGGAGAAGCAGGCTTGAAACAAGGCAGTCTGTGCTCTGCCTTGGGAGTTGCTCCAAGTCTTTGACTGCAGATTGCAGTGCTAAATTGAGACCATTATTTTGCATTGAGCTATTTTCATTCTGAAGTGCTTTAAAGGCTTAGCAGATATACAGGCTATGGTGCTATACGCACAGGAATCACTCCAGCCACTAATGAAATGCAGCCACCTATTAACCAGAGCTGTGTGATGCCTGGTCCCTGGGCGTGATGACTGCCAGAAGGTTTTGTTTTAACCAGCTGAGTTGAGTCTGGTTTTTGACTAATGGAATACTTCATGCATTTGAAGAGGAAAACTGATGGGATCTTTACATACAGAATAGAAGTATAGACTCAGGCCTGGAATTTGAAGTGCCAGCTGTGGAACAAGATCTTCTCCAGAGGCTTGCTTTGTTCCACCACCCAAATCTGATATTCATTATCAAAAGAGTCCTTCTTCCACTTGGTGGTGCAGGGAGCTGAACATGAACATCTGAAGCCTTTCACCCATGGGGTAGTTACTCAAAGGCCTCCAGGGCCAGATGTGGACAAACAACGTGGTGTTTTGGTGGCCTGTATGCAATGAATTAGTAGTTCCACTGCAGATTCTCATGGGCAGGTGCCTGTATGAGTAAAGCACCACAGCCATCTCCATAGCTGTCTTTAACTTGCACTTGCCTGTTCCATCTAGGAGGGGCAAGAAAACTCAATTACTGCATGTTTACATTATAGAAAATTAATTCTAAAATGCAAAAGGCATAGTGAAATATAAACTGGATGCCTAAAATGAGATACAATATCCACCCAATACTGTACATACACCTCTGCATAAATCGCACACACTGCATTAAATAAGCATGCATCCCTGTCTCTAGTTAGGGTAGAGAGGGAATTGTGTGGTGAAAGACGTAATTTGTACATTAGGAAGTCTCTGTTGCCAGATCAGCAGCAGCAGCACTGACGTCTGTACTCTCTCGCTTTGTTCCTGCTGCTATAAATCAAAATGACTACAGTCCAAATGCCTCACTTGTTTAACTATAAATGCACTGCTAGTTCAGAAAAATCCACAACAGGAGGGATCTAGAAAATCTGCATGTGCTTTAAACTGATTAAATAGAGAAATTCCAAAAAAAGGGTAAGAATAACGTTTATGAATGTATGGTTTCAACAATAACAAAAACTTTTCAAGGGTGGAATCCAGCAGAGCTGTACAAATTCTGTATCTACAGGCACTGCTGTCTTTGCTAAATGAACTATCAAGTTTGCTTTTCTTAATATGCATTGGGATTTTTTTTCCCTATGTTAATGCAACCTCTTTAGAAGCCTGTTTTCCCCAGTGTCCTCATGTATTTTCCTGCTTGTGTAAACTACTGGAAGCAAATTAAAACAGGATAGATGAAGTGGGTCAGTTTTCACTTTCCTTGGTTTCATATGTCTGTGTATTTATAATAATAAATGTAAACATATAGCTGAGGTTGACTCTTATCCATTTGGAATTTTAGAAAGCTAAACATCTCATTTGCAGATAAAATGAGCTCTCAAAGCTTTGAACGCTGCCTAGGTCCCTTCCAAGTTCTAAAAGAAGACTCAATGGTTACATAAAAATGATGGTGCCAATGCTTGCTGCTAACCTGTTGGCAGTTCCCCTGAGAGTAGGGAAACTCTCCTTCTAACCCCCACCGAGAACTTGAAATCATTACAGAAAAATGCAGCACGACTTCTTGATTAAATGGAAAGGGAATGGGAGAAATTAAGAAGATAACCTTCCAATACCAACATTAGCTCAGCTGAGCTGTAAATCCTGTGTATTGGCAGTGTAGCCAGAAAAATGTTCAGCTGTTGTCCTGAAGAGGAAATAACAGGATCAAAGAACAGCAGGTGAGCACATTGTCAACACCACACTGACGCTGCTGTTGGAACCACTGCATTACAGCTCTTGAGGTCACCAAATTTTTACAGTAAGATATTCAAAAAGTATCAAAGCAAAAAGTCCGAAGGTATTTGTTTCATGAAGGCTGTCTTGCTAGGCCTTGGCTAATAAGTTTGCAACCAGATGTTCATTTTGACATCTGATCCAAAACGCACTGAATTCAATGGAAAGTCAATTGGAAGCTCCAGATTACTGGAAAAAAGCTACTGTAGAGCCTATAATTTTCATTTTTAAAAAAAGATTTTAAATGGATGTAGCCATTGGTCAGTCAGCTTGGTCCTAGTCAAAGCTGTGGAACAACAAAAGAGCAGATGCAGGGGCATGAATTATCTGCCACCAAAACTGTCACAGTTGTCCTGTGAATAGGTAGAGACTACAACAGATAGAAAATAACTGGATTTATCTTACCTTTTTCTCATTGTTGGCCAGCCTAGCCAGTATTCCTTTCCCTTTGTCATTGATTAAGATCATGTGTACATGGTTACTGTAGTTCAACTAGTACAACTGTAATGTTTTAGAATTTGGCAACTCTAAAGCAAAGGACAGCAACATGATCAATGCCAGTTACCATAGTTCTCTAGAAACAGTGTAAGAGGCCTCAAACAATACTTGTCTTTTTTTGTAGTTTTGTTTTCTTTTAGTTTATAAACATGTATGTTGAAAGAGAACCATCTTGAGGTAACAGGCTTCTGTAAGTCTTTTGAATTCAGTTCCATGTGACACTGATTCAAAAAATTAATATGAGTTATTGTTATTGTTTATAATTAAAGAGCCAGACTGGAGTCCAGTGTCTGAAAAATGAAGCTAAACAAAATCTTCTGTGTTTTAGAGTAACTAATTAACGATTACAACCACTTCCCCAAGGCGCAATTCACTCTGGAGCATTTAACTCAAAACTGGTTGGATATCTTTCTAGAGATTATAATCTTGCTGCAGAATTTTCTGGTTGAGATTCTCTGGGCTCCACTATTTGGGAAGTCAGACATTTATACTGAAGGTCCTTTTAACTCTGAACAGATCACATGTTGATAATTGGGGAAAGGTAAGTATAGATTAGTCTACTTTTATGCCTGTTGGGTAGGGTTTCCTTTGAGCAAAATTCAGCTTCTTCTTTTACATACATTTGCATCTGTATGATTTGCATGCAGATCTTAAAAATAACCAAGAAATCATGCAGTGTCTTTGTATCACACAGAGGCTGTAGGTTGTTGGACAAAAGATCAAATTTATAGAAGGAGAAAGAAAAGAACTCAACAAATTCCAGGGTTGGGGATTAGCCTTGGATTGGTGCAGTCCTCTCTCATATCTACTGGATTAGGAAAAGGATGGAATTAAACGGAACAAATACGCATGCAAAATCTGGTGAGAACTGCAGTGGAGTGGAGACATCTAGCTGCCTTCTGTCTACTGACAGCATCTGTGCATAAGGAATTCCTGGCTTCAAAGAGAGTCTATAGATATCAACTTCTTTAGGAGAAAGCGAACAAGCCCTTCCTTGCCAAGGAGGAACATAAAATGGGATGGAGAGGAGATTATATGCACTGTTTACATTTCCTCGTATACACTCTGGAGCCTTCCTGAACAAAAGCTTGTTTCCTTTAATTCCTCAAGTTTGGTTCCTCAGGAGAGCTTTTTTTTTTTTTAACTGTTTTGGTTATGTGGTCTTAAAAAGCAGCTTTGAATGTGCAAATTACCATGAGAAACAATGCTGAAAATACCTCCTTGATCCAGAACTGAAGGGAGCTGAAGTGTGCTGACGAAGACAGTGTGAATAAGCCTGATTGCCATTGTTCAGGCTGCACCCAGTCTCTGATTAGAAAGTCTAAAAAAGAGGCAGTGTGTCATTAGTGTGGTATACTCCTCCCTTGCATTGTAAGCAGAGCCAGTTCCAACCTGCTTCTAAATCTCCGGAGGCCCAGCAAACACATAGGCTCCACAACAAAGTGGGACTGCACACAGCATGTCATACCTGCAGCCTCACAAGGAGAGACAAAGCATGGTGCCCTGCTCTGTGGAGGTATTTGATACATTGGTACATTTGATGATCTGTCCACGAACTAGAGCCTTCTGAATGACTGCATCCACATGAGCAAGCATGGATGTAAACACACTGTCAACCAAGGGACTGAAGACTAAGAAGACTTATTAGGTATGTACTTGAGGTCTTCAAAACATCAGATGTCCCCTCCATTTCATACAGCCCCCCACGCTGCAGGCAGTTGTTGCAGGCTCTGGGACTACAGCCGTCAGCACTAGGATATCACGGTAAAACTACAGTGTCTTCCCTTCAGCTTCTCAGCATGTCTCCTTCCATGCCTCCTCTCAGTGCACATAAACACACACATATGCTGGCTCCAGACTTTTTACACTCACAAATTCCGACTCGACAGACAGGGAACTATCCAAAGTCGCAGTTGGAGCCCAGCTGTTCCCTACCATCACCCAATAAACAAGGGCTACACAACTCTTCATATACTCTTCTCTAAGAGAGACAATAATTGAGAAGATCTGAATAGGTTTTGTGTAAGAAAGTACAGGGCTTATATCAGTTACAACTATCTAATCATAACAAAATAATCCCTGTGACTATAGAGGTGAGGCCAGATAAAGACATGCATCCAGAATGAAGTAGGAGATTTAGGACATCAGGGCAAAGGAAGGATAGTAAGAATACTGGCCCAAGCTCAAACACTAATGCATACCAAACATTAATGCATCCCAAACAAGAGCCCCTTCAAAGGAGTGGTTTTGATTTTCCTAAGGAAGAGATCACCAACAGAAGGAAATCTGCAGTGTTGGGTTTTTTTTTTTTTTTTTTTTTTTTTTTTTTTTTTTTTTTTTGTAGATGAGGAGATAGTTTGTGTTCCAAGGCCTCTACCTATGTCAGGAGCCACATCAGGTCCACAGTTCAGACTAAAGCATCCCCAGCTCAAAACCAGTTGTGCTTGTGGTCATCTCTGACAGTATAAGCAGCAAGGTCCCAGATGCAGAAACATATGCTTTTCTACTCTTGATAGGTCCTTTGAGAATGAGTTTGAGGGTACCCTTCCGGCATTACATCAAGCAAAGAAGCTTGCACTGCTGCATCCACTGCTTTGGCTGTTGAAGGAAGACAGCAGCCTCCAGGGACGTTAATTTAGTTGTTGTTTTCCCCCTCTCCTTTCTTTCTTGTGGTCAGCCCAAGAAAGCCAAATAAGATCTACAAGTTCAGTCAGTCTTTCTAAACTAGTTCTTGTCCAGGACTTTCTGACTTGTGCCTTCAGTACCTGGGATTTTCAAATGTCTCAAGTCTCAGAGTGGTCTGAAACCACTTAGCTTCCAAGATTGAGTGTATTCATTGTAATATAAATGAGGTTTAACACTTATAACCAGAGCTAAATTTATCCAAATAAATCACAAAGTGGACTAACACTGAAGGTCATTATTCTTGAAGGACTAAACTTTACCTGGAAATTCTAAGCTGAACGTTTCTCCCAGTGATTAGGGTAACAAGAAATTGAGGGATATATTTTCAAGAAGCTGTAGAGAGAAACACTTTGTGGAGGATTCACTATTCTGTTTACAGGTGCCAGCATAAGTAACTGTGGTTTGCCGGTGAAAGGTAAATGAATGAATGAATGAATCAAGCCTTACTTGTAAGAAACCCTCATATTGCCATGATTCATTTTGGCAGCCCAGCAAACCTCAGGTAAACTCAATGGACCGACATAATCCCTGATCACTGAAATTAATTGAGGTTGAGTCACACCTGGAACATTCTTTCCATTCATTCAATAACAAGAGAAGAGATTAACAGCACTACATAGATTGTTTCTGCTGTCCAAGGCAAGATGTGCTAAGAAAAGACATTTCTGACTTAAAAGCACAATCCTTCCTCACATTCTTCCTAGAGGGTGCAATTTTTTTTAAAAATTCAGATCTAGGCACTGAAGTTATTCTAGTCTCAAAGTTGGTACAGTACCTTGCCATCTGCATCAAAGTTTATTTTGGAATGAATTGATCTTCACTGTGTGACTGAATTAACAGTAGCTTTTTCCTGTGACTGCTGAACTACACGTTGACAATTAAAGATATGTAAGCTTAGTCTAGAGTAATGCAGTACTGTAACAGGGACAACGTCCATGGTAGCAACAGGATAATGTTGAAATAGTGTTCTGCCACTACCTTGACTTTGACTTGGTGCTTGAGCCTGCAGAATGACTTGAATATGCCATTACCAGTGAAAGATTCTGCATAAAACACTCTCGAAAAAGTAAACTAAAGTTTTTTCATGCCGTATATACAAAACATCATTCAGCCTCATGCATGAAATTTCTTAAAGTATCTTAAATTTCAAAAGGAAAGCTTTATTGTTTTCATGATAGTGAAGACAGAGTTACAAGTCTGCCTCAATTTCTCCCAACTATATTACTCTCACGTTCTTCCTGATCTGTGAATTTATGGCAGTTATCCCCCAAAATAGCTCTATAAACCAGTTCTGACCTAGCTTCAGTTTTGGGAAGTCTGTAATTAACATTACCTTCCATGGAGATATTTGCCTTCAGTTCTTGACTATCATGGAAAAGAGCCACCCAGGTTGAGGCTTTACATCAGGAATACAACTCCATCAGTGATGGAGTGTACTAGTGTTTTTGAAATAACTTGTTTGGGTGTTTTACTGAACCTAGCAATAAAAAAATAAGAGCATTTGTCCCTGGTTTTTAGTCTGGTTTGTTTGTTTGTTTGGGTTCCTTTGCTTGGTTGATTTATTGTTTGTTTTTTTTAAAAAAAAAAATTCTGTGCTTCAGGAGGGCCTTTGAAACAAACGTTGCTAACATGAAGCAAAATGATCCATCCCAGGTTTTAGTCCCTACTCTACTCCTCCTGGAATAGGACATTTTGGGTGTTTAGTCAATTTGCTGTAGATATCCGGACAGGATGTATCTATTGAATAATAAAAACCCCCTTCAACTTACTTGCTGCAGCAAGTACTTTAGTTAGCTCTTCACCTGAAGTAATAAATTAAAACCAATCAATTATCTGGGTTGCAATGCAACTCATTATTCTTTCAAAAGCCTGACACTTACAGTATAGGAACTTAAATACGTAAACATTTCCCAGTTTTACTAATACTACTAATCTCCTAATTCACTTTAACCACAAATGCTTTTAAATAGCCAATGGATCTTTAGAATCACTTTTCTTTGCACTTCTGGAATAGTCATCTAATGTCCTAGTACATCTACAGTAAGGGAACATGTCCTGAATATAGTTCTAAGAAAAATTAATTAAAATGGAAAAATATTTGGAACTGTTCTGGTAAGATTTATATTAAAAAAGCTCTTTCTGTGGTCTGAAGTGTTGTATTCAAGACTTGAAAACCACTTTAAAATATTTACAGCTAACTGGAATTAAGGTTTTCCAGAAGAAACACAACAGTGACCGAGTCAGGAAATTTATCTGTCACCTGTTTGTGTAAATGAAGACTATTTCCTACCAACACAGGCTTAGATGGATACCTCATTAAATTGTTAAGAGACACTGGATTTTGCTGAAGCCACAAGTCCTGTAGGGTGTTGACAGAGGAATAATAATGACTATTACATTATTTCAAAAATTTACAGAAATGGTTGTGCATATTGGAAGACAAGAGAAGTCACTGATAAACTTCTCTGTAGTAAAGGCCCACACTTCACATATCAAGAGGACGCAACAGAGAAGAAGTGGAAGAGTTGCTATTTGAGCTGATTAGGAGTTAGAATTCCATTCTTATGGAAAATCCTCAAATGCATTTTTGTCCTATATTGCAACAAACAACTGAAGTTTCAGAATTTCTCACAAACCAGTTTCTAAAGCAGCTAAACAATCAAACTGGCACATTCTGTTCAATTTCCTTTTAATACCCTTAATGAGTTGCTGTGTTTCATGGGAACACCAGTTCCTCTCCTTCTACAAGCCTTGCCCCAGCTACATCCTCTTCACATGCCATCGCAGCCTGTGCCTGCAACAGCAGAACTGTTGAGCTCTGTGCAAGGCAGGGCTGGAAGAAGAGGGGCCACCGATTGCAATAGAAAACAATTAGCACATAAGAGGTTAATTACAAGACCACAAGCTTTCAATCAATACTTAGGCAGACTGCCTGCACTACCTATCTGCCTAGTCACCCTGTACATGCCAGTGTCTAACTTTTATTGTCAGATTAGCTCAAATAGCAGAATATTAGAAATAGGTTATGATTATAGCAAAGTGGAGGGAGCGTCAAAAAGTGAAAATACGTCACTTACTGTATTCTTCTCTGAAAACCAAATGGCTTACCACCCTGAAAGGAGGTGAGGGAGCCAGCAACAAACAAAATCTTCCATTGTGAAAGAACTGACAGGTCTAATCGTCATTTCTGCTTTAGAAATTTTTAAAAATGCAGTATATGAAAACATACTGACCCTTGGGAAATAAGTAGGGCTGTTAAAAATAAATAGGTTCCAGCTTTTCAGGAAGAGCAGATTCACTACAGTGACGTAAAACCACCCAGCAGCTTGTCCTGGCGATTTCCCATGAGATGCCACTGATTTAGGAAGAAAGAGCAGCTCACACAGCTGCCTAGAAATTTAAATGCCAGGATGCTACTTCCTGAATATTTTCTCTTTCTGCCTACAGTTCACCTTTGATACAGTGAGAGTACTTGCACAGTCCCTCTAAAACCTCAAAAAGATTTTTGAAGACTTTTTAGAAAAATAGTTATCCCTAGCAAAACATCCTAACGTGTCTGAAAACATGTTACAAGACACTAGTAGTTTTAGGAAGATCCTCTTTTTGTAGAAAAGAAATATTTTATTTCTAAAATAAAGCATCTTGTTTGTTTTGAGGTTTTGTGTTTTTGGCTGAAACGGATAATGCATCCCAAATACATTTTGGATGTTGTGTCCATGTACTTGCCAAAAAAGAAACAATGTTGTGGTATGACACCTTGGTGCGCAGAGGTTCAGTATGTGGTCAGTCTGACCCAAGCACAGATGAAAAAGCAAGTGCTGGAGCATAAGGTTCCATCTGAATGGAATTACCAATTTACAGCCATTTCTACCACAGAAAAGACTATTTCTGTGATACTTTTGCTGCAGGCACAGCAGAAATAAAAAAAGGTCTTAATTTCAAAGCATACATGTGCATTTTTAATTCAAAGTGGTTCATTTCAGGCCCATGTGGAGTCTGCCAGGGCGAAATAGTAAATCACTTTAGTTAGGAAGATTGTTCTTTCAGTGCACACTTCATGATCTGTCTGCTTTCTCTCCTGTCAATTCATCAGGATGTAGTTACTTTACTGTTTCCTTCTTAGATTTCCACTCGCTTTTTCCCCAAGAAAAATCTTATTAAGTGCTAAACAGTGCTTTCCATAAGACAGGAGTGTTGGGTTTACGTACTGGAACAGATTCTTTATACTTAATCACTTCAACACGTGTCTTTCCACACCAGTTACAATATGACCAGAAGTCATGTAAACATCTCTGCAGCAAAAAGAAAATTGCTGGGTAGTATATTGTACTTCTGCTCCAAGAGAATGAAGGAAGAGTGTTTGCATACATTAAAAGTTGAAAATTTTATAGAAAATAAAAACCCATAAAAATACATGTCCAAAACCTGAAGGTAAATGGTATCATCTCAACAGGTTCTCCGTGGTAGATAAGGAGTCAGATATGTTACATCAGGCAAGGTCCATCATCTTGTCTTGTTATCTGCACTGAAAAACATATACTCATTGCTAAGCTAGCAGTAGAAACCCATTTCAGACAAGGACCTTTCACAGAAAATGGTATCTCCAGAGAATTTCTAATGGTAACATCAGCAGGAATATTCCACAATCAAAAACTCAAAGGCATATTGAAGTTGCACACTTTAGAAGAGAAGCCCTGTTTTACAGAATACAAGTTACACGTTAAAGCGGGTCATCGTACGTACAGGGAATAAGATGGAGCAACCACTAAAAAAGATCCTGTGATATCTACCCAAAAGAACTTCCTTTGCCCATTCGTCATCACCTGAAATCTTCCCTTCTCAGATCTCTTCATCAGAAAAGGGAACTCCTTAAACACAAATCCAGACATCTGTGTCATAGGAAGGTTGATGTCTCAGGCTTGTGGTCCTAAAGGAATAAACAATTCGAAGACCTTGGATGAAACTAAACACAATGGGAAGGCCATCAGAGTCTTGCTGTTTACTTCAGTGTGGCCAAGACTTCTGGTTTTTTTTTTCCTGTTATTTCAGACCACAGAAACTATTTGAACAGTGAGATGAGTGCAGCTCTGTGCACAGCCAGAGCAGCAAAGCAAGTGCAGCAAGTGACTGAACAACTGAAGAAGTCAGTGGAGCAATGCATTTCCATACCCAGACTCACTAAGAAATTGTTCTTTAAGCAGCACAGCTAACAAAGCCTGGTTTCCTGCTGGCACACCATAAGCATTACTTCTCAACCACCTTTCCTGGCAACAGCCCAGGTTTCCCCAGCATCCACCCAGCACCCTGTGGGTTGAAATGCAGACCACACTGTCTTCATTCACCTTCTAGGTGACCAGCAAGCTGACTGGCCTGCTGCCACACAGGACCCTTGGCTGTCCCTGCTCCTCTGCCAGGCAAAGGTCTAGTGATTGCTGAAACCTTCCTTTGAAGTTGGTGGAAATTGAATAGTGGAGCTAAAAGCTATGGAAGAGAAAGGAATGGGATGGGTAAGCAGATAGTGAGCTCAGAAAGGTCTTCTTTTCTTAGCAGTTTAGGCTAAAAGGGAACATTTTATATATACTTTTATAAGGGTGGCTAACTGGCAAGGTTTTCAGTATCGAAAGAAGGTTGGTCCTATCCCAAGAAATCAACAGCCTGTTTGAAGGGAGACGGTGGGGGTGGGGGGGGGGGTTCCCTCTGGTAATGAATTCAACAGTGTTCTTTCTTTTACTAGCCACAGCGGGCACTGGTCCATCTTACAGACAAAAGTAGTCCTGCACCCCAGTAAGATTACCCACTAAGGTCAACCAGAGATGTTACATTTCTTCCTGGAATGCCTCTGTTGCCGTCAGGAGTGGAGGAGAGAAAACTAATTTAAATCAGAATAATCTTGTCTGCAAAGACAGAAAATTGCTTACAGTTTGAAGGTGTCCCTTGTTCCACCCTATTTTCAGGTGGAAATGGTTCAAATCCACCAGGATAGCTATTAATTGGAGCAATTCTACTGTAAGATGCTTCACTGGTACTAGATGCCAAAGAAAAATGTTTTAGAGGCCTTCAACATAGCTGGAGCATTGAGCTCTGAGAAGTCTGGCTTTGATTCACGAAGGGGTATAAACACAATATTCACTACTGGGGCCCTTAGCCTTTTTGATAAATTACTGGCTCATCAAATCTCTAACCTAGAGGTAAGGGGCAAATATCTGAGTCTGGAATTTATTGTTAAATTGGAATTTATTTTTTTTTTAAATAGTTTTAGGATAACTGCACCACAATTTTTCCTTAATTTTGAGAAGTTTTCTTTTTTTAAGATTAAATATACTCCTGAAACTTAAAATAGAAAACTCAGTCCTCTCCAGAATTATCACTCTTTTGGGAGAGAGAAGAAAAACTATTCATCACATTCAATGTGACTTCATGACTAATTCTGATTGACCTAATCTGCGAGAAAATAAAAAATTCACTCTGCCATAACAAAAATATACGAATGGTACCAGATCACTTAAAGAAATGAGTACTTGTTCATCCCCAATAGTTACTATTTTGAAGTTATCATTATTAGTAATAACAGAATGCCAAACCTATAATTTGTTATTCACTTTATCACCCAGGAAAGAACTGAGAGTTCACCATCTGTTACAAAAATTTAACCTCTCCATATACCAAATTAAATGAAGATTCAGAGTTGTAATTGTCAACTTTTCCTGCTTTGGTCCTGAAATTGTGATATGAGTTGCACTCCTTTCTCTGTCATTGGTAGCACATATGATCTTCATGTAAGTTTCACGTCAAACTTCAATATTTGTAAAAGCTGGTGTTACTCATTTTCATAAAGGACCTTGCTCAACAACATGACAACAACACTAGATAAAAGACTATAAAAATCGTTATTCTATCATTTGCTTGTCAGCTAGCTTTAAACTTGCCACTAAGTGCAAAATAGCACTCAGAAGTTTGCTGTTTTATGTTTACATTCCATAAATGATGGAATCACTTATGGAATTCCATCACTTATGGATTCCATAAATGAAAAAATTCCATAAAATAAATTCCATAAATTCATCACTTATGGATTCCATAAATGATGGAATCACTTATGTTAACAAAAACTTCAGCAGGCTCTTCATTGAAGAAAATGCATACTCAGTGGTTACGTAGGATTAAGTTTTAACTTCCCCATCTCTGAGTGATTTTGAAGCTTCCAAGTTGCCTGCAATATTTTACATAAAGGGCACTTGGAAAGTACAAGATCTGTTCCATTGTGTTACGATTGCAACATTATCCAGCTCAGTTTTCCTTCTGTATTATATTGTCAATGAATCTGCACGAGGAAGAGAGCACCTGCTGTTTCTGCATTAAATTTTAGTATCTGCAAACAGCAACTGAAGCCAAGCTCTGACGATCATGTCCTTATAAGCACTCAGGCACCAGGGTGAAAAACAATGCCTGAGTTTAGAGTATTAAGTCTAGAGGAACTTTTATGCTTGTGCAAGCAAAAAATATCAAACAAACAAAATATTATATTAGAATATTCTTGATTTAAAGCCTCATTTCCCTTTGACTCTTCAAGAAGGAAAAAATTAAATCTGACTACTTTCTCTTAAGAATAAGTATTTCCAAATGGACACCACTGATTTTGTGTGTGTAAAAAGGAAAGTTACAATTAAAATTAATGAGCTTCAATACACAATAACCGCTCCCTTACATCAGACCCATCAGCTTCATAAGGCAAGCAAAAGAAGCTTCAATAAGTAATTATAAACTAACTTCTTAGTTGGATCACTTCTTTTTGACACCAGTTAGCATTTAGCTTATGTCCCATCTAAATCACTCTCTTGGCTTTCAAATTCTCAGTTTCATGAAACCAAATAAGAGAAAGATAAATGTATATTTCTTTTAAAGTCAAGTTAGGAATGAAAGACTAGCTTATGGCCCAGGAAGCAAGCCTGTTAAATCTTACTTCAAGGTACAAAAAAATCCCAACTTAGTGTTTTATTCTGTGTTCTGTTATTCAGTCCTTGTGGGTAACAGATGATGGTCATCAGTTGAACACATGTGGTAAAGTGAATTCCACCAGGATACCACAAAGCAATTGACCTAATTTTACAGTCAATGTAAGCTAATATTGACAGTAAAAAAAACACGAAAAAACAAAAAAGGGGAGGAAAGGGGGGGAAATGGGGGGAAAGGGAAAAGAAAAAAAAAAGAAAAAAGGAAAAAAAAGAAAAAAGAAAAAAGAAAATAAGAGGAAAAAGAGGAAAAAAAGGGAAAAGGGGGAAAAGGGGGAAAAGGGGGAAAAGGGGGAAAAGGGGGAAAAGGGGGAAAAGGGGGAAAAGGGGGAAAAGGGGGAAAAGGGGGAAAAGGGGGAAAAGGGGGAAAAGGGGGAAAAGGGGGAAAAGGGGGAAAAGGGGGAAAAAGAAAAGAGAAAAAAGAAAAAAGAAAAAAGAAAAAAGAAAAAAGAAAAAAAAGAAAAAAAAGGAAAAAAGAAAAAAAGAAAAAAAGAAAAAAAGAAAAAAAAGAAAAAAGAAAAAAAGAAAAAAGAAAAAAAGAAAAAAAGAAAAAAAGAAAAAAAGAAAAAAAAGAAAAAAGAAAAAAAGAAAAAAAGAAAAAAAGAAAAAAGAAAAAAAGAGAAAAAAGAAAAAAAGAAAAAAAGAAAAAAAGAAAAAAGAAAAAAAGAGAAAAAAAAGAAAAAAAAAAAGAAAAAAAAAGAAAAAAAAAGAAAAAAAAAGAAAAAAAAAGAAAAAAAAAAGAAAAAAAAAGAAAAAAAAAGAAAAAAAAAAGAAAAAAAAAGAAAAAAAAAGAAAAAAAAAGAAAAAAAAAAGAAAAAAAAAGAAAAACCCCACCACCACACCCCCTACTCCCCCACCCCAAAACAAGAAAATTAGCCATGCAGGAAAACAGAGTCTTAACTGTATTGTGTTTTCACAAGCTACTCTCACATAAGTTAAGATGCAGTTGTTCTGATATCAGTGAATGCCCTATAGTTCTGACTTTGTAGCTCTTACAAGGCAGGTTTGGGTCTATACCATTCCATACAGTCTTTACAGCCTTTTACTGTTATGATCTCCTCTTAAAGAACTGGCACTTCATTACCTCCAAAGAGACATTCGCTCTCATTCTCCTACCTAAAATCCTAGCCAGATCTGATATCTAGACACACGCATTGCTACAGTATTGAACTTACAAGTCAGCCCCGAAATGCAATAAAGGTGAGTATTACAGACCACATTGAATTTGAGAGTTTTCATAGATGTAACTAGAGGAGCCTTAAGCTGTGCCTAGAGGAGGCAAGCTCTCACTAGACAACATTCTTTTAAGCTCCCTTCAAGAGCTGTTACAAAAGCATCCAAAAATGTTGCCCACATTTGTTTATGGGTTTTTTTTCAATTGCAAATAAAGAGATATAAAAGGTACAGAAATATTGAATTCACCATACCTGCCTTCTGAAGTATCGTTGTACTGTCACTAACTGACATCATTAATCTATATACTGTGGGAAAGCAAGGAAGGATAACACCTTTCTATACCATCCAGTATGATCAAATTCTGCCTGAAAACACTGACCTGATTTTAATCCTGCCTGGAAACCTTATTGGCTAGATCAGGCACACAGCAGATAGGCGCCCATCAAACATAGTGCCAAAGACTGAAAATAGTTTACAGTTTACTGAGGAAGTTTAAATAATGAAAAATTTATACTCTGATGACTATAGGCTATATAAAGAATACACAGGTCTTATTGTTATAATATACAACTCACAAAACCCAAAACAAAACAACCAATCAAAAGAAACATAACAACAGAAAAAAAAAAAAAAAACCAAATAGCTGAAAGTCAATGACAGGCAAAATCATAGCCAGTTAGCTCAGGCTGCAAATTAGTTTAGTATGGTGAAACCTGCTTCCTAATTTTTTTAATGTGGCTCTGCTGTTGCTGCTCATTGTCACTACAGCACAGTCTTAATTATTTTGTTGCCAATGCTCGCAGCAGAAAATCAGGCTGAGGTGTCCATTCTAATAAAGTGATTGCAGAAGAATGCTGTGACGAGCAAGATGGTTTATAACCGTGGCTTTGGGGATAGCAAGTGGAAATGGCAAAACTTAGCACCACATGGATTGTATTTGCCCTCATTCAAGTGAATGTGTGGGAAAGAGCAGCTTTGTCTCACTGCTATCAAAAGCTTCAGCTGCCTTGAGTTACCAAAACCATAGCTTATGATTTCCTGGCCAAAGCCTGAAATATCGTCATCAAAACTTGTACAATCTTTCCACTGTATTTCAGTGGTACAAAACTTTTGCATATAATCCATTGAAATCAGACTAAGAAGTAACATACCTCATTGAGATGCAGTCATAGAAGACAACACCTCTTGCACAGTTGCGCAGTGGTTGTAGGGCTGAGGCTCTAAGCACTGCATATAGTATAGGGTTTGCCTGTAAGGATGCCTAGAATAACAAAGATTTTTGGTCTCAGCTGTTGAGAGCAAACTAACTAAGACATCTTTGCAAGTTTTTTTTAATCCACTATGTCACTGGAGACAAGATCACTCAGCCACACCTGGGCATTGTTGTGTGACAGTGCTTTGAAGCAGTGTGCCTATACTCCACTCCTAATCTTGTTTCCTAGGTATCAGCTATCGGTGATTATTAGAAAGATGATAGATCCAGATCTGTCTCTTTCTAGTACAGCCTTAAAAATTGTGAGTGTAGTCATAGCCAGGAAATTTCGTTGAGGGTGTCAACAGAAAAGCTTATCTCTGAAGAATGACCCAGAAAGTGAATGTGCAGGGTAGGAAGTTACTGGACCTCAACTAGTCTTGATTTTGTTGAAACAGAGCAGTTAAACCTAACTTTAGCATGATGGCCTCATGGTTAAAGACTTTGACTGTGCCTTTCCAGGGCTGAACACACATACTTTAGCTGCAGAAATAATCCTGGAAGTTACCATGACACTAGGAGTTATGTTGCTTTTCCTTGGCCATCATTTGATCTCATTACTTCCTTGCAGCACAACTAGTCCAGAATCCAGGTCCAGCCTGGACAGTTTCCTAGCTTGGGAATTAGGGATTTTGCTTGAAAGTGAGAGACAGACTGCAGAAATAGCTAAACCCAGAGCTATTATTTCCTAGGGAAGAGTTGCAAGTAGCTGCCAAACCACTATGCAAAAGGTGAACACTGAATCCTTCTCTGTCTTTTTGAATGAAAGCAGCATGCACAGCTGACAGGTGTTTTTTCTGCTCAGGAATGCCCTGAGCACAGAAGAAACCAACCCGTCACAAGCGTTCAGTCATAAATGCTACCTCACCTACAGATAATATAGGCACTCAGATTGTCACAAGGCACCCAGTACCCTACACTTGGCTATTTAGATGTGTGTTTGCACATCCAACTTCATGGGTACAACTTTTGGGTCAAACAAGAGGGAACTTCTTGGGTTTTACACATCTCTAGCTAGCCAGCCATTGAGTGTGGACTATCTAGTTTACTGTCTTTGATCTAGGCAACTAAATAGCACAATAACCCTGCTCTAGGCGTCAGATGAAGCATTTAGAACATCAGTCGAAGAATCTTGTAGTCAATTGGGCTTTTTCAGTTTCTGTAAACTCACTTTGTAGCATCTGTTACTGAGAGGGAGACTTTAAGGCAAGGATCCGTTTCTGTTAGCTTCAACTAGGGAACTGGTCAATTGCTTGTCTTATTTATTTATTTCACCATGCCATTGAGTGTAAATATCACCAGGACTGCTTATTCAATAGGTGAATAACTTGCTAAGTGCTTAGACCTTACCCTATTTGACAAGGGTCACAGAGCTGGCAAGTTGGGAAGTAACTTCTGGAAATGACCTAGTACAGCCCCCTGCTCAAAGCACAGTCAGCCCCAACAGATTGCTTGGGATTGTGTTCGAATGTTTCTAAAGATGGAGACTGCACAGCCTCCCAGGGCAACCTGTTCCCTGCCTGACCACCCTTCCCAATAAGAAAAAAAAATATGTTTAAATGGCATTCTTTGTATTTCAGTTTGTGCCTACTGCCTCCCAACCTCTGGATTTTCTTTCTTATAACTAAATGCAAAGAGTCAAAGCCTGCATCTAGCAAAAAAATCCTGCCTATTCCTCCTGTAGGCCTCAGCACTAGAGAGATGGCTATCCAAAGGGCACTTGAAACTACACACAACAGCACTGCAGAAAACACATTTTCCTTTGAGAAACATGCAACTTCCCTCCCAGGACCCTACTGTTGAACTACCAAGGCTTGCACATTATGGCAAATTCCACCCCAACCTCCAAAAGGCTTTTCACATTTCTGAGTGACAGCTATTCACATGTCAACAGATAAGCCACACTTTCCAAAGCCTTTCCTTAGCTTAGGGAGGGGGTGTAGAACTGCCTCCTTCTGAAGTGGACAAAGCCTTTCACTGCAAGAGAATATGGAAGGTTCCTAGGATTTGGATATGCTGCGTACGAATATGTAACAAAGTTGTCAGCCAGAATATACAAAACATTACTGTTACTTTCCATTTTATTTAACACTGGAAACTCTTCTGAGTAACAGTGAGAACTTCCTTAGGTGGGGATCCAGCAGCAGGGATAGCTTGAACATCACTTTATAACTAGAAGTACAGCAGCAGAACAGTTTTTCAACAATAAAAAGTCCTGCTTACTCATGGAACTTCTAGCAGATTTCCTTTGGCAATGCAGTTACAGTCCTTGAAGCATATTCCAACACTTTTGTCATCTGCTCAGCCTACATAATTTACTTGATAGCAGCTGCATGTACTTTCTTCATACTTTCTCCCCTAGTGAAGTAATACTTTCTTTTTTGAAAAATTTCCAGGGATTGTGAAAAATGTCTTCTGTTTCTTCCTTTTCTTACACTCCTCCCACACTCTAACACCAGCTTACGCTTTTGCTAATAGAAATCATCCAAGATGCACTTTTGGAAGACAAGAAGCCATTCTGCAACTTTGTTAAAATCTAAAAAGAAAGAAGGATATTTGCTTCTGCTCTGAGAGACCTGAGCTTCATTTATGCTCTGCCAAAAGCTTACAGCAGTTTGATCTCAGCTGGACTTACCTAGCCTGTTCACGTTTGATTTTCCTGGAGAGGTATTGGGAGAATAAAATACCTCAGAGAGATATATTGGGTGAAGCAATGCCACATCATAAGCATTTTCTTACTATAATTAAGTCCATTTTTGAGATCAATTTCCAAGCTTTTTACAAAAAGATACTAGAAGACGTCAATAAAATAATCTCTCAACAAAGCACATTCAAACTTAGAATGAGCTAACATTATGTAGATACATATTTTAGTGACGTTTTTACTGGAAAAAATCAGGAAAGAACAACATTGGAAACGAGCACATCACCTGTAGAGTTATGTTCAGTAAGAATCTCTCTCATAGAGGTTACACAGCTGGTGACTGAGATAAAGCAGAAAGAATATCACAAGCAGTATGCATCTTGCATGGAAGAGTCACCAGATTGTAATACGGGCAATTCCTGCAATTGTTGAACATTATAAGTTCTATAAATCATGCAACAGTTTATTAACCAGAAAGGAAGGAAAACAATGGAGAAAAATCATTAATTTGTGACCTAAATTCCTTACACTTTTTAAATCACTTTCCCCTTGAACAGAGTATCAGAAAGCAATATCCTGGCATGAGTGTAATCAAATTTAAAGTAACACAGACTAATATTCTGAGGCCTGTTATGTCCATGGAAAGTTATTTTCTTTCCTTAAGCCCTGCTTCCCTTCTGGAAGTCTGTTAGCCACGAAACAAGAAAGCAGCAGTCTGAGGCAGTAAATACAACAGTCACCCCCATCCCACCAAATCACTGTCCAACCTCTGCTTGCTGCTTCCCTAGAGAATACAACAAATTCCACTAATGAAACAGCTCTTTTACCTCTGAGATAAAGGAAGGGTGATAAACTGCAAATGGCTATTAGCAGTAGTAGCTATCATAATGGGTAGTCATTACAAAGTTTTGGCAGTCATTTTCAAATGATGGAGTGAGAAGTTGAGTATTTAATAGGATTTGAGAAATCCGATTTGAAGCACCCTTCTCCCTCTTGTTTTTTAAAAAACATTTTCCTTAGCATATGAATTCAGTGATGATATGCATCTGGATTCCTTGTTGTTAGCTGAAATTTCTGGAAAGTCCTTAAAAATACTCTTTTGCTTCCCTTCCTTCCCCCCCCCCCCCCTTCTTTTTTTCTTTTCCAGCCTCCTTAACCACAGAGCAGGATCTGGTTTCTTTCTTTGCACTCTATTCCATCTTCAAACAGTCAACATCAGCAGAGAACTTGTCTTAGTTTTCCTTCCAGGAAGGAAGGCTGGGTCCCATTAAGCCTCTCCAGCACTGCAGTGACTGAGGGTCCTACTGGACCCTCACTGCATCCACATTTTATCTCTGCATCCTCCAAGGCTCAGTAATACAGAGCAGCCAACTGCCAAATGTTGCTGGTTTGCAGTTTTCAAATTTGAGAAGCAATTTGTATCCCTGTACTATCAAATTCTCCCCTTTGATTTAAATTTGATTACTGAAGAACATACCTCAAAATTTAAAAGCAGCTTAATTAAGAGACACGGAGATGTATCTATATGCATGAAAGAGATGATTGTCTGCTACATGTTAGCTTAGTAGACTCTTCATACTGTCAATAATCCAACTGCAAAAATAAAATTAAGGCTGGCATGGGTCTGACACAACCCCAATGACAGTTTAAAACACAAAATCAAACAAACCTTCTACAACCTGGACCCTTTACAGAACCAGGCACAGAGCTATTTTTAGTGCAGAGAACTCCTCACTGCTTTCCATGAGTGATCCCTGCACAGAATGGATTACAAAAATCAGTCCACTGGTGAACTAGAGAAGTTTGTTTCCAATTCCTTCTCTCAAGCTGCTATCAGTGCAGTGGAACTTTCTGCATGCACAGTTTTTCTTCCTCTGAAGTTTCCTTTCTTCTTTCAGCTCTGATTTCTGGGCTTTCTGTCCTGTTATTTTTCCCCTAGGCATGATAGTATGCAAGCTTCTTTCCTCTCCTGTTCCCTTGCATCCTGCTGAAAACATTGCAGGAAGAATTATAGCCAATTCATTTGCCTGCCTGCCAATTAGAAGTACACTATGTCAGAATCAACTGAGTAAATACCAATAAACAATATGACAGCTATCCAGCCCATTTGACCCTCTGACAGCTTTCAGCGCTTTCCACTTTATTAAAATGAGGTATTAATAGAACAGATACGTTTCACAAGACATAGCACTTGTAGTACTTTGAATCACAAAGCTGATTTTTATAGCCAGAAAAACAGATTCTTCAACATGCTGCTTTATGCCAGACATTGTTAAATCAGAGTTTTGAGGGCATTTCTTTTAGAATTCCAGTAAAACAATAACACTGATGAGCAGATATCCTCCTAACTCACTTTATCTTTATAATATATAGTTATGAATACTTGGGACATGAATTGGTTCATATTTTTTGCACAATACAAAATCATAGAATGCTTTGGTTTGGAAAAGACCTTTGAAGGTCATCTTGTTCAATCCTCTTCCAATGAATGAGCCCGGGCAACTTCAACTAGATTAGATTGTTCAGAGCCCCACCCAATCTAACTGTGAATGTTTCTAGGCACAGGGCATCTACTTTCTCTCTAGGCAACATGTGCTATGGTTTCACTACCCTCATTGTAAGAACTTTCTTCCTTGTAACTAGTCTGAATCTACCCTCTTTCAGGTCAAAACCATTACCCCTTGTCCATTACCTGCACCAAGCTGTGCTAGAAAGTTTGTCACCATCATTCTTGTAGGGCTCTCTCCTAAGCACTGCAATGCTACTACAGGGTATGCCTGGAGCCTTCTCTTCCCCAGGTTAAACAACCCCAACTCTCTCAGCTTTTCATCATAGGAAGTATGTTCCACCTCTCCAATTATTTTTGTGGCCCTGCTCTGGATTCACTTCAACAGGTCCATGTTTTTTCTGTGCAGAGAGCTCCAGAGCTGGATGCAATGCTCCAGGTTGATTCTCAGCAGAGCAGAGTAGAAGGGCAGAATCACCTCCCTCAACTTGCCAGCCACTATTCTTCTGGCACTGCGCTAGGTAGCTTTCTGCACTGCAAGTGCATATTGTTGGCTTATGCCTGACTTTTCATCCACCACTACCCCCAAGTCCTTCTCAACAGGGATGCTTTCAATTTGTTCATCCCTCAGCATGTATGGACACCAGAAGTTGCCCCAACCCACATGTAAGACATTGCATTTGGCCTTGTTGAACCTGATGAGGTTCACATGGGCCCACTTCTCAAGCTTGTCCATGTCCCTCTGCATGGCATCCCATCTCCTGGGCCCATCAGCCACACCATGCAGCTTGGCATTGTCTGCAAACCTGCGGAAGGTGCACTCAATCCCACTGCTTATGTCCTTCATAAAGATATCAAACAGTACTGAGCCCAGTACAGACCCCTGAAGGACACCACTTGCTACCAGCCTCCATCAGGATATCGAGCCATTGACCACTACTCTTCTGGATTCATCCATCTGAACAATTCCTCATTCACTGAGCAGTCCACCCATCTCATCCATCTCTCTCCGATTTAGAGAGAAGGATGTTGGGGGGGAACACATAAAAGGCCTTACAGAAGTCCAGACAGATAACATCCATAGCTCTTCCCTCATCCACTGATGTTGTCACTCCATCACAGAAGACCACTAAATTGGTTGCTCAGGTGTGATGTTCCCTTGGAAAAGTCATGCTGACTGTGTTGAATCACCTCCCTATCCTCCATGTGCCTTAGCATGGCTTCTAGGATGGTCTGTTCCATGATTTTCCCCAGCATAGAGGTGAGATTAACAGGTCAGTAGTTCCCAGCATCCTCCTTTCTACCAGTTTTAAAAGGCAGTGTGATATTTCCCTATTTCCAGTCACCAGAGACTTCACCTGACTGCCATGACTTTTCAAATATCATGGAGAGGGGCTTGATAACTACATCAGACAATTCCCTCAGGACTCTGTGATGTATTTGTCGGGTCCCTTATGTATATTCAGATTTCTCAGATGGTTACAAACCTGATCATCTCTTACAGTGACTTTGCTGCCCTAGTCCTCTTCTTGTGGTACATCTACTTTAGAGGTGTGGGAAGAGAGACTGCCAGAGGCTACTGAGGCAAAATAGTCAAGTACCTCATTCTGTTCCTCATATATTGCATACCAGTCTTGCTTCAAGAGAGGGTATACTTTTTTTTTTACCTTCCTTTCCTGGCTGACATATCTGCAGCAGCCCACAAAGTCCCAGATCTAGTTTTGAGTAGCCAGGTCCTCTTGTGAAACACAATAATTTAGCAGACACTTTATGTTAACATACCTTAGACACAAATGATTACATCATGTTTCTCCTCTGAAGACTTAGTAATTTAAGACCCCAGCTCCATATTGTGCATAGCACCAGGGAAATTTTACTTGCCCCGAAAAAGTTATTTGAAGAAGACTGAACATGGGCACAGAAGGCAACTGCACATTTCTCAGTGTGGTGCTGGAGCATAAACAGACTACAACTTGGAAGAGACAAGCAATCAGACATATGGTCTCATGAAAAGATATCTATCTCATGCCATGGATATTTTTAATACAATGCAACAATTTGACATAATTCGTACTCAAGCAAGTTAATGCTATTCAGCATGTTCATATTTAATATGCATTACAAGTTAGTAGTTTTAGAAACCATCTATTTTAACGTTGTGATTTTCTTTTGCAGACAGATAACCTTATGCTGCATCCATTTGTTTTTCACTGAAAAAATGTTTCAATAACTACTCCCGGCTTGCACGCATTTGAATGTCCACCCCTAAAATATGAATAGCTGGATTCCTGAAGAAAGGCCAACCACAGGTCTAAAGTCCGCAACTGAGCATGAAGTGAAAGGGATATCAGCACCCCAGAGCGCAAACACTCATACTCAAACCAGGGCTGTATAACAGAAGAGTCCCTTTGCAGCAGTAAAAACAGGCAAGTTTTAATATGTGCTGGAAGGAGTAAATAACAAATACAAAGCCTCATGTGAGCAAGGCACAGTACTAAAGGATGCTTCTTGATTTTGCAGCAATTGACAGACCACTCTTTTCTGCCAAAATTAAATTAGAGCAAGTAACCAAGTCAGGACTCCTCATTGCTCCTTGGCCATAGCTTTTAGATTAAAGAAAACTGTTTTCTCCTACACCCATTCTTCTGGGAAGCACATGCAGCTTCTGCCATTAATATTTCTATTAATATAGGATACTAATACTGACTTACTACGAAAAGATCAAAGTTTACCTACAGAAACCTTGTGTCTGTCCCTCTAAGTCTCTCTTTTAGAAAGCTTGTCTTGTGCTACGAGATGCAGAAAATCACAAAGTATTTCCATGCCAGCTACTTTTCAGCATTTGAGCCAAGAACCTTCTCCTTTGCAGACACGTTGCTGGAGTTATACTTTCAAACAGCTTGTTCAGAGCAGCATGTCCTGTAGCCATACAGAAACCAGACAGTTTGCCCACCGGTTAAGTGAAGTATTGCTTTATGCTGCAACTCAGCTATGCTTCTAAATGAAACCTTGGTATAAGTAGTAATTCCCTAACAAGACATACATAATCAATATTTCTCAACAACTAATAGAGGAGAAACATGTGGTTAACAGACTTTCCTAATAAAATGGACAGAGAGCTATATTCAACACTACTAAATAGATTTAACCTACTTGTGAAACAAAGTTCCAAACCATGATTCTCCCTGGAATAAATGACACATGTTGCAAAACTTCCATTTCATCTCTGCAGGCATGTCAGAGATTAAAACCAGTCACGCACTAGGTAAACCATGACTGCCTCACTGTGGATTAAAGCCATGCTTGCTTGCTGTAGATTACTGTTACTGCCAAAATATTAGCTTTATCTTCATCCCTCAGAAAAAAAAATGATGATGTTTTGTTCAGGTGAATAGTCCAATGTATTTCTGAACATACTGTAAAACTATTTGTATTGGCTGACAAACAGCTTGCAATAGGTGAAGCTGAATAATCAGTTGACCTTGGCTGAAATCACAGCCATGCATCTCAGGCATATCTTAAAGCCTGTATTTCTGGTATACGGAAATTTATTCTCAGATTTTTTAAAAACTCTTAATAGTTTTGCAAAACCTCTGTTTTAACATCAATTGAATACCGAGCATTACATTATTATTTACTCTCAGATACGTTTAAAACTTACCTAGCAGTTTTATTGTTATACCTGAATTCACATTTCCTTCCTCTGAATTTTCTTATGAGCGTCTCTTCCTTGGAAGCATACGCTGGCTGAGCTCCAGCTTTGAACTTCCTGGAGGACGTGCTTAAACAAGTACTAGCTTGCATCTGGCAAGATGGACAAGGACAAACTAGATTTTATTTTCACAAGAGAATTACTTCCTAGGTCTCAGAGTATGACCCTGGCACATCTTGGGACCCATTTCTTTCCACATACAGGTCTTTTGAACCTGATTCAATTTTAAAAGTTCATAGAGTTGTTACTCTACAGACTCTTATTTCCAAATCTTATACCGCAGCCCCTGTAGCACACCAGGCTGCATACAGTGAAATCAATGCTTCTGCAAAGCAAGGACATGATGTTAGAGGACATTGGTACTTTGTGACACACTGAACATTTTGTATTTTATGTTGGACCTCAGCGTTGTAGATGGGTGGTGTTTAGTTACTTTTGGAGTCATACATGAGATCACTAAAGAATCATTTACAGAGTAAACTGAACTATGCATGCTATGGCACTGTTAAACACACATCCTTGGCAATTCATGTGTATGGCTTCTGCATAGAGTCATAATCTGGTTACGGGATGAAATATTTGCCCAGCTCAATCAACAGCTATAGTTACAGGCTATCACAGTTACATATCCAGTTACTGATAGGTTTTGTCTGCTGCTATAGAGGTCATGTTTCTTAACTGAAAAATAGGTTAATCAACTTTATTAGTACAGATACCATAAAACCTGAGTTGTCTTATTTCTGCTGCTATTATCGCTTATTATTTTCTAGCATTTCCTTCAGGTGTAGGTCCTACTGCACTAAAGGGCAGGAATTTGTGCTACTTTGGTTTAGAAATTGTGCTTATGAACATACAATTTTTGTTCAGTTTTGGAATGTGAAATTTCACTGTGGAAGGGAGAATCCAAACCAAGCAAAACTGTCGCAGAAGATATCCATGAAATATTTTATCATTTCTGCCCCGGGTTTAGCAAGTCAGTCTAGACCAGGAACCTTTGGAAGGAGGCTGTGGTCAGGAATCATGGCACTCCCTGCATAGGAATATATTCCAGGCAGTTATCCCCAGGAACATGCAGGCACAACCTCCCTTCCAGGGCTTTACCTGCTATTCACTCACACACCTCCATTTCAACAAAATATCACTCCCTACACAAGTAAACAGAAGTTTATTAGTCAATTACTGCTCAGCTCCATTATGGGCTCCAGTTTCCATCCCCCCCACCCCCCCCCATGAATATCTATTTAGCTAGAGTTTAAAATTATCACTAACTTCCAAATACCCATTAAGAAATTTTGTCTCACCAAGAATGGAGTAGTACATAAACAATGAAAAAGCATTATACATCCATCTAAGGGCTCTTTAACACCATAAGAAAGCAATGAAGGCTCCAGGAAAATCATGGGCAGAAGCTGTGAAGCACAGAAAGCAGGACACAGCAGCTTTAGGGATATTGCACAAGTGCTTAAGCTGATGATAAGTTCAAAATTCATTTCTGTCCTTGAAACTCTTTCTTTTCCTTCTGATGACCTTTGTTAACATTAATAAAGAGTCAAAGAGTAGCCTACATTGTCCTCACATGGGACAAGTCTAAATTTTAACAGTTCCAGCATGAAGTGATGGGATAAATAATCGCAAGAGCTGCAGTAGCCCCCAAAACTCACGCACAAGGTGGTAATCAGCATTCTTTTCAAGTTGCATGAAACAAGTAGGGCTTCATTGTGAAAGATGACGTATCCAAGTGAATTTTTTGTGGAGAAGAGAGGAGAGCAGGTAACCTCTCCTCAGGAACAGTTGTGCAAGAAAAATTTAAATCTGAGTCTTAACTCTCTGACCTTTGACTTTCCTTCTATTTACTTCAACTTCATCGAAGCCTGTACCTTTTGTCAACAGGCAGAACGATGCTTTCCCTCTACTTATAATCTCCTTGACTTCAGAAGTACAGATCTTGGGGTAGAAAGAGACAGTTCACAAAGCACAGATAACTGTTGCCTGGACAGTAGAACTAAGACAGCCTGTTTTCAGACAGATTCCAGAGCCCATGCACCTACACCATCCCATCACACTAGATGCTCCTGCTTATGGGTTCCAGCACACCCTAATGCACCTGGTTGGAATATACAGGGTCAAAGAGAGGTGTGGTGGCTTCAAGTAAGCACCAGCCACTCGGTGAGGAGACCTGTTCTATATCTTCTCCCCAGTGAGAACACTCCTCAAGTCTCACTTGCTTTCTTGCTTTTGAGACATCTCTGTGTGACAAACTGAGAAATAAGCTCAAAAGCTTTTACGATAATATTGATCAGTAGATCGATAGGCAGCCAGTAAAGCCTCACCAGTACCATTTCCTTAGCATGAAAGAATGAACATATGGTAAAGGCTGCTCTGGATGACTTGAACCTCAAAGCCTGGTGGGGAAGAAGAGGAGGGAAAAAACATGTCAAGGGCTGGTGTTTTTGGTTTTGGCTTTTTTTTGTTGTTGTTATTATTTGGTCTTGCTGCTAAATATACATTGCAGTAAGTATTTTCATTAATTTTGAGAATTAATTAATTAATTTTAAAGAAAGGTTAATTTCCTCTGTCATATAAGAAAAAATTAAATCCTAATTTGCTCTGTGAATAGAAAACAAATACAAGCTTTTGAAGGCCAAGGTGCTTCATTCCTGAACAAATCATGTGCTTTTCCCACACATGCAAAGCATCTGTGGCTTGTGGAAGAAGCTTAGGGGAGGAAACTCAAACACTTTGAGTCACAGCTGCAGGAAAGGTTATTCTTCACAGAAGGTTACAAGGTTAACTGACCTTTAAGGTAATGTTTTTAAGGTTATGCTTAAAAAAAAACCATAGGACAAGATCAACACATGTTCACTCCAGAGACATTTTGCTTTATTGTACCTTATTCTGGCCTGTACCTTACTTTGGTCTTATCCCAGCCCCAGATTCCCAGGGCAAGCTGTACTTTATGACAAAAGGATTGCTGAATAAACCAGGATGTTTCTAAATTGTAGCCGGGTTTTCCAGGGAAAAGGGGATTTAGTTGTCCGTTTCCATGGATAATTCTTCCCCCCTGGAACAATGGCTAAAGGCTCCCAGTCCTGCAAGCGGAATATGCAGCCTGTGCATAAAAGAAATGTTGTGAGAACATGGAAGCAAAGCAGGGATAAGAAAACGTCACAGTAAAGATTACCTTTAGTGGATGGGCTTTTTGTTAATTAAATTTTAAAACCACATCTTCAACAGCTTGTGGAGTGGAGCAAGAGCAAAGCACAGTTAAGATGTTCTGTGATCGACTTCATTATGCTTTTGTCTCCACAAAGGCTAGAAGGAGGGTTCCTTGGGCAGGTTGCTGCTGATACAGACTATTTGATGCAAGATTGGCCAACCTGACCAGCTTGCATCAGAACGTAGTACCTGAACTACATGCCACAGGTGCTCTGAAGAAGCATTGCATATCACTTTGGCAAAGAGGTTATGATAAGCTTCTGACTGTTCCACTTGAGGAAGGAAGAGACACTTCACACAGTGCAGTCTAGAGTCACTGTGGGTTAGGTGTGAGGCTGAGCCACTGGCAAGGCATTACCAACCATTCGCCTAGCCCAGAGGAGCACTAAGTACCCCTAAGGTCCTGAGGGACACGCTTTAGTGATTGGTAGAAGTGGTTGGACTCAATGATCTGATAGGTCTCTTCTAACCTGGTGATTCTATGATTCTAAGAAGTAAAGATGCCAATGCAACCTACTGTTGGCACCCATCAGACCACCTAGATGGATGTCAGCAGCTTATCCCACAATGCTCTTTTCTCCTTGCAGGAGAACGTAGTAGCATGCTGTCAAGAACTTGGTCCTAAACCTGAGCCCAAAGTAAGTCTCATACAGCACAAGTTCACCTTCCAACCTCTTCTCATTTAAAACGCAGCACTTAAAGCAGAGGATTTGTCCCCAAGCAACTTTGCAAGCTGGAAACAGCCTAATGTCCAGAAAGCTGTTGAAGGGCCATGAGCTTGACGCAGAACAAACTGCAGCAAAAACACGAATTGGAAAGATACATTAGGTGTGACAATCAACCATCTGCTTGGAAATTTCACAAAAGGAAGGAATATTATCAATAGAGATTCCTTGTGTGCATTCATTTCCTGGCCAGTAAGTGCTGTCAAGACCTTTTAGTTCATACAATCTCTCTTCTAACCCAGGTCATAAAATCATGTCCAGGGCAGTTTCTTCTCCCAAACCAGCTCTCTCTTCTCTGAACAGTAAATCAAAGTAACTACAAAGTTAGCCATAGATTACATAATCACATTCCAGACTTCCCAAAGGATTTGCTGCTTTGCCAAAACGTTCATTTGGGAAACCTGAGCCAGTTTCAAGAGAAATGGATTTTAAACTAACCGCATACTTGTATCCAACACAAAGCTACATTAAGTTATCAGGCAAGTGTTTTGGCCAGTCTGTCTTAACTTTGCTGATTAGTTATCTATACTTCTCAAAAAGTGCTTAGCCTCAGAATATATTTTCATACAGTTTTTTTCACTGTTTCCTAGTGTTTTTCCCCAACTGAAATAAAGATAAAAATTGTATAAGTATACAGTGAGTAATTAACACATTCATAAGTATCTTTAATGTTCAAGTACTGTACGATGAGAGTATATCTTAGCAGTAAGCATCAGATCTCATTCCTGAATCGCTCTCAAACATCATTGTTGGCCCTAGCAGGGAGCCTCAAATGCTCCCAGAGACAGGTAATGAGTTAAGAAACACTACAACATGGAAATTGTAGTTGCAACAACTCAACTATGCCTCCTAGCTTCATGACTCAGTGTAACATCATTTGGTCATACCTTTGCATGTGGTTGTGTCTTTGCCTTATGCAAGAGAAGGATTCCCATCTCCTGTAAGTAAATAAAACCAAGCCAGAGTAATGCAAAGAAGTGAGCTGGCTGAAGACCACTCCCTTCTTGTCCATCATACTGCCCTCCTCATGTCTGCAGGATTTTTTTTCTTTATTGTTATTTTTTATAAGACGCTTATTTCCAAACCGGAAAGGCCTCTTGGGTAGCATTGAGGAGCCCCAGAGAGAAACCTCTTCCCACTGTAATGCCAGACCACAGAGCCCCAGCCCAAAGGAGTGCTTCATGATCTCCTCACCCATAGCTTTTTGCAGTCCATGTGGGATAAGAGATTCAAAAATAAAGTGCGTATTTCAAATGCATTTGATTTAAAGTAAATAAGCTGAGGCAGGAAAGTTCGTGCTTATTAATAGACTAAGATCCAGAAAGATGAGACCAGTTATCAACAGTTAACCAATTAAAGCATTCTGCTTTTACCCAGCAAAATGCCATCATCTCTCTTCAGCTCACCTCCTCTCTTCAAAAGTCCAATCAAAAAGAGATTTAAGTGATCAAGAAAAACACACACAGATGCCATTAAAACAAAGTTAGAAAGGACAAGACTTTCAGCAAGACAGTCCTGGAAGTGCTGTCTCAGAGACAGAGTGGTTTTACGACAAGCAGCCAAGGCGTGAATATATATAAGTTTATCATGTGTAAGACAGCAAAGGTAGACAACTGAGTGACCATGACACAAGCAATCTGAAATTACTGACCTTGACCTTGCATATATGTGTTTTTTTAAACTAAGTTTAGTTTTGTTGTCCTCTTTGTAAAAATATCCAAAAACTCACAGAGTGCTATAAGAACCTGTAGTATTTCAGTTGCTAAAATGCAACGTATTATCAACACCAATAAAGGTAGCAAGTGACGGCCCAAACACTAAAAGCAGATTTAAAAAATTCTAGTTCGGCTTTGCTAAATGCAAATATAATGATGTGGTTTTTTTCTGCACCAGGGGTCAGTTCTGCACAGGGTCAGTTCACATGATTCATGCAATGGAGTTACAACCCAGAGAAAGACCAGTGAGTTTTAATAATGAGTAGACAGAACAAGCTTGCCTAACAATTAATTTACCATGTATCAGTTGTTCAGCTGCACCAAGCCACACGTAATACCACTGTTATGTTACATGCTCATAGGAAGGAGAGAGATCTGTCCACAAGAGGGAGTTAGTAGACCAGCAATAGTAAAGTATTTCTGCTTCAGGTGTAAACCAAGGGGCTGGTGCAGTCCAAGACTGAGAGAGATGTTCCTCCCTTCCCTACACTGAAACATAGAGAGGATCCTGTGGGGTGGAAGAGGAAAAGCAGAAGGCAGCAGGGAGATAATTTGAGAATTTAATTTTAAGAGAACAATCAACAACCCCGTGGGCTTGCTTCAAACCTCTGAAAGGAGGCAAAAATTGAGCAGGCAGATACATAGGTCAGCTCAACATATCTGGTTATTTATTTGAAGCTATTTTTGAGGATTTGCTTTTGTAAAAGTGAATTTTATTACTTCGAAGGAAGGCAAAGGGACGGGCTTGAGCTGTGGCTGGTGAAATTCACCTGCAGCAGTAGTCCAAAGAGGAGGCCTGATGCTACAGCTGGGCTGTTTATCAGTCAAGCCTGTTTGAGAGGAAGTGGAAGATACTAGAGAAAGAGCATTTGGTTTTGAGCATTGCCTTATTGGAGAGGTCCTCAATCTCTGTAACAGAGGTCTAAAAATAAAAACTGAAATATATCTCACAGACAAGGCTGGGGACACTTTTATTAGCGTTGCCTGCTGACCAATAAGAGGTACTTTGTCACAAGCAATCTGTTTGATCTTATTCTAGAAAAAATGGTGACATTTTGGTTGTCACTTGAGGATCTGACACTCCCGGGCAGCCAGCAACACTCAAGTCTCTGTGCCCCAGAGAACACTTGTGCCACCTCTGCAGCATGGACCTAAGTGGAAACATCATCAGAAACTGCATTCCAGCCATCTACTCACATGACAACCCAAGGAGGGATTCACCTACAGTGCTTATTTCCAAGGCCTTGTCACATAGATGAGCAAAAACCTCACCACAGCCCTTCCACAGGCTGTCAGGCCAATTAGCAAATGCTGGTTTGAGTTTTACCATGCCAGCATAGCATTCCCCAACAGCAGGAACAAAGCTGGCTGCGCCTGCCCAGCTCTACTATTGCACCTGGGCTTGTGTTTACAATTCACCTATTTGCCCCTAACTGTAGCTGCAGACTTGTCAGTACATCCCAAATGGGATTCACTTCCCAATCCCGCGACACATCCAGGACCTTTAGGCTGGACATTAGGAAAAAAATTTTCACAGAAAGGTTCATTGGGCATTGGAACAGGCTGCCCAGGGAGGTGGTTGAGTCACCTTCTCTAGAGATATTTAAGACAGAGGTGGATGAGGTGCTAAGGACCATGGTTCAGTGTTTGATAGGAATGGTTGGACTCAATGATCCAGTGGGTCTCTTCCAACCTGGTTATTCTATGATTCTGCTGGACCAGGTTGTGCTCCTAAAGCAGCAGCCTTCAGCTGAGCAGAGGAGGGGGCTTTGCCTCTTCCCAACCTCCTCAGCTCATTACACGTGTCAGGACATGTATAGAGACTTGGCCACTACACAAGCAGCATACTAAAGATAAGAATAGAGACATTTAATGATCAGCAATGTGATTTTTCACATCGAAGATGTCTATTCAAGTCCAGGTGGTGCCAGTACATGGAATATGCCATATGCTCCTCCAACATGGAGAGAGGCAGGGGTAGATACAGGCCAGACAGTGGCACAGGTTATGCATTTCATCCCTCAAAATGATATTCTGCAGCTGCCTGAAGTCCAACTTCAGAGTCACACATGGAGATTGCACAGTTAGTGCCTTCCCATGTATGATGGGAATGCTCATTTAGGGAAGACTAACCAGCAGCTTTCTGTTATCTCAGCATAAGCATCTCAGCTGACCTTACTATTTCCACAATAATCATCTTACTTTTATCAAGTCTATATGCTTGGCAAGTGTCAACAATGGCACCCTGGACCCTACAGAAATCTACCACAAGAAGAATAGTGTAGTGCAATCTGCAGAAGGAGGTCCCTGCATGAGGCTTGTTCTCCAAATCCCAGATTACTTCCCTACAGTAATGCACCAGAAAGCATCAGGGATGTTGTTGCAGGCAGAAAGAATGGGGTGAACCAGAGAGCTCACACCTGTATGCTTAGGGAGAATATCTCATTGGCAGCAGAACACAAAAGCCTATCCCAGAAGGGGGGAGCATGAGCTAAAGTAGAGAAGAAAGTATTTAAAATTTGCTTGAAGATAGTTGTGAGCAAGTTTCTCTGTGCTAATTTAATAAATTCAAAGTTCAGGGGGAAAATGCACATTTCAGAGAAAAAACTCAATCCTTATATTAACTGGGACCACTACATTCACATGTGTCAAAGCTGAAATAAAACTAGGGAGGAGTAACAGCAATTTGATATCAAGTCTGTCAACGCAAATCAGACTGTACTGGCAGCCTTCACAAGCACAGACATTATGTGTGTTGTCAACCATGCTTCCCTAGTTCAAATTCATACAATGAATAGGAGAAAGGTTCAGTCCAGAACCTGGCTACCTGCTGAAACCAGCTTCTGAATTCTCAGTGAACTGCAGATGGTGTTTACCTCATTTAATTACCTGACAGCAGAAATTCAATAAAAGAAAGAAGTTTCTTACATTGCCAGATTAGCAGACTAGTGGAATGTTGTGATCTACTCACCAGCAAAAAAAAAAAAAAAAGGCAAGTAAAAATTAACAGTTAGTTCTGTTTGATGTTACTAGTCAGTTTAAAACCACGAAGTTAGTCTTCTGACAGGCAATTTTTCAAGAACTGTTTAATTGCCACCAGTTTTTTTTTTTTACCAGTCAGCATGTTTGCTGAATTCCCTGGCATTCCCCAACAAAAGCTCTGCAGTTTTCAGAAGAGAGTGCTTTCCAGATGAGCACCATTCCTCACCTACATAGAAAAATGTGCTTGCAAGTAAAAAAAATGTAGAGAGGAGACTGCTGCATGTCCAGCTGACAAAGTTCATCTCTTTTTACTTGTCCTGGAATGGAAATTGTCACTAGCCTAACATTCAGGTTACTGTCCAGTAGCTAGGTATTTTTAGTGTGCTAAAAAATAAGCCTATCTTAAAGCAGTTACACTTGCTACCATTAATTCTGTTAACATGTGCACCACGAAAATCCTAGTGACACTGTGTCAATGCTCTTTATGCACCATAGAAGAGAACAGTACATTCACTACAAATAATGCACTGACAGATATTAGACAATTTCTGTACATAATAAAATGTCAAGTTAAAGTTACAGGACTCATCTTCTCAAGTTTCCTGAGTGCTTCTCTTCCACCTATGTGTCTCACCTTACACGTGGATTCCCCCCTTCCTCTATGCAGATCCCCAAACTCCAACCCTGCAAGCATCCTGGCAGCAGCTGCACAGAAGCTGAAGCTCCGCCAAAAGGTGACAGATTCTCTGGCTACCAATGGCATAAGAAAACGGGCATCCAGCTCATGACAATCTTATTGTCTCTTCCGATTGTTTCATCGTTAGTTTGGAGTTGTTTTGGAGTTTGTTCCATTTTACTTTCTTTTATAACTTGCTTGTGTCCAAACCCAAGAAACAGAAAGAATCCAGAAGTTTCCACTCACCTCAACTGTAAGGCTGCATTTCATTTTGTAGAGACCTAACATGACTACAGGAAATGCAAAATCCTACTGCTGGGGTGAGGGGAAATTTCTGTCTTTCCCCCTCCCACCCACCATAGTCAACACATATCTGGGCAAAGAAGTAGCAGGTGATGGAAACTCATATGAACCATCTATATATTAGTAAGTGAGGAGCAGCAGAACCTAGGTTACAAGTATTACAATTACATTTCACACAGACCGTACGCCTTTGGGCATAAATTCAAGCAAAGAGCACGGCAGAGGACATCACTTCTAGTGTATTGAAACAAGTTTTCAAGTGGGAAGTTCTCAGAATGATTAGAGTTTCACAATTAGTACTACTAATGTTTCATTAAGGTGAAGGATGGCAAAACACATCAAGAATTAAGTTGCGCACATTCAGTATAGTGCCCAGAACACAACTCAAACAGGTGAAACTGAAAATTGTGTCAATAAAGCATCTTCTCCGCCTCAGAGGTAAAAGATGCCTGCAGTGGGGTTTATGAAGGCTTTATCTTTACAGACCTGAAGCTTCTTAGCAGAAAAAGTAAATCAGTAAGATCCAAGGCCACACCACAGTAAGCTACTCCTCTAGAGGATGAGCCACAGAGCAGCCTCTGGGATCAAGCTGCAGGTTCTCCTGGCCATACCACCGCAGGACTACAGCCAAGCAGCAGTTCTGCTGTAGAGGAACATAGTGAAAAAGGCCTCACCTGTTCACAACAGTTCATTCCTCCCAGGATCAACAGTTCTACAACATAACACCAGTCCAGCAGCAAAACCATTGCAACCTACAAGTTCCAGATTAGCTAGTCCTGAGATAAAGGCAGACTCACCTTTATCCTGCACATCACAAACGAATCTACAATTCCCTCTCTTCTCCACTAGCAGATCAGCCTCCCATGTAATCAGCTGGCTCCACCTTTTCCAAAAGACCCAACTGTGCCCACCCAAACTATTTTCACCTGCCTTCTCTCCACTCCCCGCAGAGGCAGACCAGCCATGAGGTGGGTTAGTGCTACTTACATGCCAGCTCTGTAAGCCCAATGCAGCCCATGTTCTGTAAGGCCATAAGATCTTTTGAAATGGACTGTGAATTATCAAGCTTGCACACCAGCCCCTGCATAAATAGTAAGGGGTCCTAGATCACAAATATGAACAAACAGGCAAATCTTATTCACGAGCTGCTAAATGTTCTGGTTTCCTATCTGAGCAACATTTAGGCTTCTCCATGCTTTTCTTTGTTCAGCAAGTGGATTTTCCCAGTTTGCCTGTATAAACTGTATAGCTCTTCCCATAATGACCTACATAACTTGAGCCTTGAATGGCTCTCCAAGGAGAAGTCACTTAATGATATTCAGAGAGTTCAAGTGTGGCAACCCTGAACAAGTATATCTTTCTCTAGCATCTGCCCAGAGTAAGGACCACAGAAGCCGACAGCCCATGTGCATGGAGAGAAGATAGAGAAGTGGGACTGCTGTGCTGATTGAAATTAAGGATAGTACAGAGTTTCTTTTCACAAGCATTCATTAGTCTGCTTCTGTTCTCAGCTAGGAGTGGGAGGTACAATGTGGTGGTAAAGACAGAAAAGTTAATGGAAGCTGAGGCATGGGAATGGTTGCCTCTAAAATGCAAACAAGGATGGAGGAGGCGAGTGTACTTGAGCTTGGGGAATAAATATATCATTTCTACTGCAGAATTTTGGAGCCTGAAATTGCTACCCAGCAGCAAATATTTATTCCTCAGCTCAGACCTGGTGCTGCGCATGTAGCAATAGCAGATATTAGAGGTGTATTTTCTGAGGCAGGGGAAAGAAGCCGTTTGAGCAACAAGAGATGCAATCACACATGGCAGACTTTGAGAGGTTCATCTTGAGGCACAAATGGCTTCACTATGAAGTTTTTAAAGAAAGCATAATTAAGGATAAGGGTGCAAATGGAAGCTGATATGGCCTGTGGCTTGTCACCTGGACTCAGTTGAAGTTGAAGCTAAGACGTCACAACTCCTCCCTAACCCTATGAACCTCTTGTGAACCTCTTCATTGACAGGGCCAGGGACAATTTGCAGAGAATTAGTAACTGGGGGGCTTATAGAAAGCCCAGCACCATTTCTCTCCACTAGCCATGGCCCTCACAGGTGACCACCGGCAAGGCAGACACTGCTCCCAGCTGCACAGGGCTGAGGTCATTCTCTTAAATCACAAATGGAGATTATCAAGTGAATTATAGGCTAAGTAAGGACATAGCTATTGGGGAAGTGCCAGGTTAGAGAAAGGCTGCTATCGGTCTCTTTCGTTAATGACTTAGTCCAAAATTAGGAGTTCATTGACAAAATCTGCTGGAGATGTGAGGCTGAGAGATCTCATTGATGCAGAGCAAAAAAGAAATATCTCACAGGACAAACTAGACTATTGGAGAGCAATGGAAGCGGAATAAAGGTGAATGGGACAAGGTCAAAGTCATAGTAAGAGAATAATAATACTTTCTGCCAAAAGATGTGAGCCGATCAGCAAAAAGTAGCTAAAGGACTTGGATCACCATAACTAATCAGTCACTGATGTAACACTAGATAACAAAAATGTGGTTTTCAAAGTTATCAAAATGACTAGTTTCAGTGCAGATAGGGAAGAAGCACATCTTTGCACAGGCTCTTCTACCACCCCATGCATTGTACCACATGTACTCATGCTCCTCCTTTCATCAAGCCATACAGGCACAGAGGATCATCTGGAGAGAGGAAGTAACCTGACAAGACATCTGGGGTTTTATAAACCATGAAAAGAGAAGTAGAGCAATCACTGCCAAACAATAAATATCAGCTTAAACACTACCAAGGAAGAAGAACTACTTAGGCTGGGAATAGGTTTTGGCTCAAGAACAGAGTCATACGACTATTATAGATAAATTTCAGCTGCTGTCCATAAAAAGGGGGCGGGGAGGGAGAGCCATGATTGGTTTGAAATTTGAGTTCGGTGACCTGTGTGATACTACAAAGTGGTATGTATTATACATGAGCCCAATGCTGTTTCCTCCATGCTGACTCTAGGTTACAATCAGCCAGCATGCACCTCTGGGAAATAATCACTGGGCTTCAGCAACCACCCTGCCACTGTCAGCAGTGTAGACACACTTGAGACACGGTAAACATGGCAAACATAAGCCAACACTTTGGCTAAAAGACTCCATGTATGGATGCTTTGCTGTAGTTCCCAGGAATAAAATTAGCAGTGTCAGCTTGGGAGAGCAAGGGGTGCAGATGAATACAAAGGTCAGAAGGACAAATTTTTTGAGTGGAAAAGCACTAGTGGCTCCAGGATATCCCTGTGAAGCCCTGTGGCTTCTCTATTTAGAAAAGCGATTGTTCTAATCAGTCATCTAACCTTGGGCTTTAAAGCTCACAGTGTCCAGATCCTTGATATCACAGTGGTGCGTGCAGTGGAAGAATCTGAGTTTGTCTTTATTCTTATCTTCTCAAGGAATTTTTGACATAATCAGAAATAAAGGTTTCTGTAAGATGCTATTAGACACTGAGAAATACTGGAACTGCACTATGCAGTGAGACTGGCTCCCTCATTTTCCTTATCTCAGTTTCCAAAGGCACAGAAGTCCAGGAGTAGCTAAAGCTAGACTCCCTGAAAAGGAAATTTTCTCCACATACCTAAGACTTTGGAATGGTTCCACTTGTGATTTAAAAAACTTACATTTCTGTCTCCTTTACATGTGCCTATAAATATATGTGGGTATATTTGGGCACTGGAATAGGCTGACCAGGGAGGTGGTTGATTCACCTTCCCTGGAGGTGTTTAAGGCACGGGTGGATGAGGTCCTGAGGGACATGGTTTAGTGTTTGATAGGAATGGTTGGACTCGATGATGCAATGGGTCTCTTCCAACCTGGTTGTTCTATGATTCTATGTTTAATTTTTTTAACTTTTAATTTTATTTACATCTTTGTGCTTGGACTATTGACATCAGTGAGGGAGTACCTTGATGTGTATTATCTCACTTAACTCGCAGTTCCAATTGACATCTATGAAGAAGAGTCAGGCTGGAGACAAGCACGGGAATACCCAGTCCCATATTTCACTCAGTTACGTGGGATTGAGTATTCATACGGCTTTTGCAGACATTTCTGCGCAGTAGGGTTGTGGGTCCTACATACATTTTTGCAGCTGTCAGCTATATGGAAAGGAAAATAAAGGAGGAAAAACATAAATGTGCTGAGATTGTAAACAATATAGGTTTCCTACGAGTCATGAGCATTTGCTGATCGCTTAGTCACTGAGCATTTGTGCCTTTCCCAAGCTCATGTTCATCTCTAGCCAAGCTGCTTGTCTGCATGTGGCACAATGACAGAAGTGGCAAAGAGCTACAGTGGAGCCACTGCAGGGAAATTGCAGAGTCCTACTCACCAGAGGGCTGGCCAAGGCAAACTGTCAACGCCAGCACTCCTCAGTGTCTGGATACATTTGTGCCTCCACTTTGCCTCCCCCACCCACAGGGTCATGCCCGTGGGTGGCTGGAGTCAGAACACGGTACAGCACTGCAATTGTGAGCCAATGGGTGAGAAAAGCCTCTTCAGATGAGTCACATGAAATTCAGCTTGAACATTGGTAGAATCATCTGTGTCTGACTGCCCAACTCCTCCAGCAACTACAACCCCAAATGGTGCTTGTAAGGTGAGTCTGAAGCACCTTTGAAGACTACTTGGCCACAGGAACCCAGTAAGAGAAAAAGCACAGTTCAAGAAGAAGGTGGTGGCACAGCAGGTGTGGAAAGACAGGTGTTGACATGCTCAATCTGCTTTAAAGCCGTGTGCAACTTCTCTTCAGTGGGTTGAAAGGTTTCAGTTTATTTAATTTGAAAGTATGTGAAGGAAAAAAAGCCCTATACCAAAAAAAGCAGTTAGGCAAGATCCATCTGATACTAGCACTAAGTTGTGTGGAGGTGTACAATGCTGTATCTGCGAAGGGCTTGTGCATGTAGTTATTCTTCAGACTCAGAAACCCTTTGATGGTAATTAATTTATTGTAATGGTAGCCTGCTTTTGGCTCAAGACCTAAAATAAGTATTCAAGTATTGACCTGTGATGTTGCCAAGGTTGCTCACCGTGCAGAACAGTTGTCTCGCACCTGAGAACTTAACTCTTAGAGGACCCAGAATTCAGCTCCCAAGTTAGCATCACACAGTCTTCCAGACATTAGAAAGCTTCTGCTGGCTTTAAATGCACATCAAAACAGTGTCACCGGGGCCTCCGAGGCCAAGCACCAAGTTACAGCAGGAAATGGGGACTGGGCTTCTCCAGCTCATGGCAGACTGTCTCTAGCTGCAGCACAGTTAGCTTGACAAGCCTACACTAAATCAACAAATGGAGAAAGTATTTTTGTCTACATCGATGGCAATTGTTATTTCAGTACAAGCTCTAGAAGGACCTGAGAAACTGCTGTCCTCCATGCAAGGCTCTTCAGAATATGGACAGCCCCATGGTGGGCTGCCTGCCAGGGGTTGTGCAAAGGGACATATTGCAGCCCTGGACCCAGCAGTGCTCTCATACCTCACGCGTCCCTTTTCCTTTCACTGCATGGCAGACGTCCTCTTCCCTTGACATCTGTGCTTTGACATCAGAACTCTGGGGCAAAGGATTATGTTGGTTCCCTCCATGACGTGAGCTGAGCTCCCACACTGGCATCAGCTCTCAGAAGTGCATTTGCATGCTCAGCTACATATGAAGCTACACACAATACAGAGCCCTTCAGTAGTCCAGACAACAGGGAGTTGCTCATTTCATGCAACTGCCAAGAACAGGTTGTGAGTAATGCATTTATTACTGGGAGAGGTCATTCGGAGACATGCTTGAAAATCTGATTATGAAAGTAGAACACAGCACTTGCCAAGTTTGCATCCAGCTCCAGAATTTACCATACAAATTGATCACTGTGGGAAAAGCTTTCACCCAACACCAGTTGCAACTACCACCCCTGACCACCAGTCAGATATTTACCAAAAAGAGGTAGAAACAAAGGATGGGGTGCAGGGAGAAGTGGATGAGGAGAATGTGGCATCTCAAGAGATCTTTTTAAGTTCTTCATGACTAAATAATCTTTAATTTGGTTATGAAGAACTCTCTGACTCTACACCCACAGATGGAAGCCATTGTGCAGCAGGAACCATTTGTGAAACTGCTCCATGGAAGGTCAACATACTGTAGGTTGAATAGGGCTGATGTGCAATTGTTTCATCTTTCCTGCCACTCCGCACAAACTGAAAACCAAGCAGTGAGTTTAAGAATCTTTACTTTTTTTTTTTCAATTTAAATTACACTTCTGAAATACAAGTAAAAAAACCTCACAATGAAATATGTTACCAATTTCTACAAAATAATCTAAATAATAATGCACTTACATCATTTACACAATAAAATAGGAGCACTTAGATCAATATTTACATATTGACAGAGAACGCAGTTGTGTAGTCATTTGCTTCTGGTGCTGCCTCCTTATGGAGTACCTTTGGGAGGCCACAGCCTGCAGTTGCACACAAAATCTTCTGCAGGGAGAAAGCCCTGCCAAAGTCTTTCTAGGTGCAGGGACCTGCCCATAGGCTGCCAAAGAGACCAAAATTGTGGCAAATATTTGCTTTTTCATCTTCAAGCTACCACTATAGCACATGAGCACACACTGTTGAGTTATTTAAAGAATCCCCTGATAGAGAATTTTGCTTCGCTATATTAGGCACTTCATTACAAAAGTTATTATGGCTTATGCAAAACAATTAACTTTCCTCACAATACGTACTTGCTAGAGTCAGTGGGAGAAAGAGACATGTCCAAGGGCACACTTTGAGCCAATGTTTTCGGTTAGCCTACATTAGAAATTTAGTTTTAAATTATTCAATATCAGTCCTGAAGGAAGTAGCAAGACCTGATCTTTTCAGTAAGATAATCGGTCAGTGTATTTTAGACTATCTGCACTTTCCCCCCCATATTATTGATAACTAGAACTTTCCCTCTTACAATAAGCTAACTGCTTACATCCATGCTGTTCAGTGTGCCATTGGGTGACATATCCAAGTATGATTGTCTTGAAAGAGTACACCATAGGTTGAAGGATTATTTACACATCTTAACATGTATAAAATAAAGTTGCAACTTACCAAATAATAAATATAGCTCAACAGAGTACAATATTGAAGTAAAATAAATTAGAATGATTCTCCGGGTATTGAATTCCCTCCCTTAAGGCCTGAGCCAAAAAAAAAAAAAGACAAAACAGTGTTGTTGTTTCAATGGTTCAAAAAAGTTTTGGATGAGGCTCCTTATTAGACACTGGCTGTTTGAAATGAGATGCTTAGCTAAGCTGGCAGGTACTTGAAATCTATATGACCAAACAGCAAAACTTACCTCTAAAAGGAGTCTTTTGGGTAAAACAATTTAAACCAAACATTAATACTGTGTTTATTAGGAAGAATATCATTCTAGAAGATTGTCTCAACATTAATTCAGCAGCAAGGAAATAAGAATACAATTAAGAACACAACGTATTTGTACGGCAAATACGTGTTAGTGCACATGATTTTCCAAAAAAATCACTCCTCAGCTACATTTGTGCATATTTCAGAATGCTTCTAACTAGACGGTTAATAAAAGTCTTCTCATGACTATAGCTAAGTTTGCCTTAAAAATAAAAAACAAACTGAAAAACAAGGAGTAACTCACTCAAGAAAGTTATCCAGATAAGAATGACACCAAACTTCAGGTCCAAATATATCAGAACACTGAGAAATTCAGAATCTAAGTAAAAATCTAAAAACTTAGGTCTATCAAAATTTTTTACAAAATATATTGAAAGCAGTGAATCTGCTCTCAGAATTGCACGCTCACCAGGTTTGTAAACTCTAAATGAAGTCAATGATGCACTGTTCACTACAAGAGGTATTGTATAGATGCTCTTTGCAAAGCCATGCAGACGCTCTGTCTGTAACTTACTTCATGTGTCCTTTTTTCTCTTCCTTGAGGATTAAGCATTTAAAGTAATTCAGTAGCTAAAAAGTCTTATAGGAAAAGGTCTGGGTTTACATGGAAGGCGGGGTGACAGGCGTCCATGTGGATGCTAGCCTGGCATGTGCGGAGGCATCATACTGGCTGTCAGGCAGGTCCGTGGGTGCCCTGCTGTCATACAGGGGGGATGCGGAGGAGGCAGCAGTGGTCGGGTGCGGGAGGGTGGTGTAGTGTGCTGGAGAGCTGCGTAAAAACTGTGAGCTCAGGCCACTGGACATTCCACTTGACTGAGACACCGGTGTGATGGTGCTGTTACTCACAGACCATAAGTTAGGATACTGACTGAAAGAGGGAAAAGGAAAAAAATAGGTTATTAGAGACACTAGTGCCTGCTGGCAGTCACTCAGGTCATAACAGAACTCTCGGGCTGAGTTTGTTTGCTGGAAACAGTGAATTTCTTCAGAAAGCTCACAGCCACGGTGAGGTACAAAGGACCTCTGGGTAGGAGGTCATATAAGTGGCACTTCACCAATAAATCTAACCTCCCTGCTTTCCCAACACAGGTTCCAGCGCCAGGTATACTAGAAAATCTTAAGCCAAATTGAGGAAGAAACTGGCCTAAAAAATGCAGAGGTTTGCTGATTCCTAAGCCATGCCATACCCTTGCCTCAGGGGCAGGCAACATGGTGGAGGTGAATAAACACAGCAATATGGACTCAGACAGATTTGAATCCATTGCCATTGGTCTGTCAAATTCTTAATCTCCTGTAAACACCTCTCTAGTCCAAAAGCCATTCAGCCCTCCCTGTTCATCATCACATGGTAGAAAGGGAAGAGATAGCTTGATGGCTGCAGATTACATGGATACTACACAAAAAGGCTGTTTAAATGAAAAAAAGCACTGTCAGGTCTAGGTATGTAAACAGATACAAACACATATGTATAAACACACAAATGAACTAAAAAAACCAAATTGATTCAAGAAACACTATGAGAATAGGTTCGGTCTTGCTATGTAATAGTAGACAGTGCTTCCTACCTATCGATGACAAGTGGTTTAGCAAAAAAATATAAATATTCTTCTTACTTTACAAATAGCAGTTTAGACAAAAAGAATGGCAGAAATGCCTTCCTTGCAGTCCCACAGTTCCAGTTCTACTGGTTCTATCTACTCATAGCACAAGAGCTGAAACTCAGTGGACTTTGCAACTTTCTAAATAGGTATCCTGGGGGACAAATGTGCTACACAAACCTGTTTACTTCATTAACGTATATTAAGGACTAAACTTTTGTCCAGTAATAGTTATTTTATACTCGATAGTAGTACATACTCTGATTAGTAGCTGTCTATGTGCTTCGTTCAAATAAAAATGGTTTCCACAGAGTGGTAGATCTGACTTGTCAAGAAATACACTCCAAACCTCATCACTCTGTGGTTAAAAGCAAAGATTCTACCACCTTACATACATTTCTTTGAATTTTTAAGTTTAGCTCCAAGGGAATGACTGTAAACTAAATCTCTGCTAGAAGATCCAAAAGTTAACTAAGGTAAAAAGTACAGAGAGATACACTCATATGATCAGAAAACAGCAAAGATTTTCACCAAGTGTGCAATCTGATGCTATGCTGGCTTCTGTGGCAACGCTCAAGTAAACAGTTACTGACCAAACCACTTGCTCCTTCTCCATAGTATGGTTCACCGCCCCTTCATGTGTGGCAGAACAAGGGTTTGAGGAGAGGGACAGGAAAGCAATGACTAGCCAAAATGTAACAGATCAAAAATAAACTTTTTAAACACCATTTGCAAAATGGAGATGAAGCATGAAAAAACATACTCAAATACAATGGATGTTTAAGTAATTTGCAATCCTTCATCTGTCAAATATTGCTGTCACAACTATCTACGTTTCCAAAATCAAAACATAGTTTTCATTATAGTTCTTATACCTTTCTTTAATCTTTTCCTTGTAAATAGTCTTTCTCAGTGCACGCCCCCCCCAAGATGGCAAATAATTTGCATGTGGCAACAAGGACTTCTAATTTTCTGGTCAGTCTTTGCAACCTTTTTCAGTCTTCTCTTCCTAGAAAGTATCACTACCAATTTGAGGCCTGCTGAGGGATGGACTCCTACCTGGAGCCGGTAGCTGTGCCAGTGCTGTGACTCATGGGCACCATTGTCGTGTGTGTGGGTACTCCGAGAGAAGACCAGTTGTCATGGGACTGCAGCATGGAAAGGCAGGCAGAGGAGTTATCGCCATAGGCTGCTGAGAAAACAAGGAAGCACTTAAACACACTAGAATCAGACCAATTAACAATCTTGTATTCAGAGGTAACATACAGCTCTAAACTACCCTCCCGATGACTGCCTTGCAAGAAATGAAACTTCACACACACACACACACACACACAGAGATTAAAATGAAGTCAACTACTAGCTGTGTCAAGTTCCCAACTTCACTGGTATGTCGCTGCTGATGCATCATTTTGCTCAACTTACAATTGCAAAGTTCATTTCTATGAAGGATCTACAGCCAAAACGCTGTCTTCACATCACCAGCTAATTCAGCCCATGCTTCCGCATTTGGTCAGTGGGAAGAAGCAGGCTACTTATTTACTCGATCCCAACCGCTCTTCCAGGGTACCTTCTTTATCTTCATCATCTGTATTAGCAGTAATAGCCTGGCAGCCCTGGATAACAAGCATATCACTTGACCACACATCCCAGTTTTGAGCTGAGAATGCCACGGTGGGCTCTGAAATCTGCCTTGTGCACCATCAAGAGTGATTGAATTGTGGCTTAAGCTACTCAGCTTGTGACCAAACCTGGCTGACCAACATGGCAGAGACACTGGGAAGCTACAGGGGGAATCCTATACAGCCACCCATAGCAGAAAGAAGTTACTGTGGCAGCTGGCTAAGAAAAGAAGAGGTTCCTTGTTGAAGACCAGGGAACAAGAAGGAACACCAGAGGTTTTTGTTCTTTTATCTTGTTTCAAGTCACAAAACTTGCATAAAATTTCCAAGATGGAAGAGGTCCATAGTAAGCTAGTTTTCTGTTTTAAAATGAACTACAAAACTCCATATAAGATTGATCAGGCTGCATTTGGAAGCCTCTGTATTATTTCACAATTCAAAATGTTAGCTATTTTTTTAATGGGCACCTTCAATGTCCATACAGGCTGAACGGCAAAAATTGTTTACAGGCCTTTGCAGGAGAAAAATAAAATAAAAGTAATAATTAAAAAAAAAATCACTGGTAAAAATGCCCTTCTCTCTCCTTTAAGTACCTATTTGGCTATTTCAGAGCATAGCTTGTAAATAGCTCTGCAGGTTGCTCAGCTGCATGTTGTTTCCATGTATCCAGTCGCAACACATTAATTGAGTACAAACTTAATGCACTAATATTAATTACAGTAACAGAAAAGGAAAACTGTCAGAAACAGTCCCTCAACTGTTATGTCCTAAGAACAGGTTAAACTAACAGAACCAGACATGTATTTCTTCATTTCCTAGTAATGCCTACAACTAATGATTAGAATCCTCAGTTTCAAACTTAATATAATTAATTTTAAGCTTACTGGCTACAACAATTCAAGAGCACAACACGAAGCCCACACAATATAATCTTATCAAATAGCAGGTGGCAGTGCTACCCACCCTCAGTTTTTTCACCATAAAGAGACTGGGGTCACATACTTATCATCCCTATTTCTTTGCAACACTCGTCCCAACCCTCTGCACAAACTGAGGTAGACAGCAACCTCAGTTTCCATGAAATTGTTTGAGGTGCCCACTGCTCCGAGCACACAGCCCTTGGCTCATTTCGCATCTTCTTACAGAGCTGAAACATCAAACTTACTTGGAGAGTTGTTTCTATGAGTGTAGGGGTTAGGGTAGGGAGCAGGACGGTGGTTCCTCAGTGATGAGTACCTCTCACAGCTGTGAGCAGGGGAGAGTGACAGGGGGGCTCCAAACTGAGGGTGAGGATTGGCAGGTGGGCACAGAGTCCCAGTCCCAGGAATAAGCCAGCTACCTACTGCGGAGAAGTGAGAGGTTTGTAAGATAGATATATAATGCAGCCAGGCAAGGAGAAAATCACAGAGCAATGATCCAAATAATCATTCAATGAGGAAATGCACACTCAGAAAATGAAACTGTTTCAACGTGGCAGAAAAATGTGCAACTTTAAAACTTTCTTAAACAATCTTATGAAAGAAAATTAGAAGACAGCTTAGAAAAAGCCCCATACCATGCTAACATTATTTTCTAAATTACCATTGAATTATAGTCACAGTAAGGGAACACTAAAATGATTAAACCCTCCCTTACACATGTAGTGTGTGTTTACTAATAGTCCGTGTGATCTTGAGTTCTAAACTGCTCTTTGGGGTTCTCAGCCTACAGCTAAGCCCTGAAGTTTCTCACACCGCTAAAAATAATTCTTAAAAGTTAAGTATTTTCACTGAAACAAAATAATTCCTACTGCAATTCTACTTCTCTCCTTTGTAGGCTGCAGGTATTTTTTTGCAATAATCTGTCAAAACAGGTACCATTAAAACACTTTTTTATTCATGTGAAAAAAAACTTTTAAAACAAACTAATTTGCTTGAAGTACTTAACACATAAACACCACTTCAATAATTTTCTGCTATATTTTGAAATAAACTTTTCTCTATATATCTACATGAATATTGCTGTCCTTGTATCCAAAGGTGGCTGTCTTTTTAGACTTCAAGGTAACTGCAAGATTCTACTAAAGGATTTTGAATATAATACAGAAGTATTAACTACACGCACACACACAGATCATCATGTTTATACAAGCATGAACCTGTATGAGCTCAGATTAAAAGATATTATTCTTCCTGTGAACTAACAAGCCAACAAACATCGCTTTTGAAGTTTTCGTAGAATCACAGAACAGCCAGGTTGGAAGAGACCCACCGGATCATAGAGTCCAAATATTCCTATCAAACACTAAACCATGTCCCTCAGCACCTCGTCCACCCATGCCTTAAACACCTCCAGGGAAGGTGAATCAACCACCTCCCTGGGTAGCTTGTTCCAAGCTTGTTCCATGACCCTTTCTGTGATTTTTTTTTACCTAATGTTTAGCCTAAATCTCCCCTGACGGAGCTTGAGGCCATTCCCTCTTGTCCTGTCCCCTGTCACTTGGGAGAAGAGGCCATTACCCTCCTCACTACAACCTCCCCTCAGGTAGTTACAGAGAGCAATGAGGTTTTGTTTAACTAAACAGATGAGATGGAAGAAATCGAAGTTATGCTCATGATGCAGAATGAGAAGAAACGTACACTGTGAATACCCAGACTGCTGGTTGTCTCCCACTTCCTCCATCATGTCTTTGTGATCACTTCTACAAAAGAAACAGTGTTCTATTAGTTAAGAATACATTTCTAAAGATCTATGGGGAAAAATCCATACTTTAGAATCAAATTAGGTACTCTCACCTTTCTTTTGCATCAAGAAATGCCTTTGCAAATGGATTGTATTTAATTTTTAAAGCTGTGATCTAAAAACAAGAAGAAACACTGTTATTTGCAAGCATTGTCTTTCATTATCATACAGATGACAGACTCATAGAATGGTTTGTGTTGGAAGGGGCCTTAAAGATCAGCTCCCACTAGACCAGGATATCCATTAAAATTTGTAAAATTTTAGATTTTTGAAGAAATAAGATTAGGCATGTGAGACCAACCTACCGGCTTCAATTAAACCCTCAAGTATTAGCAGAGAGCTGCAAATCAGTACCTTTGCCAGACTCCAGGAGAGACTGGATTGCTTGAATATATTGATCAGTTAATAAAACAGCTAAGAAAGTTAGTACGCCAAAGAGTTACAAAAAGCTTCACATTTCAAGCCAGAGCAGAGTGGGCATCAAAAGAAATTTCAGAGATTAGTAATCCACAGATCCATTAAATACAGAAGGGCAAGTTGGCTATTAGAGAAAGGCCAGTTTTGAAAATGGCACATCCACTTATTCCACTATTTAGCTGAAAATGACAACCATTTCCTACTGCACTCATTTGCCCCACTGAATTTTTTAAGTATTCCCCTGCAATACATTTGCAGCACATACTGGGACAAACAGTCATCAGAACTTTGTGGGATTACACATGCACAGCCCTCTTATTTATAATTATTTCTTCTTTTATATATATATATATTTAGCTTCAAATAAAGCACAGAAAGAACTGCAAAACTTGAAACAAGATCCATTAGTTTGCTCTGCGACAGGCACTTTGCCACTTGAAGCCTCCTGGTTCTTGCATCCTTTCTTCCCCAGTGCGCATACCTCCTCGTTCTGGTAGGCCGTCACGGCTATAAACTGGGTCTCTGGGAAAGAATGGCTGGTGATCATCCGCTGCGGGCCACCCACTCGCACGATATGAATCCTTGGCTCGTACTTGTGCAGAGAGTTCAACATGATCTGCGAGCAAACGGATAGAGGAGGTGAGCAGTGACAGAGCGGAGGCAGATGCCGGCAGGCACAGAAAGCGCTCAGGCTGTAAAGCAGTTCCAGCAGAAGAGGGAGAGGCAACAGGTAGGAATAAACCCTAAGATCAAAGCTGTAAGAAAAGGAAAGGAACATTGCAGTCAGACACCTCTACTTCTTGCCTAGTTATCCTCATCCCTGTCACTTGCACAGTCTCAAATGCGCTAGCGATACGTACCCACAAAGGCTCATAGAATCGTAGAACAACCAGGTTGGAAGGGACCCGTTGGATCTTCTAGTCCAACCATTCCTATCAAACACTAAACCGAGTCCCTCGAGACATCATCCACCCGTGCCTTAAACACCTCCAGGGAAGGTGAATCAACCACCTCCCTGGGCAGCCTATTGCAGACTCACTGACTACACTGCTGGTACCGTCAGATATTCAGACCAGAAGGACGTTGAGAAAAGAAAGTCGAAACGTCGATGCCGGTGATGCCGAAGAAAAGAAGCGGATGGGGAGCAAGGAGTAACACCCCCAACGGGTTTGATAAACGAGAGCGAGCATCAAGCAGGGTGCGAGCAGCGGCTCGGCCGGACCCGGGCGGCCAGGGAGCGCTGGAAAGGGCTTACCTGGCCGCCGCCGTTGAGCTTGTTGGTGAGTTTGACTTTGCTGAAGGAGACGGGCGCCTTCATCCAGTGCGCCCCGAAGTTGGGCGAGTCGGGGTGGATGTAGACGCAGCTGGGCGCCTGCGGCTCGGGCTTCCCCCCGGGCACCCACTCCCCGTTCACGTACTTCCAGCGGTGCCCGTCGGCCGCCACGAAGTCCAGCAGGAAGGAGTACATGGCGTTGGGGTCCAGCCCCGACACGCTCACCTTCAGCACGGGGAACATCCTCCTGCGGGGCGACACGGAGGCGCGATGCGCGGCGGCGGGGGCGGCACCCCCCGCCCCCCCCCCCCCAACCCCGGCGCCCGGCCCCGCCGGGACCCCCCCCCCCCCCCTTCCTCCCCGCCCCTACCTGCCGTTCTTGGTGACGATCATCTCGTTGGTGAGCTCCTTGAAGCGCAGCCACAGCTCGTTGTCCTCCAGCGCGACGCGCAGCTCCCGCTCGGTCGGGTCCCCCTTCTCGCTGCCCGCCCGCAGCTCGCTCTCCACGGCGCTCAGCAGGTGATCCACGCGGTACGGCGCCGGCTTCCCCGCGCCCTCCGCGCCGGGGGAGCTCATCCTGGCCCCGAGCGGGACTCCCCTTGACCTCGGCGGCCGCGGGGAGCGGGGCCGGGCCGCTGTTATACCCGCCCGTAAAGGCCCCCCCCGGTGACATCGCGGCCGCGGCGGGGGGGCCGCGCTCATTGGCGCGCGGGAAGCTTTGATGCCGCCGGGCGGCGCCGCCCATTGGCCGCCCGCGGCCATATCACAACGGGGCCCGGGGCGGCCTCTGATGTGAATTGCGGCCCGCGGGACCCGGCGCGGCTGTTTTATGCAAATCGGACCCCCAAATGTTTGCACCTCTATCAAAGCCGCCGGGGCCGGGGCCGCGGAGGCCGCGGAGGAAATGGCCCATCTCGGCAGCGGCCCCACAGCCGGCCCGCGGCTCCCTCCCGCCGACCCCGGCCCCTGCCGGGCGGCCGGGCCGAGGCCAGAGGCACCCCCCGGCCTCTGGGTGGGGGGGCGGAAAATGGGAAGCGCTTCTCCTCCAAACCTACACACACACACACACACTCCAGAGCCTCCTGCGACCGCCCCGCCGCTTCCCACGCTCCCTCGCCCCGAGTCTTGGCAGGGAATGGTTGGACTAGGAGATCCGATGGGTCCCTTCCAACCCGGTTGTTCTGTGATTCTGTGGGTCGCAAGTCAAGTGAGGGGTGGCGGCTGGATAGTCTCTTCTTGGTAGTTGTCCAGGTTGTTTGTTCCTTATGTATTTGCAAACACCCAGCCCGTGAAAATCTAGGCATTAGGAGGAAACATTAGACATTCCTCTAGACATTAGGAGGAAGTTTTTCACAGAAAGGGTCATTGGGCATTGGAACAGGCTGCCCAGGGAGGTGGTTGATTCACCTTCCCCGGAGGTGTTTAAAGGACGGGTAGACGAGGTGCTGAGGGACATGGGTTAGTGTTTGGTAGGAATGGTTGGACTCGATGATCCAACGGGTCTCTTCCAACCTGGTGATTCTATGATTCCTAAGGGAAGGTGGCACTCGGCAGCGACACCCCTTGCTCTGCTTCAGCCAAAAAGCTGATCCCCCGCCTCCTCTCGCAGAGCAGCTGAGCACAAACCTGGCACAGAAAGGGCAACCCCCAACTCCACCCCCCATGCCACTGTCTCCCCAGCTTTTATTGAGCTGTGTCCCTGAGAAAAAGATGAAGTTTGCCTCCCCATCGCCTTCGAAGCTGGGATGCCGGACTGCGATGGTTCCAAACCACACAACCTAAACATATATGAAATCTGTAAATCACTTCATCACAGAATCATCATAGAATCACCAGGTTGGAAAAGACCAGTCGGATCATAGAGTCCAATCATTCTTATCAATCACCAAACCATGTCCCTCATCGCCTCGTCCACCCATGTCTTAAACACCTCCAGGGAAGGTGACTCAACCACCTCCCTGGGCAGCCCCTTCCAGTGCCCAGTGACCCTTTCCGTGAATTCTTTTTTTCCTAATGTTCAGCCTGAACCTCCCCTGGCGGAGCTTGAGGCCATTGCCCCTTGTCCTGTCCCCTGTCACTTGGGAGAAGAGGCCAGCTCCCTCCTCTCCACAACCTCTTTTCAGGTAGTTGTAGAGAGCAATGAGGTCTCCCCTCAGCCTCCTCTTTTCCAGGCTAAGCTTGGATGGTCCCAAGCCACCCTACCTAAATATATATATATATATTTATCTGAAACCTAGAACTCAGATGGAAGGTTCCGAGCCATCCCGCCTGAATAAAAACATACTAATAAAAATCAGGTCGATAACTAAAGAGGCTCAGGCTCCTCTCTCACCAGCAAAAACTCTCTCGAGTTTTTGCTGGTGAGAGGGGAGCCTGAGCCTCACGGGGCTGCGGCGGGGGGTGAATTTCTCTTAAATATCTTGGGCGCAAAAGCACAGAGAAGGGCCGAGGGAGAGGAGGCTTGTTTTGAAACGCTCCCGCCGGCCGCTGCTTTAATAGTTTGCATTCTCCGGGGCTGCCGCTTCTCTGTGGTGTGAGGGAAGCAGTTTATTACCTTTCCGTGAGAATCCCTGGATAGAGGGCGAGGGGGAGAGAGGTGACAATGAGCAGGAAATAGTTCAATGGGGTCCCTTTACAACAACAAGTTCTTTAAACGGGAGCAAGGGAGAGGGAAGAGGAGCTGCGGGATGCGCAAAAAATAAGGGTGCGTTTTAAAACACGCACCCCCTCTCCCTCCAAACGCCGCGCATCGTCGCCGACGGGATTTTTAAGACTTTCAGAGAGCTCCGAGGGGCCAGGAGGAGCTGGGGGTGAGGGCTGGCAGGGCAGGGCACACTGCAGGGATCAGGGGGCACGCACCGCCCCGCACCGCACAGCGGAGAAGCAGCCCCAGAGCCTCTGCCGTCGTCCGACTTCAAATAAACCCAAGGTTTCCGCTATCGTTTTCGCTTTCTTTTTGGTTCAGGAGCTATGAATTACCCTAGTATTTTCATTACACAGCACCGTCGGGCTCCTGTATCATTAATTTAATCAAGTTCGCGGAGCTTTTTTTTTTTTTTTCTCCCCCCCCCCACCCTCCTTCAACCTGACACGTTAAATTCCGCACACCAGCTCTCTTCGACCGCGAAAATTATTATCCCTGCAGATTAATTCCTGATTGAAAGTTCCTTAAAACTCTGCTTGAACACCTATCACGCGCATTTTGTTCTCCTCAGAAGGGGAAAGTAGCATTTGCAAGGAAATTATGGGGGATGAGGTCCTGAGGGACATGGTTTAATGTTTGATAGGAATGGTTGGACTCGATGATCTGGTGGGTCTCTTCCAACCTGGTTATTCTATGATTCTATGAAGCTCACTCAGTGGACACTTAAGTAGATGCTATAGATAGCTTGAGATGCTCTTTTCACTCTCAGGTGTTTACTTCTCTCAAGATGCTCCACTCGAAACGAACTCGTCCTAGCAAAAGCCGTGAGCACTCAAACCCTGACAAACCAGGGCACGTTGGGTTGACAGCATCGTTTTACTTTGGGTTTGGACCTTGAAGGCGACAGTTCAGGCATCTCAATCCTGAAAACAATCCGAGCACAGAGAGAAACCGAGTCCCAGACACTCACCCACTCCGTGAGGGTGAAGGGGAGAGAAGGGACTTTTCCCCCTTGCAGAAGTCGCTCCCTTCGAGGATACGCTCCTCTGGAGGGGGAGGGCGAGATTGGAGGTGCTGGCGGGTCCCGTGTAGGGCAAACTCCAGCCTCAGAGCTTCATCAACTCGACCTCACCTGGCAAGGAACATGTTTCAGAGTCGAAAGCAGCAGAACCAACCGGAATTGAAAGCGACAGGGCCGTTTCGGTGGAAAAGGAATGGTTCTGGAAGTGAATAAATACATTGAATAGAGCTCATCTAAATGTGTATTTAAGCAATCCGGGCTTTAAAAACACTATTCTAATTCTTACTGGTGGACGTTCCAAGGAAGGACTAATTCTTAATACACATACATATGTACATACACATCGAACGGGCAGCAAACTCAACCTTTTTGGCACCAGACACCTATCTATATAGTTACTAATTTTTGCACTGATCTCTCTTTTTAGGCAAGGGGAGAGGTGAGGTTGAATTTAATTTGATACATTTCACGTTTTAATTAACACTTAGCAAAGGACTGCGCCACTCGTCCCAGACCAGTAATGCATATCCTCAAATTTAGCTGGTCTTTCAAAACAGAAGTCTAGCCAGTTTTGACTTTTTAAATGACCAGTAAAAAAAAATCCCAAACAAACAAACAAAAAAACCAAAATAACAACAACAAGACAAAAAAAACCACGTTTCCAGAAGCTAAACATAGGCTTTGGAACAAGGGACCCCTTCCCCGCAAACTTTTTTCCCTTGGCTTGGATTCCTGCCGTCTTTATTTTATTTCCTTCTCCCTCTTTCTGATCTTAATTGCACTTTGGTTCTCAGGAGAGAGGGCTCCCGCTTTCATAGCCTTTTCACCGAGAGCTGCAGTGCATGACAGTTTACAACCAAAAAACTTCCTCCAGCCGAACAGCTATAAAGATTTCCGATTTATAGCAATACTTTCCTCCTTGCATGGGGCAAGTAGTACCCTCCAGCTGTCACCTCGAGTTCCTAAGACCTGTCCACCATCCCCTACCTTATTCCCTGGGACAACACAAATCCCCAGACGCCTTCCCAATGGAAACCTGTGCCCTCTGTCCCATACACAGCTTTCATCGCCTGGGGATTCCATGCAAAAATAACAGCATGGTTAGGTATTGGAGGTATTGGTTTAAATCATCTTTCCACTGGCATTTCGTAGGGGTAAAGGGATGGGGGGAAGGGAACACACACACACAGAGACACACAGAGGCAATTAACACCACCTTTGGTGCTGGACTCACCTCTGAAGAATAAAACCCACTTTCCCACGACCTACCTTTTTATTTTCTTTCTTTTAGTCTTTTTTTTTCCCTAAAGAAAAATTAATAAATTTAATATAACATATATGCAGCATAGATGCATTTCTCTATCTCGACTTGTCAGCTGTTTTTCTCCTGAGACTGGGGAGTCATGTCCTACTGAAACTGGTGCTGAGGCAGTGGCTGAGAACTTAAATGCTATTTTCATAAGAAGCTTCTGGATTTCATTTCAGTCTGGCATGTTGCTTCTCTTGTATACAAGGCTTAAACAAGAAAAAACCAAAAGATCATTCTGGGAGAGCTCTTTTGATGTAGTCACCGCTTTGTAATCCTAAAGTCCTTACATATCCCTACAAAGTAAATGACAAATGAAAACGAACAGTGGTTTTATTAATTTTAAGTCTTGTATTGTGAGCATTAAGCCTCCAAAATAATTATGTTTCAAGTCCTCTACTTTTAGCATTCAAGAAACAGGACTGATTTTCTCAATAAGTTTTAATGCACACATATTTTTTTAAAAACCATTTTTCTTTTCAAGTAGTCTGAACAGAGCACAACATGTTAATTTTGGTTTGTTTTGCTTTGCCCCTTGAGCATTTGGGAGGGCAAGGCAAAGGCAGAGTGCCATCCTGCATTTTCTGAAGGTGGCAAAACTCCCGTTGACTTAGTCAGATCTTTGCTTGAGTACTGCTAAGTACCCTCTCCATCTCAAATGCTCAGATCCTGAGGTTTGCCTCATGAAAGTCAATGATCAAACTTCCAATGACTTCAGTGCCTGCTGCACTAGACAGCACCAACTGAGGAAAAACAACAAAATAAACTGAAGGTCCCAGGAAAGCTCTTAAGGGACAGTCTGGCTCAAAGATGAGTAAAATCGGCAAACTTGAGGGCAGAATACTTTTCATCCAAAAATTTGAGCTAGAATATCCTTTTTGATATATTAATAATATTGCTTAGAAGAGTAGAGATATTTAAACCAAATTATCCTGAGTTAGCTGTGGAAACCACAAGATGACATAAATAAGTCATCCACCACTCTTAACAGGCCGTTTCTTCAAAAACTGCAGAGACAGGCACAATGGACCACCGGGGCTGCAAAGAGAGACAGTAGAATAATAAGTACTGTTTACTGCTTTATCCTGACCTAAAATAATCTAACAAAAACAACCAAGCAAACCTCAAAACAACAACAAAACAAAAAAACCCAACCGTTCACTGAAGACTTCAGGCAAGTGCTATAGGAATATGACGGCAGAAAGCACTTGCTCTGTCATAAACATTCTAACAGGAGACCCTACCATAAACAGCACCTTTTTCTGTACTTAGACCCACATAATTCCTAAAAATCACTAATGTAAATACAGCTTTCCTTGCTGAGGTACTAAAAAGCTAACATTCATGTCTTAAGTACAAAAGTCCTCAGATTTTCTGACATTAGCAACAAAACCAACACACTTTTACTGGGAATAGTCATCTTTGCCCTAAGCATTATTTCTCTTTATAAAAGTTGGTACTTCTAAGAATCAAACAGGCCATATTCCTTTTGCAGTTCTTTTAATATCAACAAAAGATTTAAGGTCATTGGGAATCCATAGTTTCTCATTACCCTTTTCTTTGAACATTTCATTACTCTAAGGCTTAAGACAAACTGGATGCTTCACAGCTACATAATATTAACACCTCTAGAAAAAAGAGATACAAATCCCAATGTAATTGCAGAAGCTTAAAAACAACTCAACCTCTTTTCCATATTTTATCTCTTCCTTTACTGTTTTAGCACATTTTTCCTCCTTCTCACTGCCCCACAGGAAAGGTAATCATATAGTGCTGTTTTATATTTTATTGGTAAAGGCTAACCGTTTTAGTTTTGACCTGGCAACTTGCACCTAAATCTAGATTTTGGTATTAGCAATTGCCTTGCTCAGACCTTACAGCCTCTTCTGAGCCCTTTAGGGCCAAGATTATTTCCTGATTTCTTGTTCTGAGTAACTCATTCATCCATACAAAAAAACCCCCACTTGGACAGCTTTAGCAATGAGGGGTTACTGAGAGAAAATTCTCTGCTTGTAAGAAATTACCTGATAGAAATCTGTTCTCTCAATTACCTCATTTGAGTTAATTACCAGTGACTGATACCAACACTTTTGCTGTCTTCATCATCTTGATGCAGCTGGCTCAGAGGAAAGGACCAAAACTTGACTCAATCTAGATACTATCTGAACTCATGGGTAGCATACTTTTACATCAACTGAGCCACGTTTTAGCTCCCTCCACTCACTTACACTCCTCTAAACTCAATTAACTTTTTTTCTTCCAAGCTGTATGTGACCTACATCTACTTTATACACCCAACCCTTCATCTTACCCATACTTGCTTCACTAACAAGGTCTTCTCCACATCTAATATAAATATTTTTGTGTTACTACTTTATAGAGAGTGAAAAACTCCCAAACTGACTAAGCCACCACATTTTCCTGCAAATCTTTTATCTGTAGCATTTATGTTTTGCACCAGGTCTACTCAAAGGAAAATACGAGGTAGAATAACCACACAAAGCAGAAGAACAGGACTGTGATGCCAACAGCTTTAAACCTAGGCCGGGAATAAATAAGCAAGGCAACATTCACTGGAAAATGGCAGTTGCAGAGAAGAGAAACTACTGACACAACAGCTCCTTAAAGATGCTCCTGTTGGTCTTCTCAGAGTAATAGTGGTTAAACTGTTGCCAGCTTCTTCTGGTCACACAGGGCTCAGACCTGCAGTGCATCTTCTGGGAAGTACAGATGTGGTTCATGACAAAGTGTGTAAAATGTTTTGCACTCTTCTGCTTTTCTGCCTTAAACATGCCTATGAAGTTCTGACAAAAACAAATGTTTCTACAGTTCCCTACATTGAATTCAGCAAAGGTTAATTGGGTCTTGGCTACTTTTTTTTCTGCTTTATGCCACCTAACGAGTTCTAGCTGTGGGAAGATGGTTGATACAACATACAGCACAAAAGACTGGAAATCAGGAGTCTGAATCTGAGCTCCATTGACTCACTGTCTCACTGTGGGCAAGTATTCAAGACCCCTATTTTGGTAAGCTGCTCTACCTCAAAGAGAAAATATTGCACATAATTTTTTATTGGTAATATCCCATCCTTACTTTCTCTGGATCCAATAAGCTAGTAACGCATAACTGTTATTACCTGTCAGAACAAAAATGCACAATCTTTATTCTTTGGTAATACAAATCTGGTCTGATTCTCTAGGATTCTTTTTTCCTCCTGGATGCTTTTTGAACACTTAAACTTTTAGCAAACTTCTCAGTTTAGCCCCACTTAGTTCCAGCATGCAGTAGACATTGGTTCATTTTGCACTATTAGTTTCTTTTGAAAAGAAGTTTGCATAGTGAAAAAGGGACAAGTTAAGCTCTACCTTTCTAACAGTTTGTGCTGCCAGTACAACATGAGGATACAGCAGAGATCATGACTGAGCAGCAGATGCTGAATGTGTAAGTACCACATCATGGCACATGTACCATGGGTGGCCTCTTTTTGATAACTCTGTATGTTAAATGCTTTCCCAGAGCCAGAAAACATTTCTTGCTCTCACTGAGAAAATGTCAGCTGTGACCTAGAACTAATAATCTGTGTAGTCTGATGTCCTGTCTAGCAGTATTAGTCATCATATAGGAAGATGTGATCCTTCAACCCTGGATATACAAATCATTTTATGAGGTTTTCAGTCAGATAGGCATTGCCTCTGTGTTTCTGTTGACTCAGTTGTTCTCCAAAGTAGATGGCCTTACACCTGTATTTTTAATAAGCCAATGTAACTTTAAATATTCTTCTTAATCACCTTGCATCTGACCTTTATACTGATTAAAATTGCTCATTCTTATGAAATTGTATTTCTGTCTAGCTCAGATCATAGATGTTCACTGTATTTCTGAGTCACCATAAATATTCTTGCGGGTTGCTAGTAAAAATGCATAGCTCCCTTGCCTAGAAAATCTTTTAATGCTAAACATTGGTGGCCTCAATTAAGTTTTTAACTAGCTCAAAACACTACAAACAAAATTCTGATAATGCTGTGCATGCAAATCTCTGACTTTTGATGCTGGTTCCAACAGCCTAACATCAAATTCTCAGAGAAGACCAACTAAATGGCAGTGGAACAGCTGCTCTTTTCACTCCCTCAGACTCCAGGAAACTCCTTTCCCAAGCTTCCTCTCATCACCTTACAAGAGCTTTTATATTCCACTGAATACATAAGAAAATTGAAGAGGGTGAAACATTTATTTTAAAGTTATTGATAGAACCATAGGCTAATTCACCCTGATACCTAAAAGACAAAATACGAATTCAGGGATACCCTGCTTTCTTATTGCTAGGAATTTAGTTGTACAGAACTCTTCAATGATAACATTTTTATCCCTTTCTCAGCAAGTACAGACTTCTAATTTGTGATATTTAGCAAGCCAGTGTTCCACTACACACATCCACCAAGATGACTGCGCAGCGTGCTCACATCAATGTTCTTGCTCAATCTTCAGGTCTTGTCCTGACCTCTTTTTTGCAAATCTCTGTGCCTAACATCTGTGTGGGAACATAGAAGATATTGATCCCAATCATGTTTATCTGTATTAGCACTTTTGATAGCTCCTAATTCAAGAAGTGTTTTGTCATTTGTCCTTAATATTGTTCCACTCAGTGTTCTGGGAATTTTCTCCCAGTGAGCAGCGAAAAATTTTTAACCGATTACAGTGGTATTCCAGAGTATCACTTTCAGTGTTCCAGATACATGAGTGAAAAGACAATAGCCGTCGTATAAGAGATACCAAGCATTTAAAATCTGAACTATATTTCTGTTCTTTCATAGGTACACCTGCTGATGCTACCAACTCTGCTTATTCAAGCTGGCAGGTTACTTCCATTCATGGACTGTCTATTTGTTAATGTTATACGTTAATAATCTTGTAGGTACATTGCAAACACTTATTTGCCGCCTTCAGCTTTTTTTAAACAAGTTGTTAATCTTCAGTTGAATTAAAACAAATCTCAGCCATTTGGTTTATATTGCTAGGAAAGTCCACAAGTACCACCAATTCTATCCCTTAGATAGCTTTTTTTTTTTTTGTTTAACACTGTTTTTTCTAAAATTTTATTTCAGAAAGCAAAAGGAATTTTTTAGTATTGTCCAGGTCTGTGATTTAAGGTACATTTCACTTCCAGAATCTTGTGACAGATGCCTTGTATCCCCAGGAATTCAATCTGAACAGCAGAAAAATGACTGCATTACCTTGAGGGCACCTTCCTCCAGGAAAAAAAAACTTCAAGCCTCAATGTTTTCATAAAAATAGAATTTAATTCAAGCGTGTATCTTTGGTGGATGTCTTGTCTCACTCATTAAATTGTGTACACTTACAGTAATTATATTTCTATTGGAATAGCAACTGCTGTGATCCTCTTAATGTAGCCTTCACAATGAACTGAGTTGCACCCTCTGAAATGTTTTCCCTGATTTAACGTCTAGAAATATAAGACTACAGTGTACAAACCTGAAACAATACGAAGTCAATAAGTAAGGTATACATTTCTGATTAAGAAATCAGAAAAGCCACAAACTCATTTTATCAATGAATCCTTACGCTAAAAAAAAAGGTTTTAAACATCAGCTAGATTCTATAGATTTTACCTGTGAAAAATCCTATTGAAAGCATAGGAAGTTTTTCCATGAGTAGTTTTTGATCTCAGAGCAACAACTGGATGCTGGAAATTCTTGTATTTGCAAGACTGGGTAATGACTTTTGCCCCTTTTTGGGTTTGTTTCTATTTTTAAATTTTTTCTGATTTGCATTCAGAACAACACTGAAGAAGAGGTGTAACGTGATATAGTATATACATTACAAGTCCTCCTTTCAGAAAAGATAAGACTGAAATTAACCAAGTCTCCAAATTCTTTTCTTTCATCTTGATGTTTCTTTAAAAACCTTTGCTTTGCCACTGGGAAGATTTGGCAAAGCCTTTCTTTTGGGAAAGTGGAAAGAGAAGGAAAAGCAGGTGGTGGAACCTAAAAATCTCCACCTTTTGGCTGTCTCAAGTACTTGTCTGCCTGGAAGCTCAATATGATGCAATTAATGAACAGCAATCCTCCACCTTCAGTGCTTTCTACCCTTTCTCAAGACAGATGTGCTGACAGTGTGGCACCTTCTTTAAAGGAACTCAGTTTTATGGAAGCTGATCTTTCAACAAGGCACGAGTGGCTGACTACAAGCTTTTGGCTGCTCCATGTATTTTCAAGCAAAATCACCGTGTTTCATGTCAAATATCCAAAGACAAGATAACCAGAGATTAAAACCATTTCTCTGCAGGTCCAGTAAGTACCTTTTATCCAGATCCCTTTTGCACACTAAAATTTCCTTTCCTTGTCTTGGAAAACCCTCTTACAGACAAAAATATCTCATTTGCAAGCCATCTTTTCTTTACTCATATGCTGCACATTTTACTCTGCTTAGCTTTCGTCCTATTCCTTTTAGATATATCTTCATAGGTAATCTCAAAGCGGTTCTTTCCCTCTGCGCTTTTATGTCTCACGAGATACACAATGCCACTTATGTCCAGACTCAAGAAATAAACCAACTCAAAACTCAACCTACCAGGGTGCCTAAGGTTAAACACTGAAATAAGTTACCTGCTAATCAGTGGTACTATATATCTACAATTTGTATCAAAGTTAAGAACTTTTGAAAACTAGGATAATTCAGCCCCACACACCTTTCCCACCTGCCCCCAGACACAGAAAGGTATGCATATTTACAGCAAATTTACATTTACTTACCAATATAACTATTTTAGGCTCAATCACACTGAATAAAGCAGTTGAAGAATTGAATTCACGTCACTGAATTTAGCCACAGAAGTTTGATACACTTTTTGGCCTAAAGAGTAAAGAAAAAGAAAAGAAGAAGACATCAGAACAAAACAACTAGACAGACATACAGAATCCTAGTCTTTCTTCCAGGAGGAAGCACAGTTGCATGAAGTCTTATGGTATTCGGTCAGCTGTCATGAGAGTTAAGGGGTATTGTAACCACCTTCTCCATGCTTCTTGCTTCACAGTACCTTGCAAAAGCCATTTAAAGGATGTATATAGAACAAAATCTTTCCTTTTAGTTTTTCCCAAAAATCTCAGCAAAACTTCATTTTCCTAATATTGCCAATGTTCTGACTCAGAGAAAGATCAGAGTAAGGTGATGAGCCCCAACGCATTTGAAGTATTCACAGACATAATTTTTTTGCCTGTCCCTGTAAAAATTTGAGCTAAATTTTTGTATTTGAAAACAAGATTCATATTTTAGAGATACTTTCTCAAAAAAGACCAAAAAAATTCTCTGAGGTAAAAAAGAAACATGAACTTCTGCAAAACCACTAGATTATTTATAGAGTATACACCTTTTCTTGAATTAGTATTGAAAAATGGAAAGTCAAGTTTCAACAGCGTTAGATCACGTAATACATCATTTGAATAGAAATACTGAACAGTAACATTAAAGGACAGGAGGTTTTTTTTTTTTCCACAGATGTACTTGAGATGCCTCAGTTGAGAAACTGACAGTAAATCCCAAGTGTTTCTAATTGGTTTTACTTCAATGTTTTGTTATTAGGATTCCAAGTAGAAATCCTGAAGTGGATGCAACACATTATCTTTCCTTCCATTTGTAGCTGAAGAGCTTTGCACATGGCACTGGAGCAATTATTTCTCTTCCTGAAAGTCACAGTGAGAGTCGTCTCAAAAGGACAAACCCATGGTAACCTCAGGAGGAAAATGGTGATTAAAATTATCTTGACTCTACTTGATTTGAAATCTCTAAAAGGCTTCATAAGAAAAGGATATTCTTCCTACAGGTTGATGAAAGCTGCATTTTTTTGAGAATAGGCTGAAGGTCTTGCATAAAAAGGCTGTTGGTAGAAATATGTTATTCTGGAAAGGGATGCTGACTTAGCACTACATTGATCACACTTAAAATATTGGAAAAAAAATCACTTTTTCAGTATTTCTTCAACTTTTTTTCAATGCACTGGTTGTAAAGAGAGGAGAGAAGGGAAAAAGGAAAAGATAAGATGCAGAATCCTGTGTTGGGAGTATTTTCACCCTCAAGAAATGGGAGGTTAGAAGACTTAAGTCTTGCCTCAAGAATGTCCTCTTGTCAGAGGTGTTCAGGTTAAAAACTATAATCTTTGCTATAACTTTTTGGATATATTAAAACTAAAATATTTTTGTTTGATTTTTTGAGCTGTCATTACTTAAGACTGAACTTCAGGTTTATACCACCTTTAATCACAGCAGACTGCCAGTTAAAACTTGGAGGCTGAATCCATTTCCATCACCATTCACAAGCAGCCAGGCAGCCAAGTGACTTGTACAGTGGAGCAAAAAGAGTTCTAATTTTTCTCATGTTTCTCTGCCTGGCTTTATGCACATGTTCTGTTAGGCTAATGAAAGAAGTACAGGAATATTAAAGGAGTATTCCTCTGCCTATACTTCACTGTATCTGAAGAAAGATGTTGTATTCTGAACCTCAGACAAGTAAACCAAGCAAAACCTTAAGACACAACACCGTGATTTTCAGGTTTAAGTTAGACTCCCAATAGATTTCCATCTGACCACAAGTTCATGAACAACCTATGATTTTTAATTTTTTTACTCAAGTAAGTTTCTAGGCAAGTCTTTCTTCTACTTTCAAGTTCACTATGAATGATTACTACAGTACATGTCATTTCTTAGTCATTTCATAAGGGCATAATGGAGATGAATGTGATGAATCTAAATACATCAATATACCATGTCCTGGTTTGTACTGTGGCATTACACTTCTTACTCTCTATCCTTGACTTCTAATTGTTGATTTATAGTTAGTAGATATTCATTTTCAGACATTTCAGAACAGTGAAGTAATCTGCAAGAAGTTTTAAAATAGCCTACCTTATTCTTCTTGCCACTGATTCTTGTGAGCTGCCTATTTTTCAGTAACACCTTGGACCAAGTCACATTCAGAGTAGCAAGGTTTGCTGCCTGGCAAGGCTTCTTGATGACAAGGAACATGATACATAGAAGCTCAAACTATGCTGCATGAGTTCAGAAATTAGTCTTACATTTGTAAGGAGAGTAGGGGTTTGACATCCATAAATTATTAACTGTAATTATTAATACTCTATTAAAAGATAGCAACCAGATTTATAAATCCTTCTGCACAAAACCAAAGTATATATACACCAGGTAAGTGTGATATATGTATTTAAAAAAGGTATAAAAAATGTGTATATAATGATATCTCACATAGTAGAGGCATATCTCCTTATTTAACATACTTGCTCTGGCTCATATCAGTTGCAGTACAGTAGATCAACCTGTCTTTTTGCAGGTACACTGCTATTAACTGTTTACTCAGATTTTCCCAGTCCTTAAGCATGAAAGCACATAACAGTATCACACGAACTATGTTATCAATGTCTGTGTTGAAAACCTAAACAGCGTAACATGCTATCATGAATAGGTGACATTGTAAGTTCTCTACAGGGAAGATTCTCAACCTGTGGTCACAAATGTGGGTGGACTGTTGTTACACTTACCTCTTTCGGGAAGATCTGTCAAAAAAAATTGAAAAAGGATGGGTATTCTCCAAAAGTTTAGCTATCATGTTGCTCTTTGGTTTTCATACTTACTTTTTTAAACTCTAGCAACAGGCATTAGTAAAGTCTTTCGAGGAGTTGTCTCTCAAAATTTTCTGTGAAATGGCTGCATATACTAAAGAGTTAAATTGAAAAAAAATTTATATATATATATATATATATATACACACACACATACCCGTTTAGAAGTAGAGGACCTACAGCTGAACTGTTTACTGGATGGCTGTGATAAGGATCCTTTCTGGTCAGCAGCACTCTATTACGCAAAGTATAAAGTATAAAACAATCTCACAGTATTTCCAGTTATTTAAGCATATTAGAGGAAGGACGCTAAGATTCAAACATTAAGGTTTGAAGACGGCAGTGGTAATGACAAAGTGAAGAATTATCTGGGAGAGTCATAAGAATTACAATGTTTAAAAAATCATCCCCAACTATGCACAATTTGTTTATTTTGTGGTGCTTATCAGAGGTTGGCAATTTCTATGCGTTTTGTTTTGGAACATAATTTGGAACAATAATTTGGGTTTGGCACTTACCAGCAAATAAGTTTTTAGAAACATCACAATCAATTGAAGACAGAATTGATCCTTGAGGCATTTTCTTGGTCTTTGCATTATTTGCCTTTTCCTTACATTGTAAATGACTTTTAATCATATGTAGATAATAAAAATATGCATTTACTTCTCTCTCTTTATCCTACCATCGACAGTACAAAAAATCTTTTATATTTGTGCAATTGCTTACCAGAAAATCAGCCCAGAAATGACTTAAAAGAAAAACTCTAACTTCTTTTGGTCCTCTTTTCTTTGGGAAGTTCTCTCCAAAGTCCCTTGTCTTTTTCCCAAATTTATTTCTTTTTCTGATAGGATAAGACAACTGCTAGACTTGTTGTTGTCTAGATCTGAAGAAGGGGGGTTCATTACTTCCCAGGGAAAAGCTACCCAGCAATGCAATTTCTATCTTACACATGAGAAGGAAGCCCCGTCCTGGGAGCAGTTCAAACCCTAGTTCAGCTGGAATAAGTGATTTTAGGTTGCCACTATAATAAAAACTCTTAAGTTCCTATTGCAGCTTAATGGGGCTGCTGGTTTGCATTCACACAGTCATACTGAAAAGCCCTCCTCATTAAACAGGTTATTCAGAAACCAAAGTCAGTGCAGAATATGGTTTCTGAATAACTTTAGATACAATGCCAGAGTAAAAAATTAGCTCCCAAATAACTTCAGGATGGCAAAATGACCGATGAACACTATGATTTGTTGAATTTTGCAAGGGCAGAGGAATCAGAAGATGAAGATTTGTTATCTAGTCAGATTTCTTTGCAATGCAAGGTCTCCTGTTACATTGGTGTACTGTAAATTATAGGTAATTGCCAGCAAGGATGACTTCTAGAGAAATTATTTTATTACCTATTAGTGTCTGCCACTTTTCATAGACTGATCAGGACACATGAGAATTCCCCTATAAAGTAATTTATGTGCTGTGCTGCAGAGCAACACTTGACTCTTTTGATCTTTGATATAAGGGATAATGAAGTTGCAAGCACCTTCAGCTTTCTCAGCGTTGCCATGCAAGCTATGTGGTCTACTGGACTGGTCTGATTGCTGCTTGTTCCACTTGGTGGCAACCAACACTTTATGATTATCTCAAGCATAAAATGGAAAAAGCCAGGATTTTTAAAACTTGATTAGAAAGCAAAGATAGCTCTCTTAATTAAGGGCAATAGATGATAGACATATACCATTATAAAAAAAAATTCTTTGGTTGCTTAAACTTGTTTTGGCAGTTATTCTCATAATCATAATATGGTGAGGATAAAAATTTGGGGTTTATGGTTTCAATGAAAAATTCAAAATACACCCTTCCAAAGCTGGAAAAGAGAGAGTTGTGTTTTCTCTCCCTCTTTGAAGAGACTTATATTTCTCTTACCCAGAGCACCACTACACTAACAGGTTAATGCTATGCAGTGAGGCCTTTCTGTACTATAGTGTAGAAAGTGAGCCCTTGTTAAACATCCTTACATTGATTTGAAAATATACTTATTAATTCTATGTGTAAAGTCTTTCCAGAAACTTCAGCCCAAATTGACTTTTTAACGTAATTTCTCATCACGTTCCCCCACAGAAATAAAGGTGTTTCTAAAAATGTTGTTAAATACGCTGGGAAGGAAAGCCTTCAATTCAATATAAATGATTTAAACAGCAATCTTAATTGCATACAAGTTGCTTACAGTCTTTCTTGTCACTTGTATATTTCCTTGTGAAGGAAAACATGGCTATGTCTTACTATGGCATTTTCTTGAGGGACATGACAGTACCTTCTTTTCTCTCTTCTTGCCTCCTGTCAATGGGACTTCAGATGTTCTGAGTTTCCCCCCAGAGAAAAAGAAAGAAGGGGAAAGAAAAAAAAAAAAAGTAAGAGTGCTGGGCTACTGCTGCAGTGCTGGAAAGTCTGTGGGAACAAAGAGCCAGAAGTGCTGGAAGGGAGGACAGAAAACCAGTGGGAAAGAGCATGGGGGAAGGGGCTGATGGGGAATGAGAGCAGAAAGGAGCCAGTTATGGTAAGCTGAGGAGAAGCCCTGTAGGAGAAACTTCTTTGTTCAGAGGAAGGAACAAAAGGGAAGGAGAGATGATGGAAGAAGCATAACTGTCAGGGCAGAAGAAATTAATTACTCTTACTCTTATCCACTCTCAGTCTGCACCCATGAAGGGGAGAAGGTAAACACACAGAGGGAACCAATTAGCATGTGCAAAGAAACATGCTTCTTTTGCTTGGATTGTGACAATTTGCTATCTTTTCTTTTCTTTTTCTTTTTTTTTAAAAAAAATCACCTTTCTCTTCTTTTAGCACTTAATTCACTTTGGACAAAAGCAATTAGATATGAAATTATAAATCTGAAAATATAACGTGGTAAGACTACAGATACTGACTTTATCTATCTTGACCAGTAAACATATACATTTCTAGCACTTCAAAAGTACAGGTTTCTCTTAGACAGGCTTGACTGTTGCAAAGAAAACTAACCTGACCCACAGTGATCTGACTTTCTTCTAACTTTAAAACTTAAATTTGTGATGTACCCTGGCTCCACTTCTCCTGGGATACAAGGACTTTGGAAGGAAGTAGTTGTCATTAATGTCAAAGCTTTTGTGCTGTTTGTATATGTAGTTTCTTTGGTTTCGGTTAAAAAGTCATGGTGGAAATTTTTTATTTCTGGAAAGCAGAAAAAGCCAAATCTTCATAGGAAATTAATATATATCTTTAGTTATCAATCAGACCATCTAAAATGTAAAAAAAAAAATTAAGTAATACCTTCCCAAAGTTAACTTATATCAGTTCTTTGCTGTAGGACTGAGTGTTTTCCTCCTAGCAATATTACAGCAGAGTAGTCAGCATTTCAATGTAATCTGCACTACAATGCCCTATGTTAATGCAGACAGATACTTCAAAAACAGAACAACATGTTAATGGTCCCTCCCATATAACTCTTGGGCCTAACAATTAGTAGCGACTTTTATTAGCAGCTAAGTGCAGAAATATACCATTTAAAAATCTTACTACCTTTGTTCTGGATTTCAGATGGTTTCAACAAAATGTACCTTTACTAATGGCTTTTGTAAACTTGCATGTCTGTTGTAAATAGCATTTTTATCCCCCAGCTTGTTGCTTGGAGTATAATGCAAAGAAACAGGACAGCTTGCTTTGCTAAACCTGTTGGTTTCTTTTTAAAATTTACTTTAAGACAAGAGACTTAAATGCTGATGAACTTTCTTTACTGGTAATGGATGATTTTTTTCCCCCAATTCTTTATCCACTGTACTTAGAACTCGGAAATTAGTAGCTGGAAATGAAGCTATTTATCTGGTCATGAATGGGGTTAAACTCTGAATTTTCAATTATAAAACTGGATTAAGGATAAATTTATTTATTAGCCCTGAAGAAATGGCTTTAAAGAGAGCACTGGCCATCAACAATAGGATGATTCTTCCTGTTAGCATGACTTTTTTATCAAAATAACCATGCTCTTACAAAGCAGGCTGGCCAGTCCCAATTTTGTTGCTTTGTCAAATGTCATTACGGACTTCACCTTTCACACATTTCCCATTCCAGTTGCTCCTGCTTTAAGACATGCTGGTTGTGTTCTGGGCAAGATATATACAACCAGCAGCCATTTCTGGAAGTAAGAATTGAACTTCTTCTCTACATTTTTCTGAAATGAAGTTTACAGTGCATTTACATATGCATACCTGGCCCTGCTAGTAACTAAGATGTTCAAGTCTTAAACTCATGCTTTTCTGAATGGCTGCAGCGTAATAACCTCCAGAGGCCTGATTGCTTAGCAGCAGTCAATGATATGTGATCTTGTAATACTTGTTGTGGGACTTTTCTTCCAACAGTTGCGGGGAACTTGCTGGTACTTGGACTTCATCCCTGTTTAAATGAACTGAGGGTTGTCCAGTCAGTTCTCAGGGAGCAGGAAGGCACCTTACATACCTGGCTAAATTTGCCTTGCAGTTTTCAGCTGTGACATGAAAACAAATTTTCACATCCATTTAATATTCTAAAGAGTGAGGGGACCACTTTTTACATATTAAAAAATAGGGGGGAGTTTATCTACACACAGCTTCCTAGGGTTTACATATTTCCTTCTCCATCATAAATCAAAAAGTTTTTTTAGTTTGTTGAAATAGTTCTCAATGACTAGTTACAGCTCAAAATATTTAGTGATCCACCTAAGGTTTTTTCCTTCTTCATTGGCCTTTTTTTACTTTTTAAAGTATTTACATTCTTCCATTGTGTTCTCTTATATAGGCGAGTGTCTTGTCTCCGTTATGTGACTCTGTGGTCTATTTAAATTCTGTAAGTGGTTACCAAAAGAATCTAAGGCAGTCCACTCATGTGAGGTACAACATCTTTCATGAAATGAATCTGAAACCCTTTTTCTTCAACATACCAAGAATACTAACAGACTTCTGCATATGTTTATTGTACTGTTTAGAAGGAGTCTTAATTGAGTGATTCATATTCAGTTTTGTTGCTTGCATGTACTGCGAAATGGAAGATCTTACACTGGAAAACTTTTTCCTCCAACTTATTAGTAGCATGAAACAAAAAAAAAAATTGCTGGTACTGTGGTTTTTCAATACTGTAGTGTATTAGCTCAAATGAAGAAATTCTTGTTTCATGATACAAGTACAAGCTTCTGGTTGCAGTAATACCAACTGTTCTGAAAAATTACTTTGCAGATTTCTTACAAAAGAAGATGATAAAAGATTGGCAAATATTCTTATCCTCATGCAGGGCCAGAGTAATCATTAAATAGGGAGACTTCCCAGCATTTGTATGTAACCTGTACTTCATGTAGCTTTTTGAGAAATCATAAACCCACAAATTCTAGCTTCTAAATTTGAGTCATTCTTTTCCAGTTTAGGTGATTTTTTTCTTTATCTGAATAATTAGTCCAATGATTAACTCTTGGTTCAGCTTCCTGAAGTTAAAAAAACAACAAATAAAAGTTCACCATTGTATTGAAGAAGTAAGCCATGTACATTATCAGTCCCAAACAAGAGATTTATCATTAATATAGTTATATCAGTTTCCTAAGAAATAATTCAGTACTTCACTGCTTACTTAATGAGGGAGAAAAATACAGTATTTGAAGAAGTTCTCATAGAACATGTGTAATTTGAACAGGAAAAAAAAGATGCAAAAAGAACCTGTTTTTAAGACAAACCTGAGATCTGACACCCCCAATACTACTTTTTGTTACTCCAGTTTAAATGATTGGAGCCAAATATGGCACCTGCCAGCCTTCAAGTCAGATTCCATGTAAGGATGGTGGCTTATTTCTACTGTGGCTCCCTTGGCTGGATTGCATATCCTCTATTCATGTATGACACAAAGAGGTCTCCTCTCCAGTGACACTCCAGAGGCTTCATGAGTGAGTGTAACACAGGAGGTTGGTTTGATGTGAGAATCTGGCAGAGGTAGCCTGTGCTTCTCTCTTTGTGTGAGTTACAGTCCCTGTGAATCAAGAGGATATAGTAAGAATACAGGTTAACACCGAGCTGACCTGGAACACTTTGGGTCATTGCAACAAACTGAAATAACACATTCTGAGCCAAGAACCTCAGTGTCTTAGTTGAGTGATTTGTCTGAGTGTTTTTTAAGTCAAAGCACTGCTTTCCAATTGAGTTTTCGCCTTCGGAAGGGACAAAAATATTTTAATTCTTTGTTCAGAAATGAGCAAACATTGAGAAATTCAGGCATTTCCTTTTCTTTTTTCAGCCCCAATTCTAACCAGAACTCTAACAAACTGTACTTTTAAAGTTCCTGGTACTATCTTTTAGGGGGAAGGCATTAATACCAATATTTGCATGCCTGTACACAGGAAGTCAGGACACTGTGTGTGTTACATTGTTCAGACCTGAGTGTAAAAACAAACAAGATACATCAATAACACCTCTGCAAAAAAGCTTCCTACAAACAATTAATTTAATGGACCTAATTTTAATGTCTACAGAATAGTGATGTGTTTGCAAAATAATTATATTACATATCAATCTTCTAATATAATAAATTAATTTATGAATTTATTTAGAACGTCTCTCCTTTACTAGTATAAACTCAACTAGAATAAACTATTAGTAAACCATTATTCCAGAACACTGAAAAAAACCCTAAAAATGAGCTGCGAATGTGTGCACTTGCATGCATTTCTACATTTAGGGAAACGCAAAAGCAGTTTCCTTTAAGGGTACCAAAGCTGGCACAAATGGCACACATCCCTGGAAAGTAAATATGTGCCTTGCTGTTTGAAGAAATCTGGTTTCAAAATAACAAAGTTATAGACTTTTCAAAACACGCATCCTGGTTTGCCCAGCAGGTTTTTCTTAACTTCAGAAGCAAACACCAGGATGTGATGTTCTGAATATTCACTTTCAGTATATTTGAAAGCTCACACCTACTTGTATTTGAATGTGTGATTACTTTAAGAACTGCATTGTTCCGAATCACAGTTACAAAAGGAAAAAGGCATTAGTGACCTTATTGTTTATAATAAAGCAGGTTCCTGCTTTAAGTCAAAGAATGAGAGAATATAGGCATTTTACTCACAGGAACTACTATTATTGCTGTAAAAATAAACTTTATAGAGGACTTCCGACAAGAGTGGCTGTGATCTAGGAAATGTGCTGATCAAATCATTAGGCTGAGAAAATATACTCACATATCTGTGACTCCATTATAATCATTCCTCCGCTCATTAAAAAAATTGCATACTTTGGAAGCTTTCTTGCAGTTCTGTCCCTGCTGCTTCTTTCTGGCCATAACTGGAAATATTTTTCCCGTCATCTCTTTTTCTGTGGCACTTGGTGATTCACATTCACTCACAGAAGGAAATAATTCACCTCGGAATAAGAGAAACACAAAATTATCTTGAATAATGAAAAACAACTCTGCACACTCACAGCAGAATACAGCTACAACGAATCAAATGTGGTAACAATCAATGACATGCTCAAAACTGAATGCATTTTTATCTTAAGCTTTGGATCTGTTAGTTACTAGAACTATTCACCACTTTCGAGTCTTGATAATAGTTTTAGACTGAATTTTGGAACCAATAAGAAAGCAAATAACTGTCATTTACCATGGTGGGTGAGATTCATAGCTAACTAAGTTCTGAGTTAGCCATGCACTGTTCCTCATGAGTGACAGAAAATGGATAGGTGAGATGGCAGGAGGTTAGATGTTTAAAGTAGGTGCTTAAAGATAGGCAAGATATAAGCTGTCAAAATTAAGTACTGTTTTATGTGAGTTTGGTTTACTAGACAAGCACTTGCAATTAACATCTACACATACTACTTGTTAAATACACTGTATAAAGAAATAATTGTAGGAATCGTGCAAAAGGAACCTGTGAAAGAACAGTGTTTAAAATTTTTGCTTTTTAAGAAGAGCCATACATCCCCAAATTCAGTAAGAATGTCTCACAGTCAGAGACTATCATAACCCATTCTGAGGTTTTGATGGTTTTAATACTGTTCAGTAAAATATTAACTGGTGGAAGAAAAGTTTAATTTATGACTTTTTTATTTTATTGCTTGAAATAGTGGGTTTTATTTTGGTTAAATGTGTACTATTCATATATCAAAAAAATATCAAATATTAATTTCAAACAAAATGGGCCTTTAGTGTCCCATTTTCCCTTTGGCTTTCCTATATTTTATTAGCAAATATCCAGCATTCCCTTTTATGGTGTACTATAAAACTAAGAGCTTATTCTTTCGTGTTACCACAGTTCTGGGTTCATGGATGCAAACTGCTGTTCTTTTGGGAACTTAAGCCTGATTTTTACTTTATCATTTTTCCAAGGCACACAGCATCCACAGCTAATTTCTGCTAGGATACTGATATAATTTGCTTGAAAGGCTTATATGTAGATATCAATAGACATTAAAACCCAGTTTTATATCTAGAAAATCCAAAAAAATTAGTCTGTTTTTTTTACTCTGGTTAATAGTTGAGAGTGCAACATTTCTAACCTGTAGGGTAACAAAAATGTGGAATTTACATCCAAGAACTATTTAAAATATATTAATTTATGCTTACAGGCAATTAATTTAATTTATTTTAATTAAAATTCATGTGGAACAAGGAGAGGTTGAAAACGGAAGATGAAAACTCCTGTCCATCCAGTCAGCTAGGCAGATCTACCATTGACTCTAGTAGAAGTACAATTTAAAAAAAAAAATTAGTTTTAGCTTTCATGAGAACAAGAAGCTACAATTGCTAGAGGACATTCAGCCTACAGTCCTTGTCTGCCCACAAACTACCACTTAGTGTTGCCAGATTTCTGTTGCCTTAATCATGAACTCAACCTTATGACAATTATACCAAACTGCAAGGTGGCTTTAAAGGTTCCATCTGCCTCTGGTACCTACCACCCATCTATCTGCTGCAAGCTCTCAGCATGAAGCAACTAGTTTTAGTTTAGACCCACACACAGAGTAAAGTTGCCCTGTGAAGCCCAGTGTCAGGAAGCAGTTTATAGCACAGTAACTCAGCCTGTGATTATTATAAATCCTCATTATTATAAACTTTATTATAAACCGTGAGCCTATTTAAAGGACTATATATACTTATATCAAATAGCATATGCCTTTATGATCCTGTAAAACACTTGATATTTGATGACCTCCTAAAATTCCTATTTACTTAATTAATTTGATAAAGCCTTGAATTAGCCTTGGAAGTATTATACAAAAAAATTCCAGTATTAAAAATATGGTTACATTACAGTTTTCTACCATATTGGTATAGGTCTAGAGAGATTTAATATTTCTTATAAATCTTTTATATTATGTAAATGAAAATATATAGGGTTTAACATCTGTTGTGCTGACTAGTCCAGCGAGCAAACAAGACTCGTCACTAACCCTCTCTGCTTTCCACTATTTCACTGTGTGACAGTATTACTTATACACATAAAGTTCAGCTTGTCATTTGGAACAAATAGATGAACAGTCATTAATGACTTTGAGTTGGAACTTTTAATTGCAGCAATCTTTGATTTTTATATGTGTATGCTGGCAAATTCAAGTTCTTAATTTTGCTTTTCTGTATGAATTCAGCAGTTTTCTCACCTCCTGAGGGAAAGAAATCTGATAAAAAAAATGAACAATTCATTTAATTTCTGACAAGTTGGTTTTTCTCTCAAATTCTTTAGTTACTTGAGGGTCAAATGTAAGTTAAGGCTCTGTAGCTGGCCTTCAGAAGACTTCAGGAATCATTCTTAATGCAGAATTCATTTTTAATAGATAAATTACTTATGTGGGTGACTCATTATATAACACCTTCTGCATTATATGTTCCCCCTAGAGCAAGGCTAACACAGCTGGTAGGACTGGGCAGAAACAAGAGCAGGGCCATATGCTTAGTGGGCTGCTCAGCTATACATGAAAAGGAACTGATTATAGTACTGCACGGGCTGACTTTTCTGTCCCTTATGCAACGCTGGACAAGAAGGTATATACTGAAAAAAATCTTGAAATAGCAACTGAAATCAGAAACAGTAGTGTAGTCTGATGTCATCTTTGGAAATAATCTTTAGAACCAATAGGCTGGCATATCTAAATGTTTAAGAAAAACAGTCATGACATCCTATAGGACTGATCCTGCAATATGCCTGCACTTCTATGGAGTCCTTGGGGCTTCGGAAACTTGTTTGTGCAGAGCTCCTTGAAGAGCCTGGTAAATCAAATACTTGTGATAAAGAACAACAGAGAGGGAAAGCGCAGCTTAGCATTCATCTAATACTTCCGTACTCAGCAATTTTAAAGTTTTATTTGCTAAGTCACATACCATAACCATTTATAGCATCCACTGATTTAAATACATACAGCACTTTTCCTATGAGCGACTATACAGACTTGTGTAAGCTTGCTCATGTGCACTGTTTTCAGTATTTAAAGAAGAAATGGTCCCATATCTGCTCACTGGTGTATTTTTCCCTGCATAGTAGAACCCAAGTAAATACTTTTTTCTTTTTTTTTTTTTTTTTGAAGTCATCAAGTCATCAAAATCCTCCCACGCATGGCTAAATTCTTTGGCTTTCTGAAGAAACAGAGCATAATTCGTGTTCCTAGAAGTTCCTCCGCTTTTCGTAATTTTGTCCTTCAAACATCTGAAAAAAACATCAGGGTGGGGAGGACCAGGACTCCTGGGAAACACGGAGTTAATGTGACCCAGGCTTGTTGTCTTGAATAGGAAATAGCTTACCCCTGCAGTCAATTTGCCTAATTGATTAGAAGCCTGATTGCATCCCTGAAGGGCTAGATGCCTGGAGGGGGCATGCACAAGGGCAGGGAGTTTATATGGAAGCTAAACAGAAAGGCAATGTCCTGCGTTGCTAGAGCCTCGGCTGAGAAATCTTTTTCTGCTGGATTGGAGCTCATGCCCATCTCCAGCATGGTCCCGAGTAACAAATCAGAGAGCAGACTTGGAGAGAGGGGGACAGCAAGAGAAATCTGAGTGCTACCTCCTGCAGGTTACTGAGGGGCCAGCTGACACAGAAACCAGCCAGTATGTGAGGACACTCAGCCCCCTGCGGTGAGGATCTCCCGCAGGAGAAATGTTTTGCCCACCCCAAAGCTCCCCAGCTGTAAACAGTAAGCAGTTTGCTTCTTTAGTCTTTCCTGCTCCTTCACTTCTCAGGAGTGAGAACCAGAAATGCACAAATGACAGAAGTCCCAAGGCTCGGTAAGATTCCCCCAAGGCTCAAAACCAACAAGAATGGCTCTGTGGTTCTCTAATCAGCTCAGTAAAGTTGCCTTGTGAAGCCCAGTGGCAGGAAGCAGTTTATAGTACAGTAACTCAGCCCATTGTCTGAGCTTTTTCAGCTTGGCTTCATTACTATTACCATGATAAAGACCAGCATTTTTTTCTACTTCCCTTTTGCCCCTTCAAGTCTCTACTTGCTCTTGACTTTTCTGAATTTCACTTTGATACTTTGACACCTTGGTTGTTCTCCCAGACAGATTAATTACAAGAGTTCAAATAAACCTTGTTTTTGTCAGAGTAGGGGGTGAGGGAATGAGGAGAAAGTATGGGTAACAGAGAGGTGCTGCGAAGATTTGATGGGGGAACTCACCTCCTCCACAGTTTGAAGCATTTCTTTGGGGTTTTTTTTCTGCAATTTGAAGGGCCAGGAAAGCTTTAACTGTGGTACATAATCCAATATTCAGCTTTAGCCTAAAGCAGAAACAGGAACAAGTGAGTCCAACAGGATGAACATATATTATAGACTGCCAACTGTATTTGAGTGGCAATAATCCACCTTATTCCAATGAGATATCACCATTCTTATCTTGAGAAATAATTTGATAGCAGTTCAAATTTTAAAAAGAAGAAAAGCCCATGTGAAGGGTCATACGAAGCATCACAGTGTGAAACAGCATGGTGGCTTACAGTCTGCTACAGCACTCACATAGCGCTGAAGTGAAGTAAAAAGCCTTTTCCTCCATGTCTCTGCCACTTGCCAGAATTTGTGGACAGTTCCCAAACTCAATACAACCTGCTCTCCTTAAATTATGGGACTTAGTGATTCCCATGTTGCTAGGGCTGCAAGGTACTAAAGGAATAATAAATGTGCTTCTGGGCTCCTCATGAAAAGTAAGCTTTCTGATCCAGACATTACAGAGCTCAGTTCTATTTTCCTTAAGGCAGAAAATGAGTCACAAATTCAGTTACGGTTCACCTGGGAGTGGCTTACAGAGGTGGTTCTTTGCCTCAGGACAGAAAAAAAGGGCAGTCAGCTGGTACAGGCAATACGATCATCATCCAATTTCTAATGCAGTGTGAAAAGGAGAATCATGCCAGAGGTTAGACTTTCACTCTCGTGATATTCATAAACCAAGCAGAACAAAGGCAGGTGGGAAAAGTGATCCTGGCCTCAATGAAAGAATTACTTCTCTTAGCTTCAATTCAATGCCTAGTTCTGTCGCTAAACATGCTACTACATTTTTAGGAAGTGGGAGTGTATTCCTACAGGAAGATAGATCTTGTTGGTTTTTATCCTATGACTTCCCAACTGCTTTTTTTCTAGGCCATAAGTCCTTGTACATCTGTACACTTCACCATTGCAGCTCCTGATTTAGTATTCTGAGGACTAATGTTAGAACTACTAGACACAGCTTTAATTCTTTTGACATAATATATTTGTATTCCTCCTGTATTAATCTTACAGTCCATAATACACCGTGCAGTGATCTGGATGACAGAGTAGTGGAAGTATTTTTTAAACCTGTGGATGACGCTAAGTGGGAAGAGACTACCAGGAAGCTTTGCTTAGAATATAAAGTGATTTTGACAAGTCAGAAATGTGGTCTGAAGAAGTCCTAAGCTATGCAGCACAGACAAATGCAAGACAGCACACAGGCAAGGATAATCCACTACATGCAAAACAGCTGCTAAACAGTGAGGTCTACAGAGATAAAAGCTTGGGGGCCAGAGAGGATTGCAAGTGAATCCAAGCGTTTCAACAGGAATTCTGTAAGTCCAACCTGGAAATCACAAAATATAATAATTCTATTAAATGCTGTATTGCATTCTCAAGGGAAGTACTGCATCCAGTTGTGTGTGAAGTACTTCAAGAGGGACACAGGACAGCTGAAGAGAACAATGAAGATGAACAGAGGTCTAGAAAATGCAGTTACATAGGTGTTAGTTTAAAAAGGAAAGACATAAGACACTGTGACCTGCAAACCTGTGAAAAGGAAATTATAGCAATTTTTTTTCTATATAGTTATTCCCTGAGGGAAAATGCCAAAAAAGAATAGATATAAGTGACAGGAAGGAGGTTAAGTTTTGTAGTATCTTACTATAATGTGATATCAGTAAACAAGTTTTGTCTTATGCTTAACTAAGTATGGAGTGCAACAACTCATACAACACTAGCTAGGCTTTTTTAAAGGAATTAGTTTATAGAAGTGAAATCAACTCTACTACTGTGGGATGAATCACCTAGAGGAAACTATCTGTTTGTATGTTTTTCTGTTAATTCATATATCCAGAGACATAAAAACAAGGACCAAGGAATGAAAGACAGATGAATTATACTGGAGTATATACTATAGAATAAAAACTAGATTATTTAAAAATAAAGGAATAGCTTAAACTGATTTACATAACTGTTTTTCTTTATCTATCATATATAAAATTATGTACTTCAACTACAGTTTATAAACATGAGCTAAAAGTCTTGAATTCTCTGTTTAAAAATGTTGTGTGAAAAACATCAGAAGAAATTAATGACTCAAAAATATTTTTTAAATTATATGGACAAGCTGTGTATAGCAATATACAGAGTTTGGTGTCCCCTTTTGTCATTTTTTGAAGCTTTTAAAACACACCGGCATACTGGACCAGATTCAACTCCTGTATAAATCTGAAAGGTTTCTACCTGGATTCAGTAGATCTACACCAATATCCAATGGTAACTTTTCTTTCTTTCTTTTTTCTTTCAAGCAGAAATCAGACTCAGGATTATTGCAGTTACAAATCACAATGAAGCTGTAAGTCTTTGATATTGCACCTTTGGACTTTACTGTGAGATCACTCTGCACTTTACAGCAGGGCAGTTGATCATTTTGTTGATTTTTTTTTACCCAGTCTCCAGGATTTTTGGCTTCTCCAATAAATTTTCAGATATTTTCCCAGGCTTGAGGAATACTCACTGAATGTATTCAAGATTTAACTGTGTTATCCTTTAATGACCTCACAGAAATTGTCGACCTGGTAGATAGTTCATCCCATTCTGAATTATTAGACAGTTATTATTAAAATTAAGTTAGGGCATATTTTGCATCTGCTTTCTCAGAGGACCTGTAGTATTTCAAAATGTGTTTGGTTTCCTTTTTTATTTCCAGTTGTTGTGTTCAGATTGGAGAATGCCTTTGCCAAATTTGCAGCAGGAGAAATGGAAAATGTTTTGAGTGTTTGTGTTAATACATATTGTGAAGTATCACTGTCATTTCATAGGCAAGAATACACAAATAATTTGAATCCCCTTCTACAAGAAATGCTTGTTTTAATATAACAAATTACACATCAGTATACGGGGACAAACAAATTTCCTTATCCTTAAAGCATGTTTAATTGTAAAGTTTTCAGTCACAAAGGACGCCTTAGAAAAAATGATCCAGATAAAATAATTATCTGACCCTAACATAGGATTTTAATATCAATGTACTTTTCATTTACAGTCTTGCAAGTTAAATGTGTGTAGTTCCTCCATGGATAACAACTACAGTATGTTTTTTTTTTTACTTATCTTTTTCTCTGAACACACTTTAGCTTGCATGGCAAGTACAAAGAACACACTAGTCCAAAATGGACTTCTGGCCTCTTGAGGACTCAGGAGAGTTTGGTTCCTATAGTAAGAGTAATTCCTCTAGAAGATCCCTCAAATCTGGCTTTCAGCCACAGTAAAGTAAATGAAAAGCAACCTCCTGGTGCTAGCATAGATATTTACTAAAAGTAAACATGATATACATTTATAAAAAAATTCTACCCTCGTACCCTGGAGATGTGCTCTTGTTGCTATGTGAATGATGATAATGATGAATTTCCTGGCTTGAGTGCAACCAAAATCCTAACTTTCAACACTGCATTAATGTACTTTTTCACACTTGCAAGACAGTTTTTAGCTGTATTTCAGGTGTTCCCAAATGGAATACGTTCTTTTCCCTGATATTGTGCTAGGCTGTTAAACAAAAAAATACCCCAAAACACCAACCCCAAAACAAACCAAACAACCCAACATAAAACAACAAGAGCAAAAAATATGCTTTAAAAAAAAAAATAGTCGTATTCAAATGAAATTCTTACAGTATTACCTTCAGAATTTCCAACAAACTCCCACCAGTTTCCATACAAACTCAATGTACCTGAGACAGCTAATTAAAAAAGGAAGTGGTCAAAGTCATGCTTTTTTTGTAAACTTCAAAGGTGATCTCTCTCCTTCCTCCTCTTTACATTTTACTGTCTGGCTCTCTGCCCATCCTGCAGCTGTTAGCCGAGCTTGTGTTCGTGGCGTCAAACCTGCCTCCTCACGGTCCATAAAGTTACAGCAGGGATCATGATACGCAGGTGTGGAAAAGCCAGAAGTGCAAGATGGGCCCGTTAATGATTTTTCTGGCACCCCATGCTGAGTTGCTGAAAAAAAGAGCACAGCTCGCAGAAGGCAAGTGACTCTTTGTTTGCAAAGGTATTCAAGACTGTATTACTTCTCCCACAACAAAGGTGTTGAGTTTTCACTTTAAGGGCTGTTTGCAGAAATGATTCACCTTTTATACAGCTTTTAAAAAATGCTTTGAGGCTTTAATTGGGCACAGGATTTGCATCACACTAGTATGAAAACTCTTACTTTTCATTTAACCTCCCATTAAATCATTCCATGATCTTATTCAAGGATGAGCAACCACCTCCCATTCTGTGGACTTAACGGAAGGGAAAAAAAATCAAATTATTAGGAGTTCATAAGTTTTAATCTGGAATTCCTGCACCCATTTATGTTTAAGCACTGAAATCAATGAAGGCAGAGGGGACCAATTGCAGAAAAAAACCCACATAAAATCACAACATTTTTCTGTTCTTGAAATAACTGAACGGCATAATACCTAAAACGCTAAGTTATTTTAAGTTATTTATAAAAATAACTTAAAAATCTGCTTTACTTTAAAAATCATTCAAGCTGTGATCTGAACTATACCAAAAGAACAATTTAAACAAATCAAGATTTTTAGAAATGGGTGCCAGGAAATAATGGCCTACAAGAACAATTTTCCAGAACGTACACATGACACATGATATTCTCCACCACTCAGAATCACTAGGATTTAAAATTGCAGATCATCCAAACACTAAAGTATGGCTCAGATTTCACAAAATGATTAGTGCCCAACTTCAACTAGTGACCCTAGGAAACAGAGCTTGAGCAGTTGCATTTTGGCATTAAAATCCATCCTCAAGCCCCTGATTAGTTGTGGGATGCTAGCACTTTGTCAACCTCTGGGTCCTAGGTCCCCTAGTATCTCAACCTTTAAGAATTTGTATTTGAACCGTAACCGTCTGCATCAGTTTTTTAAAGCATGACAATATTTTGGTGTTAACGATGAGGATTGAGAGAAGCAGCAGTGAGAAAGAAGTTGTGAGTTGATGGGAAGTTTTAGAGGAGCTACTGCAGCAAAAAAAGCTGCAAATATAAAAATAATTGAGGTGATAAATTTATCTCATACTGATTTATTTGTTCTGCCTTTCTCTAGATTTCTGTAGGATTCTTTATTCTGAGCTTCCCAACCTTCTGTTTTATGGATACTGCCAGCAATTGTGATTGCTAGGGACAGCATCCTTATATTTGCTGCATTACAGTCCCTTTGGAAATGCCTCAAATACCGTTTGGTAAAGCCAGCTATAAGCTTGAAGGAGCAAGAACTTCATCTCCAAGTATGCTCACCTGTTTTCTCAGGGGCTATTAGGACTCTGTCTGGGTTCAGCTGGTGAGCATCCTACAGGGACTACACTACGGGGTTTTCTGTATCAGCCTCAGCTCTGCCCTTCCCAGTACAGCTGGGATAGTGGCAACTGCAGGTCCCAGTCCCATGCTATACTGAGATGAGTTGTATGCTGCACGTGACACAGGGCATCCCCTGCATTATTCATCCTACAGGCTGCCTAAAACACATAATGATTATTAACACGACACACTGGCAAACAAGTATTTGTAGATCAGTATTTGCTGTCGCTGCTCTTTATCACTGGACTTTTGGGCAGATTTTTATTTAAACAAGCATCTTTGTGATATCAGACTCTGATTTCTACTAGCTTATTTGTCCACCATTTACTCAGTTATGTTATCATGACCCGGTCCTCAGTTTGAAATCAGAGGCTTTAACTTTATGGCTGAATGAGGCATAGCACAATGCAGCACAAAGTTAAATCTCCTATTCCAACCTGGATGGAACACAAGTCTAGTGGGGCTATCCTGTTTCTTATAACTCTGCTTACTCAGAGAATAAAAACTTCCTAGCACACCTTGATTTTCCCAGACTTGTTTGCATATTTTTTCAATTAATGACATTTGGAGTTTGCAGTTTTTCTTGAACTCTGATAACATGGCAAAAAGTAAAAGGTATAGCCAAGTCTATGTGCTTTTATTTTTAATTTCAAACACTGTTTTCAAACAGCAGCAACTTCTAAACTATCAAAACGCTGGAAGTGTGTGAAATTTTAACAGAATAAAATACATTGTGAAAACCAGCAGAGTTCAAACAGGCTATAAATATTTCCCTTTTCTTCATTTCTCCCAGTGAATCCTAATTGAAGAAATACTACAGAACATTAAAACTTGGTAAATCCGTGATAACATGACAACAGCCAACCCTCGTCTGATCTGGCAACCAAGAGGAAGGTGGGAAGAATTCTGAGGTAGCAGCTGGAGTGAGAAGTGAAACTGCAAGATCGTGAGATGGTGATCAAAGGGAACAAGGATTCCCAGGCACAGTGAGGAAAATGTGTTACTGTCCTGGAGAGATGAATGAAGAAAATCTGTAAAAAACAGTGTCCTCTTTGTGCTGCAGTTCCCCCAATGGTCAGAAGAGCTGGTTTTTAGCTATGTTACATTAACCCAATTCAGATAATTCCTTAAATTCAACTTGTTATTTGAAACAATGTCTCAGACTCTAGAGTGCATTTCATTATGCACTGACTGCAAATACACAACCAGATGTGACCACATTTCAGCGACTATCAAACCCACTGTATGTCCAGAGGCTTAACAAGCAGATGTTTGAAAAATACTTTGTCTAAGAATCTTGAAAAGCAGATATTACAGCACCACATTAGGAAGAAACAAATTAACCAGCCTCATTTTTGTAACTACAGTTTCTGTACATCAAGTAAACCACTTTCAGAAACAAAGAGCATTGCGTTTTGAAGAAATAATTAATACTGTTACTTTTTGTCTTAGGAAAAAAAAATCAACTTTTCCCTATTGCAACACTAAGGGTGTCTTTCAAGATATTTTCTGTCGTAGGTTGGAGCATAACAGTCTTCATGTATGGTATAGGGAGATATCAAAATAATAGGAAAGAAATTATCTAAATTAAACAAACAAACAAACACAATGCAAAAATACCCCAAACCCCCAGAACACTAACCAACAACACCCAAACCCACAGAACAGTCTGCTCCTTAATTCTGAAGTTCTGATACTGATCATTTTTTCAAGCTGTCACACCTCAATGCTGTCTCATGGCTCACATTCATATAATCTTTTTCTGGTGCTGAATGAGACATATTTTCTGAGCATATGCAATACTTTATGTGATAGAAGACAATCATGGTGAGGCAGGGGGAAAGCAGTATTTTTTAGCGAGGAATTAGAAGGTATTTTGTAAGTCTTCATCACTTTCAGCTAGAGCTGAAATCTAAAATACCATCTTAGGAGTCTATTTGATTTTTCTCCTCCTGATCAAATGTTAGCTACCTCTTTCTGTAAGTAGCATCTATGGGGTTTTTTTATAGCAATTTCTGTGTAATAATATTATTTTTTAATGTTCAAGAAGTTCCTGTACTTCTCAAGTTAGTTGAGAGATGGACACACAGAAAGAAATCGGCAGAGGAAAACAAGGAACTTACCTGGGGTTTTGAGACTTACCCCAATCAGGGCAGTGGGATAGACTATTATTATGACCGTGGTCTGGGAACTTTGGATGAGATCAAGGTGCCTGTGCAATGCTTAGGTAGTAACACGCAGGCAGCAACAGAGAAGGAAATAGCTGAGAATATGAGGAGAGCAAGGCAATATGAGGTACTGCAATGAAGAAGAAAAGCTCTAAGAAGCTTTGAAGATAAGAAAAGATGTCAAGAAACCCTCCCACAGGAGTGGCACTACTCAAGCAATATTTCACCTCTTATGCTCTGAAGAACGGGATTATCTTTCCTGCCGGAGGGGGAGAGCTAACCATCACTGTGTCATCAAGATGGGACTAAATGTAGACCCGAACAATGGTCCAGTGCAACAGAGATGACATTCAGACAAAGTTCTCCCAGTATCTGCTAATTGGAGAGGGGAAAAAAACAGTTTAAGAATGTATTATTTCATCCTCAGCAGCAAGGAAAGAGGAAGACGGACACACTTGTCTAAGAACAGGACATGCAGAACATTTAGAACTAGTGATATGGAATTTTTTTCTTGCCAGCATTAGAATAGGGAATTTCACTGGAAATCCTGGAGGAGAGGGAACAGTTACTGCTTGAATTCCCTCTCTATGTGCAAAGCACAGGCAAAACCTTCACAACTTAAGTGACACATTAGCCTCATGTTGTACAAGGTTGGACCACTCCTTTTCCACCTTATGGACATATGAATAAAGTATGATTAAAGACAAAAAGTATAACTTGAATGATTTGTTGAGTTTATTTTTTATTACTATTTAAAAAGACATATTAGAGAGGTATTGAAATTAGGGTTTTTTTTAAAAAAAGAATGATTATAACCTAACTGCCTCTTCAACAGGTGGGGATTGACAAATGACAAATATTTTCCTTTATAGTTCAGCTAATTTTTTTACAGTAATGAAATCAACTCTTGAGTTCTTTGAAGCCAAGTGTAACTAAACCACCCACTGACTTATGAGTAATTCTGTAGAAATGGCTACCAAGTCCAACTCCAGTAAGACCACTGGAAAAAAACCTGCCAACAAACATGTCCTTTATTTCATACGCTCAGACTTGGTAATTACAGGGTGAAATTCAGCTGAAAGGACCCAGCGAGGGCTGGGACTTTCACTCTTACCTTAGGAAATATTTGCTCAGTTTCTTTTTGGGGCTTTGTATGTTTATGACAATTAGGCAGGCATTGGCAGCATGCCAGTCCCTGCACTCTCTGGCTGAGTGCTGTGGGCAGAAGAATGAAAACAAAGTTAGAAGGATGTGTTTTCTAAACAGGATATTCAACTCATGATGGTATAGTTGCCTCTTGCTGTGACACCCTAAAGTGCATCTTCACCTTGGAAATTCTGTGTAAAGCAAGCAGGACTGTTTTAGAGATTATATTTTCTTTATTAAAGCTAATCTCCATTTCTCTGAAGTTAAAAAACAGTTCTGAACAGGATGACATTCTGTTTCATCCATGCTTTACTCTCTTTATGTTCCACATATTTTTTAAAGAAAATATAGGCTGTATCCTGTTACCACTTACCTTCAGTGAAAGCAGAGAGTACATAGTCTAGTGTGAGCAAAGTAGGTCCAGTTTTACATAAGCATAGCTGAAGTAGCTCTTCCGTGCTTGCTCTCAGACAAAACAATTGGAAGTTACCAGCTAAAGGAGGTTCTGTTGCCTCCTTCCGGTATTCGTAAAGTTATGTAGTGAGCCATATCAGGAAACCATCTCAAAACTAACCTGAAGAAAAACTAGGAAATGGAGTGGTAAGATGATTTTCCTCCAGCTCAGCACCAAGATCTACCTCCCTACACGGGTGGTGCAAGTACCACTGGGATAACAAGCAGGGATAAGCTGCGAGCAACGCCTTTGCTTTACACAACACTATCACATCAACCCAAAACTATTGTGAAACTACAGTCCTGGCCTAGTTCACAATTAAAGGAGGCAAACCAGTAGAAAGAACAAAGAAACAGTAAAAAAACAATCCCATAATCTTTCTTTGTTTTTTGTTTGAACTCTGTGAACTGGCTCACTTTGGTGTCAGACAAGCACTAGCAGAAGACCAAGGACAGGAAGTGGAGGGGAGCAGAACTTGGCAGCAATAGCTATTATTTCAGCTGAGCTGTAGTATCAACCCATCACTTAACAGCATCTGCGCTAAGCTGATTGTTAACAACAGCAAAACCTCAAAACTCATGATTTTTTTTTATTATTTTTTTCCTTAGATGCTAGGAAATTACAGTGGTTCTTCTGAAATGTTCTGTAAAATGCAGATATGCATGAAGATATAACATCTGGCTCAGAGGCCAGATTGAAATTCTAGGGCTTGGAAAGAGAGATTAAAAGCCTTGTTCAGGCCATCTCAATGCCTTTTTAACAGAAAAGGGGGAGAAACATTAACACAGCACTTTTACTCCAAGTTGTTATTGCATTTCCATGAGACCAGCAGTATTGCAGTTGCATTGGTTCACTGTTTGTTCCCATAGTTTCCTCCACCTGCCTGAAATCATTGTTGACCAAGTGGCTGCTACCTGCTGCTTTCAGGACCAGTGTTCCAAAAATTCCTGTATCTGACTCTACAAAATTCAGTATGGGTATGATTAGACATGCCAAGTTCAGCTAGAAAAGATCCTGAGAAACCTGATCTAGATTTGAACCTGGAGTGGAAGTTGAATGAGAAAACTCCAGTGGTCCCTTGCATCACTCTCTTTTCAATGCTTTTAAGTTCATTTAGCAGTAGCTTTGATCCAAGCATTTCAACAGATGCACCCTGCCTCACCCAATTACTTCACCAAGAGTAGCAACATAAAATCACCAGGTTGGAAAAGACCTTTTGGATCATCGAGTCCAACCATTCCTATCTGCCACTAAATTATGTCCCTGAGCACCTCATCTACCTGTCTTTTAAACACCTCCAGGGATGGTGACTCAACCACCTCCCTGGGCAGCGTGTTCCAGTGCCCAATGACACTTTCTGTGAAAAATTTCAAACTTTCGGGTAGTTGTAGAGAGCAATAAGATCTCCCGTCAGCCTCCTCTTCTCCAGGCTAAACAACCCCAGCTCTCTCAGCCATTCCTCATAAGGCCTGTTCTCCAGCCTCTTCACCAGCTTCATTGCTCTTCTCTGGACTCTCTCCAGAGCCTCAACATCCTTCTTGTGGTGAGGGGCCCAGAACTGAACACAGGATTTGAAGTGTGGTCTCACCGTTGCCGAGTACAATGGCAAGTACTTACAAATAGTAGCACCTGAGGTCATTATCAAAACTGAACTTCTCTCTAGACTAACTACTTTGGCTAAACACAAGTCACTAGCCTGTCTTTGTGACAGCTGGGTAAAACATAAAGGATGCTTAAACAGGAGACAGGATCGGTAATCAGTTAGGCCATCCTGCCCTTAAAACATGATAAATAGAGGATTAAATGAAGAGATGTGAGGGAGAAAATAGTCTTTGAAGTTTTGTTAGTGTTCTTCAGATGACAAGATTATTAGTTTAACCTGTAGAAAAGCTTCCGTGCCTCACAGACCTTCTCCTTTTTCCAGCTGGTCTAATTAAAGAAACCCACAAACAATCTTGTAGGTGTCTTCTGATCATACAGTACAACACAAGCTGCTACTGAGAGGGAAAGTAACTGCAAACATCCCAGTTACAGCAGGGAGATTAGGCAGGAGGCCAGCTGAGCAAAGAGAGAAGGCAGTGGGCCAGCCTCCAGGACCTGGTGCCAGAGGTTAGCTATATATTGTAGTTTGCAAACAGCAAAGTCCTTACAGCTGTCTTCCTTCAGAAACCCTGAGCAACCTGCAAACAAGAGCTAAAGCAAGGAAGGGGAGCTATTTCCAGGAAGCTCCACAAGCGTGTGTATCCCACAGTTCTTTGTTAGATGCACACTTGGCCTTAATTCATTGCTTTAACTGGACATGTTCTTTTTGGCAAAACAAGTTAACCAAAGGTTAGTCTCAGAGCAAAGATAATAATTATTACTCCTCTAATCTTTGTTAATACATTAAACGTAGGAGCTCTGCTTTAATTTCAGTCTGTGAAAAAATTAAAAAGCAAAATCTTGCCACAATGTGCCACTATTGTGGTGTAAAGAAATAAAATTGCTAAATGCTTGTAAGACAAGTAACGCACTTTCTGCATGCAGGAAGGAGAAAAAGAAGACATCCAAAGAAGGAAAGCATCAGGCATTCTGTCTAGTTTTCTGAAAAAGAGGAGTATGAGTGAGAATTGATTTTTATGCTGCTTGCTGCATGGTCCTGCAAATCAATGCAGATCCCCACTTCTTGCTTCAGATCTGTTTCAGGAGAGATTTTGCACTCAGCAGGCAAAGTGTGCCAGCACTAGAGTGAGCAGTGTTATCGGGTGTCAGCTGCAGCACTCTGATACATCCTTGAGAACTAGCACATCATTAGGGATACTTTCACAATGGAATGTGTGGGTCCTAGGTCCATATGTCAGACAAAACTGAAGATCCTTTTAAGGAAGAATTAAAAGAAATCCTAAAAACTAATAACATCTAATAAATGTTTCTTTAAATGCTCCTTTTGCATTTGATTTTATCATTATTACAGAGATTCTCAAAAAACAGTTTTGATAAAATGTATGCTCTTCTGTAATAAAAAATAAAAAAAAAAAAAAAAAAAAAAAACCAAACACGAACAAAAAATCCACAAAAAATGACTCCAAAACAACCAAAAAAACCCACCCCAAACAACCAAAAAAGACCTCACCACAAGATGTAGCTATTTGTTTGAAAAGCATTCAGGGAGAAAAATCAACAAGGAACATATTTTAAGTGCAATACCATGTATTAGAGATATAGTCCAAGTCTCTCGACTCTGAACCTTGGGCTGTCATTGCCACCTCCCTGAATTAGCAGCAGTTTACACCTACTTGCACTGACATAAATGACAAGAGAAGAGTAAGGTGATAGAAAACAGGTCTGCAATAGTCCTCAGCCAAACACACCTGCAACCCTTCTAAAGAGCAAACTATGTACTGTTTTGTGTCTAACTCTCTGTGTATGACAATAGTATTAAGAAGCTATACGGAACCACATACAACATAAATGACACATTTTGTACGCTGGACTTATAAACGCTTCAGTAATGACCAAATATACACAAACAGTAAGATGTCCCCGTTCACAGGTCACATTCTGAGCACATTGGAAAATAAATTAGGATTTGTTGGCTGGCACAGCTGAAGCAGGACATACTCCTCCAGCAGCCACCTTGATGAAGAAAACTGTCAGAGTTCACACTGATCCAGGACTTGGCGTCACAAGATATCATAGTTCCTGGAGAGCACTTCCAGTTCCCACAGGCAAGGACCCAGTGACACAGCTTCAAGAACAAATCACAGATGACTGAGGTTAAATATGAAACTCCTTGACCATGCTGGCATGTGACCTCAGAAGTTATTTTTATAAATTACTGAATAACCCCAGATTTTCTAGAAAGAAGTGACGCTCTAATTTGCTTTACCACTGGGAGGTTACTGAAAGCATAAATGCCTGTGGTGCTCTCCAACCTTCTTTAATTACACTCCTAAAAATAAACTGGCACAGTCCTGCTGTTCTCCACACCTCTCTATAGATCAGTTACCCCTGCTGGGATGTCAAGAGACCATTGATACCATATCCAAGATCCCTCCGCTCATAGAAACATTTGCAGTAAACAGTTCTAGACTTTTTTTCATAAACATCAAATTTCACTCCAGAGAGAACTGGAATTACTTTGTTTAGAATAACTTAATAAGGGCATGCCTTACAAAATAATTGTTCAGGTTATTTTACTGTATTAGTCCTGTATAAAGAAACTTATTTCTTAACATTGACAAGTGTATAACACCTGGATTGTTACCCATCTATGATCCATCTGCCTCATAACTGGGAAGCCAGTACAGTGTGGTCTCCCTTCAATACCTTAGGTAAGAGCTACTTAAGTGCTTAGTGAAGAATAATAGCTAATTTCAAACCAAGGCCCAAGCCATGCCCTGCATCTGATATGGGAGGGAAAAAAAAAGTCATTGCTGAAATACCATTCCACTTTAGGATGAACCACCTTACATGTTCTTAATCAACAATGATATTTTCATTCTCAAATAATCCCTGAAATCCATTCTTATAGAATTATCCTATAAGAACGTTCCAGGGGAGGTTGAGATTGAATGTTAGGAAAAATTTCATCACTTAAAGGGTTATCAAGCACTGGAACAAGCTGCCAATGGAGGTGGTTGAGTCACCATCCCTGGAGGTACTTAAAAGATGGGTAGATGGAGTGCTTAGGGATATGATTTAGTAGTGGACAGGTGTGGCTGGGCTTGATGATCTCAAAGGTCTTTTCCAACCTAGTCATTCTATGATTATGAATGTTTCCATTTCCCAGAAATTATGTACCTTACCTAATTTTTATTCAGGTTCTCTGGCATCTGCTATTCCACATCTAATTCCATTTGCTGCTAAGGTTAACAGTTACCTGAAACTGCAGTGAGTATCAATACATACAACTTCAGGTAATAGAAATTCCTGTTAACCTTGGCTGCTCTGCCTAGAGTTAAAATGGGGGTGTCTGGTTTTCAGGAGGATCTGGTTTGAAAGTGAGCATGGGCCAGAAAGGGAAGGAAGATTGTTTATAACACTGATGACAATTTCTTTACTGTCAGCGGATGCTATTTAAAAATTTTTATACCAAAAAGTGAGAGATAATTTTGGTGCAGGTTGGCCAGGCTGGTCCTCAGAAAATACTAACATTCAAGCACACTCTAGTAGCCACCAGACGCGCGCGCACACACACACACAGGGGCACGCAATCCCAGGTTCCAGGCCTTGTTTAGTATTTAAACTTCTGCTCATTTCTCTAAAGCCTAATAACCCTGCTACCAAACAACCCTTCTCCCTTGACTCATTCTAGTGCCTTCCTTTTCACCTCTGTGGGTCAGTTGAACTCTGCATGCATCTCATTCCATTTTTTTCTCTCTTCAGCCCTGTCAAAGCCTGCACTGTATTTTACCTTCCTGATTCCCATGCTTCCTTATCACTCTTTTTTAGCTTTAAAATTCACCTTGGCTTTGTTCCCTAGTTTTGAAGTTATGTTCATACTGTAAGGTAGAGATATCTGGTTATTTTTAACAGGCAAGTTCAAAAACCAGTAAGTCTGCATGGAGCAAGCCATGGGCACTTCTGATACTTCCCAGTTCTAACAAACCACTCTGTGTTGCATTGCAGACCAACACATATATGGATTTCTCATCACCCTCTAATGGCATCTCATTCTTCTCTGTCTCCTGTCCCCTGTCTGTGAGAGCTCTTCAAAGCTCTATCCTGGGTCTCATCTTCTATATCTTATCCTCAGGGAGCCTCCTCTCTTCACACGGACATAACTATTACCTGTAGGTAAATGGCTTGCAAATCTACATCTCAATACCAAACTGATCTCCCTCAATTTAGCCCTACACATCTAATAACACTACTGATCTGCTACCCAGGAAGGGTGACTATTTATCTTTGCATTTATTGCCAAACAGCTTGTATTTATCTTTTTATGTTATTTCCTTTTCTCCATTGTAGTTAGCAGTGACATTCTTCCCATTTCAAAAACTTCAATTTTTACTATGTCTTTGTCTACCTATCAATGCTGGAATATTTCTTGCTTTTCAGATCCTCTTACACAATAAAAGAAATAAATCTAGACAGTACGCTTGCCAACTTCCTTGTCATCTTTATCTGCTATAAATATTTCTCTCTTCTTTTCTTCACTACTCCTGTCTTTCTGAACCTGTGATGAACTAAGCGGTGCATCACACTCCCAGTGCACTTAGGCATGGCAAGATAATTAGTCCACAGCAACTTTAATTGCATGAAAAGTGAAATGTAGAAACAATGTCAAGAATAGTTGTTCCAAGTACTCTGTAATGTACCTTCCTGTTGAATTTCCATTTCCTGCCTGTTATCCATAAATTCTACACCAAGATCGGAGGCAGAAGGTCTTGCTTTCTGGTTCCCTACAGTGGCACTGCTGAACATGTAATCAGAATGACATAAAAAAAAAAAAAAAAAAAAAAAAAGGCAAGATAACTTGAACCTGCACTGAAATAATTTCTTCAAATTTGCGACTGACTCACACTCCTGTTCCTAGATACTAATTTTCACAAAACTTTTCAGAACCACAAGATAAAACTGGCCAGTGAGCTCAAAAGTGAGGGTAGAAAGTGAGACAGACAGCAGAATTAGAACAAGCCTCATCACATTTACATATTTTACTTACAGATTTAGTTCCTCCTGTTTATTCGCATTTTAAATTACTACAGTGAGAGAGGCAACAGTTATTACTGCCATCTTTATCTTTCAGATCTAACTATCTTTCAAGACAAATGAAATGAAATGAAATGAAATGAAATGAAATGAAATGAAATGAAATGAAATGAAATCCACTATTTCGGGAGATCCTGCCATTTCAGAACACCGATGCACATCTGTTGGCTCTTAGTGTTTTCACTGCTTTTGTCACAAACCAGACTATAAACCATTTTTAAGGGCTGCTGATGCTCTGCCAAGTGTAGTAAACCAAATATGTCAAAGGAAGCTTTCTAGCACAGAAGCTGAGTGGTACGAAGCAGTTGGTATTTATGCTAGGAAACTATTAGCCTTCAAATCAAGGTGACTGCATGCAAAACTGCCAATCAGAAGCCTTCCCTGGAATAAGGCAACTGCCACACCCCACAGCAGGACTACCTGGCACCAGCCAGAGTGGGTTAACATCACAGCCAGTTTAACAGCATGTTCCAGTCTCCATGAGTGTACAGCTTAACGTAAGCGTCTTTGCCTAAACAATGACTACAAACTGCAGTTCTATGCCCAAGATGGATTTTCTTAAAATTCCAGCTTTCAACTCTTACATATATGCAGTTCTGCTTAGACATAAACAGTGTTCTAGTGAAAGCAGCATCTGAAAGTGGGATTTATTTTCTTGCTACTCAGCTCAATTTTGTTCACTCTCAGAGTTCACTACATGTAGTATATCACCCAATTAAAAAAAAAAAAAGCCAAACCCCAAACAACCACATCATCACCTTGTCGACAATTTAATTGTTTAAATAGCTACAGTTCGGGACAAATTTACAAGAATGACAGTTTATTTGTAGAATATTTTGCATACTGATTTTTGAATACTTATAAACAGTTGGACTAGATGACCACTGTAGGTCCTTTCCAACTGAATTCTTCGATGCTCTTCTGTTTTCTCTTCTATTTTAACACTCAGAAGTATTAAAATGCTATAACCAACATTTGAAAATAAATTACACCATTCATTAAATACTCTTGAGCTTGTTGGCCTCCATTCTAGGGTTGTTCCCTGCACCAAGACAGTAAAAACACTTTTCTCAGAGTAACAAGAAGCTAGCTTTGCTGTAAGCAAAAATCACAGCTGGAGAAAAAGAACTGCAGAAGAAAATTATTTTAAAGATTTTTTTTAAACTTTATAGGGCTGAGGAACTTCATTTAACACATGGCTGAAGTGCACAGTCAAGTCAAATGAAAACTGAAAGACTTGAGTGTGTTTGTATGATAGGAGCTGAGAATTTGAAGGAAGTAAAATGGCATAAACACTTGTAAACATTTACCCTGTGAATGTAAGCATCTAAGCATATAAGCAGATCTTAATACATGGGCTGAATATCTCTAACTCTGGTGGGTGGGAATACAAAACAAGGAAACGCTTTAGGCAATGTCTATGTGAAACCCACATTGATTGTCTGTATCAGCTAAAAAACACAGATACATTTAAATTAGTGCCAGCTTGTGAGCAGGCAAGGCCTTTGATTAAAAGCCATTTGCATTTCATGGAGAGAAACAAAAAGAGGTCTGATTTCTGCGCCTGATTCTCCACAGACTTGCACCTGCATAACTACTCATATAGCTCATTGGCACAGGTGTAGTGTTAGCACTATATGGTTGCTCAGTATTGTAACTACTTGCAAGTCATTGAGTGACTAGAAATACATTCCTAAAATGCAAAATACTAGGAGCAAAGCAAGCAAGAAAGCATCCAGAAGCCAATATACCTACATGTAATTTTCCCCTCTTGCTTTTCTTTCCCCATCCCGCTGCTAAGCTGCCCCAAGCTGAGCATATGATAATGAACCAACTCATTTCAACCAGCTCCTCTACACTCCTAACTTGAACTTTCTATTTTCCATAGAGTATAATTCTATGAACAGCTCGACTGCACTTCATTTTCTTTTCTTATCATTGCCAGTACAATAACCTGAAAAGTTTGGGTTTCAAGTTGCCTTTCCCCCTTTTCATGCATAAAAGGCTACCCCTTCATTTCTCCACTTTATTTTTCTCTCACATATTTGTGAGCAATCACTTCTGCTCCAGTCAAGCATATAGAAACAAGCACTGAGCCAAGACATATTTGCCTTGGGTCAGGCAAACAGGGCAGATGTAGCCCACCCTTAACCTGGGGCAGGATAAAAGGCCAACCAGGCCTCCTCGCGGTTTGGTGACATCTGAACTAATCCTCCCTTCGTTTGGGAACAATTACAGAAAGTCACCTGAAAGTGTGTCTACAAATAAATCTCTTTCCAAACACTAAGAGAGGGTACTTTTTCACCTCCCGTGCTTACAACCCATTTTCTGCTGTCACTTACACTGAGGGGAACCCAGGGTGCTTTCACAGAGGGAAATAATTTAGGATTTTTTCTGAATGCGTAAATTGGCTTCCTTGTGGCCAATCCAGACTACACAGTAGTTTGCGTGAGAGGTTTTTTTCCTTAAATAAAGAATAATACAAATGATAAATGTGTGGTTTCATTTTTGTTCTTTTTATAGGGGTAAAATTCACTCTCTTTTTCACAGTGCTTTTTCCAGATCAGCATGCTGCACGCAAGTTAACATAAATGCTCCAAATGTCTTAGCTAATGGCTAAATCCTACATAACAGCAATTTGAAGAATGGACAAAACAATGTTTTATAGAGGAAATATCTACCCAGAGATTAAAGATGGAAAGAAACGTGTCCTCAAACCTACTTTTAATGGGAATGGAATAAATCAGTCTTAGTCATATATGTCTGCCCAAATAAGCCTTCCTGTCAGCCTACACAAAAACGCAAAGCTTGCCCTAGCTCCTCCGTTCTGCGTAGGACGTCCACTCGTCGGAGCAGTTCACTGTGAATTGCTCCTGGGTTCAACTTGAAGAGTGTAGCTGCAGGATGTAGAAAGAGAAATAATTAAAGTTGCTTGCTTTTTTTTCAGCCTACAGCCAAAAGATAATACTCGGTATCTTCCTGCTTACTGTGGACCCAAGGAAAGAAGTCCACAATTGAGTCAAAGCAAAGTTCTCACAAGGCCTGTGCTCTAATCTTAAATCCTACCTGGAGCTTAAGTGACTATTAATTTATTAATAGCCCAAGCATGTTGCTGCCCACATGGGGCAATGCCTGCGATAACCAACTATTTTCTAATCTTGCACATTGAGTTACGGTGCTACCTAAGAAAGACATAATACTAGGAGAGAGGACAAATGTTCGGAGGAGGCAACTGGATAATTGCCCTTTCCCTCGTCTGCACACATCCACTTTCCAACAGCCAAGACAGTCTGAAGTGCCCCATTACCACTGTGGTGGTGGCCACATAGACAGCCCAGGTGCTGTGAAGTGGCTGGGGGGCCCTCCATACCAAGTGGTGCTGTAGAAGAGATCCTATCACAGGAGGCTACAGCTGGGAGGGGGTGTAAACATGACACAGCTGTGGTGCAGTGCTGACATTTCTTTCCAGCCCTGCAGGTACTAAAAGGAAGTTGTAGCACTGCACTGGAGGTAGTATAGAGATGAGTTGTCAGCTGAGAAACAGTAGGTGTCAAATGTGAACTAACTGGAGAACCCAAGTCTCTCTTCAGCAGCCTTTCAGCCCTTTCTCTCCACACCGAGGTCAACCCAAACACAACAATGATAATTTTTCCATCTTCAGTTTAGCAAAGGAGAGCTGCACAAAGTCAAGGCTATTGGGGTTTCACAGCACAATTTTCTCTAGTCTAACTGTGGGGAGAGGCTGGGTCTTAAGTCGAACAAGAGGCTGAAGACTTCTTTTGATCAAAAGAAAGGCACTAGTCATACCAAATGAGTTAGCTCTCCCTCTCTTGGTAAAGGCCACCTTCAGTGCCTCAGCCTTATTGTTTAAATACCTTAAACTAAAGCCTAACTTGTCACCTGCATCCTTGCCACAGAAGGAACATGCTGCCTTTACAATAACAGCAGATGCAAGAGACCCAGCTGAAGTTGCGTAAGCAAATAACTGGTTCTTGGCGGGCCCGTTGTTCACCACTGGGGATAGAGATATTGGAGCAGTGTCAAGTTGCTTTTGCAGGTCTGCCACCACTCTGGAAAGGGACCATAGCTTTGTAGCTTCTCTCTCCAGTCAAAACAGAAAGAAACCAACAATGTATAGGTGCGTAGCAGGGAGGAAAGAAGTCCTCTATAGAAACTGTTACAATTGTTATCACCTAGATAACAGTGATGGATAAACTAGAGGTCTGGAGCTGGGAAGAAAGTTGTTCTGATGATCAGCTACTACAGTGTTTTGTTTCAACTGATCTGAGGGGGGAAAAAAAGCTAAATCAGATCAGTAGAGCTGTCACTTAACATCTACCTGATACCAAGGAAAGCAAAAAAAGTATTTTAAAAAGTTAAATCAGAAGATGGTTAAAATTCTCTCTCAAAATATTCCCTAGCCCCTTTTTTTAAAAAAAAAAATTCAAGACAAATAACAATATCAAAAAGAAAAATAATTTCTGCTTCCTGTACCAAACTACAATAATTAAAAACGTTTTTAAAACCGGAAAAAAACAAAAACAAGAATGAAAACCCACCACCCTTAGTGCCTTAGCCCCCCAAATTAAAACAAAGAGGAAGAGAAATAAGATCAAAATCTCATCTTCTCTTACTGCAAATTGGCCCTAGCAGACCCATTATACCATACCTCAGTTTCCTCATTTACACAACTATTCTTTACATCGTACTAACATTGCCATAAGTCACCAATGGTAACTCCTTCAAAGTTGTTCAATGTAGTGTAATACACTTTGTGTATTTACGAATAAAATTTTAAGCCCTATAGTCAATTGTACAAAATAAACCTCCTAATTATCTATCCTACAATTCCCAAACCAAAATAATACAACTTCTTTTAACTTCGAACTTTTTCATTGTTTAGGTTCTTTGGTAAATAGGCTTTACATTTGTAAAACACATTATATTCAATATTGAACTGTGTACCTAATTTGCACAGCAAATATACCAATTTATATGGAAAATTATATGCTTAAAACAGGTAAATTCAGGCACAAAATGACCACATGTATATATCTATGTTCAATTAAAAAAAAATCGGGATTCAAGATTAGACTATTTAATTTGGAAGGAAGAGACCGAGGTTCCCCATCTGTTTCATTCCTGAAGAAACAAGATGTTATTTTTGTCTCTTGCAATATAAAGGACCTTCGTGTGCCCAACATGTGAAATACCATCTGGACAGAGCTAACTGTTAAATTAAAAGATGGATGGAAACATTGAGTTCATAATCATACGACTGCTTTTGACTTCTGTCCAGAGTATGCAGTACTTAGTAAAAGAATGTAAACTACAAATGAAACCCTCAGTTATCCTCAGCAATCTGACAGTCTGGCCTGAGAAATACTGCTAAGTCTGGAAGACTGGGAGAGCGATGTGTGCATTGCACGGAGGTGTGAGGAACACAGCCCACCCCAGCTCATCTCACAGGGCACAGCTGCTGAACTGTACACAAAGAGGGGAAACAAGTGGGTATGAGATTTTTTTCTTTCCTTCATATCCTCTTGCTGTTTGAGCCAAGCAGTTTTCATTGCCAGCGTATTGGAAAAGTGTCATTTTTAACTGAATAATTCTTGGAGTGCTAGTGAGTCTCTTCATGCTTTCTTCATCACTGTCCTTTAAACATGCCTTGTTTGCATCTTCAGTCTACACTACCTTAGCACAGGACACCTGGCAATAATGAGCAGGAAGGGAATGTGTTCTACCTAGAAGATAGGGGCAAACACCAATAAAGTGATCTAAGTGTCACTCCTCCTCCACATATATCTATCCTGAAATACTCCTCCATGCCTCTTAGGTATTGTGTGGAGCATCAAAAATTTGGAAACCTTCACACAGGTTCTTTTCTTTAACTCTCGCATTTACCCTTAGCAGCACCAGCAAGTCCCTGAATCTGACACAGAAATTTCCTTGTCTGAAAACACTGCTTGAATAATTATTTTCCTCCTCTAAATTTCTACAGTTTCTTCCCTTCCTGCTGCAAGGCACAGCGTTATCCCCATGATGCGCAGGTGGACATGAGCTCACTCTGAAACTTAGAGCAAAACAGAATTATCATCCCCATTGCTCCAAGAAAAGAAGAGAGATTAACTCACATTCTTCCCAACTGGGAAGTTACAAAGAATTGAGGGTCAAATGCAGCGTGTCCCTCTTTCTGCTTTGCAAGCATGAACTGGTATAACTCACCCATGACAAACAGGACTGTCATAACCACTTTCCAGCATTCCAGGGAAGGGGCAATGCACAGACAAGCATGCTCCTGAAGCTAGATTCTTGAGAAGAACTGAGGCACTAGGTGTCCTGCCAGAGCAAACAGGATCACCATAGCTGCCTGCTCTGCCATTCTCCAAAGTATAGCTTAAATACAGGGAAGAGTCACTCTGGATGACATAATTCATAAATGAAGTCTGAGTAGGTCTGCTTGAAAACAAAAGTTTTATTTAACTATAATATAAATTGTTTACCCTTTTTCAGCTGCCCATGTCTTTGGCTTAGAGAAACAAAGACTGGCTGCTCCATATGAGTTCATGCAAAGATACAAGAAGGCAAAGTTTTGGAAGCAATCACTGCAATCAATGCAAAACAATAGTCAAAGATATACTGCTGGCTTGTGAAAGGAGTACAAATGGATTAATTGTAACACTTCTCCAACTCTTGCATATACATTTCTAGATTGGCATTTTTCTCTATTATTTTTTAATTTCTTGATACTGTAATACTCAGAGATTTGTGTAAGACAAGATATTTTATGCTATAAGTAGAGTGTAGGTGAAGAGAAATCAGAGTTCCAGATCTACTGATGGAGATTGAGACATCTCTATAGAAATCAAGGGATCAGTTTTAATCAAGTATCTTTTTCCCCGCAATTCATAGATCTTGCAGACTTCATTCAACAGGCCAGTTTAGATTAATGGAATAGCTATAGCGAACCAAGTACATATTTGCAGGACTGTGGTAAAAACCAGAGTACAAAAGCAAATAACAGTGTAAAACAAACAGAGAAAAGTTCAGATAGGAGCATGGTAATGAACACTGAGAGCACAGTCTGCACATTTCAATGACTTTTATGAGGATCAAACTGAGCAAGTGACATGTAAATTATCGCAACCAAAAGTCAATGTATTTCTCATCCTAACATGAAGATTAGTGTACTTGAATAATCAACTTAATGCTATGTTACAGACAATCATGAAAACTATTTGTCCAAAAGACACAAGACAAACTAATCAGACTTCCTACGTACTCTGGCATATGGGCTTCTTTTGTATTAAAATAATTGAAAGACAATTGTTTTAAATTGGGGTGGTTTGTATCTGTATTTGAAATGTACTTCAGTTTTCCTTCTCCTAGAGCCTGGAATACTTTTTGTTTAAGAAGCATGAAAAAAATCAATAAACAGTAGAATTACTCAAAACCCGTAATACCATACTGCTGGGCTTGATCCTCAGTTGACACACAAATGAGCACAGCTACATTGGTTTTAATGAGTAGCACATTCCTCCAAATCTGGCTTCTTTCATGCTGCCTTGTTGCTGCCATTTTTTGCAACCAGTTTTGAGTTTAGTTTTGGGGTTTGGGTTTTTAAATATCTAAACTGCTTAAATATTCAGACATAACCGAGTGTGTAAGAACCATCCTCCTCTTCCCCCTTATTTTTTTCTTTTATGTCCTCAGGTTTTTCTTTGAATGGTGACCTGTGACAGACCTGTGGCCGACCTGTGCTGTGAGATTAGCATCCAACAGTCTTCACAGTCCTGTTGATTCTTGAAGACCCAAGCTAAATTAGTTTATTCTGTGGTCTTGTAATTTTAGAGAGAAACTCTGTTGCTCTCTAGGATACTGAAACTGAATCTCCCTTGATGCTAACTCAAAAACACCCCAATCTCACAACCCGGTGTAGAAGCAGCAGATGACTCAGGATTACGAGATTAGTATGTTTTAACTAGTTCTAATTCTTTCTTGATCAGTGTACAAGGTTATTCAGTGCTAACTATTTGGTGGCCTAGTTAAAAATAGCAGTTTCACTCCTTTTTCCCAGCAGGGAAGTGTTCACACGGTAGCTGGCACTGTTAGTGGCTGACTTAATAGGGAAACTAAGGATATAGCAACCAAAGGGTCTGAAACATTGTCCTGCATAGGATTTCTTTAGTCCCGAACAGAACAGGAAAATACCACTAAACTAGACTGTGGCCGTGTCACATATGGGAACACTTTTGTAGTTAAGATCTGAACATGCAAGGTTTCAATTTTCAATTTTCCTCATTTTTGACAGACCATTCACAGGTACCTCACAAAAACTGAGATTTAAGGGAGAAATGGACAGTTTAGGAAAACAAATGCTAAAAATAGACTGGTATTATCTGAGTGGTTGGTTTTTTTGATTTTTATTTTTAATGTCTAACCATGCTGAGCCTTAGAGTAGGCAATACCCTAGACATTTATATTACGTATTTTTCTCAGTTATATAATTAATATATGGTAATAAATCAGATCATTTCGCAAATTCAAAAACAATATCCAAAGCAAATGTAACATTTGAAGCATACCACATAATTACAGAACTGAGGAACAGACTCAGCACACTTAGCATTGTGAGACAATTTGCAGCACAGTACGTGATGTCCAGGGATGTCCACTTAAAAGCAAAATAAAGTTTTGGTCAGTATTTTTTTTTTCCTTCCAGTAGCTGGGAAACAAAGCCCAAAACAAATGACAAGTAAACATTCAGCCACAGGAAGCCATTAATAACAGTGGGCACCAATTAGGACCCAGCAGGTATCCTTTACACCGCCTGGTGCTCTAGCTCCTCCTCAAATACTTTGGCATAACACTCTTAAACTCAGGCTTAGGAAACAACAGGCTGTTTCATTTACTAAGCAATTTGTAGCCACATATTCCTGCTGATAGGCCCATAAACCTGTTTGTAGTCTTCTTCTGTTTCCCTTCAAGTTTGAGTCATTAGAAACTACAATTACTGTCTGTCCAAAGAGAATACTTTCAGGAAAGAAAATAAAATTGAGATACTGTGATCCCTTTCCTCTTTGTCTCTCTCTCCTTTTCAACTTCTGTTTTGGAGGAGAATGATCAACACAATGGCTGAGGTCAAGAAAATAGGCTCATGCAGAAAAAAATTGTGAATTTTCAGATTTTGCAACAAGAACATAACCCTTTTGGTAAAACAGAGTGAAAATTATATTATTAAAATCCACAGCCTTAAATAATTAACAGAGAGCCGCATAAAAGTATATTCTACTTCAGCTGTGTCACACAAAATATATACAACTTTGAGATTCTTATATCAACGCTAATGTATTTTATATCTTCTATCAGAAGAATCTTGATAAATCATCCAGGACTTTTAAAGTCACTTACAGATTATTTCTCACATCTTCCCTTACTGAAATGTGACACAAAACAAGATTCTTACTTTTGTATCTTGAGATTGTACAATACAATAAAAGCAGGTTGGAAACTCCCAATCCAAGATTTTGCCAGTTTGCCACTGTTTTACAAAATGAAGAAGTACTTTTGTGGCATTATATCGCTGCCAAAACAAGAGAAAATTCAGAATCCAGCCCAGAGGACTAAGACTTTTTTCTAGTATGTGTCACAATATAACATGATATGGGTCAAACAATCCACTTGGCTTCACTAAATTAACCTTTTCTTATCAACCGCCCCAGCCATGGTGCTCTGATGTACCATTTCTGCTTCCATCATCGTTGCTAGATGAAAATTAACCAAAGTATAATCAGCTGAAGTTTGATCATTTCTTGATGCTTTTGGCATTGTGAGAAAACAAGGAAAGCAGACAATGATTGTGCCAATTCAGAGGTCTTTATGTTTCTCTTCAATTTTCTTAATTTTTAATAATTTCTTTTTATTTTTCCATGTCTCAGCCCTTTAAAAATCATCAAAGGAAATACCAGGAGATTAGTGAGTTACTTTCCGATAAAGTAAGTGCTGGTTGTTGGCAAAGGTGGCCCAGCTATGCATGCCCTAGCTTCCTATACTACCTCTGCTGACAGTTCTTACTGAAGCTCCCAACTCTTGCTCCTTCGGCAGCCTGTGACAGAGGGATAAAAGCTGCCAGAGAGTTCCCAGGATGACTGTCTGATGAGTTTCAGAGAGTAACAAGCAGTATGCCTCATGACATGCATCTCAGCATGTGTGTAGTATTAGAGGTGTTCTTATGATTACCAGATATTGGCAGCCTAAAATTCAAAAAGATAACTTCGAAAAACCCCATAGTATTTGTGTGTACCCACAGCTTACTTGGCTAGCAGTCACATCATGGGAAGTGGCTAAAAACCTACAAGTACTTGTCACAGCACCCACTGGTGCTGCTTTGCTGCTCAGCATTTCAACAAGACTGTGTGGCCACTAAAATAGCGAAATTCAGTACTTGGCCTGTTCTTATCATCTCAGCAGGGAACCAAGGGCTGAAGAGTCTATATCACTGTTTTCTGGCATGTTGGAGGACAGGAGCACTGCATAACTGGAAGTCAATATACTGAAACTCTCCAGGGACAGAGATTCCTCGGCAATACAGAAAAATGCTACACATAGGGAAACATAAGTATAGAAAGCCTAACCAGCTTGCCTGTTGCCACAACTTTAGACTTACCAGAGAGGTGAATTGAGCTGGGCTCTGCTGATGTGTTGCCCCATGAATAAATGCAAGCTCAGACGTCCTCCTCCATACCTAAAAGGCTCATTACAGTGAGATGTGCCCTGTTTCTCTGGGAAGGGATCTACTGCAACTGCATAACCTCGTCTGCATACACACATTTCTTCTCAAAAATAAATTTGGGACACAAAATTATACAATTAAGTACTGATTGTTTAAGTGTACAGAAATCATTGTACAAAACATTGATTAATAGGAAAGACATTATTTATACAACTATGCGCATACGTATATAAGCAAACTTTTCAGCATTAAGAAAACATCTTTGCAAACTACAGCTCATGTGCTAAGATCAAAAGACAGTCTCCCTGTATGGATCCACCTACAAATCAGGTGTCTCCTTGAAGCCAGTCATCTAGGCTCCTTCTGTAGTCAAGCAAGGGAGATAAGTGCCTCCAGATTGCTGCTTACCCCATTCTAGGATAGGTGAGTAAAACAGGTGAGATGAATCCCCCTGGCATTGCTATTGGCCCTGTGGGGGAGGGATCATCTTAGATTACTATCTTAGGAGAAATACTTAACTTCTAGCAGCTAATGTTAAGAGTATTCTCATACTATGAGATTAGAAAGGATTATATAGACTCACACACATATGAAAAAATCACATTCTATTTGAGCTCCTGGAGACAGTAAAAATTTAAATTCCCTGTGAAAAAAGTCACCATACAGTCTCCATCAATTGAGCTGTGGGTCATTGAATTTATTGTAGTCAGATGGACATTTTTTAGCTTGTTTTCCTAAAGAAACAGCGTTCATGCTCTTCTGCCTTTTGACCACACTCTAAGGGTTAACAAATTATTTATTGCAAACCTCTTAGTTGATTTCATCTCAATAAGACAGAAAGACATATTTTAAAAAAAACTTACACATTTTGTGGCACCAAGCTACCAAAGTAAAGGATAGATTTGTCAGAGCTGAGCAAAGAAGAAAAATGGGAAGATGGCATCAGCCATAAGAGCTAGCTTGAGGCACAAACCCAGGGGAGGAACTTGCACAGCTCACTATTCCTATTCATCTGGCACCACAGTGTCAATTAAAGACAAGAGTTTTTCACAATAGTTATTCTTTGGCAGTGCAAGGTTTCTTTTTAGGTTTAGCACAATACTCATGCAAAGAGTAAGAACAGCTTTTGTTAATAATAACTCTCAACAGTACCTCTCACACTACTGAAGCAGATAGCCTTGCTTCTGTTTTCTCCTTGCTAGCATTTACTACTTAGGAATGTAGCTAAGTCCACTCATCAAAAACCTCAGAACAAAAAATACCACTCAAATCAACTGGACACCAATTTTGTTAAAATTACTTTTGTCTCCTCCTTTAGTTTGCAAGTTGCTTTAAACCACTAATATTTACTTTAAATAGGGAATGATATTTGATACTTTGATGAGATTCACACCTGGCATTCCGGCAAGGCTAACTGTCAAAGGAATTGACAAATTCAGGTTCGTGCCAGTAACATACGTAATCTTCAGTCATCAGCCCAGTTTCTCCCTGCACAGGAAAGACAGCATGCTGCTTCATAAGTCCTGAATAAACTAAACTCCAAAATAGGCTGAGGAAGGGACAGACAGTGTTTTTCTCTGGCCATTTCCTACCATCACCCCCTTTGGGATTTTCCCTTCTCATGTCAATTATTTGTAAAATGGAGAGAAAACATAAAAATGTGATTACATGGAGACTTGATGGAAAGCAGTTGTAAATTCTACAAGTCAGATCCTGGTCTTACAGAGTGAGTAAAATGTCAACATTAGGTTCACCTTTCATTGCATTGCTGTTACCAGTTGAAAAGAGTCACAGATTCCTGTCAGCACCATGCTGATATTTAAGTGTAAATAAGTAACTGTCACTGAACTGTCATAACTGTTACAAGGTACTGAGGGGCACGGTTTAGAGATTGATAGGAATGGTTGCACTCGATGATCTGGTAGGTCTCTTCCAACCTGGTGATCCTATGATTCTATGAATCTATAACTGAAACATTGACCAATACACAGTAATTCCAGACACTGTGTTCCTTTAAACACACCTATATCCCTGTCACGCTAATAATCCTGCTGAAATCCATAATGGTTGAGGAAAGTAGCAGAGACCTTAATTGTTAGTTTACAAACAATTCACTTGCCTTATTCCAGAGCTTGGTGTTGCATTCCAGTAATTCAAGGACTGGGAAGGCTGGAGAGATGTAAAAGGACTATAAAACACCGGCAGACAGCACGGAGATCAACAAGTCACACACTTCAGTTTTACACCCCCAGTTTCTAACAATGCTCACTCACAGACAGTCAAAACTTAGGCATCTGCAAGCAACAAGCAGAGCAAAGCAGTGTCTACATTGTATAGACTCATTTGATTCCACTGTCCATAACCTATTGGACAGATACATTCATACATGGTGCAAATGCAAGATTTGAGTCCAGAAAAGCAGCTTCACAGCAAACATATTTGTGCAATATTCCTCATAACAGCCACTGCATCCAACAGAGAAAATGATACTGGCAGATCTGCCAGAGCAGAACTTTTCTCTCAGTTCCCCCATAGTCAGTTTTTTACCCTCCTCCTCAACATCGTGCAGAATTTATTCTTCTGAAGAAATCATCAGAGGAAAACATCCCAAATTAGCTTGTCCTTTGCTCCAACTGATTTTTTTTTACATGGACCAGCACAACCAAGCCTGCAGTCTATAGCTTATTTTATTTGCTAAAAGCAAATAGCTGTCAAGGTTAAAAATTAGTTATTATTTGACCATATATCAATGCATTACATACCCAAGCCCAAGATTTAAAGTCCTGATACAGTTTTACAGACACCATTTTTACAAATTATTGAATGGAATCAAGAATTTCATAACTCCTAAGATGCAGGCACTTTATGGGCGATGAAATGAACAGATTCTGGGTGCACTTTTCTGGTCTTGTCTACTTTAACAACTGGCACAGCACATTGAAAGCCAAATCTACAGAACAAAAGTCAGTGCTGAGGACTCAACATCCACTTGAGTATTTTTACTTTGGGCTACCTCTAATCTGCATCTATTGACAGAAACACCTTCTAGCAGCTGGCACATTTTAAATGAAACACATCCTCCCTCCATGCAACTGACCTCCACTCTGCTGCATGATGACCTGAGCCAAGGAGGGACAACTGGAGGCTGATTTCACAGAATCACAGAACAGAACAACCAGGTTGGAAGGGACCCATCGGATCTTCTAGTCCAACCATTCCTATCTAACACTAAACCAAGTCCCTCAATACCTCATCCACCCGTGTCTTAAACACCTCCAGGGAAGGGGAATCAACCACCTCCCTGGGCAGCCTATTCCAATGCCCAATGACCCTCTGCTTGAAAAACCTCCTCCTAATCTCCAGCCTAAATCTACCCTGGCGGAGCTTGAGGCCATTCCCTCTCGTCCTGTCCCCTGTCACTTGGGAGAAGAGGCCAGCTCCCTCCTCTCCACAACCACCTTTCAGGTAGTTGTAGAGAGTAATGAGGTCTCCTCTCAGCCTCCTCTTCTCCAGGCTAAACAACCCCAGCTCTCTCAGTCGCTCCTCATAGGGTCTGTTCTCCAGCCCCTTCACCAGCCTCGTTGCTCTTCTCTGGACTTGCTCCAGAGCCTCAACATCTTTATTTCAAAGTACATAGTCAGTCTGAAATAATTAGCTCTAAAGACTTTTACTAAATAAACTGTTTAAATGTATCTCAGGTATTTCCAGTTAAAACTGGTAAGGACAAAGTTGATTTAATGTTTGTCAGCAGTTGTGATCATGTATACCACTCAGCTTGGTGCTGTCTGCAAAGTTGCTAAGGGTGCATTCGATCTCACTGTCAATATCATGGATGAAGATATTAAACAACACTGGTCCCGGTACAGAGCCCTGATGGATACGACTTTTAACAGATCCCCATCTACACTTGGTCCATTGACCATTACTCTTTGAATATGACCATCCAACCAGTTTCTTATCCATCAAATGGTCCACCCATCAAATCCATATCTCTCCGAATTAGAGAGAAGGATGTTGTATGGGACCACATCAAAGGGTTTACAGATGTCTGAAGAGATCACATCCATTGCTTTACTTATGACAACATCGTAACACTAGGATGTCATACAGAGGGACTAGGACAAGCTGGAGAAGTGGGCCTGTGAGAACCTCATGAGGTTCAGCAAGGCCAAGTGCAAGGTCCTACACCTGGGTTGAGGCAATCCACAATTTCAGTGCATGATAGGGGATGATGTGATTGAGAGCTACCCTGCAGAGAAGGACTTATGGGTGCTGGTCAATGAGAAGCTTGACATGAAGCCAAGAAAGTGCGCTCACAGCCCAGAAGGCCAACTGCATCCTGGACTGCATCAGAAGAATTGAGACCAACAGGTCAAGGGAGGTGATTCTGCCCCTCTATTCCTCTCTTGTGAGACCTCATATGGAGTATTGTGCCCAGTTCTGGAATCCTCAACATAAGAAGGATATGGAGAGGCGGGGTTGTTCAACCTGGAGAAGAGAAGACTCTGGGGAGACCTTATGGCAACCTTCCAATACCTGAAGGGTCTACAAGAAAGCTGGGAAGGGATCGTTCACAAAGGCTTGTGGTGATAGGAGAAGTGAGAACAGATATAAACTGGAGAGAGGCAGATTTAAGCTTGATATAAGGAAGAATTTCTTCACCATTGGACTTCTGAGGCACTGGCACAGGTTGCCCAGGGAAGACGTGGCTGCCCTGTCCCTGGAGGTGTTCAAGGCCAGGCTTGTTGGGGCCTTGGGCAGCCTGATCCAGTGGGAGATGTCCCTGCCCATGGCAGGGGTGTTGGAACTGGATGATCTTTAAGGTCCCTTCCGACCCCAAACTATTCTATGGTTTAAACATGCGTATTTAAATAAGCACTTCTGCTGATTTCCTGCTCTGTACTTAAAACACTCAGGGCTTCCCATGTGTATGCAAAAATACCTGCAAATGAGCATCAGTGAAATTAGACATGTTTAGGTCTTTACAGCAAAACAGGTGATCTATTCACTTTTACAAATGTGGTCTAATCCATGGACAGATCTTGGGCAGAAAAAAATATTGTGGGTTTGTGGTGGTTTTTTTTATTTCTGTACTGATCTTATAGGCATTATACACATGAATACAACTCACTACAGAGAATACTTTGAACAAGCTTAAGATGCTGAAAGAGGAGAAAACTTGAGACAGTGTTTCTTTTTAGACTTCCAAGCCCTGGTGACACAGTTGACACGACTACAAAAAGTTTAGCTATTTTATGTATTCAGGCCCAGGCAGAGGAAGCCTATATTTTATGGTCACCGTTGTATTTATGACATTAACATATAGTGGGAAACAATGATATGGAAGTCCTGAGCAATAATATGAGAGCAACCACTGTAAAAAGAGGCATTAGCATTCTTTTACAAATCTGAATGACAGCTTAGTAATTGGATACAGCACTTTTCCACACAGGTTTCCAGACTCATTGGCACACAAGTGTGGAAAGAGCTTGCCTGGAGGCTGCTTGTGCTGGTTCTGCCAAGGAGCAGCTACCAGTAGGCATCTGGCTGCAGGCAATTCAGGGGACACTTTCACTGGTCGCTACAAGCCAGGAAGATGAAGGGGAAATACGTTAATTTAAAAGTCTTGAAGAACAACATACAGAAATATATTTTTGTTGATTTGAACAACATAAATGTAATGGAAACTTTCTGAGCTGTTAAATGAGATTAATTTAGAAGACATAAGTAAGTGGTCTGATTTTAGAAGTACACAATTCAGATTTCATTGCCAAATGAAGTTTTTCCTCAATCTTCAAGCTTTAATGGAATTCCCTAATGTTTTTAAACAATCCGAAAGCTTGCATGAGGCAGACTTGAAACTGTGCTAGGCATCAGAGAAAACAGTGTATGCAAGAACCTATCCTATCCCGTCTCCACCAACAACTCACAGCTTACTTTATGTAAATGCCACCCTGAATACGATTCCAAATCTGGCAACAATTACACCTCAAGCTCTTCACCCTGCCCAGTGATCAGAGTGCCACAATTCCTGACAAATCATTTAATTTACTCTGAAGCCCAGACAAGGCTCTCTGGCACAATTGTTGAAATGAGCTTGGACCAAGAGGAGTTGGGAAATGAACTTTTCCACAAGCCGTTGCCATTGGAGTCCCATAGTATTACAGATAAAAAAATAGTACTAGTCAAATGGTAGTCTGACTACTAGTGCAGGGAAAATAATTATGAGATATGTATAAGTTAACAAAATCTAATTACCATTTGCCAAATAGCAGTGTCAATATAAAAGAATAAGTACTGTACTTGAGAAGCAGTAATTTTTTTAAAATGTCTTTAAATTGGAAGGGGCGAGATTTACATTAGCCATTATGAAAAAATTATTCACAATGAGGGTGGTGAGGCACTGGTACAAGTTTTCCAGAGAAGTTATGGATGTACCCTCCTTGGAAATGTTCAAGGCTAGGTTGGATGGGGCTTTGGGCAGCCTGATCTAGTGTGAGGTGTCCCTGCCCATGGCAGAGAGGTTGGAATTAGATCATCTTTAAGGTCCCTTCCAACTCAAACCATTGTATGATTCTATGATTCTTTTCTGCCTGATAAAATTAATAGCTTTTTTTGACTACCTTGGGAAAAGACGGTGCTTAGCTAGCATCAGACTTCAGTCTACATAACTTTACAGCTGAAACAGTCTCTGGCAGAACACCAAATTGTACTAGGAAACACTTAAACACTGAATTTTAAACTTTTACAGACCTCTTATTTCGATTTAATAGTGACTAATATTAATTCAGCCTAAACTGACTGTTTACTAAACATAAGCTAAACAGAAGTAATTTTGAATTGTAATAAGTGTTAAATACATTATCTAAGTCAATATTAAATGAGACCAAGTTCTTGAAGTAATTTTGTGGTACATATAAAGCACTAAAGTAACCAGAAACAAATATGCTGCTATTGTTCATATAAATAAAATAAACCTTGTAACAGTGTAGCCATTGCAGTCCCTTGTTTCTAAACATTTGATAAAATACAAGCGAGCATGTTCTCTATCACTAATTTCCCTAAATTTTACCTATAAACAAAAAAGTCCTGGGTGGTTCAATACTTTTTAAAGTAATTAATATTTTACAGAAGTCAAAATTAAGATTCTTATGTCACAATTAAAGAAATTCTCTCTCAATGGTGACTGTATCACTCCACAAATAATTCAATGCAGTATTCCCCTGTTAAGTATGGAGAAAAGCGTTTCCTTTAGAAGAGGAAATTCTCTTAAGGAAGTTGTTTTAAGATAAGTAAAAGTTCAGGATGAAGCCAGCAAAAGGTGTGAAGGATTTCTCTTTGATTTCCCATGTTGTGTATTTGGGCTCAGACACAGACTACATTTTATGTACATATTAATAGGATGCTAATAAGCCTACAGCTCTACTTTAACAGGGACCTGTAGAGACAACCTGATATGTGGCACCAGCTATACTAGCCCTCTTAAGCAGAAGATTTATTCCCCTAGCACACAGCGAGAGATTCAGGCTAAGTATCTTTAATTACAAATTCAGATGAAAATGTCTTGCCAAGTTACACTACTAGTTTTAAGAGTGTTTCTCAGTTAAAGCAACCTTCAAAAGATCAAGACAGAAGCCAAGCCTTTTAAAGTAACTAGGAGCAGCTTTTACTCTCCATCGGTAATCTTATATGCAAAATAGGGCCACTCATTTGCAAGCCTGCTTAAATTACTAGGTCACAAAAAAAAATTCAGGTATCAAAATCGCAGAGCACAGAAACCATCAGCACGTATTTCAATAGTTTGATGCATTTCATGGAAAACTTTGAGAAAGATCTTATTTTGTTGCAAGTTTCTGAGATATTTCAAAGTTAAATATTTATGGGTTGTTTTTGTTTTCAAACAACATTTGCAAAATTTATAAGAGATACAAAGAAATAAAAAGCTGTAGGTAAGAATCATCTTGACCATGTATATATCCTAGTTTATAGTTACCCTTAAAAAAAATACCTAGAAATTACATCTACTAGCACTTAAAGATTAAGTTAATTACATATTCAAACAAGTCTTCTGTATGTCTTCTCCCCCAAAACAACTTCGGTTTCCCTATTTCAACTTCTTTTTTTTTTTTTAGTTTTTGAACAACAAAAATAATTTGGAACAATTTTGCTTTCATTATCAGCCACTAAAAATGTCCTTTACTTAAAAATCACACACAGAAGAGGGAAAAAAAAGCTTACTGATTTCCATTTGAATTTAAAATAAAAATCCTGGAAAATACTAAGATTGTTCTTAAACTATTGACACAGAAACTTATCCCTTGTATAAACTGTTGTTTTAACACAACTAAAAGAAAATCCTAATGCCCACTTTTGTTGTCATTTAAAAAAATCTATATGACTTAAGCATTTTACATTTGTTTTCAATACATACTCATATTTCCAGCCTGGTCAATTTGCCAACATGTTTGTGGCCAAACGCTACTGAAACTGTTTCAAATACCTTCTCCTCTCCTGAAAAAAATTTTCTGCTCTAAACTTATTTCTATTAGCTCAAGGCTGTACCGACAATACTTGGTCTGCTTGATTTCAGTAGCTAACAAAACCAAAGGAGGATTGTCAACCATCGGTTATTCTTATTTGTCAGTTTGAAGAAAGTCTGGCAGCCTTTCTATTTTTAATGCAAAAGCCAATAAGTGAGTATAGTTCTGAAATTGCAAAGCAGTTTATTAATTTTAATGTTGGCTAATACGGGATTCCTGTCCCTCTTCCCTGCCATTTCTACATGACAAGTTTAATGTGGTCACTTAAGCTACCTTCATCTAAAGACAACAAAAAGAGCAGAAGCAAAGTGTGACCCCAAGATATCCTATGACTTCACTGCAAATGATTCAAAATACCTTTGTGTCCATGCAAGCGACTCTCATAAACATAATCAAGCATATTCTGAAACAAGGCACTCAGCGCTACTCAACAGATGCTGTTTCTGAAGTGCAGCCATGCAGTTTGTTTACACAAACCTGTTCTTTTTTTAAATCTCACTTGCTCACAAGACCACTGTGCTGGAGAAAAGTCTCTCACACTTCTCTTGCAGGAAGCTTCCAATGTTGAGAAGACACATATGAAGGTCCAGAGCTCCAGGCACTGGATTCTTTTGCAGAGGTAGTAGGACAACTCTAGGGTATGGTCACAGTACCTTCAGGGCTGTGCTGCAATGCTTGTGTATCTGTTATAGTTGCATTCAGAGAACAGCAACAAGTGAAATAACCACTGGTACCTACTGCAAATCTAGTTTGATTTCCCATTTGTATGGTCTAAAAAGCCAGAGTGCAGACTCAAGGGAGGAACATATACACCCACAGACAATGGGCAAGCCATAAACCAGAGCTCAATCAAATATAAGGATTGCATGCAGGTATATATTCATGCTATTGTGACTTTCAAAATACATACAAATACACTGCTGGATGTATTCTGTACTACAGGTGCTGAGATGTTGAGAACACATGTGCCTAAAGCACCTGGGCATGTGCCCTCAGTCACTTTGGATGTCATTCAGATAGTGCTCCAAATCCACCTTGCCTTCCTGGTTCGAGCACTATCTTTTGAAAATAGTACAGTCTTTATTACTCTTTGCCTAACAGGATCCTTAAACTCATGAAGCCAGCCTACATGTGCAAAGTCAAGCCAGGTTTCTCCCAAAGGCTTGCCAACCATTCATGTCAAGCTTGATGGGCTAGGTTCAAATTCTAACTTGTGAGAGCTGTTAAAAACCACATGGGAGAAACTGAATCCACTGAAACAATGGCTGAATGCCTTGTGGGGAAGGCTCCTAGATATTTGAACTATTAGGAAATGTACATTATCTGTAGGAGACGCCAACTCTGCGTTCAAAGCAAAAATGATAACATTTCTGGGTAAACACAAGCTATTTTCTATCTCTGCGGTCAGGATTCCCAATATCAGAGTGGCTGCATTGCTGCCACTAGGGAAATTTGTGTGAGCTCCTCTGGGCCACAGTGAATATCTTACCATCACTAGCCCCAACTCGGGTCCTGCCTGTTGCCTCTGACCAGTGCTGACAACCAAGCCAACAGACAATTGCCTTCCTCCTTCAGCCAGCTCTGGGCTCATTTACCATGCAGGAGATTTCTCTCAATATAAACAACATATAGAGATCACCCCAAGGTAATAACAAATCATTATCTTTGGGAAGATGACATGCTGATTTACCCTAAGGTGAAACTGCTAACATCAGCAAGGAAACAAATCTTGGCAAATTCACCTCACAGCAACTCAGAACAACTCCAGTTTGCTAACTGCCCTGAAACAAAGCCCACACCTTTTCATGAGTGAAGACAAACTTCAGCACCACTCAAGAAGACCCTTAAAGAGTCTGGAAGCAGTACGGAAAACTGTATTGTTCTTCTTATAGCTTATTTTATCTGGGGCTATTTAGGTTCGGAGTAGTAAGTTTACTTTCACTAGCATTGTGAAAATGCATTTTCCCCTCATCAGACCATTAGTTAAGTGAAAGCAACAAATGTAATTTTTTTCTGTGGAAATAGTTAATATTTTTAGAGGATAGATACCATCAGGGTATTAAAAGACATTTTATGAGGTGTTTAGATTTTAAAGCCAGGAAAATAGAAGAGAAAGCACTCTTCATTACCTACAAATTAAAGCATTTTCTGTTTGGAGACCTCCTTCTTTCTCTGATTTTTATTTTCTTTTCCAAAGAATTTTCAATAAAACATTCAAACAGAAAACTATATCCCAGTTTCTCAATCTCTTATCTTATAGGGTCCCATAGATGTTAATCATGCTTTACTGATGACTCTGAGGTTTGCCTATGGGAGTTGATGCAGTTATCATAGAATCGTAGAATCACTAGATTGGAAGAGATCCACTGGGTCATCACGTCTAACCATTCCTATCAAACACTAATCCATGTCCCTCAGGACCTTGTCCACCCGTGCCTTAAACACCTCCAGGGAAGGTGAATCAACCACCTCCTTGGGCAGCCTCTGCCAGTGCCCAATGACCCTTTGTGTGAAAAACTTCCTCCTGATGTCTAGCCTAAATCTCCCCTGGCGGAGCTTGAGGTCATTCCCTCTTGTCCTGTCTCCTGGCACTTGGGAGAGGAGGCCAGCTCCCTCCTCTCTACAACCTCCTTTCAGGTAGTTGTAGAGAGCAATGAGGTCTCCTCTCAGCCTCCTCTTCTCCAGGCTAAACAACCCCAGCTCTCTCAGCCATTCCTCATCTGTCCTGGCCTAAACTGATGGACATTCCTTTGATTTTCCAATTCCACCCATGTTGCTCCCCTCATCAGGACTAGGATTGTCCAAAGATATGAACAGCAACAGACATCCTGTGAACTGGGAGGGAGAACCTAAGCATGAGAAAGATGAGAGATGCTGCTGGCCTTCATGGTCATAAAATGAAAGACATGAAATTATTAGGACAAGAAACACGTAATGGACATACACAATTTCAATACAAATAACCTCAGTTTCTAGTTTTCTATTTCTGATGCTACATATATTTAATACACATAAAATATATCACATCATTTAAAACATAGCAAGATGAAATACAAGAAGAAAAATAACTAGAAGAGTCCGAATTAGGAATATGCCACATAAGTAGCTCTATGTTATGCAGCATTTGAAGTGTATGCCTAATGCGAGGCCTGTAGGTACCAAAGACCGCTCAGAGCAGGGATACTGTCCCTTCCTGAGCTGAAGCCAGAATGATTGTCTAGTTCTAAAACAGGATGGATGCACAGACAACTATTTCCACCCCCGGCAGCAAACACTCTATGGGCCTCTCTATTATTTCAAAGAGTAAGCATCACAGATGTGTTTTAGTTTACTTAATATTTTTTTTCCAGAATCCTCTGGCTGTGTGGTAAGTTGACCCTGGCTGGATGCCAGGTGCCCAGCAAAGCCACTCTATCACTCCCACTTCTTGGCCAAACACAGGAGAGAAAATACAGCAAAAGATTGATGGGACAACACAAGGAGAGATTACTCACCCGTCATCACGGGCAAAAATGGGCTCGACTTGGGGAAAGTAATTTAATTTATTACTAATCAAATCAGAGTAGAATAATAAGAAATAAAAGAAAATCTTAAAAACCCTTCCCTTCTTCACGGGTTTAACTTTATTCCCAATTTTCTCTACCTCCTCCCCTACAGTGGCACAAGTGGATGGGGAACATGGGTTGTTTCCGACACTCCTTCCTCCTCGTCATGGGGAGGACTCCTTACACACTTCCCCTGTCCCAGCGTGGGGTCCTGCCTAAGTGAGACCATCCCATGAACTTCACCAAAGTGAGTTGGTTCCATGGGCTTTAGTTCTTTACAAATTGCTCCAGAGTGGGTACCTTCCATGGGGTGTAGTCCTTCAGGAACAAACTCCTCCAGTGAAGAACCCCTACAGGGGTTTGGGGTGATGGGTCACAAGTGCTGCCATCAAACCTGCTCGGGCGTGGGCACCTCTTTCCGTGGGTCCACAGGTCCTCTCAGGAGCTTGCTCCAGTGCAGACCTTGCACAGGGTCCCAGCCTCTTTCAGGCATCTCACTGCTCCAGCATGAAGTCTTCCATGGGCTGCAGGTGAACATCATCTCCATAGTCAGCCTCCATGGGCTGCAGGGGGACAGCCTGCCTTACCGCAGTTTCAGCATGGGACAAAGGGGAATCTCTGCTCTGGCATGTGGAGCACCTCCTCCCCTTACTTCTTCACTGACTTTCATGTCTGTAGAGTTGTTTCACATATTCTTACTCCTCTCTCTAGCTGCAATTGCTGTTGTACAGCAGATTTTTTTCCCCTCTTGTTAAATATCCCAAGGGATATTTAGAAAACTTAGTGCTTAGACTTTGCCTTTGCCAGCAGCAGGTCCATCTTGGAGCCAGCCTCTATTTCTCATAGAAACGACTCCTGTAGAACCCCACTATGAAAACCCTGTTGTGCAAACCCAATCCAAGTTGATTAATTATATCTGGTGTTACAACATTTCACCTAAAAGTTCAAAACAAAATAAATGCTCTTTTTTGAAAAGGTATGCATGGTATGTGTAGGTTTAAAAAGTAAAGTTCAGTTGATGCCTGTGAGATTATAAATGTTTGGAGGAATCTATATTTCAAATTAATGTAACCTACTGACTTAATAGTTTTCCTTTTTTAATGGCTATAATAATCAAGGTAGAGTTTTCAAACTGAAGTTTTATTTTCCTGATAAATTAAGTATATCATAGAATTAGGAATTTACATCAAAAAATTTTGGAGTTTAAAACGAAACACTCAAGATTCATGCATTTTCCACTATACTATGAGCTGCACACAGTGATGTGAAGAACTGTAAGTATATCACAAAAAAAAAAAACCACTGAAAAAATCCAAAATATGCTAAAAGCCCATAGGTTTCACCCAAGCTGCCTTCAAAATAAACATGAGAATTTCTGAAGCGACCAATGGGTCACTTCCAACCTGGTTGTTCTATGATTCTATGATTCAATGACATTGACTCTGCTTTAGCTTTTGGAAGCAAGCCTCCAAATCCTCTGTTGTGGGGTTGACTAGAATAGTAGTGCCAGAAAAAATACTTTAGACACCATGGGTGGGCTTTGCTGGAACGCAGGCAGTGAGACAGGATGGCTTGGTTAAAGTGTTAACCAAAGAAGAGCCTGTGCAAGCTGTGAGAAACAGATGAGCCACCTGCACATAACCACGTTAACAAGGGTAGAAGGACAGTAAATTACAAAGTCCTGCAAAGCAGCAGGTGAAAAAGAAACAAGGAAGATATTTATTGCACTCTGGTGATCTGTGCTAGGAGTGGAATGTGGAAATGGAGTTAAGGACATGTATGTCATTTTATATAATACCATATGACTAAGGAATGAAAACAGAATCAGAAACCATGTAGGCTACCTGTTGGGAAAAACAACATCTTTGAGATATGCAAATACCCTTTTGCCAGTACACCTGCTACATTTGCCAGGTCACAAGTACTGTGCTTTGCTGAGACTCGAATTGGCAGAACCTTTGCCAGGGAAGCCAGCCCAGGGTCATTTGGTAGGACACATGTATCATCACCCTGAGGCCTCTGGACAGGAGAGGCACCATCCTTAGTGACCCATCACCACAAAACATAAAAAAATGTTTACCACCTAATGAAGGTTCAGATTGTGTGATTACAAAGGGAGAACTCTGTTGATCATTCTGCTGCATCCTGCCAAGGACCTTACACACAAATAACACCACAGATTTGCTAGCAACAGTGAGGCACCGAACACTTTCTAGTGTAGGGAATGCCCCTTGCCTCTTCTAGGGAAGTTCAGCTGCTTTCATCTACTTCTTTGCAGTGCTCAGGTGCCTGTGAACCCCCTAAAGGTTCAGTGGAAGATTATGCATATGGTATAATCCCCAATAATGCTGTGGTGGAAGCGTAGCTGTGTCGTCAAAACCAGAGTTCCACATCATGCAGGCTGTTACTTCAACAAGCCGGGCTGTTGAAGGCTGCCCACAGGATGATTCAGTCTTCAAGAAATGCCCAACAAAGGCTGAAGGGTTTACCTTAAGTAAAATGTAAACACTTATGCCATGATATGATCCACTATATGATAAGCCATGGTACTACCTTCCCCTACCTCGTTAACTGATTTGCAAGGATTTATCAGAAATTGGTCGATTTGTTCATCTATATAGTTTAAGTATATTGCTTACATGGTTTATGCACTGTGAAAACTGCACTAGCTTTTTAAAAAAAAAAACTATGAATATAAACTGGATTTTCAGTTTAAGAAACAAAAGGGGAGGCAAGAATCAGAACATAATTTATTGTATGTTTTTAGTTATGTCATAAATTGTAAAGAAACATCTTCTAGCAGATGTTTATAGCAATTGCTTAGAATATCATCACATGCAATACCCAAGTAAGAGTAAGTTTTGAAAGGGGAAGATGTAAGATAAGAAATGAAAAGTCCTGATGGAAAAAGCTTTAAAAACCCCAAACAAACATGGCATTTTGGCTATATTTTCTTATTGTTTTTTTTAATAATAAAGTTGAAAATAAACAAAAACCCCAAAGTCAAACAACAATAATAAATGTAATAAACCTCAAAACCAAACACTTGGCTTGGCACAGAAATGATGAGTCTGGATGCTCCAATACCCACTGGCTTTGTCTGAAGAAGTTCAGGGAAGACGCTGCTCACATTGTGCAAACTTGAAAGGAAACCTGTAGCAGTTTTCTTTAGACATAATGAGCAAAGTTTTTTTGGTTTTGTTTTTTTGTTTTTTTGTTGTTTTTTTTTTTTTTAAAAATGGGTGTAGTAGCTTCAGACACCTAGTTAAGCAGTTAAGCAGCCTGTTTCCCAAAAGTGCTGATGACCCAGGAGCTTCTGTTCACTTCAAAGCATGGGATTTGGGGATGTTTGTTGCTTTAAGATTTATGGTCTCCCTACATCCTAACTGAGAGATTCAAGAAATTACAACTAGTAGCTCATCTCCATTAAAATCAGAAAGAAGTGCTAGACTGATTTGTGGCACCTATTCCAGAGGCCAACACATTCATGTCTTCACAGATCATACAGGAGAAATAACTAGCGTGAAGAAATGAAGATACTCCAGAGAAAGCTTTGCTAAGGGGCAGCAGGGCACCTCACCACAAAATCTATGAGCTGACAGAAGCAGCAGCCCATGAGGGAGAGGAGAGGATGTGAGCTGTCTCTGCCTGCAGGCTAATGCCAAATGAACAAAATATCATTCAGTTCACTGCTCTGACTATATTCCTGTCAGTGAGCCAACTTAACAAGATTTTTGTACAAACAGAATCACAAGCTGGGCAAAAACAGTCCAAGGCAGCATGTGGAAATTCATAGGTAAATAAAATAATATCATCAGGAGCAAAAACCTTGGTGCATATGCAGGGTGAGAATTCTTACCACGTAACAAAGCTGTTGTACAGCCAAGCTGACAGACCAAATCTACAAAACCAATACATCCCCCCTAACATTTAGATATTAATATGCACTAGAGTTTTGGAGACTGGCAAAGCCTCAAGATAAATGTGTTGTTTCACTCAAAGCAGCATTGTTCCTCAGGGTTTCTTGGAACTATGGCACACTTTGCCCACAAAAAAAATTTTGGAGGGCTTTCTCCTCTTCTGATGAAAAAAAAAAAGTAGCAACTGCAAAGGAGTAAGAGTCCATAAAAGGATGCCAATGTTAGCAACACAAGTGACAGACAGGAAGGAGATTTCCACAATTGGCATTTGGTGAATTACAAGCTATAAAAACTGTTTGCAGATTGCTGGGTTGTCTGCATTTTCTAGGCAGAGCAGTTTAATTGCCTGCTACTAAAAGATCTTAAAAACATTAATTTTAAATTTTAAAACATTAATTTCAGAATTTCCTTTAAAACATTAATTTCAGAATTTCTTCATAAACTGAATTAAAACAAAAAGGGGAAACAAATCACACTTCCTGTTCTTAGTAGGTTACATTTGCAGTGACCACATAACTAGGAAAGTTTTTTTAAACTCTCGGGTATCTTTGCATCTATCATTGCAAAAAATTAGTTGCTTACCACTGTAGTTACTGTTATAAACTGCCTGCCTTCCATTTTGAGTGATTTATTTTGCTTTTAATGTCCTTAGTTTACAGTCATCTCTTTGGCTTTTAAATCTACTTAGTCTTCATTATTGTGCATAAATTGCTGAAGCGTATGCATCTATGTTGAAGTTGCACCCTAACAATCTGCGGTGCCAGCTTGTCCATTTCAGCTAAACTGGAGGTAGAAAATCCTTTCCTGTACCAGAAAAAAATTAAAAAAAGAAAGCTTTCAGTAGGAAACATAAGTAAAGCTTTTCTGAAAGCAAATTTCTTCTTGTAATTCAAAGGACTTCATACATTCTTTGCAGTGAAGATAGGAAAAAGATTTGCCTTTTCTCTTAATTCCACACAAAGTCATGTTGTAAGACCAGATAGAAATCTTAAGAAATACAAATGAATTTTTAGAGGTTTAATACTGAGGCATTAGAAGACAGGGTTAAAAAAAAAATCTGCCTTCTGCCTTCTTTTATGTTCTTCTCGAACTGTTAAGCAATACAGCTCCACCTCCAACCAGCTAGGCAATCCTTCCACAAGGGAATGCCCAGACAGACGAGCTGGAGAAAGATTTTTGTAAGTACCAGTGTTACTACTTCTTTCTGTCAAAAGAAGCACCCTGGTTTGATCACACCATCTCTGCTTAACTAATAATGACTCCATAAAGACAGGTTTTCACATCTGCTTTCAAATTGTCTCTCTTAATGGAATTTGTCAGTCTTCTTGGCTATTTTGCATCTTGTAACAAGCTGGATTTCCAAAAGTGTTTCCTAACTGGAAAAAAAAAAAATCCAGTAATATGTAATATATGGATCCTCCCGTGAACACACTATTCTTCTTGAATGTAATATTAGCTACAACCTTTCTGCTCTGTTACTCTCTCAGTCCAGAACCTTCATACCCCTCAGCTTCACACTTTTTTCCTTTTTTTGCTGTTCAAGATTTTGTTTGGCTCTAAAATCAGATATTGGGATCCAAATTTTATGCTTTTGAGCTTCTGCATTCAGTTGGTCCTGATAACAGATACATATAGTGTTTCTCTGCCTACAGAGATGCTTATGTACTCTAAGGCAGCACTGGAGAAAAAGAAGCCTCTCTCATTAACCAATTCATGCTTAGTAGATTTATTTTGTTAAATGCGTGTATTTTTCATCTTTTGACAATGTATATCTATCCTGGATAGATTTCAGATAAAAGGAAAAACTGAAGGAGTTTGAGTTGTTTAGCATGTTGAAACTGTTTAAATTATAAAAGCCCTTTGAACAGTCATTTCACATGCTGGTTTTATTGTGTCTTTAAAAGGGGAGAGAGACATTGGTCTTTGACAGATACCCAAGAAATTTATCTGCATTATATTGTTAAAAGAAACTAGTTAATACAACAAAGAAGTTGAGTTATAACTTTCCTCTCCTATTAGTGCTATGGGGTTCTCGGAACGGATACATGCCAACACTTCCATTTGATACAGGTTGGCTAATTCAAAATTGAAGTGTTCTGGCCACAGAGCAAGTGAATACCCACAAAAAAGCCTCATACAGAATGCTCTGTTAAGGAACATACAGAAAAGTTATAGAACAAGTAGTAACTACTTGAAGATAATGTCTAGAGTGGTGGGTTGTTATTCTTCCTGATTAAGGCATCAGCATATTTACTCCAAATTCGGGAAGCCCCTTTTCTCTAAACTCAAATGGAAAGAACTTGAGCACAGCCAGCTTTTCTTTTTTAGCTAGTGATACACCGCTAGCTTGTACGCCCCATTATCTGCACATTTTCAAACTCCAGACTGTAAATATCACAAAGTAGTATTTTCTAGCCACGCACATCTGACAACTCCCCTAATTCCCCAGTAGATGGCAACATTGCTCTGACTTTCATTTAGTAATACCTGGTTCCCTCCCACCTGCCCCCAAAGAATTTATCCACAATAGAACTTCCCTCCTTTGAGTTTCAGGTGCCTGCATGCCTCGGAGCCCACTTCCACTCCATACAAGTCTATTTTGAGTCACATTTACAGCTTGTTTCTATACGCTGCCCAAATTTCTGTAAATTTGAATTAACTGCCTTAATGTATGTTCTTGCATGTCACATATCCCCAAAGAAAATGTACAGAGAAGTGATGTCAGCTACCTAATATGCTAAATACCAACATATACTAAGAGATACAGTCACACAAGGAAAAGAAGAGACATAGGACTTGGCTTTTTGAAAGGAAAGTACATTCAAACTCTCAACAGAACAGAAAGTGTCTTTTTAACTGTGTACAATTACAACCTCTGGCACTGTGAAATTATAGCTGTCATACTACTGCATCCCACTGTTGTGTAAATGATGAGATGATACTCGCAATAAAGGCAAATCTCTTGTAGTTATCAGCAGTGCTTGGGTTGAGACATAGGGAAGTACGCTCTTGAATTCCCTGACAGTCGTTGGAAATGCTAGAGGTGAGTTTTAATCATAAGAAGATATTGACAGCATCCCACAGCACTGGCTACAAAATGTATTTATTAATAATAAAAAAAGGTCTTCTGATATATCACATATTTGCTTATGTTATTATGCAAATAAATACTGATGAATATCTTCACACTAATATCTAGGTGGATCAAGGTCAGCTATCATTTGATGCATAGGTGAATATTCTATACTAAAAAATGGCAAAACTCCATATAAGCCTCCCCTACAGGCCCCCATCTGCTAGCTGTTGAAAACAATGAACATTGTAGTAAAAGCAAGATATCACACCTAAAAGTCTCATTTTATTTCCCTTAGTCTTACTACGTACGTACAAAAGGAGGTTTTTTGAAGACTGTCTTCAGCATTAGGTTACGTTGTCCAATTTTTCTCTTGCCCACACAGAGAGAAATAAAGAATAAAAACAAACAAGTTAAAGATAGAGCTAGAATAACCACAACTGATATCAGAATCTGTACTCTTGGCAGCTAAGCAAAGGAATTACCTTGGTGCTCTACCAGTATAGAAACCCTCTTTGCACCTGGGTACTAAACAGAAAGTTCCAGTCTTTGGGCAACTGAAGCATTTGACTGCTTCTTGATCAGAAACCCTTAAACCCAGTTGTGTCAATTATGAGATAACCTGCTGTAATGGCATTATGTGGTGGATCAGGGCTTGTTTCATTATGCCTTACCCCTCACCCTCACTAAATACTGATTTGCTGTTTCTCTTCTTTGCCACCTTTGATAGTTCCCTTTTGCTTGTGGTTATTCCATAAAAAGATAAATCCCTGTCACAGAAAGAGGGGCTGTACAGTTGTGGCAATGGATACATGCTGAAATGCTTTTCTTTGCCAATATATATATTCCAGACCCTAGTAAAGCACACAATTTTTAACTCACAAATACTTTTAGTTTTGCTACTATCAAGCAATAACACAGGCTAACAAACTATTTTGAAATACAAAGACCTAGTGTAAGCGCTGTGTTTCTGAGGCTTTTATGAACTAACTAAACATATATGCCAGGGCTAACTTCACTAGATAAGCAGAATGAAGCTGGAATACAGCTGGTCTTAAGACATTTTTTCATGCTATGCATACTTCAAAAGACAAGAGCCTGTTTCTGGTTCTGGAGGGATAGCTTGTGATACTACAACAGCTCTGGTGGCTACAGGTAGGTAAGGCTTCCCTGAGTTTTGTTGCAAGCAAGAAGTAAGCTATGTTAGTTAGTTGAGTGTTGTTACCATCTCACAGAAATACTTGGCATTACTGGAAGTATCCCAGCACAATTTTGCTTTTTTATTTCACTGGTATAATTTGTTTCTATGAAATCTCAAGAATAGCAGTGATTGATTTTGAAAGTCTGTGAATATCTAATATGTATCTAATAAGAACCAAAATCAAGTAGATGGGAAACAATTAAAAGACAGTAAAACAAAAATTACTGACATATAAAAAGATTTTTTTTAAAACCAACCAAACAAACAAACAAACCCCCCCAGAAAACAAAGCCATAAAGCACCACTCTTTCCTCCTCCCACTTTTATCTATCTCTAGCTACACACCAAAGCACTGCTTAATAGGCACATTGCTCGCTGTGGGAAGAATCCCACTGGCATTGTAAGTAATTCTTTGCTACCAAGGACACAAGCAAAATGTGCATAATCCTAGTTGTTTCCACCCTGCAGAAAGGCCTGCAAGCATCCACTTGGCACCTACTTCGCAGACCTCAGCCTCCAACCAAGTATGAGACAGCAACACTGTCCAGAGAGAAGAAATACACCAATGATACTTTATGGCACTGACAACATCTTGTAAGGTAGAGGAAAGAGCTGAAGAGACAGATCTTAAATCAGTAGCAATAATTCCACCCATGTCCCTTCCCTTTTCTTTTTTAAATACAGCGTTTGAAGGATCCTGAGCAGTGAAGTGAAGCAAACTTTTACAATTCTGTCAAATGCAGTGAAAGGAATAAGTACTGATTATACTATAGATTCAGATGAATGTACTCCCACACTGAGTTAATGTCAAAAGACACGGAGATTTCCTCAAAGAGGACAAGGCTGACAGGTGGTGCAGGTACTTGTGTATGTTCTGCAGAAGCAAGATGATGCTACCGAGACCCATGTAGACAGTACAATATTTATAAGAGATAAATGGAACCATGCCAGGGACTGAGGTATTTTGTTGTTCCTAAGCTTCTGCCTACTCTTCTTCATGTCAACCCTTTTTTTCTATTTCCCCATATCCTCCTTGAAGCGGCTCCCTGGTGACACTCCGTTTGCCTCTTCTTACACAAAGGTTCCCAGCAGCACCATTGTGAAACAATTCAGTGAGCTTCCTGTATCTGAGTTCCCATCTTTAGTGTACGGTAGACACTAATACATAGAACAGACACACAGAGTAGCTTAGAAGAGGAGAGACTATTGTGAATCTGTGAATATTTACCCATTTCAAGCCAATACAATTGTAGTGTATTGCTGATCCACCATCAACGGGGCTTGAGCATCATGCAGAAAAAGCGTATAAACAAAGCAGCAATTAAACCACCTGAAGAGACAAGGTCTCAAGCAATGTCAGTGACTCGTGGATGACTCGTACTGCATTGCTACAGGTACTGTTCAATCTGTAACTTTTCACATTGCTATTATCAGTAGAATTGTACTGTGCTATTCTTAATACATAGGAGCGTGGCAAAGTGTTTTATTAACTGTGTGGATGTGCTGTGCTATTCTTGGTACAATAAAGCATGAGAAAGAGGTAGTACACAGCTGGGGCCAGAGACTTCCCATTTTGGGGGTGATGCAAGTTGTTTGTTCAATGGTAAAAAGGCTAAAACACTTGCAGCAATAGTGAGAAGAGACATCACCCATGAGTGGATGCACTATGTGGGGTTCCCAGTTGCTGAGAGCCTCTCCAAATCCTTGCAGTAGAAAAGGAGGTGCCCCTGCAGCGACTGAAAATCTCAATGATGATAAGAAAGCAATTAGTGATGTATCTTTCCTAACGATTAGATGCATTGCCCTCATAAGCTGTTGCTGGTACCCTGTTGTTGATCACTACAAATCATTTGTTCTCTTTCTTGCTGTAATAACTTGATTCCACAAAGTATTTGAGAGTTTGGGCTTTTAGGACGACCTTCCTAAAAGCTCCTGTGATAAAACAGCACCTTGAGAAAAAAATTCAGGAACAAGACAGTCTAAGACTCTTTTTAGGCTCATGCAACTCAACTCTCTACCTGCAATGCTTAAAATTGTGTAAGCAGTGTATCTTTTATTGTAAGTTTCCAATGCCTCCTGCAGCACCAGCAAAGAGTAATTCAGCCTCCAGACAGCTGAGCAACAAGTCAGTAGGTGCTGGAAGAAAAAGTAGTAACATAAGCAATACAAGGCTGGCATCACACAAATGTGGATTATACTGTGCAACATCCTGGCACTTACACTAGGGAAAACAGAAAAAGCAGGTGAATAATCGAATACATGTTAACATACCTGATCTTCCTTTATGTGATCTGGCCTCAAGTAAATACAACTTCTGAGAAATCACCATGAAAGTACTGCTAAACCCAATTAAGAATCTGCCTATCTGTGCTTTTATGTTCTTATTATTGTTCAGATTATTTGCTGGCTGCATATAAAATACTGTGTTGACTCTACATAATCCAACGCTTGCCTTGTGTCAACTTTGCTTCATTCTTCTCTGTTAGGTGATGCATTGTCTGCCTTTTCTAAAGAATTTAAACCAAGTCCCATAGAAAGCACATATTATAGCCCTAACCTCAGTACTTCACAATTTTCCAATGTTCAGAAAGACTTTTGTTGTGTAAAACCAAAATCTGAATCACAACACATTTAAATAAAGACAATAGTCAAAACCAACAGCAATCAGAAAAGACATATGCTTACAGTGAGGCAACTCTTGGTATCACCCTATCTAGCTTTCAGGTATACAGCTCCTTGACTGGTATTCAAGTCCAGCTCAGACACCAAACCCCATATCAATGGTGCTTGACAGCGCCTAGAGTTTAAATGTTGAAGATTTTCCCTCTCATAGGCGCACTGAAATTTTTCATACACTGGCTGCAGGGTGCAGGGGAAGGTGGTGATAACAAAATAATCCCCAAAATAACATGAAGTAACCAAAAAGAACGTTTCTCACATCTACAATCAGATGTTACACTAAAAATTATGGTAATGAATTAATTATTGATTTGGCAGTCTATAGCAACCTGGGTACCCTCATAAGCAGAAGCATTTCACTGTCACCTCTCCAATAATGAAAACTGTTCTACAAAACAGCAATATTTGAGTAAACGGCCAGTAGTATTCACCTCATTCATTTCCTCTGCACTGAGGAGTTCAGATCCACACACCCCCACCTTCCATGACAGCAATGTAACAACCAGACTATTGACTACACTGAAGGTGTTTTACTTCTCTTCTGAGCCTAGTAGATGAGGTCAAGAGAATGCGTGTAAGGCTATATCTCTTCCCAATGGGCACAAACCAGGTGGAGAGGAAGACAGTTCTTCATTTGCTTCTAAAACCATGTGCTTTGTGTTTTAATTACACAATCTGACAAGAATTAGTAAGCCACAATTTTTCCCTCTTCTAAAGCCCAGTCTCCTCACAAACACACATCTCCTCATACTCCCTCCCCAACTCTCACACCTGGTTCTATCCCTCCCAAGCTGAAAATCTGAAAACCTAAGAGTTGCTTTTGAAACTGGAGGTACATCGTTCAAATCAGTCAGAATTTCACAGAGGAAAAAAAAAATTCAATACTCACAGTCAAGCAATAAGATTACCCTCTACGCAACTGTTCAAACCATGAAAATGGAACATTTATTTGTTCCCTTCCCACACAGAGACTCCCTGGCAGGTGAAATATAGGCCCTCATTAGTATGCTCAGGAGGTAAATGCTCAGGTTTGTCAGCCTTTTAGCGGGCAACATGGTCAACATCAGCAAGAACATGTCAATGTTCAGCCCAACAAGCTGTGGTAAAAACCATCATGGCAGGGCATAACAAACTCCTAGGAAACACAACAGGACTGCATGAGGAAGAGCACATCCTCAGCTGTAAGTGATGCTGAGATTACTTAAACTAAAAGCTTATTTAAGTGCATAAATGAGGGAGGATGTAATAATTCCTTCATGCTTAACTCCACAACTGTAGTATGCACACCTGTGTGACTTTCCAGGGCACTCTTATCAAAGAGGAAAAAGGGAATGAGAACCTTCCTCCTAACTTCTCAAACAAATGATACCTCACCTCGCCTGCCCCACCAACTGCCAGCTGGGTGGGACTGTTGGGGTGCCAGCAGAGAGCTGAAGCTACAGAGCCATTTCCAACCATCCCATCCCAGGAGGTAGCTGTGGCTGCTAACAAATTTCTGCTCCATGCTTCAAACCTTCCTTTTAAATATGCTTCAGGCTGAAAAATCCTTCTGAAGAAAAAAGAAAACCAACTCAAAATCCCACACAAACGACAACTTTGACAACTTCCAAATTGATAAGACCTTTGACACTGTGTGTAGAGTAAACAATTTGCTTTTTAATCAACCATTTAATCAAATACAGAAAACCTTTGAAAAAAAAGGGGGGGGAAAAGCTATCACTGGACACAAATGCGATATGTTAAATGTCAAATTCTTGCTGCAAAGCACAGAGAACCTACAGTAAATTACATTAATAGTGCCCTGAAATGTGTGTACCTTTTTATCCTCAGATTTCACTCTTGAGAGTGATCTATTTTTTCACTGAAATGTCAAAGATACATATTTTCACCTTGTACTTACACCTGGAAGAGTATTTCATGCCCTCTGGAGGTGGTTTAATAGCTAAAAAAATTAGCACCAGGATCTAGGAGGCATCACGCAGTGAACTCACAAAACACTTTACCCCATTATATTTTAATCCAGGTTAGAGCATGGTCAGCCAATGCTGCAGCGCAAAATGTATTAAGCAGGAGAGAGTGTTCTTTGTCTCATGTAAATTTAATGTGAGAATATATTATCTGTGACTGCACTTCACAACTCAGCATGGCTTTATGTGGAAGATAAAACTCTGATTTAAGGTTTGCTAAGTGCCTTAATTGCCCTCTCTTCTTTCCAAGTGGCACTTAGTTATTACCTTACAGTGTGCTATGTAAGGCAGATATATTTTTTTTCCCCAATTCCTTACCGATACCTTAAAAACATGTATTTTACTAATATTCCTTTGAATAAGACGAGTGTCTGCTTCACCTCAGCATTCAGTGATGAACAGTGGTATTCAGCTCCTTGTTACTATGGCAATATTACGTGGGTGGTACAGAAATGGACTGATGCTTTTATCTTTTCCCTTTGTACTTAAAATATACTCTCTTCCCCTCCCTTTATTTTTGAACAAAACAGCCACAAAGGGGGATGATGAATCATTTAGAAAATCAAAACAAAGGTTATTTTATTAACTTTGTTATATTAACTAAGAATAAATTGTAGGGCTGTGACTGAGATTCAAACACTGAAGACCTGAAGATATGATCTCACAATCATAGTATTTTCTTCCTTTTCATTTCTTTTTCATGAAAAAGAATGAGGCATTAGTGACCTACTCTGCTTGCTTCCCAAGCAGAACCGAAGCCTTTGCTGTTTAGCAGTACCCAGGTAATGGTGAGAGCAAGGATCACTCACACAACTTGCTGTTTCCCCTGGAAACAACAATCAATGTGGGCACACTTGTTAGTGCCAGGTGATAAAAATCACACCTTTTTATGTGACCCCATGCAAGCAGCAGTGGAAATAAACCGTTTCAATTACTACTGAAAACATTTCCGCTGTACTCATTTGGTTTTAACTATCAACAGTTTAAGCTCCCCACCCCAGTAGGAGTTCAAGTAAACTCTTCAAGGGGGTCAATACAATGCAAATGGAGTCTTCAGGCTGCAATCAAAAATTATAGCAAGACATCTTTTTTGCATCTATCGACTCAGCCACTTGCAGAAGTTCACCCTGATAGTACCAGTCTGAAAAAACAGAGCAAATCTCTCCAGCCCAGGCCAGCCAAGCTCATTGGATGCAAAGGCTTACGAAGTGGGCATGTTAAGCATCTCAGTGGTTGGTTTATCTCTTTCAGGAAGCAAAAAGAGTTTCTCAAAAGCTCTTTCTGTCTTTACAAAACCATGTCTTAGGAGGGGCTTTTCTTAAAAAAAAAAAAAAAAAAAAAAAAAAAAAAGGAAATAGAATGTGTTCTAAAGTACCCCACAAAAACAATCCACAAAGCCAAAGAAACAGCCCCCAGCTGCGGAAAGACTGCTCAAGACAGACCTGACCAGTCCTCCCTGGAGAGCTGCTGCCGAACTCTGGTGTTGCCCTCAAGCTGCACATGGGACCCATCAGGCAGGGCTGATGAAGACAGCTGAGCTCCTCACCAACTCCCAGGAAATACCACCTGCCTGAGCTTTATAAGCGTTTTGGTGAGGGACAGCATGAAAGCACGGAATAGCTTGGCAATAACATGCTCTCATCTCAGCCTTGAGAAAGAAGGGAAGCTATCAGCCCTGAATCAAGTATCAATTATTTTAAGCCAGATCATGGTTTAGTATTTGATAGGAATGGTTGGACTTGATCTGTTGGGTCTTTTCTAACCTGGTGATTCTATGATTCTAAGCGTTCATGGCACCAGCTGCTCATAACTCTCTTTCAGCAGCTGAAAGGTATATGAGTGGGAAGCTTAGGTTGAGGCTGCTTGAGGATGGCTAATATACTGTAAAAAGCAAATGCAGTGACTTTCAGCCTGCTTGTTGGTCCTTATGGCAAAAGCAGATCTATGCCACCTAAACAGTGTTCCTGAATGTATCCAATCTGTTCACCAGTACAGAAGAACAGTTCTTGCTTATTTCAGTACTTACACTGGGGCTTGCTGGTGGCTCCCCTGGCTGGGCCCAGGTGCAGCAGAGGGACTGGAGAGATGCTGTTTCACAGCATCCCACTTGCATTTTCCAGTCAAGCTAATGGCAGCCTGTCAACCGGGAACTGTTGGGATTGGGGGTGGAACGGTGGGATAGGGGTGGTAGGAAGTTTAGGTTCTCAGCACTTCAGAGTGCTCTCACTCTTTCAGCGAGTAAAAGAACTGTGATTAGCTCATAACATTATAACTGTTGCCATATAGTTAACTACTGGATCTTAGACAGCAGTAGCAATGCTGTACAAAGACAGATGCAAAGACGTATTTCAGGGTTTCTGCCTCTATCAGATCAGAATCTCCACAATCATTTTTGTCTTTTGAAGCCTGTCACTGGGCTCAAAATCTATTATACCACATATTAATAAAGTAAATAAGCAGTTTTGTTATGTTTATCTTACCTACAGTTTGTGATACTATTATTCATCAGTTTTCTTTTTAACAGAAAGACTACAGAGGCATAAGCTACATGTAAAATTAACAGAAGTTACTGTTAGCATGTATGAATTAACTTTCTCTGTCTTTTCTAATATCACTTGTAAGATTTACGGGCATTTCAGAACCCTCAGGGCATCATTTATAATTAAAAGAGAGCAGAGAATGGATAGTGAGTACTGAAAACAACAAATCTCGATGTTAACATTTTGTGAAAGAGGTACTGTTTCAAGCAGACATCAGTTACATGACCCCAGAGAGCCCAGTGTCTCTTAATATCTAGCCCCAAATCAGGACTGCGTATCCTGATCTCAGGATAAGACCATCTTAGGCCCATTTCCAATTGCCCAGTATGATTATAGAATGGCTTGGGTTGGAAGGGATCTGAAAGATCACCCAGTTCCAATCCCCGTCATGGGCAAAGATATCTTCCACTATATAAGGCTGCTCCAGGCCCCATCCAACCTGTCTTTGAATACCTCCAGGGATAGGGCATCCAAGACTTCTACAGGCAACCTGTTCCAGTGCCTCCCCACCCTCACAATAAAAAAATTCTTCATATCTGCTCCAAATCTTCCCTCTTTCTGCTTAAAACCATGTCCCCCTCATGCTATCACCCTGAAAAAAAAGATCCCCTCACTAGCTTTCTTATAGGCACCCTTCAGGTACTGGAAGGCCTTTAATGAGATTTTGTTGCAATTGGAGATACTGATTATAGTTGATATGAAAGCACAGAGCAGTTTTAAGGAGGAAGATCTGTGAGTCCAGGATTCTCCTTTTTAAACTCGCACTCCCAAAAGAGGTACAAGAGGAAAACTCAGCTACAGCTTAACTACTACCGTTTTAACTACTTGTTAGAAGAGATGGAAGAAAAAAATCCAAAAAACCAAAGTGTACCTGACATCAATCCAGCATAAATAAAATTTGGCAGGAAATTTGCAATTGTTAAGGCAGATCTGCTTGAAGATCTTATTGAATATTGATGAATACAGGAGAACCACATGCAAACTCAGTTAAAATTACATGAAGACATGTGTGTTTCATAGCAAGCACTACAAATTACTCTACATTTCCTTAATGGGATTACTGTTCATACATTCACATGCCACATGCTTTTCTTTGAGTATAGCTACTTCATGTCAGTATTATGTTGGTTCATTATTTTTTCCAATTTAATAAATATTCTCTTGAAGTGTTTCCCATCATTCCTGATGTTTCAACAGAAAAAAAAAATGTAAACAAAAAGAAGTTTGAACTAACCTGGAGCAAAAGAGAACGTTGTACAAAATGTAGCACATCCCTACATTATGCAACTAATGATTTAATGGAACAGTCAACACAGGCATGATTTGGTGAAAACTACTGACATCCACATGAAATGTGCAATTCTCAGTTTGTGGTAATCAACCGTGTTTTACTCTGCTAAGTAAATTAAGCCTAACATGTTCCTACATGTTCACTCATTTATTAAATATTTAGCATACGATAGTAAACATTTAGGTCTTACTTTTGTTCTGAGAGATTGGATAACAATACTAGAGTGGCAGTAAGTGCCCAAGATGATAAGTGTAAGTCTGTTAAGACTGACTTTTCCTTTCCGCCACTAATTTTTTATGAGCTTAACCTCTCCCAACAACCAGGGCACTGGAGAGCATCAGCTACGGTCGCAGCTGGGAGCAGGGGACACTGACAAAAGATGCTGCCACTGCTTTCTGCCCAGCCTTCCATCCCTCCTCCACCTCATCTATTGTCAGCAGCTTGGTGGGAAGTGTCTGGGGAAAAGGAGGATGTGTTACTGCCTGGGAGGGGTGAAACCATGCAGCCTGCGGACAGACTCAAGCCTCTGCACTCTCCTACCCCCATCCCATCCTCCTACCATCCCTGGGTCTTCCAGGGGGGATGCTCCCTGACAGCTCCACCTCAGCAGCCCCAGCTGCTTCTTCTCCCACCTCTCTTCATCTTTCTGCATCCTGGTTGCAGGCGTTGGCAGAAGCCAAGCTGTCGGTGGCTGTTACTGACAGTGTCCTAAGCAAGCAAGTGCTTGGCTGGCAGACTCTCTCCGCATAGTTATCAGCTCCAACATCCTCATCTTCAGGGTGCAGGCTCCAGCAGTCACAGCCAGGCTAGCAATAAATGGCAACTGTCTAAGCTTAGAAACATGGAATCATACAATCACCAGTTGGAAAAGACCACTTGGATCACATAGTCCAACTATTCCTATCTGCCACTAAACCATGTCACTGGGCACCTCGTCTACCCCTTTTTAACACCTCCCTGGGCAGTTTGTTCTGGTGCCCAATGACCCTTTCTGTGATTTTTTTTTTTTTTCCTGATGTCGAGCCTGAACCTCCCCTGGCAGAGCTTGAGGCTATTCCCTCTTGTCCTGTCCCCTGTCACTCGGGAGGTCAGCTCCCTCCTCTCAGGTCGTTGTAGAGAGCAATGAGGTCTCCCCTCAGCCTCCTCAGCTCCCCACTAAACAACCCCAGCTCTCTCAGCCGCTCTTCCTCGTAAGACTCGTTCTCCAGCCCCGTCGCTCTTCTCCGGACAGGCCTGAGCTCGGAGGAGGGCAGGCGGGACGCTTCTCTCCCGGCTCGAGGCTGCTGTTCCCCGGGGGCGAGGCCAGAGGACGCGGTAGAGCAGACCCCCCCGGCCGCTCGGTGCGGCCACTCCGCGCTCCTCCTTTCGCACCGGCGCCTCGTCCCGACCTCCCCCTGCCTCTTCCTCGTCCTCCTCGTCGGTGCCTCTCGTCGAGCAGCGACGCTTCGACCGGGGCGGCGAGCGGGGCCTGTCCCGGCTGAGCCTCACCCGCAGCCCCAAAGCGAGAGACCGGACCCAGCGGCCTCGCCCCCTTGGCTAGCCCGGCCCCCTCCCCGCCCCGGGAACACCGGGGGCGTGCGGGCGGGGACGGAGTCAGAGAGTGGATCTTAAAGGGACCTTAAAGCCCATCCAGTCCCAACCCCGCTGCCACGGGTAGGGTCACCTCCCTGACGAGGCTGCCTCAGGACCCATCCAACCTGGCCTTGAACACCTCCAGGGATGGGGCAGCCACAGCTTCCCTTGCCGACGTGTGCCTGAGTCTCACCACCCTCATGATGAAGAATTTCCTCCTAACGTCTAGTCTAAATCTTTCCCCTTCCAATTCAAGGCCATCCCCCCCTTATCCTATCACTCCACGTCTTTGTAAAATGTCCCTCCCTAGGTTTCCTGTAGCCCCTTCAGGTACTGGAAGGTCACTATAAGGTTTCCTCAGAGACTTCTCTTCTCCAGGCAGAACAACAACAACTCAGTCCGTTAGTCCTTCCCATGCTGGTTGTGCCACCACTGCTCCCCACACATCTCCCACCCGGCCCACGGCAGAGCTGAAGGAAAGCCAGGGCAGGATAGTGCCCCCAAAGACAAGCAGACTCCCAATTCCTCCCGAAGCCCTCAAGTGTCTGAGTGTGAAAGGGCAGTCTCTTAATTTTGTGTTACACAGGCACCCTCTTCAAAACATTAACGATAGTCACAGAGCTCAAACTGCTTGAATTGCCGTGAATAAGAACGGGCAGACAGGGCAAGAGCGCTGCTACCCACCCTGTGACCTAGAGCAGGCTTGCACATACACAAAATTCCAAAATACACAAACCACTTTGAGGACATAAGCTTGGCTTAGTAATCACAGAATGACCTGAGGTGGAAGGGACCAACAAGGATCATCGAGTCCAACTCCTACCCCTGCACTGGACAATCCCAAAACTAACACCATATGTCCGAGTGCATTGTCCAAAGGCTTCCTGAATATTGTCAGGCTTGACACCATGACCTAGGAAGTGTGTTCCAGTGCTCTACCACCCTTCTGAGTGAAGAACCTTATCCTAGTATCCATGCTAAACCTCCCCAGGCACATCTTCCTGCCATGCCCTCAGGTCCTAATGAAGAACCTAGCCTAGAGATCCTCCTTCCTAGCCTGAACTCCTTCTGCGACTGAGGCACAGCACTTCATGGTTCGTTGGGTTTTTTTTTTTTTTTTTTTTTTTTGAGGAAGGCAGCCAGTCATTTCTAACTTTTAAAGTACCCTGAACAATAACAGAGGTTAGTGGTAGTAATAAAGTAAGCACGTATTTCCTTATGAATCCAAAATTAATACTACTCAAAAATTTTGTCTATAAGGTCATGGAACTTACATAGATTTTACATCAAAGTACTGTTTTAATTACAGCACCAGCATTTTATGAAAAGGTGAGTAAGATGTATGCAATCCACAGTGATACAGGTCTCCATGTCTATGGTTTCACACTGCATAAAAAGGTGTCATACAATGAGGATGCATCAATGGAAAACTTTTGGAATATTCATATGCAGCAAACAAAGAGGATGTAAAGGAGCAAAAGTACCAGTGAAACAACATGCTCTGTATGCAGATGAATAAGTAAGTGTTCAGAAAAGAAAAACAGATAAGATAGTACATGGCGTCACAGACCTAAGTGCATATAAAAGCATACCTGTACATAGAATTTCTGGACTTAGCTCTTGAACCCATTCTATTCTGGTAACTGACAAGTGTTAATTTTATTATTTACCATAGGTTACAGTGAATGTGATCATGTTCCAAACCTGTTAGTTGATGGGCAAAACAAACTCTGGAGCAAACAACTACCTGATCCTGAAGTACCAACTGGTGGAATGGGTTCTCCTCAGTGCCAGTTATGGTCAGTAGCAGCTAACAGGGAAGGGGCAGTTACAGTCATTCCAGGATGACATCTATCACTACCTACACACATGTGAGTTACCTTCAATGCAAACTGACAACTAAAAGGGAACTGCAAATTCACTCAAGGGTCCACCAGCACCCCCAGGCTGTGATGTGCAAAGCTAGAGAGGCTGTCACTCTGCCACACAGCACTAGCAAGCCCAAGAGCCTGTTGCAGGGTCAGGACTACCTGGACCTACATCACCACTAGGAAGGATGCCTCACTGGCAATTTATTGCTACTAACTCATTAAAAGGTGTGGCTTGGTTGGCAGTTCAGCTGCAAAATCATGCAGTCACCCTTTATACAGCTTCCCCAAAAGATGCTGTGCAACATACACCGGGATTTAACAGGAACGTACCACAATTCATTTCTTTAGCCTGAAACCTTCACACCAGAAGACTGGGGAGGTGCCACCTCCTGACAGTGCAGCTCACACCTTCTCAAATCCATTCCTTCTTCTATTTGGATTAGCAAAAAAAAATAATCCAAAACATCTGGGGTTTAGAACACAGGTAATAATGCACATCTGTCCTGTTCTAAAAAGAACCTCCTGTTAGCCAAACACTAAAGATTTAACTTTGCTCCTTAATAACAAATAGCTCTTAGTTTCAAAGCTAGAAATTATAACATCACCTTGATGCCAGTCCAGGTATTAGATCAATTAAGTCAGAATGAACAATTTGTCTAAAAACTAACACTAAAAAATCACTTTTACATCACTTCTGCAAACCTAATCAGCAAATCTGGATATATGCATATCATACTTTTCATTATATTTTCATATTTATGCAGATAAACAGCAGATTCCTAAATAAATAAAGAATAGTTTAGGCATCTTTAAAATGAATTTATTTCACAAATCTTATTGATACATTAGACATAAGTTCTTTTAGTAAAAAGTATTTAAGTATGAAAGTAAACTAAAAATCATTTAAAACATAGCTTTTTAATAAAATCCAACAAGCTTTAACAGACTTTTCACATATTTTCATTAAGCTTTTTCCATAAGGCACATTTATAGACATTTCAAAGGACATTTCAAAGTTAATTATAACTTACCAAATCTTTACAACGTTTATAAAACTCTGTCTTTGGAAAAGCATACAATGAATAACATACAAACACAAGAAGCACATTGCAAAGTTTAGGCAGAACTGTAAATGAAATCTTTATGCAAACTTCCCAGCTCTTTGTGGCTTGCCTCCACTGGGGAATAAACCATTACTGCATGCAAGGTAGTTTTATGACTACTTTGCACAACATATTTACATGTACTTTTTTTGTTAAAAAAAAAAAAAAAAAAGCCTGAAAGTTCCAAGGTAAACAAACTGTTCACCCCATTTTTTTTAAAGTGTTTCTAGTAAAAATTATTTAAAACCCCAGATGCAAAAGGCAAGGAAAATACTAAGTTGTTACTGGATATTTCATGAATGGAAAAGTACAGTTTTCCAAGCAAAATTCACAGAGGAATAAAAGTTGACTTTTGAAGTGTACAGTGGTTCTTGGTTTTCATTTACCCTAGACAGGATGAGAAGCATTTAATCACAGCATCCCTTTAAAAAGGAGAGAGAGAAAAAAAAAAAGTCAGTTATTTTCTTCATTATTACCAACCATTATGTATTTTATGTATTTAAAACTAAAAATATTACATAAAGAGATAAATCAATAGTTCATCAAATTCAAGACCTCTTAGCAGCCATCAATATGCTGACTACACCTACAGCACCAGTTAAAGCAAAAGCTCAAGCCCACTCAAAAGTTCAGGTCTGCCCATATTGTCTAAGTCTTCCACACTGTTTCCGCTCAAGCATATGCTACAACGCAGACATAGTGTTAACAATTGTTCTGCAGCACTCTTAGTGGCTTAGCACACACAGGTCAAAGCCTCATTTTGCAAAGGCTGATAAGCAAGGGCAGGGCTGAGAAGCAGACAATTGGCAAAGCACAGGGGCTCTGAGTCCAAGCCACATTTAAGTTAGACCTTCAGGCCATAGGGGGAAAAAAAAGCCCCAGCTGAAAGGTTTAAAGTGTAATTCTGCATTTAAACAACACAGAATGAACAGCTTAAACCATTTAACACGGTTTATATCAGAGTTTCTGTAAGAAGAACAGCCTGTGCAAGAAACTGAAGATAGAATTCCACATAAGCAAATAACTCAACGATCCCCAAAGAAGTCACTGCATTACTAAAAGCAGCCTGTGTAAATTAAGTTCTTTGGTTCATAAAATCTAAGACAAATAAAACCAAAGAAAATAAGTGAGGCATAGAATCTAGTATTTTTCTGACTAGAACTAAAAGTACTATTGGTAGGGAAGAGAATATCAGTGACCAACTGAAAGATCATACTGCATTTTATGTGAAGCATTATTAAAAAAAAGTAGATTCTTCAGTTTGTGCACTTGCATGTTTTCACTCTGTGTGTTTGGCTAGCTTTCATTCCCTTTCTGTACACGCAAGAGTGAAAGAAGAAAAAGTTTGTCAAAATGAAAATGAAGCCTAAAAACCTTTCCTAAAAACTATGGAGGAATTCAGAAATAGACTTATGTTTGCTTGATAGCTTTTAACTAACACCTCAGATCTGTAAGATATATTTAATGTAAGTACTGGGGAAGTCACTATTGCATCAATACATTTTAAAATCCTCAGAGGTTTAAACAAAACCTAAATTTATTTTCCAGTATGAAAACTAAAATAACAGTTAAAGAGAATTACTAAGCACTTCACTTGTAACTAAAAATTGTATGAGACATTACTTTGAGTTCAGCTTTGTCAATTTCTAAAAATTAAAAGGAAAGGACAGAGGTTATGCCTTTTTTAAGATGGAATTACACACACTCACCTTGCATAAGGAATATATGACAGACTATACCTGAAAAGAAAAAAATGAAAAGTGTATTTTGACAGAGTGTTTGCATCTCTCCTAGAATCCTATTATTTCACTTCAGTTCAGCACTAATATAAGCAACAAGTTGTAACAAATCTTGAAACAGGATTACCTACTCAATTTAATGCTTAACTAAGTAAAAAAAAAAAAAAAAAAACCCACACTTTGATAAGAATAAAATGTACTGACAAGGATTTCCTGGTTTAGTTTTTCCTTCTGTGTAGTTTCTTTAATATAGTTCATTACTTCTATTGCACATAAACTTAAACAAGCAGATTTACCATCATCGGATTCAAAAGGAATGAAGATTTCTGGGAAAACTGTATTCAAGATTATAAAGACAACTTTTCCCAGTTTAAAAGACAAATATATACATCTAATCATATTTTTCATATTGCCCTAAATAAAGATATATGCTGTAGTATGAATAACATGCCCATAACTGTGACACACATACAGCTGGTTCTATTATCCTCTGAAACTTGCTCCTTGCAAGCCACCAAGCTGTTTGTTCTCAGGCCAAGCCTCATCAAGCAATAAGACACTTAAATATGAAGCTCTCTGCTGTAAACACGTAGAACATAGTTTGAGTCAGCAGCCTCCCTTCTACCTAGTATCAAGCATTTACCTGGGCCCAGCATGATGCTCAACAGTCCCTATCCCAAACAAATGGTTATTTGCCTTCAGATCCAAGTTCAGTACAGACACTGTGTATTCAGGGCAAGTTCAAACAAGAACTGTGATCACCTTGGATCACTTAAGAGTTAGTACTAAGTAATTCATTTGGAATAAGGAGACTTCAGTATGTTCAGTTATATCTCCATAGACAAAATAATAACTTCTGAAATTTCTGCCAGGCTTGCAAACATTCACCTAGCTGTGCTCCTACATTCCAAAGCCTAGGCCTTGAGTGCACCTGGATGGTTATCACAGTACCTGTTGCAATAAGTTTACCCTCTCACATCCACCCACTCTTCCCCCAGTGCTGCTCAATATTCCTGGGACAGGACATATCCTATGAAAATATTTAGTTTCTTCCACTTCAAAAATTAAAATTTAGTTAGAACTCAAAACAAGGAGGAGATGATCAAAGAAGCATACAAACATACAGTTACTTTCACAACAGAGAAAAGGCATAATAATTTTTTTGCATATATATTCCTTTCCTAATGCCTCAAATAAGTCCACATATTGCAGAATATACTTAAAATTACCATTTTTGCAAGATAATTGCATATATATATATATTGCTGAAGTTACACAACCTAGCTTAGAAAAACAGATTGAGGCTAGCATTTTGGCACACTTATGTTATGCAAAGGGTATATACAGGTTTATAATCATGCGGGTGTAGGGTCAGGAATAATAAATTAAAATTAATTTTAAGAATCTTACCAGGTCATTGCCAAGAACTGCAATATGCAGAATAACACTGCCAAAGCTTTTTTGTTCCACTAAATAAAAGTAAAGCAAATATTGTAAGTTAGTTCATTTTGCACCAGTCTACACTGTAAGCAATCGCAACAGCCTGTTCAGTCAAAAATTTAGTTAACTGACTATGCCTAAATTTCCTTGTCTTAACTTACCACTCCTTTCCCACTCAAACAACTTGCCATTCATTCTGTCTGTCACTCCATTACCACCATGCAATGAAAATCTCTAGATTTCAGAACTGAACAACAGCGATGCTAATATTTCCACTTTCAGCCATGATACTGTACTTCTGTAAATACGGAAGTTGACTTCAGCCACACGTTTACTTGTATGGAACATCATTACAGCATTTTTTTTTACGTCAAGATGCCTGAAACTACTTGTTCTGCTCTGTTCCTTTGTCTTAATCAGGTAAATATTCTGTACTCACAGCTTCTATGTATTCTCTGATATTCTCTGACACAAGGACACATTACTAAGAGAAAAGTATATTTTTGACTTGCATTTTTCAATAATTAGTCTGCAGACGGAACCTGAAGCTCTAGATTTTGTATTCTCATCTATATCCCATGCAAGTGGAAGGGTGCATTTGCTTTATAGCCAGTAGGCTCATCAGTCTACCTAAACTCAACTGTAGTCGATAACAAATACCACATACACAAGTTCATCTTTCCTCTACAACTGAGCCAAACGTTAAAGCTGTAATACAATTAAAGCAACCAAGCTAGATTGCTCTTTAGAGAAACAATGTATTCTCACTTACCCAGAATACAGCACACAGAGTCAATGCTAGGCAAAGCTGCAGCGAAATGAAAGGAGAGACAAAGAAAACATAAGGATGAATACTCAACAAACTAAATACAATAACTGTTTTCAGGTTTTCAGTGTGTAACCAGCATTTTCAGAACCAGCTCATGATAAAAGCAAGAATCAAATGATCCATGTAAAGTAATATCTTCTAAAGAACAGCAGTGTGCTCCATGGTCAGAAGGTTTAGGACAAGTTGTATAAGAAAGAGGAGGCAGGAACTGACTTCAGAAACCACGAGGAACATAACCAGGTCTGTGTAGCCTTATCTGATAGGTCTACTAAGAGGTGTGCTTAGATGGTAAAGCTTGCTTCAAAGCAACCAAGTAGTCTGGGAACTGTTACTGTATTATTTCAGTACATAGTATCACTTAGGATGTAGTAGTCATAACATTAACATTTGACAAGAAATGTATGTGCATCACCATGAACAATCCATTATTAAAAACTTCCATTCACAATTACAGTATTTGGCAAACACAGGCTCTGCTGCTTCTGACAGCGTTTTCCCATTTTCTTACAGTAATGAAGAGCCCACTAGGTAGCAGATGCCTCACACAGTAAAAAGAAAAATCTCACATGAAGCGTTATTCAAACTACTTACACACCTCTGATGAAACATTACTACATATGGCTTACTATGCCAAATTAATCACAATATTTGCACAAGTTCAAACATCACTTTTAACTTTTCCACTAAATGTCACCAGACTCCCTCCATTTGTCAATACACATAGAAAACAGAACACAGAATTTATTTTCACCAAAAAAATTGTTAGTATTTCACTGAAAGAAACAAAACTAATGTAGTCTTGAAATTTTCCAAACATATTTATGATTTCCATGTTGCCTACAATTCTAGCTTTGTGTTAGGCTGGGCAAGAAAAAAGTCAAATGTATCAAAAGTTTTCTGAATTCTATAAGTCCTCCAGTTGTTTTCTGTATTAACTGATTTTTACCATCCTAACGATCTTAGCTTTCACTCAGTGTTCCTGTTCCCTATTAGATGAGATCTCTTATTCTGTCTTTTCCCAACCTTATTGGTAGTTTCTCTGCAAAGTTAGGTAGTTAGATCTGTGATGTTATTTTCTACTCTGTTATCCTCCCATTTTTCGGATGTGTCTTGTTTCTACAGCCTTCAAAGCAATTAATTTTCTATGTCATGAGCACAGTGGACGGCAGGATCATGGGAGCAAATAATTTCTGTGCTGGTTTTAGCACCTGGTTTGATCAGAAAAAGCCCACATTTGTAGTGTTGGAGAATTCATGTTCAAACAACACAGGCTCTAGAGAACTGGAAATATACTTGGACATTTTTACTGCAGGTCTATGAAACAACTTCTCTGGGACTTGTAACATGCTATGATGGAAGACATGGGAAAAAGTCACCTCTTGAAAAAAGTTGAGAGTTTAAGCAAGGATCAAACCACTTCTCTAAAAGATACGGTCAAACATAAGCTTCTCTAATGAGATGATACCTTTTTTTTCATATGGGCTTATAAGAGAAAGAATACACGACCCATACAATAGCCACCCAGAAAAGAATCCACAAAGGACTTCTTTATCCACATCAGCTGTAATCAACTAGAAAAGAAAGCTATATAATAGGACAGCCAGCTGAAACAAATCAGAAGGAACGAGACAGCAAAGTAGTACAAAACAGAAAAGCAGCAGGGGCAGAAAGTTGCTTTTAATATAGAATTATGGGACAGGAATTCCGAGATTGGGGGTGTGTCACGGAGAGCGAAGCTATACGCAATCAATATGATTGATAAATAAGCTCCAACTTTATTAGCAGGTTCAGTTAGGTTATATAGTTTTTAGACAAAGCAGGGGCGTTTGCTTAACATTAGACTTCTAATTGGCTAGTTATGAGTTCATAGATGATTTCATAGTTCTTACTTCTAATTGATTAGTAATGATTTCACATTTCTATTTCTTGTAGTTACAATTGTAACAAAGTTAACAAAGTTTCTCACTTCCCAGGTGCAATATCTCTTGTTTCATGTCCTTGTTCTTGCTGTGTTACATGCTATAAGATACAAATTTGCTACACAGGGGAGTTATGGATTAGCTGTTCCAGGGAGTTGTGGCCTAGGGCAAGCAACCATTCCTCCACAGGGGTGGAGCCATTATTTCCATCCCGGAAGAAGAAATTATGCTCGTGGAGGTAAAGTAGCTAAGGACCTCACAATGGAGAAGTGTGAAGTTGAACAAGTGGCTCCCCAGACACTGGAGAGAGAAATTAATTTTCTCCACTGCTTTGAAAGCACTGAACTATACAAACAGAGTTGCAACCAACAAACAACTGTGAAGCTAGACTGTGACCACTGACTTTTCACAGTAGCTGGAAAGTATCTTTAGCCCTGTTCTTGAAGAAATTGTTGCAGAAAATAGATTAATCAACCTAATATTAGCATTTAGTAAGAAATATTTCTAAAGATATTTTTACTCCAAACACGAATTTTTTAAAAAAAAAAAAAATCTTAAGCAACAAAACCACAGGCTTATAGAAAGTAGGTAGATAATTCTTATGATACAGTAAGCAAATCCACTTGATCATTGTTACGCAGTACAAAGAAGAGGTAGATTGAGAAATAACTTCCCTTTAGGAAAGCCTCAAATTTAGCTCTGAGGCTAAAGGAAAATGTTTAAGCAGAAGAAAGTAACAATAGTATACTTACCAACATCATAATTGTAGCTAATAATCTTTTTGGCTCAAACATTGCCTTCAGTTGCTTCAGAGGCCCCATCAGGAAACATGTACTAATAGCAGGGGAAAAACCCAAAACAAGTGGCAAATCACTTTAAAATAAAACTTTGTAAAAGACAATAGGTAATTAACCAGTTTTCCAACACTTAGGTGATTACAAAGGCTTTAAAAAAAGCTTTTTTAGTGTCTACCAGAGACCCACTAGAATAAAAGGTGAAATACTTCATGAATTTAGACCTGGAAACAGGTTATGTATTGAATCACCTTCGGTCAAGAAATTCTTTCCGTAACATTACAACTTATACCAGAGGGTTGTTAAGTTGGAAGTCTACTGAATTCCAAGTTAAGGTTCTTCTAAGAAATGACTTACCAAAGGAATGCAGAAAATACAAAGACTGAACTGTAAAAAATTTCTGTTTAACAATAAACTTCTTACCCAAGGTAGTGAGCAAATAGCTACCATCAACATTACAGGGTAGCTCTAACTCTCTGCTCAAAACCGACAAGCAAAAAAAAAAAGGAGGAAAAAAAGCTCAGCAGTTTGTATTAAATCCTCCTGCTTTCTTCTTTATGAGGAGCGGCTGAGAGAGTTGGGGTTGTTTAGCCTGGAGAAGAGGAGGCTGAGAGGAGACCTCATTACTCTCTACAACTACCTGAAAGGAGGTTGTAGAGAGGAGGGAGCTGACCTTTTCTCCCAAGTGCCAGGGGACAGGACAAGAGGGAATGGCCTCAAGCTCCTCCAGGGGAGATTTAGGCTGGAGATTAGGAGGAGGTTTTTCACAGAAAGGGTCATTGGGCATTGGAATAGGCTGCCCAGGGAGGTGGTTGAGTCACCCTCCCTGGAGGTGTTTAAGGCACGGGTGGATGAGGTCTTAAGGGACTTTGTTTAGCGTTAGATACGAATGGTTGGACTAGAAGTTCCGATGGGTCCCTTCCAACCTGGTTGTTCTGTGATTCTACTCTGTGTTTAACTAAAAAGGAGAAGGAAAAGTATCAGCAATGCTATGCTATACCTGTGTATGCAAAGAAAGGTGATATGAACAACAAATTCACAACCATAAGAGTAATTATCTGACTTCAAATATTGTGAGAGGTGAGTCTCTCACTCTTCCTTCCCTATCATTCAAGCCATTCTGCTTCACAAAAAGTACAAAAATTTAGTGCCTGTAGCCTTGGGTTGGTCTGAATGCTTTACTACAGAGTAAGAAACCTAGCTTAACACCTTTACTAGTTAATATTTATTCACATGAAATTAAACAATTAGTAGCAGGGAAGAGTTTAGTAAGAGTTCCATCCTGAAACCAATCATAAACCTGGTGAGGAACACATCTAAGATAGCAAAAAACTAGAGGAATTCACATCCCAAGCAGTTAACTGAACGTACTGTCTCCAGATGATACCCTGCCAGCAACTCTGTGTATATACCTGCCATCTCTTCACTCTTTTTTTTGTCTTAAGTTGTGCAGACAGACCTTGAAAGTTGATATTAAACAGTCAAAAATATTTTCTTAGTTCAATAGACAATATTCAATAGATAATTCGATAGAAAAATACTTAAAATTAAATGCAATCCAAACTAACTTTTTGTCAGTATTTTCTGCTCTTTGCTACTGAGTCATAAAATTAGGGAGCAGAAAGGCTGAGGGAAAGATTCTAGAGGTCAATAACTCACACAGCATATTTAGCATATTTCTTGTATACAATTCATTCTGTAGGAGATAAACTAATAATTTCAGAGTAGATTCAAATAAGCACTATTGTTCTCCTGCTTGTGGCTAGAAAATTACAGTAAAACGAGGACAGATCAGAATGTTTACTGAAAGTGTGAACTGCATACTATTTAGACAGACTTGGAAACAAAGCGGAAATATCTTTGTCAATTTGGGATTTTATTATAATTTCCTACTGTTCGTAGAACACAGTTGCATGTCGTTTATATCTAAAAAGACTACTGACAGGGAAGGGGGCCTTCTTTTTACTTCTAATTTTAACTGGAGTCCAGACTAGAGATTTTCAGCATTCTCCATATCAGTTTGTAAAAGCTTTCCTATTAGTTCACTGATAATTACAAGTTTCTAAAATATTAATTTAAAGCAGTGAAAAACACACAAAATATACTAGATAAACAAAAAAAACCCCAAACCAACAAACAATAAAGGAAAAGGTACTAGAGAGAGGGGGAAATAGTCAGTTTTGCCTTCGTCCAATATTAATTTTTTGTCTTGTTTTAGTAGGGCGTGGAATAATTATACAAATGAGATACTCAATTCCAGTATAAGCATCCTTGTCCCCTAACAAATTTGTTGAGGAAGAACAGTACACCACATTTTGCACATTAGTGGTGCACTGCAAGAGTTTTAACAGACTAACAATACTTTGACTCAAGTGACTTGACTAAAATCACGGAGTCCGAGAAAGTCAAGAGCAGACTCCATGACTGATAAGTCCCATGGCCATGCTTCAACTATACTAAGATAGTAAGGAGGACAAATAGAAATTGAAAATACTTCATTGACATAAAGTTGTTTCTTCCAGCTCCTTCAAAAAGTGAAAGAAGAGTTTCAGACCCTCAGAAGTCGCCCCTGCAAATATTTTGAGACTAATTGCTACAGGGAAAACCACAAAGAAACAAGCACAGAGTTTAAATTACATGGTGAACAATTTTTAGATTCTACTGGCCATAAAGTGAAAATGAGGATTTCATGGATCTCTCCTTTTTCAAAGGGTTTTCCTAGAGACAGGATGATCTCTCTGTTACAAATAAAAGCTTCTTCCAGTAACAAAGCACCCACACAGGTGAGTTTGCCTCTGAAATTGAGTTACCTCATGCTTCAGATAGCAGTTTTGATATGTCTACAAAATAATGATGTAAAACATTACAATGGGACAATAACAAGTGAATAAATACTGCTCACTGATTACTAAATCTTAAAAATGTTAAGGCAAACAAAATGTCACTAGCATTTCAATATGAAAACAATGTTGTTTATACACTACATAGACAGCATTTTAGAGTAAAAGCATATATAAATACAGGTAAAAAGTAGGATACTTTTCTAATAATGAAAATTAAAAGATAGTACCTGGCTAATGCAGCAATATTTCCCAGAGTGTAAAACAATGCAAAAAGCTTGATCCCTTTCGGGAGCCATAGCAATGCTGTTCCCTATAAAAGATAGGTTATTTGTATGGGGTTTTTTATTGGGTAATTCAATTTATTTACATTGTATAATCCATAAATATATTTTCAGACCATGAAGTGTGTCATTCTAATATATACTAGCAGAGGATACTGTTCTCAGATTTGTAGCAGTCAATATTCAGCATCCTTGTATTGCCACCTACTGGCAATAATGTATTCATTTACTACATTTCACAATTTTTACAACTAGGCATTGCTTATTTATATTGTTTATAACATCTATTTGTACTCTTTATATTCTACATATGGCACTTGCAGTTTTGTTACTGTTCCCCAGTATACACCACACACCTCTGCACCAAAGGAAAATGTCATAAAGCCATCCAACTTTCTCTTCCATATAACCATTTGGACTTTCAGTCTAGGCATGCACTAAGGTTGAATAGACACACTTCAGAATTTTTACTTCCAGACAAAAAACCCCCACTACTATATTCTACCCAACTGCAATTTCTGTGGGAGTCCATGATGCCAGTTTGCACAGACCACAGTACAAGCAACCATGGGACACTGCAGGAGAAAGAGTGTAATTACACTCTACAAGAAAAGCCTACAGACACGTTGCAAAGACTAGAGTACACAACTTTGGCCAGTCAAGAACATAATAAATATATCAAATGGTTCATAATCTGAGGAAGAAGGTAAAAATGCCAGCTCTCAGATTTTATCTGTTGTTTCATAGCTTCACACCACATGATATAGAATAGGCACAAAGATTAAACACTAAAAAAAAAAAATATAGCAGCAAAAAAGTGATGTTAACCTATCCAGAAATACGTATGCACTAACATTTGTGTTTATATCAGTTAAATCTTACTTGCAAAATAAAATATGGAAGGGGAAATGGATTCAATCAATAATGTTTAAGCAACCCTAAAAATAGGGATATTCCAATTTCAATCTTGAGCTCCATCCCTAGAACTTACCCCTTCCATAACATATGCATCTGGCCAGAATTTGTGTCGCTGTACTTGGCATAGATACAAATATCCAATTCCTTCATTGAACTGACGACCGCTTAAATAAGACCTCTCATAGGTAAGACAAACAATTGTTCTGGTTTACCTCTAGGTCTCAGGGAATCCAACAAACAACCAGTTTTGATAAAGAATCAGAAGCGTTCACCCACAGGAGAATCCAGCAAGCTGCTATGTCTAAATTAGTCCCTCAAACAATCAATAGGTTGCTTCTCAACAGCTGCTTCTTTCTATCATTACATTAAGTCTCCTTGGTTTAAAAACTCTTCATGGCAAATGAGAGAGCAGCAACCCATTTAAATGGCAAAATCAGAAACTAATGCACACAGGACAAGCTTGTGCATCGTACTACCAGACGGCATTGTAAGTCAAGCCAATCTGTTTGATGACTCTCCACAAAAACTGCAAATGTCATCCTGATAGATTATCCATGGGCTGATGACTGGCTTACATTGAAAGTTATGCTGTGTGAAGAACCTACATCCTACCTCACAATAAAAAAAAAGAAAAAAGAAAAAACACAAACCCAGCACTATGGATACTCATCCAATGTTATTTTGTTATCTGACTTGTTTCTGAGACTTCCATGCAGATGAAGAACTGTTTTGTACTGCAAGTTACCCATATCAGGTTTTGATAGACACAATCAATTAATGGTTCTCAACTTTAAACTGCAGGCTTGAGCCTCCTGACAACACATCAAGTTAAAGAATGAACAAAGATCTTGCAGTTAGCAAATAAAATAGGTGTGTAGCAGGTTTTTCAAGTGTCAATGTGCTGCCACAGTCATCACCTATTGATTTGTGAGCGCAACAGGTTACACCTGTGGTTTCTTCAGCCTTTAAAAATCTTTCAAGCTTCCCTCTCCTTTTCCCTTTTTATTGGGGAGAATAAAAATAAGATGAGTACATATTAAGTTTTCTAGTACATCACTGACAAATCAAACTAAAAAATAGCATATTTTATCAGTGTTCAAACCTTTCAGTAAGAAATTTTATTACACTACAATAAAAATGTCCTCTACTGTGAATGGCAGAAAGACAGCGAAAATCATAACTTACATAATAACAGTTTGTACATGCTAAATATACAGTTAGTATCAAGTTAGATTTATGGCTATAAAATTTAGGTTACAAGTAAATAGAATCACTTTACTTACAAGAATAGAACAGACAATGCCAGCAACAAAGCATATGGCAAACCATCTGACTCGAGTACCAAAGCTGAGTGTTGAGGCATCCAAGACCTTAACAGGAAGAGAGGGGGGAAAAAAAAGGATATTAAAACTCCAGTTTTGAACAATCAAAAGGTCATTTGTTTTCTTTAAGTCCTTAATTTCAAACAAAATAATTATTTTATTCAGAAGCAATTATTTTACCTTGCTTAACAGTTCCTTGTATATGAATTATTTCAGTTAAAGAAATTATATAAGCAATCTGGAAACATATCTCCAAAATAAAGACAAAACCTGTGAAGGTATATCCCAAAACTCAAGCAACACTGCTCCACCTTCAAACAGACTTTCTTTTCACTGTACAACAGGAATTCAATATTCTCACAATTGTACCAACAAAGACGAACGGACCTTCTAGCTATCTGCAGATGAACATATCTATTTGTGCAGCACTGAATGTTCCTATAGGTATTACTACCTTTTCCTGTTACTAGTCAGAAGTTTCTACTGCAAGCATTACAATTCCACTTCAATTACTTTTCCTTACAGGGTGGAGATGCAGGCAGATTAACAGCTAACTTGCCAAAAAGGATAATTTTAGCTCCTGCTTCTCCAGCATTACTCCAGAACCTGTAAGACGCTTTAATGAGCTGAGCAAGCAAATACAACTCACTAAGTGGGAAAAGAACTAGTATTCCTTCTATTCTGATGACTTTGTCCTGTGCTAGAGTAATGAGTCAAACCAGCTCAGCAAGATGTCAGATAAGCAGCAGGGCTGGTACAAGGAAAGATGTAGGGCCACACAACTGGCAGAACAACAGCCCCTTTCAGCAGAAGTGACTGTTGTGATATACTCAGGTCATCTCCCCCACCCATGCTGTAAGAACAATGTGTTTCGGTTTACTTCAGGTCATTAAAACCAAATGCACTTTCTATTCTAAAATGGTCTGTTAAGTGCTGTTTCAGCTTACATAAAATGACTACAGAAATCTAACTTTCTTTTAGATGACACAAGCAAACTTGCCCTCTTATATTGTATTTTCAATCAAGTATTAATAATTAAATATACAAATTAAGGCTTCCCTAGCAAGACTGACATTTCTCCTACTCTTTTGAGAAGTTTCTCTTTCATGTAGTGGTTAAATGAATGAATGAATTAAATGTGGTTACTGCTTAGAATGATTTCACAGCTGTGCAAATGAAGAATCCACACTTAGTATAGTAAGAAAGGGTCACATAAAAGTACACATTTATGTGTTGTGATCAATCAGCATCTGAACGTATGTCAACAAGCAATAGCTTGGAATACTTTCTACTTATAAAAAAGGTGCTAACCTTATTTAATCCAATTAAATAAAATTGATATTTACTTAAGAAGGCAGACCACAATACTAAAAATAATATTTTACACTTGCATACTGTCTGAGCAGACACAGAGCTGGGATACAATATTGTTCTGGATCTTCTTTCCCTTTTTCTGCATTCAGCAGTTAAGACAGAAATTCCCAAACGTCAGAAGTTGCATCTTACCTTGTGAGGTCCAACTCTTTATCCTTATGTATGCATTAAAGAAACAGACAAAAAACAGTAACTGAAAGTTGGTTCAGTATTTGAAATCATATTTGATAATCATATTCCTGAATGCCTATACGTGTCCAAAGTACAGGCAAGACATAAGCGAGGATATCAATTTGAATCACACTTTTAGTTACACCTGTTCACACAACTAATCACATGTATACACACACACAAAAAAAAAGCAAAAATCCTTGCTATCTCTGTTCAGAAATGAAATGTGGATGGGCTACTACTATCAATACACCTATTTCAGATCGCTGAGAAAACAGGGAAAGCACAAAAGTAAATAGTTTCTTCAGCTGTACCAGGCACACGGCTGCCACTTACTGCTATTCTACTTCTAGTCTTAGTATCTGATGGTATTCCTAAAACAACTACCATGTAATCTCATTTTTTGCATAAATTTGAAAATAGCTTTATCTTCATGTAAATACCTAACATTTATTAGGTGGAAAAAAATACGAACACCATAAATAACTGGACAACACAAAGGCTCAGAACAAACAACGCCACGAGATTTAAAATATTATTTTAAAACTAGAGTAATGCACTTTATGGAATTTATTAAAAACCTGAGGTTAGCAATACATGCATGTGAACTTAAGGAAGAGAAGCTGCAACATGAGGGCTGCCAAAGCACCATAACGTAGCATTCTCTGAAATCATGATATTAAATAAATGAATTGGCATTAAAATGAAGGCTGATCCTCCAACCATTCCAGATGCCATCACCATTTATGTTATCAACCTGAACCTAGTTAATGCAATGTTTTAATTCTTGAAACTGAAGATCTAGTAATGTATTTTCTTAGTCCCTGATAGCTAATACTTTTCAGGTTTCACAGAAGCAACCGAACTGGTTACTTTTCAGAGATGTCTGTTTCAGCCCTGTAGTGAAGCATCTTGCTACAGATATTGTGTAACAGGTACATAGTTCCACTACTTAAAACAAACTTCAGCTTGTGCTAAAATGCCAAGCTACAATACATAAAAGCCGAGAACCTGCCTATTCTGGTGCATGTTCTGTAGGAGCAGTGATTTCTATAGGATGGATTGTGAGACAACACCAAATAACAGCTGAGTTTTAAACTTACATGCAGAGACTGAACCAGAAGCCTAAAAAAAAGTTAGTAAGTCTAAGCTGCCTTTGCAACAAAAGTAAGAAACAATGGAAGAGTAATTAGTAATTCCTTTATTGTCTGACATAAGCTGTACAGCTAATCCTGAATATCAGATAAAAAGATCTAGCATTACGCTCTACAGTATTTGCATTAGCAGAAGCCTCTACTTAGGAGACTTTAAAAAATGCCATGCAAATTTCACATCTGTGGAAAGACGAACTGTGCAGTGGTAGCAGCAAGGGAGTTCCTGTAAAATATACCTTTCTTGCTATACCACTTATCAGCTTGTTTCTAAGTAATAAAAAGAAACAGAAATCAACAAATAAAACTTAACTATAGAAAACTAGAGGATTCTAACTCCAAACTCCTGGGTAAGAAGAAAAAAATCTTATTCACAGTATATTCAAAGAAAATATAACATCAAAGAAATGAACAAGACATCCAGAAATCAAGAGGAAACCTCAAATTTGGAATCTAGACAGCAGACTTCTTGAAATGTATGCAACAGTCTTGCAATAGTCTAATAGTCTTAAGTTGCAAGCAACAGATAACGGTCTCTTTGAAGAACTGCTTGCTATAGACACCCAATAAATCATATGAATGATAATCTACAAGGCTGACTTTGCTCCAAAACATTTCTTGTGTTTTTGGATATCTCCTTAAGCTCCTCTGACATTAATTATCTTATAAAAGTTTTCCATATGGGAAGCAAAATTTAGCAGCACTTTCTTTTACAGGTTTTAAGAAAAAATCTAAGTTAATGGTCACATCTCTTCTTAATAGTAAATTCGAGAATATGTAAGTTAACACAAAACTCATTTTCAAAGAAACATGGAGTACACTTTCAGAAATGAGTTCCTAAGAAATATTTTAAAAAATCTTGGAAAATATATATTTTTACCTTTCCCTTACAGGTTTTCTTATATGTATTTCTATCAACACTTAAAAGTAAAAGAAATTCAAGTATCTAATCTACTCCTCCTTGCTAAAATCTGCTTTAAGTAGTTGTCAACTGACAACTAAGACGAAACTATAGCCAGAAAACAAGCCAATGTGTTAAATGGACAGACTTTCAGACTATTTTTGATGATGATAAAATTAAGCAACATAACACTGCTCTGATATCATTACACTGGTAAATCTGCAACTTATTACTGATTTTTTGTAATAAATCCCTTTAATTCCTTTTTTTAAATATTTAGAATAAATGACCTAATTGCAGCAAGAGTTTAGAAAGTACAGAAAAAGGCTTCATTGAATTGTCACACAATTGTGTCGCTATATACTTTTCTTCTGTTTAACAGGAATTACTGCTGACTTCATGCTAACAGTTCTGCAAAAAAACCAGGGAGGAACAGAACAGAGAGACATCTGTGAATGTAAACCATATGATTGCTATTACAAAACTATCAGCTATTCCAAAGAGAGGGCCATTGTTTTGAACCCTACACATGGCTTGGTTCCAGAAATATCATATAAAACAGTTGAAGATTTTACACACAAAATATATATACACAGGTGCGTGCGTGCACCCCCCTTAAAAAGCGTCATTCTCTGCATGGATGCATACACTTTTTCACTCTATTATACACACTTTAAAAAAAATCAACACCTTCCAGCTGTAAAGCTAAAGCTTTAGTGAACGTCACGTGAATTTCCTCACTAAAAAGAGGCTTCATTTCCAGTATTCTAGAAATACATTGCTACTTTGAGAGAAACCTACAGAGACATCACCTAACCTAAAAATCTGAGGTGGTAGGTATTTATTTACTTTAAAGATGACCTTTCTGGTTCATCTTCTCAGCATGATGGCCCTTTGCACTACATGAAAGACTTATTTATATGTTTTCTTCTCACATGTACCAGACAGGCTTTAAATATGGGCAGATGATTTGTATTTGAAGTCTTCTCCAGCTACAGCACCATTACATGTGACAGCAAATCATACACAGCTCAGTTACTGACATTTAACAAACAGCACATTTTTAGCTCTGTTTTCTCCTCAGGATATACACCTCAAATACACAATTATTAAATACTTTGGCATTTACCTATCAATTGCTGACTTAAAACAAACATCACAGCATCCAGTAAAAGATAACTGTATGTCACTATCATATATCATGGGTAAAACGGGCCTGGGGATGGCAGATTAATTAATTCTGCCGGAACTGAACTAAGATTAACAGAAACTTAAGTATTTCTTTGATAACCTGTAAAATCAGAAGGTGAAACATTCCTCCCCAGTTGTTGGCAGCCAGCTCTGGTGTGAAAGGGCACAGATGCTACACTGCTTCCAGATTTAATCAGGTACTGACACAGTTTAGCTACTTTGCTGCAAAGAGACCAAGTTCACAAACCTTGTAGGCAAGCAGCAACTCAGTGCAAAGACAAATGAAGCATATCAGCAGCAAGCTGCTGGAACTAATATACACTAACCACAGACACTAATCATACTGAGACTGTGCTGGTTCACCAAGGTTTATCAGCTGCAGCTTAGATCCACACCGCTCTACGTTCCAACTGCCTCCACGATGCTCCAGCATCTTGCAGCAGATAGTAACAAGACACTCACTCCATGTGACCTGAGTCACAGCAATTAAAAGGAAGCTGATAGTATAAATGCCTAAGGCTAAGATCTGCCTCAACCTAGAAGTGAAGTCTCACTAATGCTTGGCGTTCAAGCCCAGCAGAATAAATAAATAAACAAACAAACAAACCAAACACCAAACCCAGTCAAACACAAAACTGCCGATGAAGAAGATACTGGGGAATGAATGGACAAATTAAATTGTGTTTGAAGAGTATGGGGCAAAAAAAGGAACGTCGGCAAAATACACAAAATACTCTCTCTGTCTAGAGAAAGTATTTCATAGTGTTTATAAATGGAGAAATGGAGAAGCAATGTAAAAAGAAAAAGTACCGTTTAACGAATTAAGTACTAAGGCCATGCAGGAGGAGGAGTACACACAAGATCAGCAGACCATGTTATCTCGAGGCAGGACATGGAAAATGAAACTAAAAGACCCCAAACCACCAACACAACAGAGAGTTTCGCAGCACACCAAAAATTTGCCCAAAACTTTTACTCCCAGGTAAGCTCCCTGGTGCCCACAAACTTCGCCCTCCGCTGTTGGCAGCAGACCCGTCTCCCCCGCTTTCAGACACGAGCAGGGAAGGGAGCCGGCACCGAGACCGGGGGGTGGGGGGTTAGGGAGGCGTAGGCGAAGATGTGTCCGCCCGTCCCTGTGTCCGTCTGTCCGTCGCTGTGTCTGTCTATCTGTCCGCCCGCCCGTCCCTGTGTAGGCTCCGGGGAGGGGAAGGCGCGGAGACCGGGTGCGGGGCTGGGGCAGGGAGGCCTCAGCGACCTCGCGCCGCAGATGGGGGGTGAAGAGCCGCCACTAGGGCGCCGGTGCTTGCAGAGGGAAGCAGAGCGACTCTCCCCCGGGCAGTACCTGCGCCGTCAGCCCCTGCTCCTCATCGTCCTGCCCGGTCAGCACCCGCCGCAGCTTCTCCATGCCGCCGCTCGGGCAGGGCCGCGGCCACACTCCCCTCGGGGCCGCGGGCCCGACCGGAAGTGACGTCCTCGCGGTCGTAGGCCCGGCAGCCCCGGGAGGGCGGGGTTAGGCGCGAGGTAGGGGCGGTGCGCGGGCAGGGTCGGTTTGAGAAAGGGTCGTGTTGCGGGGGAGCCTGGAGAAGAGAGGGCGGAGAGGAGGCCTTAGAGAGGTCTCCCGTAGCTGAGGGGACTGCAGGAAACCTGAGGAGGGACTGTTCTGGTGCTTGAAGGGCTTCTGGCGATAGGACATGGGGCAATGGGTGTAAACTGGAGAGGGGCAGATTTGGACTAGGCACAAGGAAGAATTACTTCACCACGAGAGAGGTGAGGCACTGGCACAGGTTGCCCAGGGAAGCTGTGGCTGCCCTGTCCCTGGAGGTGTTCAAGGCCAGGTTGGATGGGGCCTTGGGTAGCCTGGTCTAGTGGGATGTCCCTGCCCATGGCAGGGGGTTTGGAACTGGATGATCTTAAAGGTCCCTTCCAACCCAAACTGTTCTATGACTTTGATATAGAATGGTGACACACAGACTGCACACGGCCCTTTGAGGGCCACAAAGTTAGTGAAGGGTTTAGAGGGGAAATTGCATGAGCAGTGCCTGAAGTCACTTGGTCTTTTCAGCCTGGAGGAGAGGAGACTAAGGGGGTATCTCATCACAGTTCACTGTTTCTTGCAAGCGGGGGAGAAGGAGCAGGTGGCTATCTCTTCTCTTTGGTGACCAATGATACGACTGGAGGGAGTGGCAGGAAGATGTGCCGGGAGAAGTTTAGATTGGATATTAGGAAAAGGTTCTTCACCCAGAGGGTGGTGGAGCACTGGAACAGCTCCTTAGGAAAATAGTCACGGCACTAAGCCTGACAGTATTCAGGAAGCATTTGGACAATGTACTCAGGCACATGGTGTGAATGTTGAGATTGTCCTATGCAGGGACAGGAGTTGGACTCGATGATCCTTGTGGGTTCCTTCTAGCTCTGTGATTCTGTGACCCTGCTGGAATCACAGCTGGGGTGCAATGACACTGCAGAGGGAAGGGCTCTGTAGCTGCTGCCTCCCCAAGCACAGGGGTCAGCTTGGGCAGCAGTACCTGCACCAGCTTTAGCCCTACCCATGCAATCAGCCCGCTCAGTTCAACAAGAGAAAGGACTGTGCAGCTCCTTGCAGAGGCTACGGGAGGCTGTATGCAAGATGTGCAGTTAACGAAGCACTGAGATTCCGGTCCCTCACATGGGCAGGCACTGGGTATCACTCTCTGCCTTCATTGGCTATTACATACCATGGTTCCCCAGGGAACACTTCTTTTTTTTCTTAATGTTTTTTTAATTTGTGGAAGTGATGTATGTCACCTCTCTGTAGCTCAGAGACCAGTGCAACAGCTTCACACACCTAATCTTCCTCAGCTTGTCCTCCTGTACCCTTAAGGAAATACAGTACCTTTTTGTTCGAAGCTGGACAATGAAGTGCTAATACTGGGAATTACAGAGCTAAGCAGCCATGGGGAGCAGGCCAGAGACGTGCTGCTGGTTGTGCCTTCACAAGAGTCTCCTGCAAGGTCCAGGCATGGGGATCTGGCATGTTGCCAGAGAGTGTATTTTCTGTGGACTTGCCCTCATGGTAATCCCAGCACTCAAAAGATGTTCAAGGAGGCATTAAATCCCACCAGATGACCTGTTTGTGATTTTCATAACAGGCACACATTTTCTGTGCTACCTCCAATGAGCAGGTTTTGGGTTCTCAAAGTCACAGCCACCTTCTTTAAGGCTTTACTTTTTTATTTATTTTTTTAAATTTTACCAGATGCAGCCAAGAAGTTAAGCTAAATTTTAGATCAGTTGTCTGGATTGGTACAGACCATAGAGAGAGTAGCACGCTCAGGGGACACTTCTTCTCATACAAGGCAGTTATTTTACTGAGGGAGAGATTGCCTTCTGCTCTCTGGTGACTGCGCAGGAAGCATGGATGACTAGATCACGCCAAGCACCTAAGTTTCAGTCTGATGAATTAGGGTGATGAACCTTATCATTACTTCTTTTATCAATATTGGCAGGACCAGCCATTATATATAATTTCTACTTAATGTTACAAAAATATTGATGTATAGTGAGTAATAGGACTTCTACCTTAAGAAATGGAAAGATAGAACATGAGGTCCAAAAATCCCAGAAGTAGCCGTCAGAATTGAAGTGTTGCCAGTGATTTGTTACAAACACAACTTAATTGCAAAGCATATCTGAGAGCAAAATATAAGACCAAGAACAATTAAAGTTGCTTTTGTCTTTTTCCTTCTTACTTTATATATAGATATAGCTAGATAAACAAAATTTAAATCTGGATCCATCCTTCTGATCTGCCTGACTTTATGCAGGAGTGTTCGGCTCTGCCTTAGATTAGCAGTGGCTTTCTGGTTGTATATGGGATATATGCATGTAAGCACTTGGCAGAGAGCAGGCTGAATCTGTGGTTTTGTTTCTGTGTGAACAAGTGCACAGTCTTGCTATCTAACCCAGAGAACAGTGAAAACCTCATCTGCCTGAGCCCTGAGCAGCTTGTATCCTGCTCCTGCCCCTTCCTTCCAGCTGGCTGCTGCCTGGGCTGCACCGCCTGGCTGGCACCCATAGCTGCTTCACTCCTGAATGAGGCAAAGGGCTTTGTTTGCTTCCCTGCTATGTTCTTGAGCAGAAGATTGGCATAGTCACCCAAATTTACTTTTCCTAGTTTCTTTGCTCAAAAGAACTTCTTAATTCTCTGCACTATCATGAAATATCATGATATACCTTGTCATAAAAACAGGCAACTCAGAAGGTCTATATTCAATATTTCTGTGGTGATGAATTTTGGCCAACAAGGCAGTAGGATAAAAAAAAATGGTCTGCTTTTCTAGGAAGTTCAAATTCCTTTTCTGAACAAAAGTCCAAATAGCTGGTACAAAGTATCATCTTGCCTTTAGCTGACTAACATAGCACATTTGGATCTAATTTCTGGTTTCAGGATGAGGGCATTATGGATTTGCAAGCCCCACTTCATTTCTCTATTCCTAAGGTATGGCATGGTCTGCTTACAAATGTTGTTGATTCATGATCTCACTGGTATCCACATCTAAATTTGAAGCTAGCTGCTTAGTAATGTTGTCTTCCTGAAAAATGCACAAATTCAGACAACTTGCTGAATTGATGCAATCAGTGGCACAGCTTTAATGTACATAGAGCAGTGTCTATACCCTTCAGTGTTATAGCTCTACCAGATGTAAACCCTTATTATGTAAAAGTGATAGTTCTGTGATTGCTCTGGCCACATTTCAGGGCTCTTTTGTCCCATATCCCTCCTCACTTTTGCATTCTTCACCTTTAGAAATGGTAAATTTGAATAAATATTGCTGAAAGGCATGAAAGCCAGGGGTTACAAAGAATGCTAAAACAAACAGATTCAAAGATCTACAGGGACCCACTGGGAGCATAGCAGCAAACAGAAAACATAGAGCTGCTTCAGGGACTTGCCCATTCTACATGATAAGACTCTACCTCAATCCTGCTGCTTTGCGCAAACACAACACATCAAACAAAACAGCAGCTTCTGAAGCCTGCTGAAAGGAAGGGAGCTTGCAGTAGGGACAAATGCCCCTCGTATATTTTGAAAAGATCCTGTACTCCTGAAAATGTAGTTATAAACCTCCAACAGGCCTGGATTGCTGACAGTGACAAGTAGTGGTGATCCAATAGCAAGGAGAGAAGAAGCAAAAACTGGAAAATGCACCCCCTTTCTTCTGCCTCACTTGAGGCAACCCATCGCTTCTAATTTGCCTGATACTTCCTGTATATCATCCAGAATCACAGGCTTGTCCAGAAGCATGCACACTTGGTGGCTTCATACAGCTTCATGGCAATTGTTTCTGCTCTGACTCAAACTTTTCCAGATTCAGTCATCGCTTCTGTAGTGACAGAAAGCAATCTCACTCATAGGTCTCTCAAACAGGTAGCTGAGGCATACAAAGGCCAACTACAGAAATAAGAGCTGTTTCACAGAGTGCATGGCAGACACCTAGCAGCTAGGTGTGTTTGTGGTTCACAATAACACTGTGAGCTACTGCAAAGCTTTGGAGGGAAAGGTCATAGCCTTTCTTGTCTCATTGTGGCTAACGCAACATGTGTAAGGAAGGAACAAATAGCCTTGCGAGATCATCTCTCTCTGTGGCACCACACACTCAGATTAGGTATCACAGAGGATTGATTACCTGATATACTACCTTGCCAAATATTTGAACCCATTCACTCCTGCTCCTAAGAATAATCTGGCTGAGAGCTTAACTATACTTGTATATACACCAAGTATTAGAGAGTTTACTGATCATATTGCTGGCTTTGTGTTTTGCTTCCAAGTGACCCATATGATCAAGTGCATACAAAAAAACCCCTTATAATTATTGCTTCGCATGGCTTCCCCAAGAACAAACACAGTCATTGTCTCAGGATTTTAAGCGATCCCTGGGGCAAGGAGACATACTGTATCTGAATGTCCAAGAGAAGATTGTTTGAGGCAACCTCCTTATTCCCTTTGCACTGCTACAAGTTAAAATCTGGAGGTATTTCTGTGATAAGCCAAGATCTTAGATACATGCAGACTGAAGAGTAACAGATAAGAGATTAATATCTTGTCCTGCCAAGACAGCTTTAAGGTTTCACAACATCACATACCCTTTTCAAAGAACGAGAGAGGCTATTAGTATCATTTAGATACTAATAGCCTTTTTTTCTGAGAAAGCATCTCTTCAGTTAATACATACTCTATCAAAACAAGCATATCATAGGACTATTTCAACCAACCTATAAAGAAATACTAATTAAACAAAGCGTGGTTCTCCTCTGGGTAAGTTATCAGTTATATGCTTTCAAAATTATTAAATACTTTCAAAATTCTACACAGCTTGATTTGTGCATTTACACTTCTCTATGCTGTGGACCAAATACAGCCATCTCAAGCATTTGCAAGTGCTGCTGTAATAGGTGCTACTTTCTCTTGTACCAAGGGCTGAGTTTGGGTCAGTTATCCACATACAGTAGTTTCACTGAATGAGAAAGACATGACCCAGATTTCAGACAAAATGAATAAGCTTAAAATTCTCAAAAGCTTGTTGCCATAGTTACTTGAAACCTACTATTAAAAGAGAGGGGAGAGAGGAGAGAGAGGAGAAAAAGTAGGAAGCAGTACCACAGTCAGGTTTAGGCCATGTGATAGAGGCAATGATGTTGAAGGAGCAGGACCTCAGCAACAGCACTCAGAGCAGATTATCCAGGAAGCCAGTATTTCTACCTTCTGGTTGCTCCTGTGCTGATTCTATAGATACTGGTTATATATAGTTACCACAGTCGCTAAATGTAATGCACTGACAGTTATTAGATCAGGAAAAGCAGGAAAGGATCAGTTAGGGAGAGACAGACTTCTCCATGATTTAATGAAGACAATGCCTCGGTTTAGAACACCAGACTGTTTGCTTTTCTTCTTTACAAAAATAATGAAACTTGTAGCAACATCTTATTTAATCAGAATAAGCTTTTTAGTCTCTGTTTAAGATGACAACAGAAATAATTCAGCTCTATAGAAGCAGAACTGCAGACATACTACATTAGGCTATCAGAACTGTTCTCTAATTGCAGTCAGGATCAAATTATCTGAAAACCTAAGAGAGCACTTGTGAATCTTTCATTGATTATTATTTAATACTGTCATTAATCTCACAATGGCATGAAGAAACAGGCCTTATTCGTATAGGGGTCTGTGCTAAGCCTACCAATTAATAAATACCAGTTTTTTTTAAATTATTATTCCATATATTATCTTTTTATAATGCACTTTGTATTTGCATTCACAGAGAGAGCAGCTGGAACACTGCTCTCGTCCTAATCAGGGATTGCATTTTCTAAAGACTTTAATTCCATGTCAAAATTGGTCTTGGTCCCAAGGAGCTAACTCTCCCCTCCTTCTTTCCTTCTCTCAGTCTGTAACCTTACTGAGACTTTTGCCCTGCCCCCCGCCCAACTCCTCTGCACTGCTGCCTTTGTTCAGATGGCACCATTGTGCTTTGTATGGAGAAGAAAAATTAATGTACAATGCTATGGAGAACTGTGTTTTGCTAGGAATGTGTTTTCTCTGAGAATTGACAAGCTGTATTTGCCATACCCTGGCAAAAGGAAGTTTTCTGTTGGTTTTAGAGTAGGGAAAAGTCAGAGAAGCAAAATGAAAAAAAAAAAAGAATATACCATACATGGCAGCATCGGCTGAAATAATTATGTATACAGCCGTGGGAGGCTGAACAAAATTCACTCTAGGTAGATGTTATTACCCTCACTAAGTAAGCTTTGCAAATAATTACTTCTGTTCTGACCTCACCATTATTCTTATTGCTTTTTTACCATTTATTACAAAATGCCATTTAAAACAAAATCAGCAAGCTTCCAGATCAAGGACACTTGATCTCTCAATAGCAAAAGAAATTGTCAGCTATTTTAATGCCACAGTAAGTTATAGTCCAAGTCTCCCCTTGAAAAATTAGGTCAAGGGATCTCAAGTCAAACTGGGGGATGATGAGGAATGAGAGAGGAACTGAAAGCTGGTATCCTCTCTCACTTGAATTCCCAAGGGTGTCACATTCCTTACCAGCAATCTAGCAGCACTTGGTCAGAAAGGTGAGAAATTCTTTCCTGTCTGAAAACATGAAAGAAGACAACAGCTGACTCTGCAGCAGCAGCCACTGCAGCAAGACAAGAAAGGCTCTCTTGTCTGCAGTCTTACTGTGGTGGAACAGGAGCTGTACACACAGGACAGCACAGTCTCCAGTGGCAAGACACATCCTACAGTTGGAAAGTTACCAGGATTAAAGCAATCTGTGAAATTAAAACCAAATAGTTGCATGTAGAGACAAGCCCTGTAATCTTATAAATCAAATGCAAATACTGAGCTCTAACTTCAGATTACTATTAATCAGTTAAACTGCTATAGGCCCATTCTTTCATCCAATGCTATCCAATAACCAGGGTCTCTTTTAAAGTGTTCTATTTTGGGTTGCTCCAGACAGCACCATCCCAAAAATGGCCATATGCTAATGCATCCCACTATTTTATGCTACAGGAATGGGGCACAGATTAAATATATCATTATAATTACAATGTCATATTTCTCCTCTTTCTTATTGGGTGAGTGCTTTATTTATTTTGGGTTGTGTGCATGTGCTTCCCTCTCCTCCCAAGCATCAATACTTAAAGAAATAGAATGTAAATGCCGTGATAAATAATGCTCTGAAAGACACAGGTCACACAGTCTACTTGGTAGCACCCTGCCCATATAAATTTTTGGCACTAGGCAGATTGACAGGCTGTGGAACATCCATCCAGCCCCAAACTCCTCATTCAGTCTGGGCCCTGTCCGTAAAAAGTCTCATGAATGATGCTTTGCTCCACTCCTCCCCGTCTTCATAGAGGGCTGTATGGGCTGCAGGAAGCACCACTGATTTAAAATCTAATCAATGTAAGATAAAGCCCACTTCCCACCTGCAATTCACTCATGCATTACTCCAGCATGAAAGAATTAGAGCCTTCTCACAGTGAACGGAGGGGAGAAAGAAAGAAAAGGTAGAAGGAAATACACGAGAAAATATGGGATAGGCAGCTACCAGGAAAATGAGAGGAGACAAACTCTCATAAATGGTATTTCCTAGCTAGGGAAGTTAAGACAATCAGCAGCTAGTGAACAGCAATCAAAACACCAGCTGCATCTAGAGTATTCCATCTACTTCAAGCTTTACCCAAGAGCAGCACTAACACTTCATACCTATGAATTTCAAACTCATGTATAAGGTATTTTCTCTCCAGAAATAAGATAAACAATAAGATGCCCAGATAAGCAGTTACGCTTATCTGCTTGTATCTCATTATGCATTTATGCAACAATCTAATGCTTCTTCTGCTCTAGGAGATCGGAAAGGAGATGACTACTTTTGTGATAAGTTAGCAGTACCAAACTGGCAGCTTTATGCATTAACTTTTCAAGAGGAACAAGTAGCAGCCCATACAAGTTTTGCCCATCCAGCTGGGCATGCCCTATAAGCCTACTTCTCGTATACCTGTTACAAAAATTTATCCATGGTACAATTGAGAACACAGCATCAACCTAGGATTAAAGCAAGTCTTTGGTTTAACCTCCTTCTAATTGATAGAAGACAATATATAATATTTTCTCAGCTGCATAGAGAGCCTTGAATTTAACCCTGCCTATCATGGCAGGAATACTCAGTCAAGTACCCACTCCACCTTTTTCTTGGAGGGGGGAGAGGAGGGTAAGGGGTAGGTATTAGGATCCAAAGGACACATGCCTAAACTCAGCACATACAAAGGACAATACCGTTTACTTTTCCAGCATGTTTTTCCTTCACACTTTAAGTAATAAAGTGACACTGCATACTAAAATTTCACTTCGGTATCTGGTATTGCAATATGATAAACAAAAAACTTTTCAAAATGTAGAAGGGATTTATTGCCATTTGGAACATGTTTATTGTTCAAAAACACTGCACTGAAATAAAATCCATCACATACATTCTTTGTTGTCTATATCTTTACAGCAATGTAACTTTCAGGCAGGTCATGCAGAAAACCCACTCTCCCAATGAAGTCAAAAACCACTGAAAGGCACCCTGAGTCCTTCAGATCTTCGACTGCAAACAAGTCAAGTTTTTGCCTGTGTAAGGATTACATACAGCTAGAACAACTCAAACAGCAGGAAAAATACTAAAATCCACTTAAAACTTCTTAAAGAACAGTATCAGACTTCACTGCTTTCCTTCATTCAGTGCTATGCTTTTGCCTTTGAGTCTTCTTTAAACAATGTGCGACTTAAAAATGTATGTTAATAAAGTCTCTTAACTGAGACAAGGCATGCAGCAAGGGAAGAGGGAAAGATGGTCACTTCCAGGCTGCATATCTACACATTTGTTCTTGCAGATTAGCAAGCCACTGCTAAAGTTAAAAAAAGTAGACAGAATAGGAATGAATGCACCCAAGTTAAATGGCTTTTAAGAATGTTAATACCTAGAACAACAATGCCACCTATAGTTCTGTTTACTGACCTCTGTTCATTTTGATTTGAAATCAAGTTTTGCCAAACCATCATGGGCCACTTTTGTAGACTGTTAGATAAAAAGTTGCTTTTCAAACATTGCTTGATATTTTAGATGACTAGCTTTTTATTAAAAGGGTAGTTAATTAAGGACCTGTAAGGCAACAAGATTTAAATCCAACGCTTTTCATTGCTAAACAGTACTTTTTAAAAGGCAAAAATTAGTAGGATTCTTGTCTTGGTGGGATCATATTCAAAATATGTGTTTCTGTTTTGTCCCCGCTGGAACTGTCACAGCAACTGTAGATGGCAAGTCTTCCATGGCTGTAATTTGGGATGAACACATTCCCTGGCTTATTTCAAGTTAGATATTTAGTTCTTTTTCTCCATCCTGCCAAGAGAAGAACAGCTTTTGTAAGAGTGAATATAGAACTACAATTGCTATACAAAATCTGTACTTAGAGTAGAACTTTAGGAACGAAGGACACCTCGCAGTTATTCATGCAAAAGCAGGTCTAGGTCCAGTTTTACTCAGTCTAATTTTTTAATTTACAATTCAGAGACTTCATCCTCTCATTGCTCCACAGGGATTTCTTGGAGAGAAAAGAGAAAGGCCATAATCGTTACTCATCAGAATTGCTTGGTGCAGTGTCTGCACCACTTGCTACATAACAAAGGTAACAAGACTGGTTGTGGTTTCTTCTCCAGTCACACTCAGTTGGATCTACTCCAAATATCGAGCAGTCAGTTTGGAGAGGTTTTGCTTGGGTTTCTCTTTCAGAAATAAGCCCTCCACAGATGAGCATGTGGGCTAAAAATGTAATACATTGAGACAAAGCAAAATAGCCAGCAGCTGCCAAAAGTCCTGTCTACTTCCATGACCATAAAGGTTTTCAGCCTTTTGTGTGTGTGTGCACTCCTCACAGGCTTCAAAAAAGGTGCAAGGCAACAGGTCCATTGTTCACCCTACTGACAACAAGCTTGTTAACAAGGTTACAAAGGGTAATGAAGTTAAACAAGTTCATAAACCGTGCAAGGTTTGTACCACAGCTAAAAGCCACTAACAGAGTATTCCAAGAGCCATGAGTTTATAACTTCCCCTTCTAAAGTGTGACTTGCCTGTATTTGATCAGTCGTCCTCCTTGAATAAGTTGTGCAACTTCATTAGTGAAATGGCATGCAAAAAGAAGCCAGTTCCTTGGCTGCACTTTGTAGGCAAATCTCATGAAAGTCAAGGAGTAACAACACAGTGCTGCAAAACACAACAGATATATTATTTTTAACACCTGCGTTTCGCAGAGGCTTGATTTTCATACTAGTGGAATGTAATGACAAGTAAAATGCTTCTCACTACTTTTGAGCTTTCCAGTAATCCTACAAATTGACCACTTTGTGGATCTAATGCTGGAAAACATGGACCAGAGCTAATTTTTGCTACACAAGAAAATCCATAGAGCTGCAGCTTTCCACAAAAGAAAAAAAAATCACTTTGCTCATAAGCTTTCTTGTGATGCAACTGAAGCCTTTGTAGTTTATTGCCTCAACTATCTCAGAGAATGAGAGTCAAGCCCAATGAGACATGACCTGTACAGTGCAACGATTCTGACAATTTCTAGGACAGTGTATTTTTAAAAGTGCTAATTACTTAAATATAGTTCTTACTGCAAACATTCTGAAAAGGACTTTAAGAGAAAGAGGATTCCATCTCCAGGAAATGATGATCATTCAGAAGCATAAAGCTTTTGTTACCTGCTTTCCAAGAAGGCAAGAAACAATTTTCATCTATTCTCCTGCCATAAGTGCAATGAAATACAAGAACTAGTTTTGCAAAGTTGATTTTTAGTTTTCTGACAGGCTTAAAGAAAAAAAAATAAGGAAATTAATTGTTCGAGAGAACAGCCCTTTTTTTCCTCTATTTTTTTAAACATACAGAATCTAGAAAATAGAGGGAAAATATTTGTACATACCCAATCACATACATATACTTAAAAAATTAAAGAGGTGTCTTAACTTCACTGAGCTGAGGAGCTGTTACGAAAGTACTACTTCCAATACAGTTTCATAATACTAAAGATTATTCAAACTCATCTTCCATCTCTAGAAAGCCAATTAAGAGACTGAATTACTGTAAGCAGAACCTGGTAAGCATGAGGCTATAACATTTCCTTAATCCAAAGGTATTTTGCTTCAGGGAGAAGAATTATTCAAAATTAAGTTATTAGCTGAATTAAAGAAGAAACGTAATTCTAAAATTAGGCTAATAAACCAAAGCTGTTAGATTTATGATCCTAAAGAAGTATTTGAACAATAAAATACAGAGACAGACATCTAGGCAAAAGCTACACGTGTTCCAAAAACAGGTGCAAAAATACTGGTTATGCATTTAAAAAGCAATTGTCACACTCCCATTAAGGGTCATGCTAGCCTCTCACAGGCAACTGCTTTGCAAAGAGTTAACCTTCCTCAGATACATTTTGCACCCTGCAGACCAAGCATTATCATTTCTTCATTTTGTCAGGGTCGATATTTAAGTCTCATGCTAACCACAACGCATCGTTGTTCTTGATACGGAGAATCAAGTAGCATCAAGTGATGCATTCTGAACTAGTGCATGCAGTACTATAAGATACCAAAAGAATTATACTTTAGGAATGATTCTGGTGATCAAAAGTGCTAAGACTCAAGACCCAACTCCTGCCCCCAAAATTAATGGAAAGCCCTGTGAAGAGCTCCACAGCTTTCCACTATTTCCACTTTTAAGTAGCCTCTGCAGTCATATAACAAGACATTTGATATCTATATTTGCTTTCATCACAAGTTTACAAGCAATTTATAATATATAAATGCTTGAAGGAGAGAATCTGTGTTCTGTAGTCAGTTTACTGAAAACAAGTTTGTCTCAGGTCTTACCAAATGTCATTCGGCCACTAATGATTTCTGGAGATTTCTTCATGTCATTAATAGCAGCAATAGGAAGTCCCCAGTTTGCAACTGGCCCCCAAAAGTGCTATAAGGGAGGAAAAGGAAAATAAATTACACAGAAACAGACTTCCTGCAGTATTCTTACAGTCTTCCTCATCTGCACAAAGCTTTAGAGGACATGGTTAAGGTAAAACTCCAATTTAAGACAGAAACTACTTTTGATGTAAGGGATTGAAAATAAACACTTCACCAGAACATTAACAAGTAATGCCCTATAAGAGTATAGACCACTTTGAGCTCAGGCCGCACAAGATGAAAAATCATCAGTTCACACTCCAGCTGTGCTACAGTAGTAACTTTTCTTTGCTGACCAGGGAGGCAGATTTGGAACCTTCCCACTTGAGATGATTATCCAGTTTCAAGTGCCTCCAGGCACACAGCCCTTTGAAGTTTCCACACACAAGAATTAAATTACACCTATACAGATTGTCTTTGGTCTACACAGAACAGCAAGCCTTATTATGATTCACAGTGTAACTGGCATAAAATATCCACTCCTAGTTTTGGGAGTAAATAAAGGCTAAAGGAAAGAAAAGTCTGGAATGAGAGCTATACGGTACTATTTATTGTCTTAAGCTAGTTAAAAATAAACCAAGTGGTTCCGTTCCATACCAGTATTGTTGCTGTGCAGAAGAATGGATCAATATGGAGCCAGTCTCCTTTGCAAAGAGTACTGAGGTAGGTAGTGGGTGGGAATGAAGCCCCTTTAATATTGCAGTGATTACTTTAGGAGACATTCTGAAGGAGCTAATGTTCTGTCACCTTAGCCTCAGACTTGCAAATAAATATTACTTGTGGAGATTCACAGTATGCTTTTCAAATGCAGGCAAGGTCATAACAGTGCTGAGGCAAAAAGACTGCAAGTTACTGAAGCTGGGGAGAAAGTAAAACCAGAAGTCCTATTCCTTTTCTTACCGTGCTGTTTGGGTGGCCATCATTTGTTTTCCATTGAAAAAGCACATGGAAATAAAAAAACAAACAGAAGTTAGGGTTTTTTTCATAATTGACAAAGTGTACCACAAACAGATGATAAGTAGAAGTCAGGAGGTTGCTGTGGCATTAACCTTGATTAATGTAACTATTCAAAATCCCATTTCCCTCAAGAGGTGTCATTGTGACAAGCACCTGTCACTCAAGTACATTTTTCATAGCAAGATAAAATCCTGTTATGGTCTGTGGAAGACATTCATCCCCAGTAGACTTCAAAGTGTTTATGATCCCACTCCAACTAGTTTAAAAGGAAGTCAAAAGAAGTCAAGGTTTTCATGACAAAGCTGAACAGCTACAGTTCCTCTGTGGAGGTTTTGAAGTGACTTGGAATACTTTGTATACCCATATAAGCAGGTCAAACCAAATGCTGCCAGAGATCTTACTGTCCCTAAGCTCATGCCAACTGTGGCTGGACCAAACGTGAGCTATAACACATCTTCAGTGTTCTAACATGCAACTACACTCCAGTCATGTATGGGGTTCATTTAAGAGACCATACAGGTATCAATTAATTAACATAATCACTTAATGATCTACCCCTGAAAGCTAGACTACAGCATATATTTAAGATTGCTTGCTACTATATATATCTACTATATATCTATTAAAATGCTTCAAAACTTTTAAATATTCTCTTTCTAACAACAATCCTGACATGATTCAGTTCCAAATTATGACGTGGTAGCCCATTGCTAACTTATTAGAAAGCCTGTTGCTGACTGACTGCCGCTCACCTACCACTGCTTCAGGCTGCAGAATACAGTCACTTTCTTCACACCAATTTCCACCTCCTTAGAGCACTGTTTTAGAAATAGTTGTGGTAAGGGAATAGTCAGGTCTGCTTAGGAAGTCACACTGGAAATGCATTTCAGCGAGTCTTTGTGACAACCTGCAGGCTGGTTCAAGATGCTTTGTTAGGGTGTCCTTGACTAGCCTAACCACTTGTTTTTTATTTTCTTATTAACTGAACTGCAGCAATAATTAACTGAAGTTCACAAGACAAGTGCACACTTAAATTTTTTTTTTATAAAACCTTGTCTAAAGTTCGAATGTGTCTCTTGGCACAGTGTTTTTGTGCCAACAGAAGCCAGCCTTGATTTTTAAAGGGGAAGTTGTTTTCAGGCAAGTGAAAGCCTAAACCAGAATCAACTGCTGCTGTTCTAACAGAGTAGGCAGGTCTGGCTAAAGTCTTGCAAGGCTGTCCTACATCCACATGTAACTGGAACAGTTATTATACTCTAGAAGAGGGGCACACCAAGGTCAAAGACTCTTCCAGAAGCAGGCATCGAGCCCCAAAGCTCTGCAGCCAATACAGCTGCAACAAATGCACTGTATCTAACAGCAAGGATATCACAGCAAGTGCATGTGACTGTTCTTGAAGTGATACTGTTCCAAATTAGTAGTTTCCACGAACTACATGCAATCCCTTCACAAAGGGAACAGGTTGTACTAAAGTTTCCAGAAATGTAGACAACAGTTATTTAATTTACTCATTAATTTCTGTGTAAGAATCTGAATATCACAAGAGGAACCACCAGTCGATTAATACCTTACATTTCTACAACAAAAAGTCTGGTGGGGAAGATATATTTTTTCCAAAATTTTTGCATACATTTTCCTCATACTAGCAATGAGGATATTAATAGGCCAGAGACCATTCTGAAAAACAGATGAACTCTTACTTCTTATTTCCTCTACACTGTTCTGCATGTGGCAGACTGTTTAGTTCTCAGAGCAAGCAAGATGATGACAAGAGATACTGTGTCCTTCAATTTTGAGCACAGACTGTTAGAGGACATTTTGTTAAGCTCTTATGTTCTTATGTTTAAAAATTTACTAATGAGGAGAACCGAAGATCAACTAATTCCAGTTACACTACTGATGCTACTTCTTTTAAAGTTCATTTCAATTAAAAGAAAGGTCCTAGGCAGCTTGATCAACACAGATGCTCAGGCTTTAAAAGGAATATACCGTCTATTTAAAAGCCACCTACATTAATAAAATTAGTACATTTGCATTACTGCAGAGTGTTCAGGAAGAGATATTTAAGAAGTGCCCCAAATGGTGGCAGTCTCCTTGCTTATTTTTTTATTACCAGAAGATTCTGGGACTTCTTGGAATTCATTATGTGACTGAAGTAATTTCGGCTTTTACCACAAGAAGATACCAGACTTTGTCTAGAGTGGCCTATATGTTTTATTTCTCAAGAGCAGAGGAAAGCTGTTCTACTGAACGTTTTTCAGAAGATATTATTTTAAATCTTTGGGACAGGAGAGAAGAAGACTCAGTTGCCTATTGTTAGTGGCTTAGATAATACAGCTTTAGCAATAGCTGACATTTTTAGGATCTACGGAGAAAAATGCAACTTCAAGCTCCTAATGTACCGAACTACCAAGCTTTCATATGCTGATCAGCTAGTTTTAAGTTAGCCTTACTGCTGCATTTTACTAGAAGCAGGAAAAGTCTACTTACAGGTTACATTCTTAATATGCTTTCTTTAAAACATTAAGACATGGTTAGGGCAAATCTATACTTACATGATTTACAGTTACTCAGACCTCTATTAATCACCACTTTAGAGAAGCCAGACATAAAACTGGCAGAACACTTAATTATTAATGATAGTTTTGAAATGATCTTGTAGTTTTCCTTTGTACAAGATCCAAAAGCTAACCTGTGATGTAATGGAATTCTAATGCCAGACATATCCACCAGAAAAAAAGCAGCATGCTCTCGTTATGCTTGCTTTCATGTTTTCAAGTTATGAAGCTGGAATGGAAGCTACTTATTCCAACAGGTGCCTGCAAGTTTGATTCTTTTGATAGGAATGGCTGGACTCGATGATCTGGTGAGTCTCTTCCAACCTGGTTATTCTACAATTCTATGATTCTAAGTTTTGATTACTCCAAGCCATAACAATGGCACATGTAATTCCCTCAGTTTGGGTAACTTTAGTTATTCTATTGAGGGGCATATTTTTTAAAACACAACACTGTTAGCACAAACAATATCTCAATTCATCGTTTCCTCAAAAACAAGTTTCACATTTATAAAGCCTTGCTTCATTGCAGTGATTAGATGTGAATTTCCAGAACAGATAACAGTCTCAGAGCTCTGAGGAAACTCTTGCTCTGTGAGCAAGGCAAGAAGAAAATATTCTTCAGATTAGAGTTCTGCCATGTGTGGAAGCAAAAGCCTTCAGAAAAATAGGTAAAGAGGTGCAGGTCTAAAGTACAAACTCTCCATTTCTCCTGCAGAGAAGACAGCTGACAGTCTTTTGTTGACAGTTAATTTAAATTTTAAACTCAACATAAAGCAAACAAGTTAGACACTGGTAACCTAGTAAGCAAGAAATAACGCTGAAAGGCCACACTGGAGAAAGCAATTGACTTCTGCCCTTCAAGACACACCCAGTAACACATTTCTTTGCACATAAAGCAAAATCTATTCCACAAATGCAGGAACCTGTGGAATGCTCTTTTTAGACAGCTTATCTCAAGATCAGAGGTAGGATGAAACACAGCTGAAAAGGCTTATTTCAGTCTTTGGTAAGGAAAGAGCTACTTATAGCAAGCAACTGGTGGTGTTAGAAATCAGCTATTATCACTTCCAAATTTTTGGTTTTTACTTTTCTAATTAAGGAGCAGACTGCTGGTTTACTGGCCATACCTGCTTTACACGAATTCTGGTGCAATTAACTAAATGTTAACATTAAAATGAATATATCAGGCTTACATGATATCTTTAAGACCTTCAAAAGGAATCCACATAGAAGCCTGCTCTGACCTTTCGTCATTTTGCTTCAAGGATGTTTTCTTCATTCTTGGATTTTATTCATCTTTATGCTTCACAGCTTCTGCGGAACTTGATTTTGCAAGTGCTAAACAAACCCTTCTGCTTGCTGAGCCTTTGCTTCACAGTCCCTCTTCCACATAAGCTTACACCATCTCCTTCTACTTTAACCAAGACCAAGTTTGCCAGGTATGTCCTCCTACATGTTTGCTCAATACCAAATGTCAGTTGCAATACATGTAGGCAGAACAATAAGCAACAGCTATAGCAAAAAGTTGCTCAACTACCCTTATTAGAAGAGCCCGTTTTTATTTGTGTAGCTCTGTCAAAGTGTTTGTTGGACAGGAAACTTCACCCTGCCTGCTTGAGACAGCTCCCATGCAGTTCAACTAAATAAGCAAGCGTGCTGCAACGCTACCATTAGAGCATTCTCGTTTGAGGTGCCACGCTCGGTGCGCACAAACTGAGGTTCGGCAAGAGTACCGAGCCACCTGGGAGGTGACTGAAGCCACGCTCCCATGAAACCGGCGTTCTAACGAGCCTCCAACAAAAGCCCCTATTTACGCACAGTCGGAAATACAAACAAGTGGCAGTCAGATTACACCTGTCACCAACCCCGCCTCCACCCACGGCCGAGCAAAGCCTCTTCCGCCCTGGCTGCCGGCGGCGCTCGCTGTCCTTGCGCCCGACCCCGGGGACAGGACGGGGGAGAACAGGACAGCGCTCCCGCGGCGGCCACCGCCGGGAGGAACGGCTGGGCGCCCTCACGCATCGCCCCCTCACCCTCAAGCCCTCCCGCACGCCCCCAGCCCTCTCACACCTCTTCCCAGCCCTCCACTCCGCACACCCCCACACACGTCTCCCGCACACCTCCCGCTCCAACCCCGCACCCCCCGCCACACACACCCTCAATCCCTCCCTCACATCCCCCACCTCCGGCCCCCGCGGTTTCAAGGTCAGGCTCGGTCCCGGCGGGGCGGGCGGCAGCCCCACCAGCCAGAGCGGCGACAGAGGCGCCCCGGCGGGCATCGCGCCCTCGCCGCCTCGACAGAGGTCAAACGCAGCCGCCCGGCCGCCGCCCCGAAGCCGAGGGAGGGGACCGGGCGGCCGGGGAAGGAAGGGACGGCGGTGCCCGCTCACCTCATGAGGTAGTCCCTGAAGTCTTTGCTGCGCACGTAGTCCAGGGCCTTGCGGCCCAGCGCCCCCGCCATGGCGGCCGCGAGCGCCCAGCCAGCCCGCCCGGCACCGGTGACAACTCCCCCCGCGCGCCACCGCCCGCTTTACGGCAGCCACCGCCCCCACCAGCGGCGCTCTCGGCGCCCATTGGCCGCGGCGGCCCCGCCCCCCTCCGCCCTCGCGCGCGCGCGGGGAGAGGGCGAGAGGAGGGTGGGGGGGGCGGCTGTGATGTCGTAAAGCAAGGCGGCGGGAGGAGGGAAAGGTATGGGTGGGTGTTGTCGCAAAGCGCGAGGAGGCGGGGGTCTCGGCCGGGCCGAGCCGCCTGCATTCCCCGCGGGCCTGGCGGCGCGGCGGCGGCCGGCGGGTTCCCATTGGTCGCCAAGGGGCGGGGAGCGGTGGGCGGGGCCGCGGGCTCGGCCGGCGCGGCAGCTGTCCGGGTGCGGGAGGGGCCGCTTACCTCTCCCCGGGGCCTTCGGGAGCGAGCGGGCGAGTCGCTGCTCCTGCTCCCACAAAGGGCCCAGTCAAGCGCGGCGGCCGAGGGCCACCAGAGCAGGACAGAGCTAAGAGCTGCTGCAGCGCCTTTAAAAAAAATACGATCCCGTGGAGTTTTTCACAGCCCGATCCACGGGCTTAGAATTTTTGGAGCTGGGAGCACAGGGTTGTGACGGAGCGCTGCACGGGTTAGCCTCTCCTGCTACCTGGAGTGGTCTGTGATCCCATCTCTTAACAACACTTTCTGTTTCATACCTGAGCAGAGTTTACTTACTCAGAAGGGAAGATAAACTCTAACCCTGCTAATACCATCTCTGTAAAATTTGGGCCATACAAATACCTGTATGTGAATTACTGCTTTTATCTTTGCTTAGTGTGCTAGAGATAGTGAAAATGGATGCTTATCTCTTCTGTTTTCCTAAGACTTGCAGCCTTGGTCTTTACAGACAAGAACTGGGCTGAGAGTGCAACCTGGGGCATAGCTATGCTCTGCAAGAAGCCCCAGAGGCCATGGCTGCTTAGTTTTCTTCTGGTTCCCTCCTCATCCTTGCAGGATCTTGGGGACAAAAAACAAACCATGCTCAGAAGAGTAAGAGTTCTTCACCCTTGACTCCCTAATTGCTTGCTCAGAGAGTAGCAGGTTTAAGGAAAAGTGTCATGTAGACACGTCCTCTCCTTTTGATATGTCCATGGCACATGGTATGACACTCCCCAATAACCTCTGGAGTTGCCATATGGGATTAAGAGTTTTAATCCCCTTGGGTATACCACGTTATGAAAAGCCAAAATGTAGCCCAACATATTTCTATGGACTATTTAGACTCCTCATTTAAAAGCAACAATATGAATTTTAACTTGATCTCAAAGAGTAATTTATTCTAGTTGATTCAACATGTATTGGCAGAAGGAATGTCTATGGAAATCAATCCTGTAGGCTAAAACAATACTATCATGTAGGTGAATTCCACGTGTTCTACATGATAAGGCTCAGCCATTAATATTGCAGCTACAGTTTTAGCTAAAAATGTAGCCTTATTCTCCTTTACTGAAAAGGCGCTTTTTTTTTTCTTTCTTTTTTTTTCCCTTAATGCTGTATATGGAGGGGGGGGAAAGTCCTTTGTCTATACTGGAAAGTGTTCTTTAGTCTTTTTCCCTGGAGTGAACAAGTTCTTCCAACTTTTTTTTTTATAGGCTCTGCCTTTTAAATCTTTTTGCTTTAAACATTTTGCTTGTTTACAGCTTTCTTAGGGCTTAGCCCCAACAAGGGTTATCATGTCTCAGTCAAAGCCTCAGCAGCAGTGCAGTACCCTTCTCTATTTTTCAGTGTCCCACTTTGTTTTTGAAGTAGTTAATGGAAAAAGTCATTAACTGGAAATGTACCCAGAAGAAACCAGTCTCACATGACAGGATCTAACAGTTACACAACAAAAGCAGCTAGCAAGGATTTAAAGTTTGCTTTTGCTGTGGTTCTGTATGTATTTACAGTGGGTTTATTGCATTTTTTGTGTTTCTTATAAAGATGTCAAATAACATACGAAAGACCCCATTTTCATGGTCTTCTCTTTTATCCCATTGGCCTGTTCAATAGAGAAATTAGACTGGATTTGACATGAGTTGCTCTTGACAAGTCCATGTTAGGCTTGCTTTTAAGCATGTTGTTCTCTGAGTGAGCATTAACAAGGAGTTTAATGAATCATTCTAGGAATTTTGGGGGGATATTGGAGTCGGGCCATTTGACTTATATTTTGTTGGGTTGTTTTTATTCATTCTCTTCAGACACATGCCCTTGTCCAGCGCTGGACTGTTCTGTCCTTGAACTGGAGGATAATCATTAATGATCTCTAATTGCTTCTCCTAGGGCATGACAGACCTGAGACCAAGTTTCATTAGGTCGTGCCAGACATTTTTTCTAAAATATACTTCACTTGTTCTTTTCCTCAGATGGTGACTCTCCCATCTGTGGAGGATGTATGGCCTTTCCTGTTCTCACCCAAGAACCATAGCTCAGGAGTTAACATTTCTTGACTTCAACAGATATAGATCCACCTGCTGAGTAAAATAGCCTGCAATTCTCCTTTTAGGGCATCTCTTTCTTCCTCTTGACGTGCCTTTGCAGGCACATGCATGGTGGCATGTCCCAGTCAGGGAGAGAGGAATGCACTGCCTTTCCCTCCCTCAAGTGCAAAAGACCTGTCTGTCACGATTAGGTTATGATTGGGCAGGTCTCAACTCATGAAGCTTTTATTAGTGAGGATGTTCCTGTTATTCTAAACTAAATAACACAAGCTCTGGCCCTAGCATGGTCTATAGCATACGCACATAGAAAAGAGGTAGTCCTGTGCTGTGAAAAGCATATGGTGTCTAAGGTTGTATAGACAAGGAAAAACAAACTACAACACACTGGCAGAGTGGTGGCTGGGTTTGCAGCAAGACTGCAGGTGCTTTTTCTCTGTGCCTGGGAAAGAGCCTGAATGAGCTAGAGGCCACTGCTCAAGAGTGGGAGCAGCACTCTACTGCTGGGCTGACTGCCAGCTTCAAACCATTTTGGAAAGGTGAGAAAAACCCCAAACCTCAAACCAAGCAATTAAAATCCCCAGAGCAATATCTTCCCCTACTTAAGCTTACAGTACAACTATTATTAAGGGCAAGTTTTCTCCCGGGATTTTTTTTTTTTTTTTTTAATAAAAGCCAAATGGCTGTAGATGAAGGATGCATCCTGCACAAGTAGCACTTCATGTGTGGAGCCTCAGGGCAGCTGGAGGATGTAGCTTTTATATGATGAGGCTGCACTGAGTTCTCAATTAGTAACAAAGGATAAAACAGACAGCCAAAATTGCAGCTGAAATTATTTAAGGCAACTTCATCCTGAAATTAATGTAGTGGTGGTGGCTATACCCATCTGAGTTTGTTACCATCATGAAGACTGAATTGATGTAAGAGTTTTAAGATTTTTTTCTGCTCTGAAGCTCATCTCTGCAGTTAACTTATTTAATAATGCTTCAAAATAGATAGTTTTAGATTCTATTTTAAAATATAAAACTATATTGCTAGGGCTGTTTAGAATAAATCTGGTTTTGGAACATGGACGGGAAATCCCCTTGGGGACTGATGGGTTTATTTTCAGGTTACTTGTACTTTCAGTTGGTTATGTGGATACAGGTCCGGGGTTACAAGGGCAACGTGACTATGGTTTAAAACTAGAGCTTTATAATAGTATTTGGGGTTTTTTTAACTTATAAAATTCTCTTTCCTTAAGTAAAGAAATTTTGATGATACATGGTAATTTTTTTTAAAAAATCATGCCCCTGCATCCATGTGTGAAGAAGCACATAACTGCTGTTTCTACAGTTGCACCACTGCATTGCTGGTATCCTTGAAGCAATTATTGATGATTAGCTTTTATTTGGGAAGAGGTGAGGCCTGCTTATTCAGTCATGTGAACTCTGTACTTCATATTGCCAAATTGGGTCAGCTGGGTTAAGAGAACCTCTTCTTGTAAAGCCACCTTGCAAGTTTTTCCTACTTCACTCAGTTAGAGAAATCTTTTATAGTTAAGGGACACATAATCACTTCACTGTAATTGTCATGTCCAGAGGAACAGACCAGGAGGACTGGTAACTCTATTGGCAGACTGCACCTCCTAGCAGTCATCGAACTGGGCTACAGAGTTGATTTCCTCATTATGGAAAACATACCTTGGTGATGAATCCAAAGGGATTAAAAAAAAAATAAATTAGAAATAGTTTTCTATTTAAAAAATTTTTTTCTTTTGTCTGGGGAAGGAGTATCAATTTCACATGAACATCTCATGTAAGTTCAAGAAGTCTCCTTCCTCCTTTATTGCCTTTCAAAGTGACTGCTGAAACACTTTTATTTCATGAGGAGAACTAGTCATGGGTTTTCTCCCAAGCCTTCTGTGTCCTTAAAGTGTTTTATAAAAAAAAAAAAAAGTCCCATAGGTTATAAGGAGAAGCCTAAAATCAGGGTTCTGACTGAGAGCAGGACGTGAAGGGGTCAAAGTTGTGAGACACAGTGTTAAGTAATGATAGTCATTTACATTATGTAATCTTTTCTCAGGATTCATGTGTCTTTATCAAGCTGAATAAATCTAAATTTAGTAGAACAAGATAAAAATACAGGCTCCCACTATTAATAAATTCACTCACTCTAAATATGTTCTTTCCTGGTACGTTGGCTCTCTCTCCAGCCTAAATAACTCAAGTGAGGCTGGAGGATGGCCAGGAGTGGTGGATTATTACTGTTAGAAAATTATGGTTCTTGCTTCTCTCTGCTTCCAGCCCTTCCCCGTTAAACAAGTTCCCCAGCTACTGCCACTAGAGAACCTTGAACATAAATAATGGTAGACTTGACTTAGGGAATAAAGCAGACTAGGCATGATTATAGCACATCTAACTTTGGGCTAATTCAGTATCACCGGTAGTGTTAAATCTTCTTAAGGTAGGGTCAATATTTTATTTAATGAACTGAGATTTCTCACACTAGTGAATTGTGAGAACAAGACAGTATCTAGGATGCCACTGCCTTATTAAAGGAAGGCAAAGGTTGTCTTTGATTGAATTGGTGATGGACAGCCAGATAGGGACCCTAAAATCACCTTTGGCCTATTTCTTTAACAGGCTAACAAAAGCGGGGAGGGCAATTTCAGTAGACTACCATGGATAAACAAACTGTGGGCATACAAGATGAGTAACTTGAAGGTAAACATGCTAAAGTCCTTTCCAAACCTACTGGGATCAAAGTGAAATAAACAATAGGTTCTGGTGGTCTTCTACAATGCCATTTAGGACTCAACAGAGAGTCATTTAGGTTTATATAAGGTATAACAAAAAACCACCCCACAACAGATTCAAGTGGGTATACCAGTCCTATGGAAAACTGATACGTTCACTCAGTGCTGACTGCTTGAAGGTAGGGTGATATGAATGCATGTTGTATTTCAGGGCAAACAAGACCATCATAGTATTTATATCGACTCCCAAATTACTGCAGGATATTGAAGTCGTCCACTTGCTTTCATACTAACCTTTTTTCTGCTAAGGCATATTTGCTGAAAGCCACTGAGAGGAATGTCAAACTTCTTTTCTCTTTTGATGCCTTTTTTGATGATGAATAATCAGCCTCGCTTTTAAAACTATAGCTACTTTATTTTCATTCTGCAGCAGTGTGATTTTTGCACCCAGATATTTGCCTGTTTTTATGCTCTGGTCTGCCTCTCTGTGTTTCCAGAACAAGGGCTTTTTCTCCCTGTGAGGATTCTTGTAGGCAAAAATCAAATTGCCTCTCACCCATCTCCAGGCTCAGCCGAAGAGATCAGGGTCTTTAAACACCTCCATGGCAGGCATTTTGTGTTTTTCCCTGCACCTAAATTCCAAACCCTTTAAATATGTTCAGTGGTATTACTCAGTGTGTTTTAAAAATGGCACTTGAGGGCCTGAATGATGAGTTTTGTATGACATTTTCTTATTTTTAACATATACTGCCTAATCTCTTCTTCTAATTTTCTTTAGAAACCAGGGATGAAGCTTCCAGCTTCATTGGTGAAGTTTGCTTCCTAGTTCTTATAGATCAGTATTTAAAAGCATTAAGTACTTGTTGACATTGACTGAAAGTTTTGAGGAGATTGAGGTAACGGTGTTTAAGCATAGGATATGGCCAATGGCAAAGCCTCTTTCCCAGTTAGGCATCCTGCCTGAAATATGGTATAATCTGTAAGAAATTTTCTGTGATTGAGGGAGTCAACTAGCTGATTTCAGGCTGAGATTTTAGCTGTTTGACTGCATCATGATGGAGGTATTCTTAACTTGAATTACTATAAACATTATAAAAACATACCGAGTTTAAAGGTCATGTTAGTGTAAGATCAATGATTTTTGCATGTGTTGGTGGATGTATAACTCACCCTGGCTCAAATGTCAGTGCTGTATTTTTCCTCACAGACTATCCAATGGTAGAAAAATGAGGTACAACTTGGAGACTTCCTGGAACTGGGGATTGTGCAAGTTGTGTGTATGTGCATGCTGGATATCTGACATAACTTCACAGAAGGTTGCTATCATTCCTGGGCTGGGGAGAGTAATAACAAATTTGCATCCCAATTGCAAAATAAATACTCCTCACCTTTGCTCAGCTTTTTTTTGGTTGGGCCAAAAGCATGCATACATCTCAGCTGTATGTTCCACTTTATTCCTGCCCATCTACGCACACATCAAGGAACTTGTTAATTCCTGGACAGAGTTTTTACCTGTACGTATCAGTCCACAGACACAATATGAAGACCAGAGCCATGCAGTTGATGTGCAGCCCCACTCAGACTGTAAAAGGTGGCAGCAGACTGGTGGCTGAAGTGAGACCAGAGGTCCAAATAGCAGAAAATCAGCGCTGTTTAAAGTGTTTAAAAGCTGATGAGTACTCTTGTCAGTTCTCTGAAGTGAAATGTAGGTTATCTCCATTATTTGTGATTAAGGCTCCATTGTGGCAGCTAATGTTCCTAAAGGCTAAATAGTTTTAGTATCAACAAGTGAAATAAATTTAGGTCTCTAGGAAAAGTCTCATATGCTTAAATTCAATAATACTGTTTTCTCAGTATGCTGGTTCTGACTTCATGGAGATATGGTTACGGACATCAGGGAATGGTCTGTATCTGACTCAGTTGAGGTCACTGCAGATAGAAATGGTGGAAATTCACATCTGAAATTTACCCACTTGTCTTAAGTCAAATGCTAAGGTGAAACACACCTTCATACCTCACACTGACTGTCCCGTTGGAGAAGCAGCTAGCCTGAATGGATAAGTAAAGCAAATAACTGATTATAACAGAATTTACAATAGAGAGAAGAGCCCAGTCAGTAATGTGGAAAGTCTAGGGAAATGCACTGGAAATCACTGACTTTTTTTTGCATGTCTTACCAAGGAGACCAGCATTAAAATTGAAGCCTGCTTTCTACAGTAGGGAAAGTGTGAGGCTTTGCAGCTTTGGCTGTTTCTACTAGCGACTGCAGAACCTGAAGGACAGGAAGAATCCATTAGGCAGGAGTGTGCCAAACCAAAACAATGTACAGTCTCACCACAGACTGTGACTCACCAGCCTTTTTAATAAATTAATTTCCTCAACAAAGAATGGCATAGAGCTCAGACCAGATTTGGTTGTTTAGAAAACAGTGAGAGCACCACAAATAATTCTCCAGTCCATCTGGATGAAAGGACAGAGATCCTCTTCTTCCATCTTGCATCCAGACAGTGGGAGTATGACATCCGTAGCAGCTGGTGCATCTCAAAGTTACCTGTGGTTGACCCGGATAGCTGGGCATAGTCTAAAATCCATGTCTTTAGCTCATCTTCACAACTTTTAATGCAAAATCTCTGCTTCTTGTGGTCGTCAGACATTGGCCATTCTTGTTAAAGCCCATTATTTGCCTTTCTGTAGTGCCTGAAGTGTTCAGCCAGCTGTTATTCTGCCCTTGAACAAGATGTTATTCAGACATATAACAAGAATTCCTGAGCCTCAGGGCAATTCTCGTGATACACAAGTGGGACACATAAAGGAAATGAAGCAGCCAAAGTTGAAGTGGAATGAGGTGAAGCAGGAGGAATACAAAAGCAGGAAATGAACATTGACTTAGGGATTACAAGGAAGAGGGGAGTTGGGTGCTACTTCTCATTTTTAACCATTGTGCTTTTCTTGTCACATCAGAAGTATTCAATGTCAGCCAGAGAGACCTGGTCAAGACAAAGTAGGCCTGTGTGAACATCATGAGGTTCAACAAGGCCAAGTGCAAGGTCCTACATCTGGGTCAGGGCAATCCATGGTTTCAATACAGGATGGGGGTGGTGATGTGATTGAGAGCTGCCCTGCAGAGAAAGACTTGGGGGTGCTGATTGATGAGAAGCTTGAAATGAGCCAGCAATGTTTGCTTGCAGCCCAAAAGGCCAACCGTGTCCTGGGCTGCATCAAAAGAAGTCTGGCTAGCAGGTCAAGGGAGGTGATTCAGTCCTTCTACGCTGCTCTGGTGAGACCCCACCTGGAGCACTGTGTCTAGCTCTGGAGCCCTCAGCATGAGAAGCTCTGAGCAACCTGATGTAGTTAAAGATGGTCCTTGCTTACTACAGGGTCTTGGACTAGATGATCTATAAGGGTCCCTTCCAAGCCAAACCATTCTGTGATTCTGTGAAAAAAAAGCATAGTTACTTATCAGTTACTCTGCAAAATAATATATCTCCGACAGTGGCTGAACTTGGCTTGTTACTGATTGTGGTTATGTTAAAGGAGGAATAACAAGAATCATAGAATCATAGAACAACCAGGTTGGAAGGGACCCATCGGATCTTCTAGTCCAACCATTCCTATCAAACACTAAACCAAGTCCCTCAAGGCCTCATCCACCCGTGCCTTAAACACCTCCAGGGAAGGTGACTCAACCACCTCCCTGGGCAGCCTATTCCAATGCCCAATGACCCTTTCTGTGAAAAACTTCCTCCTAATGTCTAGCCTAAAAGAGCAGATGGAGGAGAAAGCCTGGGGTCCCCCCTTAGTTTTCCCATTTGGATGTTCTTGTATATTATTAAGATTTTACAGAAAAACCTCTTTTTAACCGCTGGGCCTGTAAAAACATTGGAGTCATTGGCCTGTCTGCCAGAGGAGGCTATAAAAATCACAAGATAGACCTGTGGGACAGAAGCTTAGTAAGGGAAAAGAGTAATGATTCATGGTAGACACTGTCGTATGGAGGAGGAGAGTGGGAAGGGACGTATGTGTGTCCTAATGATGAAGGACCATGAGGTCTAAAAGAGCAGGAAGAGTCTTAATTTTTAGGGACAGAGAAAAGAAAGGAAGGGCAGAAGTGGGAGGAGGCCAGGAACAGCTGGCAGGAGAAGAGAGGCATAAGATTACCTGTGGTCAGAACAGAAATCCTATGAGGAACCTATTTGAAGTACATGTTTGCTTTGTTATGCTTGCTTGGACCTGAATCATGTGCAGTTTCTCCATATCTGATACCACATGTTGTTCCTGTGGAGAGCCTGAGCCAACCTCACCACCTCTGCAATGCTGCTGGGGCTTACAGGAATCCACAGATGTGAACACCTGTGTCATGGTGTGCAGGCTCGGATGTGACAACACCAGGGAAGCAAACCCAATCATTCGTGGTTAGTACTAAGTTCAGCAAGCAGAAAAATCTATGCAGGCTGCTAGCCAGTGACCAGGAGAACTACATTTTGGAAGATCTCCAAGAGGCAATGGCAGTCTCTGCCAGGCAGCTTTTCACAGTGAAATTCTAATTTAATTTAGTCAGGTGGGTTAACTGTATGACTGATGGGGGCTTAAAGGCTTACTCGTTGCTTCCCAAAGCAGAGGTGTGGGAATTCAGGCTGTGCAGAGCTAACACCTCCAGGTATAATTTGAAAAGATAACTGTGTGCTTTAACTGTGACCAGCACATGGTATTCAAACATAGCCAGTGCTCAGGTATTGGAAAAGAATTATATGGAAAAGAGCAGAATGCTGGGGTTTTTTGTTTGTTTGTTTCTTTATTTCTTTATAAAGAAAGGAAAGGATGGGCATGCCAAGCCAAAATGGCAGAATACAGACAAAGGTGAGCACTGAGGCTTCTTGTCAGAGGCCATCCACAGTAAATTTTTGCCCTCGTAGAGCAGAGCTCCCCATCCCTCCTGCCAGGAGGGACCCAGCATGCAGCCAGTCTGTCAGCATAATCACAACTCTCTGAAGTCAGTTTATACAGTTTCATAATACCATCAGCCCACATCACTGTGGGGCAGCAGCAACCAAGGCCATCAACAGTAGCAGCAGCAACACTGGATACAGTGCACAGAAAAAAAGGGAGCAAAGAGCTTGTTTGCAAACAGTTGTATGTAACAATATAGAAAGTCCAAAGATCATCATTCTGCTATAAAAATATTACACTTCATAAAACCATGTACTATAAAAAAATCTATTCAGAAACGCTGGTAAACAATAAATATCTGTACACTGTCCGTTTTCATACAAGAAACATAAAAAGCGTGAGCCTCAGAAATCATCATTTGTAAACATGAATATGGAGCCTGTAAACAAAGTGCTAGATCATGGTTTGTGTTTTTTCAAATTCAATGAATACTGCCCAGGGAAACCCCTTGCATATGTAATCACCTAATGGCCAGAATCCACCACTGTGCCAGAAAAGAGGACCCTGCTCTGAGTTGTCACCCTCATTTTACTGCAGATGCATATGGAATAAGGTAATAATATAGCAAGAGTGAGGAAGGAAAGATTTGGCTCTAAGCAGCAAATCAGAAACAATTTTTTAGCAACTGGTTTTCATTTTCTGAACTTCAAAAGCTTATTTCTAGCCTCTCTTTTCCAAATTCTCAAAGAGGATATGCATTTACCTCATTTGTCTTTTGGGCTCTGGCATCTCTGAAAACTCTGACCATAATAGCATCAATTTAGGAGTCATAATGGAGCACAAATTGACCCTGTAGCTCCATATCCCAAAGCAAGAACTAGTGGTTGTACAGTTCAGCACTGAACATCATGACTTACATAACACAGACTGATACAAAAGGACAAATTCTTAATTTTAGACTCTAAATTTTGGGCAGCAAAACATTTCCATGTGTACGCTTGTACTGACATGCATGATCAGACGCCTGCTTAGCTTGCACATGGAAATACAAGGTTTAGGCTCACAAAAATTTTGAATAGATTTTAGCTAAAATTTGGCTCTAAGAACTATGGTGACTTTATTTGCTCTGAAAGATTCTTCTTTTGCACAGGCTTTGACCCACCCTTCACCTACATACTGAGAACTGAAGATCTGAACACAGCGAGAACCTTACAATTTTAATTTATCTTCTGACTTCAAACACAAACTTTCAGCATATGGGATGATGCACAATTGCTGCTTTGTGCCTGTTGTGGGCAGACATGGAGTGGGGGGAGTGAGGGACTTTTCGCACAGTAACTGAGATAAAAGAAGCAGCTTAGCTGCCAAATCTCGGAGGAATACAGGGTTTTAGAAGCAAGGTCACCTCAAAGGCAAGAATCCAAACTTCTACAGGATTATGATGTACACTTAAAAAGAGGAATATGGGCTTGAGCATTTTTCTTTGTTATGAACTTTACTAAAACATCTTATCCTTTTAGGCCTTTTTATTTAATCAAAGAAATAATTGAGGTAGTTGGCCCAGTTTTAATGCCTGCTTATCTTTTAGGATTCAGATATGTGACCCTGACCTTTTGTTTAAAGGTGCCATCTGCACATGTTCAACATGAGAACTTTGTTTCTTAATACTTGCTGTAGCATTTTTGCTATGCATATGTTAAGATACAGCTTCGAAACACCTGAATGAAAATCATTTTCTGGTGAACACTGTCTCCTTTTCTGCTATAGTAATCTGCTTTACCTTCCATGTTTATCTGCCTTACTCCTACTAGGTATCTAGAAAACCAAAATCAGGGATTTCCTCTATATAGATGAGTTATTTCAAAACTAACACCATTTTTTTCCTCTGCCACCTGTCAGTGGTGGCAAAAATACACACAGCCAATATTATTTCCTCATAGCATGTCACCTGCAACCCTACGCCTCCTGGTTATCATAGAATCATAGAATAGTTAGGGTTGGAAAGGAATTTACAGACCATCTAGTTCCAAGCCCCCTGCCATGGGCAGGGACATCCCACTAGATCAGGTTACCCAAGGCCCCATCCAACCTGGCCTTGAACACCTCCAGGGATGGGGCTTCCATAACTTCCCTTGGCAACCTGTTCCAGTGCCTCACCACTCTCATAGTGAAGAAATTCTTCCTAATGTCTACTCTAAATCTGCCCTTCTCCAGTTTATATCCATTACCCCTTGTCCTATCACCACAAGCCTTTATGAATAGTCCCTCTCCAGCTTTCTTGTAGGCTCTTGTAGACTTATGGGGAGTTTATATGAAGTTGTGGCGAACTTTCAGAAGCCTGTCCTCCTACTTTGTGCACACAGCTTGGCTTTGGAAACCTGCTACTGTGCTAACAGCCCATCCTTTATCATGCTGACTCTGAGCTACACCTGGACTTATTTCAGCATAACTCAGAAACAGAAGGACGGGGGTGACACTGAAGTTGCGGCCACATCGATGTGTTGCTAGTGCTGCAGACAAGAGAAGACACTGTTGCTCTCCTGCTGTCCCCAGCCACTTGTTCTGACGCACAAACATTTGCTTTGCCCTGTGGTGACCTGGATAAGGGAGGTGCGAAAGGACAAACGAGCAGCTGAGGTCAAGAGAAAGTTACTACCTGCCTTTTTTTAGCATCAGCACATGCATATGCTGGCATAAGCTCTGTGGACCAGTGACATAAGAAATTCTTGTGGCACTTGTGTTCTAGGGGCTGATCCAAGCCCTGGCATAATTCATAACAGAGACGTACAGCAACTGCTTGACCAAGATCCAGATGTATTCAGATATACCAGAACTGGGTACAAGTTATTAGAGAGAGCATTGCTCTACACAAGCAAAACCAGCTTGTCCCTTAAAGATTTGCATATTGACTTCTTACAGAATCTGGACTGCCACATAAGCCAACAGATTTATTGTCCCTTTCAAACTCAGTCCAAGACCTATTCAGCTTGAGCTGAGAAGAGTCCTAGCATTACATCCAGAGTTAGGTGAAGCACAGGGATACACAATCTGTACTTTATAAAAGCCTGACACACAATGGTGTGTCACAATGTCATATTACATAAAATGTCCTTTCTCCAGTTCTCTCTGCTTAGTCTGTTCCAGGCTCTGGGGACAGTTTTGGGGAGCCGCATAAGATAATCTGACATCTGTTGTCAGAAGGTCATTTCTTACAGACGTAGATTGACTACAAAGTGTCTGCGAGCGTCGCTTGTGGTTTGCTGAGAAAGTTAGGCTTTATTAATTCTCTGTGTTGTTAAAATTTACTTGATAAAAATTAAATGGACTTTAAAGAAGTACAATTTAATGGGGGCCAGGGGTCAGCTCTTCCTCTGAGCAGTATCTTATGCACCTTTGCTATATACACAAGCTGTGGTGCTGTGTAGGAATCTGGTCAACAGTTCCTGTAGCATCAGAACCATTTGGTTCCTTCAAAGTCCTGAAGCTGCAGAGACGGGTCCCAGGTCTGCAAAGGGTGGGGGGAAGTGCCTCCTGACAGCTGGGCAGACTCAAATGGTTCTTCAGATGAACTGATTATGTCTGAGATGGATACACATTAATACGCTTTGGGTGATCACTGCTTTGCACACCTTGATGGTTCAGAAATGTAACTATACTATTTGTAATAGCCTAAGGCACTAGGTCACTTTGTGGACTAATAACCTGTAAGATGGTATGATCTAATTAAAAATGATTTTTAAACTTCCAGAGTTAAATGTAACATTTAGTAAAAATATGTGGAGACAGAGAAAGAGAGAGACTAAACATTTTTCAGTTAAGGTTTCTCCTAGAAAGCATAAATGTTTATTGCTGGACTGTACTGTAGCATACATAAACTTAACTATACTTTGTCTCTGAAAAGGAGATGCTGACATAGGAGCAGTCGTAACAGTAATTAGGCCATGGCCATACATCTTTACCTGGATCTTGGTGGGCTGGGGGATATGGTGGTTGCTATCAGTTTGAAACAGTGACTGCCAATGCTGTATTGTTCCCCCTCTTCCAGTACTGACTGCCCCTTGGATGTGCTGGTAGAGGCTCTTGTATTTCTAATCAGGTTAGCTGGATCAGCAAGACTGACAGTAGAAATAATTTAATTGGAGTCACGTTGACTGAAACAGGTCAGATAAGCCTCAGAAAATCACCTCCAATGGCAAGTCTGGGGAGGGGGGTCTGATCTGCTTTGGGGGGTGCATGGGGACACAGAGCTGCAGCAGAGGGAAGGCTGGACAGGACAGCTTCTTCTATGGGTGGGCAAGGCTGCCTATGCACACCCAGAGCAACCACTACTGTTCTAAATGACAGATTTTCAAGAACTCCACAGACAATTCTTCTGAGCGTCACTTCAAGCACCGACTACACTTGTATTCTCACTTAGACAAGCTGGGACAGCATGGTTTTTTTGTGTATGTATTTATACATCTGGATGCACTGGCAACAAAATCTTACTAAGCAAACCCCATTATATATAATTTATAGGCTTATAGAGCATTGACATGTATCATTCTGTAAGTGGCCCAAGCCTTCTATGGTTAGTAGGGTGATAGCTGGTGGGTTAGAAGGAGCTAAATCAGGAAGATATTTAAACCATTAAACTTTGGGAGGAGTAGCATCCTGTAAGCTTGGCATCCAATAATATTCACATGAAAAATGCTCAAAGAATTAAGACTGAGTATATCAAGAGAGAATTAGATTGTTTCCAATGGTTGTGAAGAGAAAGCAAACAGAAACAATGAAAGATGACCAGGAAATTCCCAGAGGAGAGAACAATAGTACATAATATTCACAACAGTTTTTCTGCCCATACACAATACAATTACACTAGGACCCCCAAAAATCCAGCTCTCCCTCCAGGTTGCCCTTAGCATCCTTGTGCCCACCTTGCCTTGCTCCAGGATAGAAGTTAGTTCCAGGGAAACAAGGCCTGGCCAGAGCATTTCTGCATCAGTCAGGATATCCCCTGTCTGTAGACTCACCTCACAGTGTGCTGCTAGTAGAAATACGAGTCTTAACTTCTAACCAGAGAAAAAGCGTAAAGGCAGCAAAAAGCTGATACTGAGCACAGTTTAGCCAGAGAAGAAAATGAGGGATGCTGTGTATCCAACCATAGACACACACGTGCACGTGTTTGCACGCACCAGCCCAAGCCAATCCAGCCATTGTGAAGTTTCACAGCATTGTTTATTCTAGAAAAGAGAAAGGCTTCAAGAAGAGCTGCTTTGCAACATTCCTCTGTGCACAGCACATAAATCCAAACATTAAATATCAGTTTAAATTATTAAGAATAAATTTAAATTTAAAAATAGACTAATGCAAACAAACAAAGTTCAGACAACATGGGAACAGAGATAGTTTTGGGAAGCATAGTGCTGTAGCAAATGCAACTCCTGTTCCTTTGGACACTTGAGGCAATTTAACTGGTAATTCCAGTTTAGCACTGAGATGCACATATTACCCCGCAAGGAAGAACTACCATCTCTAGCATATGAAGCTCCATGTTCACATTTTTCTTTTTTTCCCCCATCACAACAGAAAAAAAAGCCAACATAGCACATTAGCTTTTCCCACAAAGTATCTGAGGTGACAAAATTTACCTAGAAAAAGAAAAATGAACAAAAGCTGTACAAAGAATACTGGTCAGCTTATGACCACCATAAGCCAAAGAAAAAAAAATAAAAAAACACTTCACATCTGGCACCATAAACCTTCTTCACTTTCTTTGAAATCAGGGAATGAGACAAAAGGTCCATTCTGCTGAGACCATTTCAACAGTTGTCTCTCCCTGAACCTTGAAAATCTAGGTATTAGGGCAGAGAACTTTTGTTTTATATGTATATAAATACACATGTACATATTTATATAAATATAAAAGCAGAGCATCCTCCTGATTCTCCTCATAATTTATCATTATTAAAGCTTGTAACAGAGTTAGATGAACTCTTCAGAAGTGGGCACTCTCTACACACACAGCACAAAGAGTTTAGCTCTGCTAGGGCAGAACAGCCAGGCAGGGACATGAAATGTTGGATGACCAAGGCGGATTGGGGTAAGCAGCCAGGGAAGGGCAGGGATCAATGACTGGAAAGGGTCTTCCTTGCTCCAGATTGTCACTCTGGCCTGCCAGAGCCAGTGTCCATGAGCAGACTTGGTGACAGTGTGGGAGGATAACTCCACCCAGTGCTTCAGCAACCTAGTTTCCCAACCACCTTCTGTACCAGCCACTGAAGAGGGACTGCCCCTTGCTTTTAAAGGGAGTCACAATTTGCCCCCTAAGCACACGCGTAGTAGTTCTCTTTGGCAGTACTCCACACTACGTTGCCATCAGTCTTTTTGCCTTCTGTCCTCAAAGTCACCCATGCTGGTCCCTGCCTCTGCTTGGTTTCCTAGCCCACAGTCGTCCCAGATCTCCTGCTAGCCAGTGAAGACTAAACACCTTTCCCCACTCTGGTCCACAGGCTTGTACTCACACTGTTCTATGTGAATGCTTTCTCACAGTCTCACATGACCAAACAATCTCCTCGGAGGACTAAGTTTCACAGAGATTTTCTGCTCTTGGAGAACTCCAAGAAAGTCAGATCTCATAGCATGTGTTCCTTGAGCTGTGTTGACTTCATTCCATAGAGGGCAGGGGCAAAATGCAAAAGATTTCTTGCAAACAGAAGGTATTTCTACCACTGACAGCTCTCTTTTCTTCATGTTGGATAGCACTTGTTTCAAGTAAGGTATTATTCATGTGCCTCTGCAGCCTTCACTCTTCCTGGGATGAATGGAGAACAGTAGATGTCTACTCATGATCCACCAAGCCACTTCTTCATGATGCTTCTTAGAACAACTGAAAACATTCAAACCCGACTGCATCCTTCATAGAAAAAGGTGCTTTTCTTGAGAAAAAAAATGAAAACAGTGTTCCCATGGAACATCTTAAGGACTCAAACCCAGTATTTCCTAGAGTGAGAAGGATGGAACACACCTACTTTATTTGGCTTTATCTCAGTCAGGAGACATAGCTACTGGCAAAATTGGCACATCTTTGTGAAGCTGTTAAACTCAGGACCCTGGCTGGAATGTAAAAGAAGTGATGGAGCAAAGGAAAACTTGGCTTTATGCTGGGCCTCTGCTAGTTCTGGCAATTTCATGTGCAGGTTGTCCAAAAAAGTTCTGCTAGCCAAGTAAGGATGAATATCGCAAATAATAAAATGTGGGTTTTCAAAAAGGCCTTTTAGGGGTTCTGCTACAACCTGGTAGAGGTAAGTCTTTTCATGCCCCGTCGCTGAGCCAGACTGGAAGACAATACAGGTTCCAGCCTTGGTGCCTGAGGTGCTCGGTTTAAAGCAAAGTAAGTGGCTGCCATTGCACCCTGTAAAATAGAGAAAAAGATTTTTTTTTCTTCTCAGAAAGAGAAAATGCTGGGCTGAAATTCAGTTCTTTGAAGCTTTTCCCCAATTTTGCCCTCTCAGTCCCCTGAAAAAAGTAATGTACATGAATGATTTCCATGAAAGCACAACGATATTTAGACTGGCAGACAGCTGGGGTCTCACTGATTCAAAGAGGTTGGGACCACTGTGTGCACAGAGTCCCACCATGTCATTACATTACAGATGAAAGTTGAAAATATTGATCAGGTGACAGATCAAAAATCTTTACTGTTAACACAGTGCCATTTAAATTTGGCCTCTGTGACAAATAATCTTCCCAGTTCCTCTATCACTTTCCAGAATATTTATACAAATGGTGACTCATTCTGCAAGGAAGGAAGAGGAGGGGAGTAGGACGTACCTTCACTAGGTGAACATCCTGTCTGCTGAGTTGGTTTTGAGACAGATACTCCCTGTTCACTATCCATGGATGTCTTAGGACTTGGACTGCTGTGAGGCGCTGATGAGGGTCTACGTGAAGCATCTTTGACACAATGTCCTGGGTTCAGGAGGAAAAAAGCAGTGAAAGGGAAAAGGTAATTAACAGCAGTGCAGGTTTTACTAATATCTTCCCAGTGGCAGTTTCATCTCTAGCATGTCCTACAGTGAGAAGGATGCACTTTAGATATGTTTCATAATTTTTAAGGTTAAAGTCCAATCTTCAAAAATTTTTGAGCGTAATGTTCATCTCTCAGCAGATAATCCAGTCAAAAAGATAATGTGGATAGTATTTGTCTTATTGAGTGATAAACTCCACCTGGAGAAGATGCCATCTGGAGGTATCTCCTCACTGACTCCAAAGCATGCTTATAAAAGAAGCTTAGAATAGAAATCTAACGTTCAGGTGGCTAAAATTCAATGACATTGGTTCTACCATATCTGAACATTTTCATTTCAAAACTGGACATCTGATAAAAAATCCATTGTGAGGGTAACAGGTGTTGGCAGCAAGATGTTTGTGTTACTAGGATTGCTTGCAGTTTTGTAGTGAAATGCATCAATACTCTTCCATTGGATACTAACAGCTGCTAAAACCAAAACCTCCTGCAGGAATTTCTGAATCCTGTCACAGTTTCTGTGTAATGCCAGGCAACAGGAAGCCTGCCAGCTTTCGTGTCCACTTAGCTGTTTCAAAGACCAGTGTACAACTTCATGTCCTAAAGTCTTGGTACTAGGTGAATTTAATCTCCAGGGTTTCCATGCTTTGTGATAGATGAGCAACCTAAATTGTGAACTGTACTGGAGTTAAAAATGCCAGTTTGTAAACTGTCTGGTCCTGGTTAAATTTGAGGAGTAAAATGGTGATTCACATATAGACCATGAACTTGTGGCATTTACCACCCTACACTTATTTTAAAAAATCAGTTGCGCAGAAGAGTTCTGCACTATTTTGACATCAAGAGGATTCACAATTGATGGTGCTACATTATGACTTAGCTTAATTATATAAACTACCAAAATTCCTAGCACACTACTTGATATAGGGTGGTAGAAACATAAAGCAAGCTTTTGTTTCATAATGTAGTGAGAAATAACTCCCCTGACTATCTCTCTTTTTAAGTTTGTTACAATTTCAGGCTGCAAACCCTTTTCAGAGAACAAGAAAAAAAAATCCAAGACAGTGTTCACTAACCTTTGCAGTATCAGATACTGAATCCCAGTTTCCTCCTGTAAGTGCATATTTGCCACTGCCAATCCTTGCCAGAATCTCTTCTGGGGTGTCATCTGGTCCATTTGCAAAAGGAGTGAATCTGTTTTAAAAAAGAGGAAAAAATACAGTGCAATTTGCAAGCATATGAGTTTTAGGATCAAGTGCTAACTGCCACCAATTACAATAGGAATTTGATAACAGAGTGAGCAAATGACACCGCTGTTTTATTTCCACCCAAACTATACAGTCATATCATTCCCTAACATTAAATTGTTCTGCAAAAGAAAAGATTTGATTCCGTAATTTTTTTCTCATTTTTTAGGAAAGAAATATTCTTTTTAAAAAAGAAACAGATTTTTACTCTTTAATTGTATTAAGTCTGCTATATTGCCAAAAGAAGTACCTTGATAATGGCAAAAAAGGATAAGAGCAATAAAAGAAAAGGAAAAAAAGAACCCTTTGTAATATATTTTGCAATACTTTGTCAACCATAACGTGCAAGTCTGTTGGGAAAAACAAATGCAACCTGCAATAGTTTACTCCCTAACCTAACCAGTCAGAAATTTCTAGTAGCATGCTTTACAAAATTAGCTTTACAAAATTAGTGTTACATGCACAGGGCACACTTTTTGTATTCATAAAGTGATAAGTGATAAGATTTTTGCAGCTAACTAAAATCTACCAGGCCATTTTTTACACTGCAATTTTGAACAGCTGTGTAGGTCTAGAAAAAGGGGCTATTTGGAATTTTCACACTGTTCCTTCCATCTGTCTTTTCACTTCTGAAATCTTGCCAGAGTAGTTTTTAGATGGATAAACAGTTGGTTTGGCCACAGCTTCCTCTCCCACCTGGTTTCTAACAGCATATTCAATTCCTCACAATGTATTTTCCAAATTTCAAAAACATGCCAGATTTCATAGCAGGTCAGCCCAAAGAGATAGATAATATCATTGCAATCTGTAACTATCAAGAGGGATGCACTAAGAGTTACGGAATGGCTAAAACTCCAGAGCCTGTCACTACCTGCTTTAACAGGATCCTAAGCTTGTGATCTAGCCCTGGGTATCTGAGCCCTCTCTGCTTGTAACGATGATGGGAGGAGAATAAAATCCTGGTTGCAAATAATAGCTAGTTACTACTAACTCCCCTCTGGTTAGGAAGAACAAGACCATCCCTAAAAGTCTTGGTGGCACCTAAAACAGCAGCATTTCTGAAATGTTGGCATTACACTAATTTTCTTTTATGAGTACAGAAAAAAGTGAGATACAAGTTAATAGCACCTGTTGGCAAATTCAGATTCAAATATATTTGTGGTTTTTTCACATTTAAAAAAGAAGCATTTTGAATATAATCGGCTAAACAAATGTGATGGTGGGTAATGTGTTGCTTTTATTTTACTAATTCTGGTTCTGCATCACTGCAAATCTATGGCATTAGCCAAAATAGAAACATGTTTTAGGAGATCCCATCAGACTGGCAGACTGCCCCAGAAATTCACAATATATTTCAGCCAATAGTGAACACATTTGTATTCAGGAACAAAACAGATAGGGTAGAAACTCCTGTCAGTTTTTCTATAACCCATGAGACAAGAGGCACAAATAACAGAATGGTAAGGTCCAACACTTCGTTTTCTGTATAAATCCATGAATGAACCCAAGCTTCTTCCCACAGCTAAATGATCATGAAGTGCATTAAAGAGCTGTGAGAGGTCACTAAAAAATTTCAAGCTGCACTTAGGTACAATAAATGTACACATATCGTATCCTGAGAAATGAAATTCAGGGCTCTAATAACTCCAGACTGGGTTTGCCCACTGTTTCCTATTCACTCCAGTACATTTTATTCGTATGACTTACTTATTCCAATTTGTCTCTCCCTTTGCATCTTCTTGTGTAAATATTTAACTTCAGCCAATGCATCGGTAGGGGGATTTTTGCCAAGTATCTCTAAAGGTTCCTGCTGTCTGTTGCTGTTCTTGCTAATCTGTTAATTTATTTTCTATCTTTTCTGCAGCAAATTTTTCAGTTAGCTACTGAAAACTGTGTTTGGGTGGGGTTTTTTTTAAGCCTTTAAAAATGCTCAGATGCCTTGATAACAGCAACACTAGATGAAAAACGAAGGTGAAGATAATAATGCACCTCCTACAGATAAAGTAAACATGAGTAAAACTTTGACAGTGCTTAAGTGGTGAGGGAGCCTTTTAGGAGTCTAGGTCTGATTGTACGCTTATGGGCACAGGCTGTTAAAAAGCCAAATAACTTGTGAAGCATCAAAGATATTTATGCATTCTGGAAAAAATTATTCTAATTATAGATCTTGCCATCTACCCTCTTGCCTCATGTTATGAATCACATTTCTCAAAGGAGGCCAGACGGTTTGCTGTCTCTATATGTGACCCCTTTCTGGCCAAATGCTAAGTGCTGAGCCCAGGATAGAGTGTTGTTCTAGAAAAACCTCTTCACTCACCCTGCCAACATGGTATACAGGAGGATCCCCAAGCTCCAGATGTCACATGCTGCATCATAACCTTGCCGTTTAAGGACCTATATGAAAGAAAGAGAAAGACAAAAAATAGGTTAATCTGCATTTCTGGATTTTTAGCTTCCAATCTTCAAAAAGCACCAATTAGTGGTTTCATCTGCTGACATTCCCAGGGCTTAACCCCATATCTGGCTTGAACAGATGGCTACCTCACAACCAAAATGTTCAGTAGTGGTGTGGAGCAAGGTGAAACACAGGCTGGTGTGAGCTGATTAGTGTTCAAACCCAGCACACATCAACTCTGCAGAGAGAGAGAGAGATGAGTGCAGTTGGTTGGAGGCTCTGGTATCCTCTCTGACCACACAGAAAAGAAGAGCAACATTTCATTGTTTTAAAATGTTTCTTAAGCAAAGCTCATTACTACTTTGAAACATACCCTCTTAACTCTTAAAGATTACCAAGATCACTAGATGCAACAAGCGCAGCACTGAGTGACAGTTATAAGCAAGTCTAAGTTCAGTTTGGATTTGGTACAAGAAATGGATATATACTAACGCATATCTAACTGCAAAGGAAAAAGGTATCTTATCTTATATCTGTGTTAAGAAAACTGGTTACATTTAGATTGGACTTAACAGATATCAGGCTAAAACTTGATCTCTTTTTCCAGTAGGGAAAATAAGATCAATGGTAGTCAGCAGAGGTCTGATCAGTAGGTTCAGTATTGATACAGGATGGTGAGTTACAGCAATAAGGGTAAAATCTAGATTGTATTTATGCTAGTGCATACTAGACTAAATGCCACTTTGACTCAGTGCAGGTCCAAGTGAAAGTGAAGCCACCACCTGAGGCACCATTGCTAAGATAAGGGGAAGAACTTTGTTTCTCTTTGGCTCAGAAAAGCTCAGGGACCACCTACAGACCTTCCACTTGCTCAGAGAAGCAAACTAAGCGGCTTTTTATTCAGTTCTGACACACAAGAGAGTTTTGTTTCCTTCTGATGGATGTCAAATACATTAATTTTTTGCAAAGCACATGAGAAAAGAATGTACAAATTCAGCAAGTCTTCCTCTGACCCACAGCAGGAGTGATTTCAGTTATCTGAAGCCTATCACAGAAAAGACCAAGCAGTTCTAGAAGAAATGTGTCCTCAACAGATTTTACAAATGAGTGGTAAAGCAACCATCTGCCAGGTATGCTGTTGTGTGAATATTTGCTACCTGGAAAAAAAATGGAGAAAAAGCTGCATTTCCTCCCATTGACTAACCTGATAAAATTATGTTTCTGCCTGTCTCTCTTTTGCATGTCATATATGTATTATGTCTGTTTTATTTGTTATTTACTGCGTATTTATTTACTTTTTTTTTGTTTCTTTAGTTCCTGCATTCATTCTCCCTCTTTTAATGTTAATTTTTATGGGAAAAACCTCTTTTCTTTTACAAAGTCACTTGCTTCTTGCTTCATGAGTGGTTCAAATATTTATCCAATCCCGTTTTATTTCTACAGACTTTGACTTATTGAATTAACAATGTTTTGAATATAGAGTTTTCTCAGTTGTGGCACAGGCAGGGATGTGTATGGGTATGAAAACTAATAAACAATGTCATCAGTGGTGAGACTGAACATCTAACATTTATCTTTCAGTGTAGTCATTCTTATCGCTTCTTGAACAGCTACATTTTCATTGTAGTTACATAGCCCCAGAATAACGGGCAGGTGTTGCTGTGTGATATCATTCAGTTTGCAGGAATGCTATTAGGTAACAGGGACATTCACTTTGTCCCAGGGTCTAGGGAAAGCTTTCCTGGCAATTAGGTTTTTTATCAAAAGCAATGTCACTCCATGGATAACAACAGGATCTAGCAAGAGTTATCAGTTAGTGCCACTGCTATTTGAATAGTGTCTTCAGTAAGTCTGTGCAGCTGTGGTTAAAGTGAGAATACCAAGCTGGCAGGCGTAAGTGTGGAAAATGTTGGACAAAAGGTTAGTGTTTGAGTTAGGGGGCAGATATTATCAAAGAGTAACAGGCGTGTGTCCTAGAAATTATCAGTCAGGGAAAGAGCTTTGCAAAAGATGCAGTGATGTCCTGCTTTGATGGATGCTGAGGCATTTACCATCCATGAAGGGGCTTAGGTCACCTTGAGAATTAGTCGGGATCTGAAATACAGGCATGAGTTGGTTCTTAGTGCCACACATGGCAGGTTGTTGTGGTGATACGGAACAAACTTCCCCTGACTTCATCCAGTTCTGATAATGGCTCAAAATATTTATCTAACCCCTTTTACTTCTACAGACTTTGACTTACAGGATTAACAGTATTATGAATACAGAGTTTTCTCAGTTGTGACACAGGCAGGCATGTGTATGGGTATGAAAGCTAATAAGCAATCTCATAATTTCAAATGCCAAAACAGTCATTCTACACAGATTTTGGAGGAACACTGCAGGATGAAGTATTTTTACTTAATCCAAAGGACCCTACTTCATCAGTAAGGAAACAGCCGACTGTGTTCCCTCCTGACCCAGCCTCACTCTTGTCTGCACAAAACATGGGTCGCACTAGGTGGCAGCGTGCATCTTTCTCTCCCACCACCTTCGTCTTTGCTCATGTTCTCGTTTAAACCTCAAATTAAATGTTTCCAAAATAAATGGAGATCCAAGCGGGCAAACATGTCCTTCTTCCTTTGCCACTCTCCTCTCATGCCATCAGGTCCATTGACCTTCTTCTGCCTTGTTTATTTTCATGGGTGTATGACAGATGCCCAAGCAGGGCTCAGACAGGGAATGTGAAAGTTAGGTCTAGGCTGGAGGGCAGCATTATATCACAGGTATAATGTAAAAGCACTTAAGGCTTTATGTAAGTTCTCCGGTGCTTCTGGTAATGTTTCAATTAATCTCCAATGTTTCCTGCATTAGCAGGATCCATCTTACTCATCACAAATGTCTGGGAGCATGATTTCTGCTTTCAATTTAAATCAAAAGAGTCTGATCTGAAGCTACAATGAGCTGGCAATGTTTGTGATTACAGACACCATACAAAATAGCCCAATATGAAAAACAGCTGCCCCTTTCTTTAAGCGCATTGTATCCTGAGAGCTTTAAATCCTGCAAATACCTTTTCTAGGGGTTTTTTTTTGGTTTAGAAATTGATCTGCTGTGGTGCCACGGAACCTTTTTAATGCATTTTGATAAGTTTTAAACAGCTCATTCTAGTTTCTAAAATGAAAACCCAACCAAACAGTAATAAAATAACGAACCAATCTATCTTGGCAGTGGAAGATTTTTTTTAAAAAAATTCTGCTTTGAATTTGTATTGCCCTGGCAATGGTCTCAATTTAACATATTCACCTTCTGATGCTGGAAAGCTGTGATTCCTATAACTTTTAGTATCACAAAAAGACCTTAAATGGAAAGATCATCCCATTTTTCTCTTCTTCAGTTACATACTACACAGATGAACATTGGATGGAGGAAAGTTAAGGGAAAGAAAATATTGCTTATTGATATCAACTGAGACACAGTGGTATTTGACAGTAGAGGACAGAAGAAGCATTGAAAGGCTATAGTTTTGTGTTTTTCTTATCAGGAACATAACTAGCAGAGGAAGACACACACTTGAAGTTGTGTATTACAAATACTAAAATTACTGATAAGCATCCCTCCAAGGAATGGACAGTTACCCAGAAAATTAACCTTGTGCTCATTCATCAGAAGGAAGTAGCTATGAACATCTCAAGGGTCAGATACAGCAAACAACCGAAACCAAATACCTGTGGGACCCAAACGTACTCCTGTGAAGCTGCCTGAAAGGGACAGCACTTGCAAGTGATGCAGAGCCACCTCTCACAGAGTTTGGGGCAAGCTGTTTGGTCTTCCTCCATTTCCTTGTCTTTAAAAGTGGGAAACCAGCCCTTTCCTACATGCCTTATTACAGGAGGATTGGTACTAGGAAAGCCCAAGAGGAGGGACATTTCTTTAGCTCAATGAAATCAACAATAAAGCTCCCACTGTCTTCAGAGTGGCAAGAATATCATGTATGGGTTTTTGTTTTGAGTCTTATTCCTGACCTCAAGATTTCCTCATTAAGCCTTATCCAGTTCTAATGCAGTGCACTAGTGGGGATGCAGTCTGAGCAGATGAAGCTAGAGAAAAAAAAAGTGTTTATTTCAGTAATGAACCAAAGCATTGTGTACATGAGTCCAAGACAGACACTGGCTTCTGTCAGGAGAAAACAACTGCTCTGACAAGACCAGGAATATGAAAATTATGGTGATAAAGGCTGTGCAAGTGCTGGTATCCTGGTTTCTGCTTGTTCATCTTGTAAAGGCAGTAAGGAAAAGGGAGAGACAGGGGAAGGACTGCTTTCTAGGTCACGCTAATGACTGATGGTTTTGAAATGCAATCCTACCTCAGGGGCAACAAAGTTGGCTGTGTAGCAAGGAGTCATGAGCAGTCCATTCTCCGCTCTCAGTTGCTTGGCAAATCCAAAGTCACAGATCCTGATGGAGTCTGGGTTTCCTGACTCATCCATGTAGAGGATATTACTTGGCTTGAGATCTCGGTGCACCACCTTAACAAAAAAAGCATTGAGTAATGAGTGAGGAGAGGAGGTCAGAAAGCATCCAGGCTTGGCTAACATTTCTGGTCTGCTGGTTGAGGTAGCTCAAAAGCTCAGAAGCTTTTACTTAGAAGCCTTGGGCATAGGAAGGAAAAATAAGGTTAAAGCCTATTAAAATCAGCAAGATCATGTTCAACAGCCTCTGCTGGTGCATTAAGATGAAGGCTTCTGCTCTAAGGGGGTAACAACTTTCCTGTGGACAGAGAACCTGCAGAATGCTGTACAAACACCTTCGTGTCAGAGTCTCCTGGAACCTGGTGACCACAAATGTTCAGCTGAAAGGTGCAGAAGAAATCCTGTCATAGGAGGAAAGCATGTGAGGGTCTTGCTGTGACTGTGCCTGTGAGTGGCTCACACCTGAAGGAAGTGATTTCTTTTTTCTCATTACAAAATGTATTAGCAAAAATCCTTTTTGTAGACACACAATCTCGAGTGGCTGCGTGTTTTACAGGACATGCTGCATTTCAGTGATGGGTAAACAGCATTTATTTGTTATAGAAAAACTGAAAAACTATCATGAAAACGTAAAACACCAAGCACCATATGCACCTGTTTTAACTAGACTAGATCCTAACAGCTTGCCCCTGAAAAGCAGAAACGGAGATATTTTCAAACTGCCATATATAGAGAGCTTAGATTTTAAAAGCCAGCTCTTTTTACAGCATATCAGAAGCCTTTCCCATCAGCTGCTCAAACTGTCACTTCATTTGGAAAGCTGAGCATTTGATTTTCTACTTATCTGCTGATTCAGCTACCCTATTTGAAAATCCATTAAAATATCAGGTACTTCAATAATGACTGTGATAAAAAAATAAACAAGTAATACTGTAACAACGTACACGAACTTGAAAATCTGTGTAGTTTGGGAATGAGATAACCACTTCAACATACCGCAGTTCAGTTGTGAAATAGCTAAAAAGACTATGACCCTATTTCACAAACTAAATGTAATTATAAATAAGAAGAAAGATTTTTTTTTCTGGGGGTAGAGGGAAATGTATTTACATTTCTGAGAAATGAAAGCACAACTATTTGCTTTTTCTAAAAGTGAGGGTTTTAGAAGGTTGATGTGGAATAGACAAAAAGGCAATGCTTACACCCTGAGAGTGCAGGTAATCCACAGTCCTGGTGATGGTGCACAGCACAGCACTGGCCTCCCGCTCTGAGAAACATTTCTGCCGAAGAATGCGGTCCAGGAGCTCACCTCCCCGCATCAGCTCCATCACTAGATACACATATTTCCCATCATCATAGACCTGGAAGAGTAATAGGATAAATACATATTTTGGACCCACTGTCTTGGTAAAAGTTGGTCTTTTAAGCACAGCATTAGCTTGCTTCTGTGAGATGTTGCAAGAAGAAAATGTCAGCTATGTGCTTATTACACTTTACAACAAAACCCACAACTTTAAAATTACTTACTCATCACTTCTTTCTCATGTCTGTAGCAACTTGCTGATTTGTCCATGCAGAAATGTAGCTTTCTTGATCTGCTATCATGTCAGCAGAGGAGACCAAGCTGCTAAAAGCAGCACCATTTCACATTGCCTGAAATGTCTGCTGGCTCTCACCCAAGCCTCCTTCTCAGTAGTGTTCTCTCTTTTCACTTCCACAGGGTAACATTTGCCATTTCAAGTATCAATATTTCCTTTTGACTCATGATCAGCTAAATTAACTGTATTATACTATTGGCCAAGAACTACTTCCAGTCGTATTATATCGTTTGTATTTGCAGTTCTGGTGAATACATTTTTGACATCACAAGATGTCTTTATCTTCAACAACAATTGCAAGGGGTAAAAGACATTTTTTTTGTTTACATGGGGAAAAAAAAGCAGTTTTCATGTCATAATCCTTCATCTGGACTGCAATAATAGATGGTGTAATAGTCATCAATGCCAAATGTTTTTGAAAGGAATATAAACCCTTTTTGGCATAGATTTTAAGATATTCTTTATATTTTATATTTTTTTATATATTAATAATTCCCTAAAGAAAGGACCATAACATATTGTCCACTCATACCAGCAGGACTTTGTTCTGTGAGTTCTGAATCTCACATGGTGTGGACAATCCTAGATGAGACTGCAGGCATTAAAACGCTATCAGGAGAAACCCTAGCGAGCTCTCCTGTTCCCAACTGAGCAGGCACCACAGGCTGCTTATAAAGGACCGTCCTCTTTCTGCCCAGCAGCACCACTCAGAAACTTGCTCGGAAACACCCAGCTAGGGAGATCTCACTTCTGAAAAATGCTGCAAAACCAGTCACATTTTGTTGTTCTCCAGCACTGTGTCCCTTTGATTTTATTTACAGTTGTTTAGACAGTAACCAGGGGATGTATAACCTGACTAGTCTTTCCAACTGCTGTTAAGTGACATTTTTTCAATGGGTCTGGTTTCAGCTGAAGAATTTGCCAGACATGGACTAGTCGGTGAGTCTGACCATAAGGTGAAAATCACTTAAAGTAGAAGTGCTCAAAGGTTACTCACATCTTTAAGAGTAATGATGTTTGGATGTTGTCCATATCGCAAGAGGATCTCAATTTCTTCAGAAGGGTCTCTCTTGCTCTTATCAATTATCTGGAATAAACGAAGCACAGCATAGTAAGACACCAGCTAGAAGCTCTAAGCATAAATGAAGCAATTTCTATAGTCCAAACAAATTAATGTTTTCAATTCTTCTATTAACCATCACTGTAGAAGAGGGCAGCTCAAACCCTGTGCAAATGAGAGCTGTGCAGACTATATACTAAAATAAGGTGGAGCAATAATTTTTTTCAGATTCTGAAAACATGGGCCCTCTTTTTGATGCCTATAGTTTTGTTTGCCCATAAATAATGGCAGTTACAAGATGCATCATTTAGAAATCAAACCTGGAGTGTTTTAAAACAGTAATAGTTTTAAAAAGACCAATGACACAAAAAAATGATGCATTCATAATATTGGCATATGCTTGTATATCTGCTGATAACAGAAATTACTTATGCAGGCTTCTCAGAAATAAAAATGCATACACATTTACTGTTGAGGGACATCTGAACTGAAGCTGGTTTTAATCATTTGGCATTTTCTGCCATGCTGTCATAATGAAAAGGGAGGTGGTTGATTCATATTCCCTGGAGGTGTTTAAGGCACGGGTAGATGAGGTCCTGAGGGACATGGTTTAGTGTTTGATAGGAATGGTTGGACTCGATGATCCGATGGGTCCCTTCCAACCTGGTTGTTCTGTGATTCTATGATTCTATGAAAAAGAAAGTGGCCAGAAATTGTATTTGGCCATGTAACCAAACTCTGCTTGTTCCTAAACTAGGAATAATCTGGTCTATATATACTTTTTCTGTATGCAGCATCAGAGAGTATGCCTTATCAGAGAGTACAGTGAAACATGAAAACTTTTTAGTTATATAGCTGCAGGTTTCAGAAAAACATGACACCTGCTGCTTAGAGAGTATTGGTGCATGGAAAACCTGCTGTTAGGATGGTACCAAATTCTCATTAATTCTACTTTTACCTGTCTTTGGGATATCAATAAAAGACCTTTGATCATTTGCCCAGTTGAGAGCACTGATTAATGTTTCTACTTCACAGATTTAAACTATAAATATGAAACAAAAAATAGCCATAACATAGTCCAAGGGAACCCTCTGTATTTTGAAATCTCAAATGCAGCTGCACAGGGAATGGCAAAAGATTCCCTCTACCAGAAGTACGTCAGGAGTACAGTATTGTGGAATTATTTCTTATTGCTAGATCACAGCAGCAGTACTTTTTAATAACTAGTTTACTGAAGAGGAATGGGTGGTATTTTCAGAAAATCGTATTATTGGTTTGGATTTCAAGGTTTCTAATCCTAAGTGTGGTTAGTTCTCTCTAAGAACTAGACAAGGTTTCTAATCTTAAGTGTGGTTAGTTCTCTCTAAGAACTAGACACAGACCATAGATTTATTAATAAAACAACGGTGTTTGCAAAATTATGTTAATGATGGTAAATGACTGCCTTTGCATGCATTTTTTATGGCTTAAGTATGGTGATACATACTTAAGTATGTGTCTAGAATTTTATGCATCAATTATAATAGTGCATACTTGAATATATATCAGAGGTTTCATAGTCATCATGACTGGTATGCACCTGCAGTGATAATTACGGTCAGTAGTTGTCCAAGGTTAAGTTATGCATTTGAAGCCCCATCAGTGAATTGATTCTGAATTAGTAGCAGCAAGATGAATGAAAGAGCAACAGGTAGTTGATGCAAGTAGATTTCTGTTGTCTGCACTTCAATAAATGAAGGAAAAAAAATTCAAAAAGAGGTGAACGGAAAAAAATTGACTAGCAATTCCTTCTTAGAATAACGTTGTTCTCCCAGTTTAGTTGAGACATTCTCAAAATGAAACCTTGACTGAATGACTCCTCATAAACACAACCACAGCAAGTGAATGTGTCCCACTCATCCAATAAATGACATATAAAAGGATCCTCAGGGTGACTTCCTTGGCTAAGCTAATATAGCTCTTGTCAAGTTAACAGAGTTAAAAACAAGCGCGCCTCTTAGGATCTGTCTGCTGTACACAAACCAGCAGAATTCACTTTACCAAGTGTAACCACCACTGTGTGAAGTACTACTATCACTATGGTACTGCTGCAAGCAATATATTCCAGATTTCTTTTCTGTCATATGCTCCTGTGAAAGGAAATATCCAGAGCTGTGGAAATTTTTAAGCAACTATTAATAACGCAGGACTATAAATATGGCCTAAAACAAAAATCCAAATAAAAAATAGTCTCAGCTTTCGACACAAGGCTCAAAATAATATAACCTAAAGCAGTGTGGTACTTGTTCAGTAGTCATGGTAGTGTATGATATGTAATTCTTCTAATTCACAATATGCTATGTAAACATAAATCACAAGACATTCCCACTAAACATGTACGATTTTTGCTTCAATGTGTGCACAAGTAGCGATACAGTGATTAAATGTATAAGCTATCCCAAACCACACAGTATATCCTTGTCAGAGCTGTGAAGGGATCTGCCAAATTCCTTTCCATCCCTGGGCAGTCTGGTTGGACAGACCAAATAAATTTTTTTCCTCCACATGAGAGATTGTCACCCTGACAGTGCCTGTGACTTATACTTGGCCAGTGACTGATTAATCAGCAAAGGAGGTGGCTGCTGCAACTTTAGCAAAAACCTCTCCTCAGCTTAGACAGGCTGCAGTATGCACAGGTTTCTTTATTTACATACTGCAATGGCCACAGCAGCTCCTTAAATATACCCCATAGTTCCACTGCAATACCTGGTTCTCCCAGTCTTCCTTTTCAGAAACTGTTTCAATGTGTTGTTAAGCCCATGTAAGACTCCCCAAAGAGGGAAACTGTCATGTCAGGGTAGTCTGGCCACGGATTGCTGCCTCATTTTGCACCAGAGGTATCTCTTTAGAATTACTATTTTTATTAATTAATTTTTTTGCTTTCTAATGGGTTTTATGCTCTATTGTTGGATGCTGGCAAGATAAACATATCTGCCTGAATTTTAGATAGGCAATGACACTCTTAAACCCTGATTCAAAGCTGAGCAAAACTATACTACTTCTAAATATTTTTTGTGGTAAAAAGAGCATTTAATGTCCTGGTCACTTGGTTTCCTCTGAGACATTGTTTTTTCACGAAGACAGACTCTTCTCTATTTCTCTCTGTGACAGCCCACGAACCTCCTGCAAGGAATGTCTTTTTTAGGAAACTCATTCTGTTCTGAATTTGACATGCCTGTATACATAAACACTCTCTGTTATAGAATTAAAATAATTTCTCTGCTACTAGTTATGAGGTTTGAAGTAATATGTAATGATGATACATTTCTAGTGCTCTCTGTAGATGTGTGTTGAAGTACACCAACTCAGGAAAACATGATAACATACAAATAAGTCGACCGAAAATGTAACAAGGGCTCTACTGTACTTTGGCAGAGAAGAGCTACAGAAATATAGAGGTCTTCTAATGTTCTTCAGGAAAATAAAAAAACTAAGCCGTACAACAAAGTGACTTTTCTCTGTGTACTGGACACCTCACTATTGCTTAAAAACTCATCTGTCTTAAATAGTGGATGTAACAATTCCAGAGTAAAATAGGTTCAGCACATGCAATACTCTCCTTTAGGACCACTTGGTTGTTCTTTGACTATCACGTCCTTTGTGTATTTCACTGACTAGCTGAAAGAAACAGTGCACTTTCTTCAGCAGAATTTAGTGTAAGAAACTTATGATATTTTAAAATTACTTGAGATCTATCAAAGGACAAAACTAAACTCTTTCTCTAACAAGGAAGAAAGGATCAGGAGAGAATGTTTTCAGAATCCTAAATAATGTGTCTGACCAGATTTTACAAGTGCTTCTACTAGTCTTTTGCATAGAAAAAAAAATCACCTGATTCTCATTTACTAACAGGTTTTCAATATCTTCAGCCTTGCCAGAGTGGGATGGTGAATACAAAAGAGAGTATCAATACAGTCCTGTGTGGATATAAAGTCTTGCTGAAATTGCTACAGTAATTATATAAACAGCATGTATTTATATTTGCTTGTTGCAGCTTTGTGAAGATACTTGCATGCCTCCAACTGCGTAGATAAATGCCTTCTTCTGGATCTAGTTATGCTATTAGCAGTTGTTACACTCCTCAGCTGCTTAATACCACTCACCAGCTGGGACTTCTAGCCTTCACAACCCTGCCAAAGAAATGGGATGTGTGAATACTCCCTAATCTGCTTTGGGCAGAATTAGCTTTGTTAATACAACTGCCTTTTCAAATGGCTGAAATTAACTGGGATGACCTTGTGTGAGGAGGATGGTTGTTTCTCACATGGAGTTCTCCATCACTACAGTTGTGAGATTGGAAAAAGGCAAGAGGTAGGAGGTGACAATTTAACTGCCTTTGCTGTATGGAAAATGAACAGCCTAAAAGAAGGTTGCAAGAAAAGCAACAAAGTGAGAAAGAAGATAGAAAAGAAACATTCTATGCACTCGATGGGAAAAATAGTGATATGGGCCTGAGGAGAAAGGATGGGGCTCTGGCCAGGCTAAGCTGGAGTTAGGCATGAGGAAATTGCTGTCTGTTGTTGGGCCTTGGGAGTCAGTGCTGAGGTCAGAAGTGTGGTGTGAAAGTACAGCTTGGCCGGAGCTGTCGGTGTTCAGTCTGATAAGACACGACACTGAGATTTTGACCATTTGTGGTCATTAAAGTTCTTATGTACTTATTATAGGATAGTGGAAATCAGTCCTGGTGTCCTGGTCTCATTCCAATTCATGTGTCCCTCACGGTTTGACTTGGATAGGTTCCTTTTTCACCCTCCAGTGTGTGCTGTGAGATGATGCCGTCAGTTTACTTCAGAACAGCACTGATACAGTTCCACATGGTATAAAGTTCAACGCAGATTATTCGTTTTCTAACCCAACAAATGCAGTAAACTGTCCAGCACTTCCCTAACACCAAGTGTGTGTGAGCAGTCGCATGTTGTGTAAGACACTGGTTATAATTTGGGCATTGGAACAGGCTGCCCTGGGAGGTGGTTGATTCACCTTCCCTGGAGGGGTTTAAGGCACAGGTAGATGAGGTCCTGAGGGACATGGTTTAGTGTTTGATAGGAATGGTTGGACTCGATGATCCAATGGGTCTCTTCCAACCTGGTTGTTCTATGATTCTATGATTTTGTATATCTACTGAACACAGAAGACTGTACTAAAACATTAGTTTGGCTCTGACTTGATTTTTTTTCCTTAAGTGAAACAGGATGCAAAAGCTCTGTCTAATCACATCAATTGAAATGGGCAATGGTAGCCATCTCCCTTTTTGGGAAAGCTAAGTTTACCTAATACTGGCACTGTGGTGTATGCCACTACCATAGACTTCAGCAAAAATAATCCATTTTATTTTAGTGGATTTATTCCACAGCAAGAACCACAAACATTGAGAAGCATTAAAGACACACTCTGTAGCACAGACATGGATTAAAAAGTAGGTTGTTGCCTCTGATTGAGAAGCTTTAGTGGGTCATGCTACAGAGGCATAAGGCACTGCTCGTTTTGCCCTGAGTTCCAAATGGGACCAGTATCTGCTTCGTCTTCAACTGCCCTAAATGACCTTTGCTGGCAGATGAAATTGAGATACAGGAGTGTGAACTGCAGCATCTAAGCCATTGGTACAGTCCTAATTTGCTGCTCTGGCTACAGCAACCAAATGTCCAGCAGGAGGTCAGGGCAGACACCTGGGCACTGCAATACCACAGCCGAGGCTGCTAGCATCTTTAGGCAGCAGGACTACGCAAAGCTCCTTTCGACCAGCACTGAGGCACTTATGATGGCTTTGTGGAAAAGCATAGAGAAGGAAGAGAGCTTTATACACTTCAAAATGCTGCTGTATTTTCTATTATTTACTTCAAAGTTTCTTCTAAAGCCTGCTTGGAGTGTAAGTATGGGTTAGTCACATGTAAGAGGAGATTTGTGTAGTTCAGTGTGATGCAATACTCTCTGAAGAAATCCTTTCCTTTTCTGGGAGAGAAGGGATGAGCAAAGGGAGAATTAGTATTGTACCCCTTTTCACATTACATCTACATTCTGTCTATGACATATTTGAAAATTCAGGCCACCACTTATGGAACTGACAATAAGCAGGATTTGCATCTTCTCTGAAGAAAGGAGGTACAGCAGCACACAGAGATTTTGAACCTGACAGTTTCATCTACAATATTAATTCCAATTAAAGTGTTAGAGAGATAGAGTTCTGCAGTTCTGTGCTTCTGGAAAAATGTGCAGGTTTCTATTTCTGTAATATTTATATATTTATATATTTCTGTAATATCCTTCTAAAAATAAGCTCTACTTGTGCCAAGCATCTGTTTTAATTTGATTCCTTTTTGATGTCAAATTACTCAAGCTGGATGAAAATTGTTGCAGAAAGGCTAACATTATTTAAAAGGACATGGTATAATTTTACATTAAGATGTCTCCAAGGAGAAGTATTCCAAGCCTAATAGCTTCTGAGGGACTATTTGCTGTGCTATTAGTTTTGATTAGCTCCAGAAATTCATTCCCCCCATCCATGCGTAAATCTTTCAATAAAATAGTGAAATTAATATTAAGAGAAACAGGCCTAATTAGCAATACTTTTCTGAAATAAGCACTGGCCATCAGATCAAGCTGTGTGGTCGAGACATTAAACTTTCTACACACAGAGCATGCCCACTCATTGCCACTGTTTGCTGACTTAGCACTCCTAAGCTGTCAACTGGAACTGCAGTACTTATTAATTAGCATTCATATAGTAGCACACATTTTCTAAGCAATGCAGAAACATTAACACATTTGTTCCAGTAGCATCTTTGAAAATGAAAAGCTTATTTTAGAGAGAAGTCTGCAGTCTTGGAGGCAGAATAACTCCGTGGGAAAGGTTCTGCACTGTTTTAGTCCGCTCTGCTCAGCCCTAGCACACATCCTCGGATCAGACTGATGAGTTTTCAGTCTGTAAAATGACTGCAGTGCTACTCCTACCTTATTTTACAAAAAGCTTCAGGGATGGAAACCAGTATATCATATTCAGATCTCATAAAAGGGGAAAATTATTACATCAATATGGAAGACAAATTCAAGAAACATGGTTTAAATGGCCCCAAAAGAGAAAAAAAAGCCACAAAGGACCAAATTCTGTCCAAAATACTTAGGTATCTGGCAAGCAAGCTGGAGAAAAGAAACACAATATTATTAAGTTGTAGGAAAATTGCTGTCTGATCCTAGGTTTCAGAAAAGATTTAATTAGCAGTGAGAAACACCATTATTTCACGTTCTTCAGAGGCTCAGCTATGCCAAGGAGAGGGGCACTGTGATCTTTGTGACAAAATGGGAAGGAGGCTGCAGGAATCCTTACACAAGAGGGAATGGACAACTACTGCACATCTAAGATTCTCTCTGGGGGTGAGTCTAAGAGGTGGTCTCCACACACTTCTGTATTTCTATCTGCCTCCAGTGTTTATTTGTTTAAGAATCGAGCAATGCCTTGATCCCATTTGCCCAAAAAATCATCAGTCAGTGATGGCTCTTGGTGCCACAAAGAAGCTTGCTGCTTGCAGAAGCACTCGAGGCACTCCTGGCTCTCCTCCCTGCCTTCTCCCAAGTCCTTCAGGCAGAGGCTAGGATGCTGTACTGGCCCATCTTTTCTGAGGCTATAGCTGCAGGATCCTGCCTATTTGAGCAGTACCTCTTTGGAAAACTGATTTATTTCTATGGGGAGGGTATATAGGAGAAGGCACTCAAATCAAAGCACAAAAAAATGAGATTCACTGAAGGTTTGTAGGTATTTGACCAAACCCAATTCTTAAAAAATGAGGACAGCAAATAGAATATGTTATGTTGTCTCCTCCTGTGGTGAGTGAAATTTTACAGTGACTCTGGTCCAGCTTGGAAATCAGGTCCTTGGATAAAGTTATTTGAAACAGGAAAACCAAGAAACCTTTAAAAAAATTCTCTCATAGATAAGACATAAGATTCTCACAGACAACTTTCTCCACTGCTCCTTCTCTACTTCCTTTTACTGTAAAAAAATTTCTCTTTCCATCATATCTAGAGGACACCTGTTTGTAAACACTCCTACCATATCCACCATGGATCCTAGTTGTAGTTTAGGGCTCTTCATGCTGGTTTCTTTGTAGAGCACTCTGCAAAACAGCCCTTGCTATGCAAATCCAAAGCAGCATGGAGAATTGTGCCTAAATCTGCTCTGAAGCATGTATCTCCTACGTGGCACCTTACAGCCTACTGAATCTGGTACCACACTACTAGCTTAAGTACCCTTCAGGCAGTGAAAACCATCCTTTACTGAAGTGTCTGGACAATAAGATTTCCTGAAACCCAGATTTATAAACCAAATTTCATTTGAGAAATTAATTAAGGTGAGAAAGAGTCTTATACCTCTGATCCTGCATTTTGTAAAGCTACATCTCCACTAATACGACAGAACCAACTTCTTTGTGTGTGAGGGGGAGGACGTCTCGGTCATCTCCTTGAAGAGTCTGTTTTTACAGACTGTTCTCATGATCAGAATTTTTTCTGAAACTCTCTTTTTTATCTTCAAGACATTCTGTCTTGTCTTGCTGTCTTTAGCAGCCAAATGGTTGTCATCCATCATTTATATCGTCTTGGAGTTATTAATAGATTTTCATTGCATCCCACTGGACTTGTCTCTGTCTTACATCATATGCATATTTATAGCTCTTTTGATAGAGTTTGCCTTGTAATTCTTGCATACTTTATGCTACAGATTTTCTCTAATTTGTTTATATTTTGTTTTAAACCATGGATACCAAAATAGCACATGGTCCCACAGGGTTTAGTAGTCATAGCCAGGTACTTCAGGCAGAACTCACTTATATGCAAACATGTTAGGAATACAGAGATCTGTAGTTTTTTTTTCCAGTTTTATTAATAAAACTTAAATTACATTACCAACACACCTATGCAACACTTATCTTGTGCTGGTATTCAAATCCTTGTATTTCCATCCTATGAATTAGTTGAGTGTATTGAACAGCTTCATTACATATCAGTCAGGGAATGAAAACAAAAAGGAATGACAATTTACAGGGAGACTGCAGTCAGAGATATTTTCACAATAAAATATTGGAAAATATTTTTCAGAATTATCAGTATGGTCTTGCAGAGGCAAGATATATGCTCCTCATGGAAAATTTGTTAAGACATCCTGGGGAAGTGCAAGGACAGTTAGAGGCTTATGAAAGCACAGCTGATGCTCCCATTTCCCTTCAGTTGAGTAACAGGTTTTTCAATAAGGTCTTTTTACATCACTATATTCTTCCTGGTGCCATTTTTTCTCACAGCGTGTGAGGTGTGACAAAGCCATACTATTATCCAGACAAACCTTACTGTGACAGACACCCAGCAAATCCAAGAAGAATTTGCATGACTAGGGATCGAGTAAGAACTGATACAGGACCTCAGCATTTGATCTATACCCATTCAGCCTACCCTCTCCTTTGCAGAGTCCTGTTACTGCTCTGCTTCAGCAGCAGGTAACTCCTGCTAAATTTCAAAGCTAAACTTAAAGGGGATGGAGCTCTGACCTGGAGATCTCTGCACATACCTTATCGCCTGGCTTCTGTAATGTGTTATGGCCCAAGCAGAGGGAGGAACGGTCAGATGAGCAGTGGATGAGTATGTGCTGGTGTTAGCAAGCTAGCAGGCTCAGGGCCAAGAAATCTGGGGTTATCCAGAAAATTTTCCGTTTATTTGCCTATAAAAATTCTGATATCCATGTTCCACTGGACACTAGGTACCTCCCAAACAGACAGAACCAGACACAAATGCTCCCCTGTTTCCCTTTAGGGCAAAGTCACTCTAGTGACTTTCTGTGGTCAAGGAGAAACAAATCTAAGCAAAACTCTCTAGCTCTACAGAAAAGAGAGAACTGTCAAAGAGAAATGATGACCTTCGGTCTGATTTTTTTTTCTTTTCTTTTTTAATCTTTTCCTGTTTCAATAAATAAAGCTACATATATTCAGGATTCCTAATCTCTTTTAAAAAACCTGCAAAATATCCTGAAAACAGCCTTAGAAGACTACTTTATTTATTTCTTTTTGTTATTCATGCTTTCTACAGTTAGCACTGAAAGACCATGAACTCTTGACATAATCATAGTATAGATTATGGAGCCAACTGAATACCACTGTGCAACCTACAGCCTTCAGATTATCATGACATCGTATGTAATTACACCTAAAACCAACCAAACCAAGACTGTGAACATCAAAGGAAGAGCAAAATGAGGTGAAAAGAATTATAGAGTGGATTATGAAACAACTCTAGAATTCATAAAGCTTTTGGCGACTATGTCACTTACTGTTACTAGCAAATAAATAGAAGCATATAGCAAATCTGATCACACAGGCCTGTTAAAACTAGCTCTAACTGCTTACTGACTTCTATTTATTGATACTACTATGACATCACTTCTTTGCCAGTACTGCATTTTTATAGCTAATTAAAATGCACATTCTCCTTAGTCTGCACGTACTGAAATATGCTGAGATAGATGTACTTTCACTGCTTCATAATCACCAGAATTATATATATGAACTGTTGGACTTACTAGGACTCAGGCATAAACTAACCCATATCCCAGAGGCAGACACAGACTGCAGAATTTGGCTTTGTGCACAGCTGTGGATCATCTGGAGCCAAATATTTCATTAGTACATTACAAAGATAGAAAAAAGTCTTCAAACTCTTATGTCTTTTGAGATCCAAATTCCATTGTAGTACTGTCATCTACAAAATACTGGATTTGTCATGTGGGACTATCTCTACTGTATGTTTTTCTTCTTCAAGAGAAGGAGAAATTTATATGCTGCCCTTCTACCCCTGGCTCTAAGAGCATGGAAAGCCTAAAAATCCATAAGACTTAATGAGTTAGATATTGTTTTGACCTGGAGAAAAAAAAACAGTTGGCATCAAGCTGTTGAAGATGGCAGCTATGCCACTCACCTCTGTGACATCTGGGGCAGTTACCCTATTGGGGTTAGAACAGACCATGACAGCAGCAGCAGTTGCCACTTGGCTGTTATCTACTAGTAATGTCTCCTAGAAATAAGGGGTAAATATAAATAGAGAAATCTTTAGACAAAGAGGGAGGAAATCAGGTCCTTTGCAAACTTACTTAATTCGGCATCAGTAAGAAGCACATCTGAAAATCCATCTGAAAGGATCACTACAACTAGAGATCCAACCTTAAAACCAGAGCAATAGTTTTCAGTTAAGAAAAACTTCCAGAATGCATCAATTGCATCAAATCTCTGGCAGATTTTTAAAAATCTGATTCACCAAGATCTCTGAACTGTAGCATTTCCTTTGTTTTCCAAACAAAAGCTCTTAATCTGTTTAGGTTTCCATTGCAGACTTTCTTCCATCCACAGGGATCTCTCTCATCTGCTCTTCTTTCACTTAATTGACTTATTTTCTGTAGATACTGATGTGATTGAAATAGTTTGATCTGATTTTCCTTTGCTTCTGACCTCACTGGTACATCTATACCAATGTGAAGCTTCTAACTGTGGTCAACAATGCCAGTTTCCTTTGCTATCAAAAATCATTATGCCTGCTGCTCCCATCACATCTTTCTTTTTTTTCTACTAAAGACTTACAAAGCACCCGGAAGAATGAACAATATACTTACTTTTATTTAATAATTTTAAGCTTTTTTTTCACTTGGTAATGAGATGGAAAGAAAGTCTAGGAGTAAAATTTTAAAAGTACCTCAAGTGTACATGCATTAGAATGTGATACAAAGAATTGCTAAACCAGAACCTGCCTGCCCTGACCCAGTCAGGTAGCTACTAGTTTCAAGGTAGACTCAGTCTGCATGAAGTCTGTCTGTCTACAAGGATGCTCTCAGAAGTGGAGACATCTGATTTCTGGAGAAGTCTGAATTCTTAAATATTGCATTTAGGAGCCTGTGGGCACATCTAAAATAGACTTAATTATTATTAATAGCATTTCATTTTTACAGATTACATGGAAGAAGAGGGAACAGGTTGCAAGAAAAGTTTCTTCTGCAAGTTCAGAGATTGGATTTACAAAGGCAGTTGCATGCCTGCACATGCAGAGAAGTGTCTAGAAGGACTTCCAAAAGCACCTCAGTGAGCATGCTTAGTCTCCCTGAACTCTGAAACTGGTGAAATTCCAGACCTGTTCAAATGCTTCTAAAACACCAGTTTTAAAACTTCTTTGCACTGCTGGATATGTAATTATCTCTATAAGCTGACCCCCAATTAGTAGCAGATGGCTGGCAAAAGATAAAGAGATGAAGTGTTTTGCATTCTAATAAATATATTCTGCTTCTGAGCTAGGAAAGTTTTTTTCTGAGTAGATTTTCTGGCTGTAGCTCTTACTCAAGTTACTCTGGTTCGATGTTCTGCTGTGTCAGTATGGTGCTACATAGCAATAGTAAATAAGGCCTGGTGAGTGGCAGTTTCCCTGGAGGGATCATTTACCCAGTGACATTATGTGCATCCCCTGGGGAGAGGGGATGATGCTCTCTGATGCGTCAGCATTTCATCTTAAAGAGGGAGCTTCTAATGAGGAGGTGTCAGGCAAATGGGGCTGCTGCCTATCATTCAATCACTGCAGATATTTTTTCCTCTGAATGTTAGGGAGCAGTGAGAAAATTATACTTGCTGAAAAAAACAAACAGTATAATTACAGTGATTATAATTTATAGAGAGAGCTAAAGGATGCATGTCAAAAGGGATTGATACATAATTATGACAGTAACAGTTGCAACTCCTGTGGTATCTAATTACTTGTAATTGGTGACATTTTGCAATCTTTATGAAAGTGAGACACTTTGATAACAAAATGATAGAATCTTAATATGAAATAAAAATAAATGTAAAGGAAAGTAAAATGAATATATTGGTGGGAATAATAATAATCAAAGAGGTAGCACTCAATGTGCTGGAAATACAGTACAAAAAGATGTGCATCAGTCATCTCTTACCCCAAATTTGTGCTACACGTTTGACTCTCACTCCATCAGAAACTGAGATGCTGTGCATGTTACCTAATTTGGTAGTCAACATCAAGACATATTGGCATGACAAGAAAAGAGTCATAAGAATTGGATGAAGAAAGGAATACAAAGATGAAAGATTAATAAAAATGGGAAGCAGCGTAAACCTAGCAAACAAAGTGTTAAATGTTACTGGAGTTTTGAGTGTTTCCACATGCTGAATTTGCTCTGGATCCTCTGAAGTACTCCAAACTCCCAACTAGAGCCTCTTGGATTCAGGCACTCAGACAGTTTTGAATACCAAGGTCTTTCTATTTTGGTTTTACAGTGGCTGCATTACACTGATAAAACTGTCAGCAATACTGATACAAATAAAATATTAAAGTTATCAGTTTAAATTAACATACATTCTGTTTATCACAGATGTAATTTAATTACACAGAATCCCATATCTACTATAACAAAATGCTTTCTGTTGACAAATTACTTACAGAATGGAAAAATCTAATTTTTCCATTTATTAGAAATGAAAATCCTAGCACTTTCTCGTGGCAGCCCACAGACCTGCTGGTAGGTCCATGCTCCTAATTATGGTGTAGCGTAGCAAAATCAACTATTGTTTGAAAGTAACATGAACAGATTGTCAGTTATTAGTAGTCTCTCACCACTGGGAGACATCAAAACTTTCATGGACATTCAGAGATACTGCATTATCATCATTCTTGCAATAGAAAATGGAAAATGGGACTGAATAAAATGTTTAATATTATCCTATTGACTGTCTGCAGCTCATCTATCTCATGGATTGCAGTTTAGATCATTTCTTTAAGCTCTCACCGTCTCATATAATAGCAATGACATCTCATTTATAAGCTAAGTTTACATATCTTTTCTAAAATTTTAAAATGAGATAAATAGAGTAGAGAGGCAATTGACTATAATCCCTTGTTTGCTGCAGGACTGGTAAATACATTCCTCTATGTAGTGATTTCAAGGAGCTACTTTTTGGTTTATGGTCTTTTAAGCATCCTGTTCCCATGAAATCCTATAGAACGATAAGATACAACTAAACTGTCCACATCCTTTCAAATTAATGATACTAAATCCTCATTTAATCCAAACTTTTTTCTTTTTGGTACAAGAACAAAACCATTAAATATGTTTATATCATATGAATGTTTCAGTTGTTACACCTTTTTCTTAAAGAAACTTGAATTATTCCTCTGTGCTGTAATCTTACAAGCACTTGCCACATCCTTTGGCCTGTTCTGCCCTCCATAACAGCTGCATACTATTTATCCAATAGAATTTAGTAGAGGTTGTGACTTAGTCCTCTGAGCAAGACCTTCCAAAGAAGTTCTACTAATGTTCTTTCTTGCCAGAAAATTTTCCATCACACCTACATCCTAGCAGCTTTCTGGCCTTGGCAGCTCCAGTGACTGCTTTATGTAGTGTCGCTTGATCAGTTCTGAAATTCATTGACTTATCTTTGGTATCAACTAAATTCCACTGAAATCCACTTAAATCTCTTCTGAAGATCACCTTTTGCTCTTTTGTGACACACGGTGGTTTTGAATGTCAAGGAGACAAAAGGAAATCTGAAGTTTTGAAGGTCGTCATGGTTTTCACTGACAAATCTAATTCCAGTAAAAAATGTCAGCACTAAATAACTACAGAAAGAAGAATAAAATGCTATTTCAACTTTGCAATCATTTTATATGCTTTTTTTTGAATTATGACAATTCAGTATAGGATCTGTTAAAAATCTTATATAGTTTGCAAGGCTGAAATGATTAGCAGGATTTCCACGCAGGACTCTAAATTTTTTTTATCCATCCAAGAATTTTACTTCATGAGTTTAAGGTCTGAGAAATAATACAAGGCTTATTATGAAACCTGTCATCTTCCAAAATAACAAAAAACCCCAAACACACAACACTTGCCAACAAGAAATAAGCCAACAAAACATCCACTGGCTGCACTGCTGCCCTGGCTGGCAGAGCAGTCTCAACCACATTTCTAGCATCTACCACAAGGCTTTCTTACCTTCACTGCAAACTCTGTTTCTGTAGCTTTATGAACACATCTCTTGCATACAGAATAGGAACCAATTCCTATATCCTCCTTGATCTCGTATCCATCTGTAAAGTGAATGTTGTTCCCATGTAACTGCTGCAGGGAAAGACAAAAGAAACAAGGTAATGAGGACACAGGTATGTAAAAGCAAGAACTAGCTTCGTCTTAATAAAGGAAGTGCTTGATGTCATCTCTTTCACAGACCTCTCTTATCCTTTGCAATTTTTTCTAGGTCCAGTTAAAAAAAATCTGAAGCTATTTACTTAAATGAGTTTGTCCTCTCCATTTTTACCCTTTTTCAGTCTGTAAGATGGTGTTGTCCGTGTAGAAGCAATGGCAAAAGAAGCAGTGATTTCCTAAACTATTTAAGGAATGCAGACAATCAACTCCTATTCACAGGAAACTGTGGATCCAAGTCCCCTGACAAACATACATATCTTGACAATATAAACTTATTTCTAACTAATGAAGGGCCAGAAAACTTATAAACTACTAATAGCTTCACAGTCTTCCAAATATATACTCCACATATGGGGTTTGCCTACAGACCACTGGAGGTCTTTTCTGGGGTACATTTAATTACGATTTCTGTGTGAGATAAAACTTTCTTTTTTCAGCTAACCTAATTTAAGAAAATGTATTACCAATGAAAATAGTAGGAAATACTTTAAAATTTCTAATTTTATTCATTGAAGGGTACAGAATGAACTGTGGCATCATTAATTCATATGCCTCTTGGAAAATACCTGGGTAGGTGGTAGGTGGGCTAGTTAGATACTGAAATCTAAATCTGAAGACTTGCTGCAATTTCCAGCTCAGGACTCAGGAGACAACCAGCAGCTCTAAAAAACCACTAGGATCTCCAGTCTAAAGATGTAACCTTAGCAGCACTACCTGCACTGAGTAGCTGTGAAATACCAGTGAGAATGCTGTGGCAGTTTAAATACTGTATGCACATACATATCTGCCCATTAAATGTGAAGCGTTACATCAGCATCAGTACCTGCACAATTGGATGGACGGTGATTTTGTGCACATCTTGCTGTGAAGGCTCCTGCACCAAATTAGAGGCAATGAAGCTGAACCCTCTGAAAAGATGATGAGCATTGGCACTTGGAGGAACACCTGGAGAATCTGTAGGAGAAGGAAGAAAATGGCTTCATGAGCTGTGTGAAAGATCAGAGAGTAATAGCACAGCACCTGCAACAGACAAAGTCACCCAGGCCAATCAACAGCAGATCCTGCTGAACTAGCAAACACACGTGAATGAAATCCACCTCCATATCAAGGCTTTGATGTGTCTTTTCCATCCCTTTCCTCTGGATCTGAACATCATATGGATACTGTTTGAACCTCTCTTCTTGGATACAGAGGATTTTTTCAAAGAGCATGTTCATTCTTAGGCAAACATTGCATGTGCTAGGAGTCTGTGCAGACAGGGAAGGCAGAGAATTGCAAGTCTACAAGAAAATTGCAAGGCTGAAGGCCTGACATCTCCTTGGCTTAACAGAGGCTCTCCACAGAGTGAAAAAAGCTCAAGACAATATATCTGTCCTTCACAGCACAGCTTCACTATAAGAAATTACAAAGAAATTACGTGGTATGTTGTGCAGTCAGTAGAATGTAGAGGAGACAGGATCTGAAGCAGGTGTAAAACCACAATTTTTCAGTAGTGGTGGTTTGCAGCTTCATAATGATCCTCCCTCAGCAGCTTTAGGAGCTGTGATCCATTCCATGAAAGATGATGGTTGACTTGTCCTCAGGTGAACAAAATGACTAAGAGTGCTTTAACTAATCTTCATGGGGATTTTTTCCCCATTCACCCCTCTAACGTGGCAAATCCAGGGGAGGAATGACTGCAGATAAAGGAACACTGAATTATTCTATTTTTTGAATGAAATAACTAGAAAGCCATTCCTGGAACCTACAGCACCGTTCAGTGAGAGAAATAGCCTGCCAGACAGAGAAGAATTGCACTTCACTTAAAATTTTGAAAAGCTTTAGAAAGATCTAGAACAGGTAATGTTTTGTCCTGGGTATTTTCATAAGCAAGTAAGCGTCACATTACAAAGCATTCCTGGGTAGCTGAGTAGCTGGCTAGGTATTATAGAACCTATAGTACTCAAATCTGCTCACCTTTTATTTGTTCCATTATTATTTGTATTATTATTTGTTTCCCTTCCCCTTTCATATTTCTTGCAGTGCAACATGTTACAAAGCTAAACTTCCTTTAGAAAGCTATCTCCTTGTATGAGTGTGTAAATAACCCAGTTTCACTAAAGGAAATCCATCCCATTGGACTTTATATCTGACTCACCTACCAACATCATCAGCACCACCAATTAGTGTGAAGGGCAATGGTGTAAGAAGACTGCTTACTGTTTGAGGTCCTGAAAATATGTGAGAATGTATTTCCTTGTGGGGACATTCCCTGTATAAGTCTACTAGTCAACTGAACAGAGGACCTGAAGCCAGAATATGGTAAAACCAAATCATCTGATCAGAAATAACCAAAACTGTGACTGGAGCTAGTTCTTTATCTTATTATAAAACCACCACAGATTTGGCATGAGTCAGAAATAAACTCAGCAAGTCAGACCTCACAGCAAAATATGTGGAGAAGCTTGTTGTCTGATAAAATGACGTGAGCTATTTGTTTATCTCGGTGCACTGAGGAGCACTCTCCTTGTAAACACATGGATTAATCACATTAGACATTTTGCATCACTGGGTGGTTCTTAAAAAGGCATATAACAACAGTGATTTTCTAGGAGGCATTAATTAAGAGGAAAGAATGCTTGTTTTAAAAATAAATGACAATGATTCAATTCTGAACACTCCTGAACTCCAAAAAAGCTGTGATCCATCTCTAAAATATAAGCTAGGTAATCTCTATTTAAAAATAACTATTCCTTTATTAATCACTGCCAACGTCTTTATCAAACTTTGTAGAACTACTGATTATTTGGTGTTTAATAGTAAATATTCACCAACAACTACTGATATGCTCATCATATGATTTAAATGTTAGATTGCCTGTCTTAAGTGCAAAATTATGTTTAAATAATGTTAATTAACTGGCAGTTATGAAACCTAAGTAATTCTCCTAGTCTTGATAAACTGATAACCATTTCATGTGTCTGAACTAGACCCACTTGAAAACACCAATCTTGTATAACAGTTATCTTTCTCCTGTGCAAGTCAAAGTTTTGCCCCACCAGAGAATCTAACTTGATAGGATTCTTAAAAAAATAAATCTTGAGTAATTTACTTCAGTATGCTTCACTTGAGTTAGCAAACATTATTAACTTATTTGCAAAGGAGGAAATTTAGATAATTCAGGTGCAATGTTACTGATTTTTCATCAGCAGTAAAGCCAGTCTAGGATATCCCTGCTGATTATAGCATGCTGCCCCATTACTTGCAACACTAAAACCATTTATGGACTGAAATCTAACTTGGATCACCAGAACAATCTTGATTTGATCCTTGTTCAAATCACTGTTTTTAACCTGGATTGCTTCAGTGTCCTGTTCCCTGTGAGGAGCTGTATCAGCACAAATGAGATGTGGGTCCACAGTCGTGGACTTAGGAAACAGAAAAAAACAGCCAGAAAAAAACCCCACCAACTCAGATGAATAGCTGAGAAAAAGTGGTTTGAAACTCTTCCCATAGTGATATACTGTTAATGTCAGAAGCTACATATTTGGCACACTTGGAGCTGATGATAGGAATCCACAGAAAGCTGTTTCAACCTCTTGGGTAAAGAAACTTTCTAAGGCAGAGTAAATTACTGGATTGGCAAGTTACTGGACCTGAAGCTTTGACATAAACCTGTTTTCAGGCAGGAGAATATATTCATAAAGACAATGCAAAATGATGTATGTATCTGTACCACTTTCTTGCTAATAACTTTTAGACAGTTTCATTAAAATACAACTGTATTATCATTGTGAAACAGGAATTACTACAGTGCTTTGTGGCTGGGCACATTGTCAGTAACAGGGTAAGTTTATATGGGTCCTATATCACAGCAGAAAAAAATGCAAAATAGAAAAGGTTCTTGTTTGATTCCACTAACAGTACAAGACACTATTAAACAACCTTGTGATGCTTTCTCCTTCTGGTTGACCCAATCAGTCAACAGTTAGGGGCTGCTAAATATGCTGCCAGTGTGCAAAGACTTTTCTATCACCCTAGAAGCATAAAGGGATTCACACTTCCAGGTACACCTCTCATTTTGAAAGGTCAGGGTCTGATTCTCAGGACACCACCATAACAGCATGGAGCAGAACCCAGGCAGGCCAACCCTCTATATCAGCTACCACCCCAACAAGTACTTTGTGAGTCAGTGTCTTGCATAAGATATCAAATTGAACTAGACAACAATAGTAACATGTAGAAGGTAAAAATATAACTCCAGGTATCAGTGGATGCATGAAGTACAAGGGCTTTTATGTCAGTACAGCAAATGAAGTGTGAACTTCCAAAGCAAGCCAAATTCTCAATGCTTCTTTGAGAACTCCCAGGGCAACATTAGCCTGTACTTCTCTCAAGAGATTAACTTTCAGTCTCCAATATTTCAGAGAAATAGACATAGAAAGGCCTTACAGGCCTCATGAGGAACGGCTGAGAGAGCTGGGGTTGTTTAGCATGGAGAAGAGGAGGCTGAAGAGAGACCTCACTGCTCTCTACAACCACCTGAAAGGAGGTTATATAATTAAAGAAAACTTCTATAGAAAATAAATTTAAGTACAAACTTGCAGAGATGCAAAGTTCTTTGAAGCCAAGGTAATTTTGAAGTAGTTAAATTCAACTAATGTAAGCAATGATAAGAGTGATAAAATAACAGAAGAGTTGTTATTTTTCCATTCAAAAAGTGAAATCTATTCTTCCTGAAGACAAATTAATGAGAAGTTGGTAAAATGCTTTTAAGCGTCTTTTTATTTGAGATGTAAATCAGTCTTTTGCCTCCTTCTGGATATTGTGAAAGCCAGTAATTCCTCAGATGATCAGACTTTTAGACCCTATTGGAATGGAGAGAGGAAGAATGAATTTACTCACTAAAAAGCTGCATTACCCATGTGTCACATTACTAACCTGTAGGGGTCCGAGATGTGAACTCTGGATCAAAATGAAAGGTGTCTTCTGGTCGTCCCACAGCAGGTTTGAAAGGCGGCTTGATTTCTTTCCTGTACAGTTTCTACAACGAGAAGAACAGATCACAATCAACAACAATCTGCAGATAGGCTCTCCTGCTTTGTTTAGGGTGTCCTCTCTCAACTCTGTGCCATCCTTACAGGACTGACAAAAAAAAAAAAAAAAAGATGATGTATCCATAGCTCTGCCTCCTGGTTGAGCGAACGGCTTAAAACCTGTGCCCTGCACTTTTTAGTGGAATCCAGAATACAAACATGGTTGATTCTGTGAAAAACTAGCCTGTAGACATGCACAATATTGCAGCTGAGGCATCTGGAAATTCACTAGGCTTAATGACAAGACTGGAATATGCAATAGTAACCCCAGAAAACTGTGCATGGATTGCAGCCACACAGCAACAGCAATGAGCACAAAGAACCGCTAGGAAGCAGTGTGTGGTTTAGCATTTAGTATTTGTCAAGAATTAGCAATGTTTGACACTCTGCCAGGCTGAGCAGAGCAACAGGCCTGGCTGCCTTATGCTCACAACCCGAACAAGAAACTTGTTCTTTTGGTGCATCTGGTAACATGGAAGGGTCTCAGAGCTGAGGACTAGATGAAACTGCCATCCAAACATGTCAGGAAGAAAGCCCTGCAGATGTGTAGGGAATGTGAAGGCCTAAAGGTGGCTTGAGCAGAGGAGCAAAACCAAGTAAAACATAAGACAGGGAAGTATACTACAAGTAAGCACTGCTAAGTGTGTGAGTTTGTGCTGGCAAGTAAAGGGGTGCATAGGGGATCACATAAATAACAGTCACTATAAACACAGGCTAATACACTGCCTTTATTACCAGGCCTCTTTACTTATGCACAGCCATCTTTAAGAAAGCGCTTCTTGGACAGCATTCATTCACACACACACACGCTCGGGGAGATGAACACACTGAGGTGCGACTTGTCTGGACCTGATTCAAAGTCGACAGAGGTTAATGGAAAAAGGTCTATTGATTTCAGTGATCTTTTCATCATTTCTGCTTGAAATGGTCAAAACCAAACCGTCACGCTGATGGAAGCATGGGGAACACAGCTCCAGTTTGACTCCCTGCCTCATGCTTCAGATCTTAGACTACGTTCCCTTTCTAGCAATGCTTTTGTTCTCAGGTTTCAAAGGGCTGACTTAGTTGCCACTGACAGTGCCTGATAATTAACATGTCTGTGCATAAATATAACCTTTCATCTCAAATTTCAAGTCACGATAAGAGCCGGAGAGTTCAATTTTATGACTGTTTTTAATACATATTTTCAGGTTAGCTCTTAAAACGACTTCAGAATGAGCTGATTTTTCAAAATATTTAATGGAGATTAATACATGCTTGTCCAGGTCTTTGTATGCAGGAAGATTCTAACTGTGGTTTTTTTGGGTGAATTAACTTCTTTAATATAAAGCATGTGGTTCAAACCTATGATATATACACATCAACATAATTTGAACGTGACTTTGCATAGATAAATAAAGGTTAATGTGGCAGGACATTCTGTGGCATAGTATTAGCATTATCATAAAGCATATGTTTGTGGTTGAATCAAAATTCCTTGGAAAAGTGGAATAGTGAGGTTGGAAATGACTCTGCAATAACTAATGGCCATTTCCCCATAAAAAGTTCCCGTCTGTGTAGAACTGCTCCATATCTTCCAGAACAAAAAGAGATGAATAATTGTTGTGAGCCACAATGGAAAGCCAGTTTTCCAAATAATTAAAAGACAATTGCAATCTTAAGCAGGAAGTGTCACTTATCAACTGAAAAGTATCAGCCTGGTAATTAACATACATCTTTTTCTGTCTGCATAGAAATTTAAAAGAGCACCTACTGAAGGTTTTTCTGTTGCTAGGATTACACCTTGGGAAAGTTATTACCTTCTATCTTCCCTTTATTTGTCTTAAATCACAACTGCAATTCTACTGCAGAAAGCAATATGGTCACATGCATATGCTTCCTCCTTGAATTAAACACACTCCTCATCCTGTGAGGTCCAAAAATTGGAAAACATTTTAGAATCATACATAATTCAGGAACTGCACTCTCTTTTGATTACCATAACCATATAGTCTCTGGCCTCTTAATTCCTTGTAAGTGCTGTTGGAGCTACACTTGTGTTTTCAATCCCTAACCCACATCCTCCACTACTAGGGAGGGATTTAAGATTCATCATGACTCATACCACCTAAAGATGTGTAGTCAAAAGCCTACTTGCTGGTAGGGGATGGAAACAAAGAAGCTGCTTGTGTGAATAAAGGCACCTCCTCTGAGCGCAACCCACATGACTCCCTTTTCCACTTCCTTTTCCCCTTGTGATAAAAATTATTTCTGATGTTTCTGACTAGACAAGTAGGAACAGCAAAAGGAAAGGTGCCTAAAATGTTTTTCCCCCAAAATTCTTTAATCTGGTAACTAAATGAAATCTCTGAGGAACAAGAAAAAGAAGGGCAGTGCCATTTGTGGGCTTTCTCATCTCTCACTGGCTCCAGTTCTCTCAGTGAGCCACTATAACCAAAGCAAATTAACTGAAGCAAACTAAATCACAGGGCAGCCCAACACAGTTAAAACACAAAGGCTCACAGCAAGCAGAATGCTTCTTCCTTTAAAAAGCTGCATCCTTTAGACTGCAAAACACAACATGACACCAGCTGACCTAAGAAAATAGTAAGAATCACAGCTGTTGTTTTCTATACACACAGAAAACAATGCTCTTGGAGGGTTCGAGATCCTTCTTGGTTTTCCAAAGAAATTTCTCATTTTAGATGAATTAACCTATTATCTCTTATCATGGTCCCAAAACTATCTGGGGCTAATGGATCACCTTAATCTTTTCTAATAGAAACCAATCAGAGTAGGCAGTGATGTAACAAGTTAGGTTTCAAATCTTGTCTTTGACCATTTCTTTCAGGCTGCTGCATAACTTCTGGTAAAGTTTAAACAGTTGTCTTCATCCCAAGTCATGATAATCACGGCTCTGTATGCCAAAGTTACAGGAGTTCCACCACCTATTTTAATGGGAACAGGATCCCAGCTGTCCCAGATTAAATTCCACTTTCATATCCAAATTATTGTTTGGGGTCTTCTTATTAAGCATTTAAAAGAGATTCTGGATATGTTAGTGCTAACTAAAGCATTTAAATTTCATGTTGGGTGCTTAAGATCATGACACGTGTGTTATTGTGCATGGGTGTAAGCTGAAGATTTTTGGTTTTCCATTTTGCTTCCACTTCTGTAAAGGAGAAATGTATTCCTAAACACTTAAAATTTTACTGAGAATATAATTTCTCTCTCTTTCCCAGTAAAGAATAAAATCTCACATCCCATCCCCATTTTCTTAAACTGGCCACAGCACTAACTTGTCACAGAAAAACGTGACTGACAGATATCAGGAATCACTGTGCATGGATGTCAGATCCAGAGGCTGTGCTGAGGGAGCACATAATATACAGAATGAGGGGGATGAACTCCAAGGTGTGAAAGCACTGATTTCAATAGTCACACCTGGATACATATTCGTGGTTCTGTCTTCTTATCAACCCCTTATATACTTCTGAGGCTTTGATAATCATCACCTTTGGATTAATAAATAGCTATGAATTAACTAGAGCAGAGTTCTATACCAGTTCGAGAAACGAGGAGCTTCTACAAACCCCTTCTGATTTTGGATGATATCCTATTTTTCGAAATAACTTATTTTTCCCTCAGTCTCTATGCCCTTTCCTTAATGTTGTCAGATATGAACTGATATGAACTGATATGAACTTCATTTGAACACCTTCTCAGCTGGGAATCAAGTAACATACCAGGGAGATTAATCAATAAATGCTACAACAGGTTTTTGTTTCTTGTTATTTATAAGCAATTACTTTTTCATCATCTTTTTAAAAAATGCACTGTTAAAAAAACTCAGAGATGTAAATACCTAGTACATGTGTCTGGCAAATATCAAGAAAAAGGAAATGGTTTAATTTCATTAAAAACTATTTGGTTGTTTTCTTAACTGAGTTTCTTTCATGAAGAATTGAATTAGACACCTTCTAGAAATAGAAAGATGCTACCCTCCACAGTGACGCACTTGTAGTGTGAGAATAAACTCTCTTGATACATATACCTGTCATGGAAAATCCAATAAGCAGACAAGAGGATAAACCACATTCTAAAATGCTTGTTCTCTCCCAGATTAATGTCTCAGTGTTATTGTCGGCAAATGATAGAAAAGCTAGCAGAACCTTGAGATCAATATTTGCTGTTGATAAAATCTGCAATTAAATAAGTCACATCTTCAGTTTAGTTTGATCTCTGATTAACACCGAAGGAAGCTGAACTTGAGTCCACTTTCTTCGCACTCCTTCCATCAGCTGCATTTGACAGGTTGTTTTCTGGTCTGTCATGTGCTCTATCTCCAATTTACTCTGTCATCTAAATGAAAAATACTGTTTATAGTCCACTTCTCTGACTGCAGTCTGCAAAAAGGGATTTAATTTTTCAATTTCAGTGAAAAGCCAGAAAGTCTTTATGCAGGCCTAGGAAAGAAGAAATCATAATAAAAAAAAAAAATCAGGAACCAGACTGTGCTTTCTCAGACTGAATGACTAAAATTATCAGCAGTCAACTCGGTTTGGGTGTGCTTGTCTTACAGAGAAAACTGGGTGCAAAGGTAGTAAGCAGGTAAAATTCAGAAGTAGCTTGACATCTGACCTCCTTTCTGTGAATATCAGCCTTGATCATGAAAGACAGTCCATTAATTTAACAAAGGATCTATTGAATTTGTGTCACAGTGCCTACTAAATGCCTTAGAACAGTAAGACTGGTATTTGCAGAGTCCTTTACTTTTCAACCTAGGAAGTGGGAATTTTATGTTTTTTTATTGGCTGACAATAGCTGTAAAGATGAAACTCATACAGAGATTAGCTTATCCTCCATTTTCAGTTTGGGCATAAAAATCCTGTCATATTGTCCCCAGTTCATTTAGTGTTACTTATGCACAAAAAATTAAAATCAGGTTGGCTAGACATTTGTACTGAAGAACAGCACCCTGGACCATGAAAATGATGTGAAGCAGCATTTGGGAAAGGATGGGAGGACAGCAGTCTTTCTCTGGTCACACTCAGGTTTTCCAGAAACATGCAGTGGTCATACACCACCAGCACTGCTGTGCTTGGCATGGGTATCTACAGCAACAAAACAGTGAGCTTTTTTACACTGTATATGTTTTTTTCTAGTGTACTAGCTGCCTTCATCTGAACCAGACATTACCAGACACTATCTGGTTGTGCCTGTTTGAAGACAGTGATAGATTAGAAACAAGCAGGAAATGACTGTTCAAACAGGTCAACATTGTAGTGACAGAGACGACAACCAAGCCCCAATCCAAACCCCAAGGGAACAGCTCTGGTAGTACTCTGATGTGAAGATGTGATTTATACATTTCAGCCTGTGATTCTGATGACTTCACTACTGTAATATCTAGACTTGACACCCAATGTGGAAGGAAGCAACCAACTCTCATTTCTGCTTTCAATCTCTTTGTAATTGAGATGGGTATCATGTCACTCTTGCAGGAAAAATCTTGCTTAAAAGAAGACCTGTTTCACATGGGGTTTCTAGAAGACAGTAGACACTCTGCCCCTTTGCAATAAGGGGACTCTTGGTAGAAGATTGTTTTCCTACAGTCGGTGAAAGTTTCTATGCTGTCAGTTGCAGCAGTCTTGTCTATCATAGCTGTCAAAGTAGCTGAGAAGCTCTCCAAGGCAGCGTGCCTCTTGCTTTCTGAGGTCTTTATATTACCAAGGTATAAAATAAATCAACATACATGTCCTGCCTCTACAATGCTGTTTCCTGTCTACCAGCAAATTGATGCAAGAGATTCTCTATATGTGATGGAAGAATCAAATGAGGGCATCAGGGATTCTTTTCTGCGACAGTACAAAGATCAGCACTAAACAATCGTGTCTGAACCACTTCTGTTTTCTGACCCTGCTCTGTTTCTGTCTGTGGAGAACACAATTAACTGTTGGCTGGATAATAATTTTAAGGCAAAGTCCTGACTTCAGCTCAGGGCCAGGCCAGCTCAACCCTCTCTTAAATGCATGCAATACTGCTGCTGTAACTAGATAAACCTCTCAAGACCTCCATGAATGATAGTAAAATTAGGATTAAATGAGCAAATATGTTACCAAGATGATAGCTGATCTGTGTAATAATGATCTGTCTGTCTCCAAGAGAGTGCAATAAGGACTAATTATGTTAGATTAAAACAGGTCTTTACAGCTACATTTTATAGCCAAGTTACAGGGCTAGGTAAGACATCAAAGGACAATTAAATCCACCTTCTCTCTGGCTCCAAGTCATGTTCAAGCATATTTAGTCCTCTTCACAATAGATATTTCCCTAACTTGTTCATATTTTTTTTTCAAAAGATGGAGGACTGTACAATTTCCTTAGGACAGACTTTAAATTGTTCCTTAAAAACTGAATTTGAAATGATCCCCAGTCATCATAAGAGAATGTGGTCTTGAGAAGTCTCTCAGTCCAGAACTGACTTTGTTGAAAACTTTTCCAAGATGCAGAGCCTCATTTCTCTGTGACATATTACTGAGCAGCTCCACCAGCAAACACAGAGTGAGGAGAAAGCCTCTCAGTTCTCCAGTGCTCCTTATTAGGTAATGATACATGAACCTAACCTGTATTTTCATTGTAAAGCTGAGGACTGTGAAGATATCAGAGGAATACAAATAATAATAAAAACAGAGACTCCAACTCTTCAGTATCCTCCGTATTCTTCAGTATTTTCTTTTCACTTAATAATTTCATAAATGTAAAGACTTTATACAAAATCTTATTATTAGTAAGAAGCAGAAGAGGAAGGAGAATCTAGACTCCAGAATATATGTAATAAGACTAACAATCACATGGGCCATAAAGGAGAATATAAAAATCCATGCTCACTAATCATCTCCGGACATGCTTATAAGTCATGTCGACTCTCCAATATGCAATCCAAATTAGATTCTGTGGGTCTGTCAAAGGCCACCTGGGAACCAGAAAAAGTGTTAACATTCCTGTAAAGGTCTGGGAAACAGTTTGAGAATGTGTCTGTCACATTCATGCTGTTTTACCAGAATTTATAGTAAGAACTTCATCAATGTGGCCTGTTTCACTAGCATTTATGAGTGAATTCAGATGAAATATTAAAGAGACATAACAATACCATAACACAGGTCAGATAAAATTACACTAGAAAATTCTCAATCATGTTGCAAAGAGGAGCTCTGATGAACTATCAGATGCCTACATCGAGAATGAAAAGCATTTGCCTCCAGGTTTGTCTAAAAATAAGTTGATTTTAATAAAAATGACACTTATAATATGAGGTTTAACCTGTTGAAAGTTTAAATCAATTAGTTAGCTAAACTTTACTGCCAGCTTTATAAGCTGTGGTTGTAGCAATAAAATATATCCTTGTTTACCATCCTATGAATCATGTCCAATATGTCTTCTTTGAATCAAGTCACATTCGATCAAATGTTTGCTGTTCTAGTTTTGAGTGTTGATGTTAAATTAATGATTCACCTCAATAAAACATCAACCACTTCTGAAAAGAGCTGCTGTTTTCTGTTCTGGCTGGTTGACTTGTATACTCAGGAGTATAAAATCACTGTTCTGAAAACCCATCTATGTTGTGCTTTTCTGTAGCACCCATCATAATTATGGTGGAAGGTCCAGATCCTGTCCTAAGGCTTCTTAGGCCAAAAGTGACAAGGAGGGGTCATCAAAGCTACTCTGAAAGAAGATTTAAGATTCCCCTAGCATAAAGTAGCACAAGTTGTTCTATAGCCTGCTCTAACAGCTTTACTAATACCCAGGCCAGTTCCAGTAGCATCGCTGTGTTTGGGAAAAGGGTGTGCCTAGACGTCTGGGAGCTCCTGAAATCTGGCAACAGATATATGCAAGTACAGACCCCTGGGCTGCTCTGAGACAGAAAAGGATTCTTGGAGGTCCCTGACATCAGAAAGAATAAAAATAGAATGTGGTCCAGCTTGCCCAGTGCTGTGAGAAGGCACAAGTATTGCAATGTAGAACATGAAAGTAGAAAGATCATAGAATCAGGTTGGAAATCACCAAGTTGGTAAAGACCCACCGGATCATCTAGTCCAACCATTCCTATCAAACACTAAACCATGCCCCTCAGCACCTTGTCCACCCATGCCTTAAACACCTCCAGGGAAGGTGTTTAACCGCTTCCCTGGCCAGCCTGTTCCAGTGCCCAGTGACCCTTTCTGTGCAATTTTTTTTCCTAATGTCCAGCCTAAACCTGCCCTGGTGGAACTTGTGACCATTCCCTCTTGTCCTGCCCCTGTCACTTGGGGGAAGAGGCCAGCTCCCTCTTGTCTACAACCTCCCCTCAGGTAGTTGTAGAGAGCAATGAGGTCTCCCCTCAGCCTCCTCTTCTCCAGGCTAAAGATGGAGAGACCTGGAGCACTGGGTCACTTCCCTCTGGAGTACCTCTTTCAGGCCCAGTCCTTTCACTTAGTCTCTTTTGCAACTGAAATATTACAGGAATTCCCTCATTTGAAGCTGCTCGTTTTCACTCCAGACTAGCTCCCACAATCAGTGCACCATGTTTATTAGAATTGAGCATGGATATTATTCTGCAGAACCCTATGAATAGCCTCAGGTAGTACCACAATAAGGCAGAACATCAGAAAAAACACAGACAAGCAGTTAGAAAAAAATGGCAATGCTAAAAGTAGCTTTCTATTTCTTTCATTTGTGGGTATGTGAACAAATGTCTACATGTACGCAAGAGACATAGGCACCCACTTCAAAGGCTCCAGCTCCTGAGTCTTCCATGTTAAGAGCTCATTGCATTGTTTTCCTAAGTATGGCATTTTGTCTTCAAAAAATTTAGCTAAGAAAAATTAAAAAAAAAACCATTCTACTTACATTCCAATCTATAGTAACAAAGAAAGGGTGACGTTTAATTTCTTCCACTCCATCGAATCCAGCACCTGATAAAATAATAAAAACATCCAAATAAAGTCACACTTTGAAGAGTGCTACATGACATCACTTCTCCAGCCTTCCTCCCCATCCCTTCTTTTCTTCTGACATAACCATCTAAACATTTCTACTCTAGAAACCTGAAACAGTGCAACTGCCTTAACAATACAAGCTACCATAAATGCAGACAACAGCACTTTATTAACGAACATCTGATGGTTGAGGGTTTTTCACTTTTCTCTAAGTGAGAGTGGTGCTGAATAGCTAATCTTTCCAGGCTTTGGATGAGATATGGAATTTCAGCTGCAGCAGAGTGTACACACCAAGGAGACCAGGAGAGGCTGTGAGATATCCTGATGCTATGGCAAGCTAAGCCAGGGGTTTAGGTTGCCCCACTTCAAATGAAGTTTTCAAATTCATGCAAGTAACAAAATAATCACTCTCAGTAGTATGTCTCCTTCACTCCTAAATTTGTGTTACATTATAGGAAATTTAGGGAAACTCTTCTGAGAGCTGGTAGTGAATCTACTTCCTTCTTTACTTTTGCCTCCTGTTTTTATGGAAGACTGCTTTTTTTCACTCCTTTAGTTTCATCTACTTGCCTCAGTGCTATCACAAAAACCAACAGGTACTCAGTAATAGTTGTTCAACTGTCAGATACAACTTAGCATGCCCTTTTGAGGGTTGATTTTGACTTCAGCACCTGTCATTCTCCTGAAGGAGAAATGACACTTGGAAGCAAAGGCTAGGATGTTGAGCAGTCTTCATTCCCAAAAGGACTTAGGATTCATAAGCGCCTTGCAAAAGGCTCTCAGCACCTCAGAGAACTTAGCTTTTATATGCAGTATTTGTACTTCTTGAAGACCAACATTACAAGTAGTTTTAGAAAGCTCTTGTCAACTCAAACTTTTGTAAAACATGACATCTGCTCTCCTTGTGTACCAGACATGGTTGCCAAAAAGCACTGATTAGGAATGGCTGCTTAACATTCACTGATGAATGGATATGAAAAGCTCCCCCATCCTGGTAATCTTACAGTATAGACAAATCTAAGTGATGCACATGAGGATAAACAATCCTGGCCTGCCACACAAAATAATGTTTTTTTCAATGCATAGTCTGAAGTCTGCACTGGATGCCCTTAGCAGATTCACTCTGATTTCAGTAATGCCAAAAGAAACAAGAAACCAACACAGTTACTCTGAAAAGAACTACGGTAAGCTACTCTTCAGAGAAGAAATACCCATGAAAAAAAGTCTTGGGTACATTGGTGGTGACTAGAAACTTTGTAATATGCAGTAGTTGCTTATTACTACATAAGGATGAAACACAAGTCCAAACTGATTTCAAAGGACTGGGATAAATGCTACAGACATTGTAAGCTACTAGTAACCATTCCTAGACCAGGAATAACTGCTGATGTATTCAATCTTATCTGCTCCTCACTGTTTCCCTTTTCCCTCTTTTGTACATTTATGTTATTGGGAACAACCTGCCTTTTTCAGATGCTCTATTTGAAAGCCACAATTTTTTGCTACTGTTCTTTTCTTCCACACAAACTCAGATCACAGAACCAAGGAAAAAGCTCACCCATAGCTACTTCTCTTAGTGTAGGACTGGAGTGCACAGTAAGGAATGCAGCATGCTGTTGACACAAGCATTTGTTTTAAAAATAGGCATTTTCCATTTGGGGCCACCTCAGAGCTCTGGCACAGAAGGAATACACTGTTAGCAGTGACAGGGCATGACTCCATCAGCTTAATGCATTAAAGGGATTTAGTATGGTACTAGCCTAATTTTGCAAAGAGTGAAGAATGTCCAGTTCCTAGCAGCCAATTTTACACCATGAAGAAGATTCACTGCTTCCTATGTTTTTTATCCCCTGTTTTTTTCTGCCATAAGACCTGCTGGCATAGCTCATGGCTCCCTCTCAGGCTGTGCCCTGTGACTACAGAAAGCAGTGAGTAGCTTGGTCCTCTCAGCTGGAAGAGTGAGGCGGCCCAAGGTTGTGTTCAGGGACATCTCTGAGAGCTCAGAGAGACAACTCTGAAGCTGCTGCAGAAGTTCACGGGAGAAGTAAGGCACCAGTGCTTATGGTGGAGTCCCTCTGGATTTCTCAGTGGGTTTCAGTCATTCATCTACCACCTGCATACCTAAAGTAGTACAGGAATGAGATGTGCTTTCATGGTGAAAAGAGAAGCACTGGAAATTTCTTAGCATAGAGATGCGTATTTAGGTGCCTGCTGAATTGCAGCACATGGTGACACCCCACATCACCACAAAATTTTCACCTTCCTCTAGGTTTCTGGTTGGTTTTTTTTTTTAGCTGCATTTTAACTTCAATTTAGTAATCAAACCTATTTGTAAAGAACAGTAAGCATAATCAAACCTACTGCCTGGAGATATAGCTACATACTATCCAGTCCCGAGGGGCCACGAAGATAAGTAATGCTTTAAGATCAAATTGCCAGTTTAAACACATCATTGAGTGCAAGAATTTATATAAAGACAGTCTCATGTTAATAAGCAAGAACTTTATTACCTAAGATTGTTTTATGCCTGCAATGAAAGTGTCTGCAAGCAATAAGAGTTGAATATTTTATTTGTAATCAGTTTTGATGGTTGAATCACTGTGCATAATGTAAGCCTTGAAATATATTAAGGGCAAAAAGCTAGACCTATGAAATTTAGAAGTCGATTATTTGGATATCCAAAATGAACAGGAAGAATTTCCAGATTTTTAGTTTCAGATAATAAAGTTTCACTGTCTTCACAGCTTCAGAATCTTTTTAGTGGGCTAGTTTTTTTTTTCAAATGTGTTCCTACTTAACATTGTAAAAACTTGAAAACTAAAGTTTTCTATGTGCCAAAGAAGAATGTATCTTCTCTGATGACATGGGATTAGGGAAGTAATAACTATTTATTTGGCTTTCACTCTGAATCTACTGACACATGTTTTTACTCTACACTTTCTTGGCCAAGCTTCTCAATTATAAGGATTTGTGAACCTCTATATTGCTCACATTGTAAAGAGTTTTTTAAATGCTCTTTACATTCATTTACCTACCTGAGTAGATAAAGACCTTAGGGCAAGTAAGAGTTAGTCCTTTGCCTCAGTTGTTGCCAATGTAATGAACCTTCATCATAAAATTTGCTTTCTGTGACGCTTATTTGTTATTTGCATGCCAACAGAAGGAAGTCTTTCCATTCCTTAAAAAATTTATCCTAAAGCATCAGTATGGGCACCAAACTTAAAAAAAAGCAGGTAAACTGGACTACTACATTCCTTCTCTGCCTTGTATAAGTATCTTCCTTCAACTCTAATATTTTTTCCATTAATAATCCAAAGATACAAAACAAAGTTTCAAAGAAAATTTTAGAATATATCATCAATACTTACTTTTCTTTGTTAAGATATCAAGCTCAAATGGCAAAAACCCAAGATGGTAGTCAGTATAAAATGATCTTTCATCTTGCCAATGTTAAAAACTCTTTAGAGCTAAATAAAAACACTTTCCAGATCTGCAAACTTCTGAAACAATGGCTGAAAAGAAGTGTTTGATCCATAATTTGGTTCATTTATTTTAGCAGGTGTTATTACATTTCCAAAGATTTTTCAAAACAGGATGTCTAAGGCTGCTTTTCTTTCAACTTCAGACTATTATTCCTTTCCAAGAAAAGGCTAAAATCTACAAAGTTGAAGCAGTACTTTTATCTACTGACTTCTGTTCAGTATTTAGGCCAACTATTTAAGTATTCCTTCTTTCATTATCAACAAATCTGTTTTCATCATCCTTCATGCTGATTCTCAATCAGTTAAAGCAGAAAGAGCCTTCAGAAGATTTCCACTGCTGTCCCTGCAATGTTAAGATCTATTTTTTCTGCTACTCTTTTAGATTTTATTTCTTTGTGTGTTTGTTTTAGAAATAATGTCTTCCTTTTTTTCCAGCCTTCCCAGGATTTCAGTAAACCTCAGGTTTAAAACACTGACCCTTCGCAATTCCCCATTATCAAAAGGGAGACAAGACAGGAACTAGACTTGTCATGGCTAAAATTAAGCAAGTTTGCTTATTTTAGTGCGTAGATTTTTATTTAAGGATCAGTATCGAGCAACTCCCACTGGCTTCATTAGAGCCCCATTTTGAATGGATAGCAGCTTATGGGGAAAATGAACAAAACTAAAAGACAAAGACAAGGAGGAAACAGTAGAAAGGAACAGAGGAATGGAGCAGGAAACAGTTTATATTTGCTGCAGCATCTTATTTTTCTGAATGTAGATTAAACCTAGAAATCCCAGTTTTCTCTAATGCCATGCAAATTTCTTGAAAGCAATTGAAACCTGCTAAGTAAGTGTGGTTTTGCATGTTTTTCTCTACAGCATATTAACGTATAAGAGATGCTATTTAGGTCAAGAGGTAAAACCTATGGAAGGGGATTCTGCCCATGGGCTATGTGGGTGTCCCCACCATGAGGAGAGGGGCCACAGCAGTGTGCCCCATCCCAACCATCACTGCAGGAGATCAGGCTGTCCCCTGGTCAAGGATCAAGGGCTCTTGACTCCTCTCACCACTGGTTGCAGCAAGAGGCAGCCTGCTCTATACTGTCCTTGTCTGCAGGAGCAAGGCTGTCTTGGAAAACAACTGAGCCATTGTGTTTGCCTTCTGTGTAAGGTGTGGGCTCTGACTGAGTTTTTGCAGCCAGGCAGAAAACATCCATTCACCTAAAAATGTGACAGTCTGATGGTGCTCAGTATAAAGCAGAGGGCTGGAGCAGTCTACACAGTGCCCTGCTGAAGCAAGGGACAGAGCTACTAGACCATGAAGAGGTCAACCAGAAGTTAAAGGCCACAGAGCAAAGTGTCCATCTTTAACACCTATGTGTTCACACCCATGTGTGAACACTAGAAACTGCAGAAACCAGTCCTCAAGGTAGAGGGTGAAGGATGTGGGTTGTCAAGTATGCAACAAGTCATTTATTAGCTGTCAAAACTCAACATGGGTAGCAATGACAGTCAACAACATACTGAAATACGAGCCAACAGCGTTCTTGTGATCCAGTTTACAGAATCAAAGGATTAAATTCCTGCTCCTAAGGTCACAAAAAGAGAAACCAACAGAGGTATAAAGGAAAGGTTTCATCCCTTTCCTTTAACAGTAAATTATTCCCTCATTCACCCAAAATGCAACAGAATATGAGTGCTGTGGAGAAAAAAGAAAACCTCAATTTTTTTTTTCACACAACTAGATACGATTTTTAAACAAAAAACATACAGTGCTATTGTCTTCATATTCACTTCGCAAGTAAACGTGACTGTTTTTATTTTTCCACATAAAAAATAAAGATCAAATGTGCAATGAAAATTATCCACTAGGCATTGTCCTTGACCTTGCCAAATGCTATGAATTTCTTAATAAAACTCCCAAGCAAAGGTATAGGTGGCATAAGATATATGATCCAACGTATCTTTCTAGTTTATCACAATTTAAACAGGATTATTAACAAAGAGTGAAAATACATTAATAGGAAATAAAATACTACATTTAAGGTAATAAAGAAGAGAGCCTATGGTGAAAATATTCCCAGAAAACCGAAAAAGACACCACTAAAATATACTTGAGAATGGAAGAGAGAAATTCTACTCCATTGTTCTCCTCATGTCAAACTTGCAACTAAATTATACAGAATACAAACAGTATCTGTTTCTCAGTTGCCTATATTATCAAATTCAGCAGTTATCTTAAATCCTTCATAAATGCTGGCAGTTTACTCTCCCTTGTCACAGAAAAAATAAAATACAAACCAATATAACGGTTTAGATTCCAATGGTTTGTCTGTACTCTTTGCAAATTTCTCTAGCAACACTCAAGGTTTGGTGCACCCAGGGAAGAAACACAAAGTGCTGTGTAATGAAGAAGGTAACTATCAGGAAAGATGCACTGAAAGAAATAATCAACACTTGACAAGAGAGAGTACACAAAACAAATGTTCCAATCAAATACACACGCATACCTAATCTGTTGGAAGGGTTTCTTTTGAAGAGGGCACGAAGGAGGCTCTGGGCTTCTGTGCTCAAGAACTGTGGCATTCCCAGCTTGGCTCTGAAAGAACACAACACTTGAAAAGAAAATAGATTTTTCAAAATTTTTTTCCACCCCACTGTAGTTTAAAAAGTGGAATTGTAATAGTTAGGATGGACAAGCACATGAAATTGGTGACCAAAGTTACCTAAGAATAATGCAATACAGAGTGAGGACCTCAATCTCATTCTGTTAAAGCTGAAGTAGATTTTACTACTGGCTTCATTAGAGGTAGAGTAGAGGTAATGAATCTCATACCTTTTGCAACCTAAACAGATTCTTCTCCTAAACAATTTTTTTCACTTTTTTAGGTTGCTGAAAAAAATTTAGGACTCAAGAGAAATTTAAACAAACAACCAAAACTTCATGAAAGTAATTATGTTAAACCACATGTTGATTAAAGAGAATTAAACTTTTTCCTTGGCTGTTCACTGCTACAGAGAAAAAACATGAATATTGAGCAAATATAAGCTTCAAGTACTTATGTCTGCACCTAATGTTAAATGAATGGGAAATCTGCAAAGGAAGAGATTTGAAACTTGGCAGTAACAAAACATAAGCTGCCCTGCAGACTGTTCCCACTTTTGTGTGGACAATGGCATTCTTCATTATAGAAACTAAGATACTTTTCTTTTGTAAGGCCCTCTCAGTCATTCACTTCTTACTATTTATTCCGAAGGTAATTTTAGAGACACACGCAGATGTCAGCTGTGCATGCATTAGCAAATTAATGCCTTACATAGCTTGGAAAAATGCATTATGCACACTATTACTCTCTACCCTTCATATACTTGGGGCAATAGGCTGCCTGCAGGGTACAGTTAATTGATGGTTTGAAGAATGAAGTGGTTTCAGTACTCACTTGAGAATGAGCGCCATTGTCTCCTTTCTGTCTTTTCCTTGGAAGGGTAACGATCCTGTCAGCATCTCAAACTGCAGTAACAACAAAAAGATAAATGAAATGAGTGTTGAGAAGGTCTGCATAGCCAAAACAGGCCACATCCACCTTCTATTTCCAACACGACTGAAAACTTGAGGAAAAGAAATGGTCCAATAAGCTGTACTTCAGAAAAACACGACATAGCAAGTCTGCATTATGCAGAACATGACAGACTAACTTGACTGTTTTGTTCAAGAGTCTTGTTACAAACTGTTTACACTGATACTTGAGGTCAAGTTTAGGTATGTTTGGAAAGAAGTATCATATATGTTGTTTCCTCCAGCATCTGTTTTATGGCCAATGACAGAGATGAGACATGTGGCTGGAGGGACCCTTAGTCTGAATGGGTATGTCTGTTCTTAGGTTTATGGCATGTACCATGGTGCAAAAAAAGTGAGTTAAACATTCCACTCCTCATCCTTTTAGATTGAGTTGAACCACCTTATCCATTGTGTATTTGCACCACTTAGAGATGCCACTGCCATAGTTTGCAGGAGAAACATGCACAAGTCCCACATTCTCAAGAAATCTGAGTGTGCTTTTTTTCTTTCCCACTTCCACCCCCACTCCTGGCTGTATTCACTGATGAATTTTACAAGTGTCACATTTAACTAGACCCAAATCTCAAAGCAAAAGTCAGCAATCATCATCAATTATTTGCCTGCTTCAGACATGAAAACATCAATCAGTTATGGTTCCTTTGAAACAGATTAGTGCTTTCAGTAAATTTGACAAGATTTTCACATTTGTAACACTGCATCTCTTTCCCCAAACCCAGCCAAAGAAGGTCAGCTAATATGAATTTGATACCCGATCTCTCACACAGCTCTTGCCATAGTGTTTCATGGGGGCATGACTGTCAGCTGGTTCCTCTGACTAAGGCATGATGAAGGTTATGCATCACCAAACACAGACACCAAGAATGTAATTCATCCCAGGTATAAAGGAGGACATTGTCCACTGAGGGAAAGGAGAAATGTTATTTGCTAAAGTCTGTGACTCAGGTTTTGGATCTCTTCTACTATAAGTAATACCTATTAATTAATATGCATTGCTCTAATTAAGTGCCTGTTAAGCCCAGACAGACTCTGCAACCCTGATGTCATTTTTGTCCCTTATCTCACAAGTCGCTTTACTGCTCTAAGGAAGCATTTTGTGCAAAAAATGATCCTTCCATTATTAAAACCTGTGTTGAACTACCCCACAGCCTGACGCTTCCCTTTTCCTGGGTTAAATAAAGCCATACCATATGAAAAATGTAAGAAAATTGTAGCCACAGAACTGTTATGCTGGTCTGGTGACTAGGGTAGCAGAGAGTCTTAGAAGCACCAGATAACTATTGACTATAATTAATTGAAGGGATAATATGCATTAATAATAAAGCAATAAACACAGTAGAAACAAGGAAAAAAGACACTACCTAAAAGTGCACACAGCTGACAAATATAAACAAGATTAGAAAAATACAAGTGTCTTAACTCCTGCTTGGTCTGTGTTCTAAAGAGTTTATGGTCAGGGTAAGTACCTAATGTTCACTTATACTTGTTCATGTTCCTTTGTTGTTATAATAATTTAATCTAACAGCACCAACAATGACTGGTACAGCCCATTTATTTTGGCAGATATGGTCTTGATGCAAATAAAACAGATACAAGGGACTGCTTGGTCAGTGATTACCTGAGAAGACAATGAATGTAGATCATACCCACCACAATATCACAGAAAGATCTATAAAAGCAGCCCATAAATAGGGGCCAAGAAACCCAAAGGAAAGAAATTCAGATGTAGTGTCCAAGAGGGAAGGAAGGAAGTTTAAGTTACAGGAGGGAAGAGAGGAAGTGACCATCATGGAGGCTACAGGGTATGTTTACAGCACTTACTGTAATCACTAGCACTTTGTTACCACATCTCCAATTACACAGGTCCAATGTTAAGATTAATCCAGATTCAGAACAAAGGCGCTCAACATGAATTTTTAAAGTGAAAGACAGCTACATATGTTAAATGTACCAGAGCTTTTCACTTCAATGAACTCAGCTAAGCAGTAACAGGAAGAAAGCATTGGTTTCTTAATCAAAATTCTGATTTAATCTGTTGAAGGTTAAAATGAAATAACAAGACTGAAGAAAAAAAAACCAGATTGAAACAGTTTGTCCCATCAGTTAAAGCTACCTCATTACTACACAACAACCTGTTTTTCTGCATATTTTTTTGAAAAAAACCAAAAAAAAAAATCTTGCTAAACCTAAATACACATACAGAAGTGAGCACTTCTTAACGCCCTTGCACACAAATACAGAGTTGTGTGGGTCACAGCAGATTGACAAGAAGCTGAGCCTAGGTGTGAAGAAACCCTAGTATTTTTGACTAGTAAAACAGACCCTATAGCTCTGCTGGGAGACTCAGTTTTCACCCTCCCCACTTCCCTGTCTTTATAAAACCATCTTTTTGTTCCTTGCCTCCCTATGATTCACTTCCTGGCTATTCTGGAAGGCCACCTTTTGTTACCCAGTATTTTAGAAGGCTGTGACTACCTCCAACCTCGACTTCCTTTAAGTACCAATATTCAGCAAGAAGACCAATGGCATCCTGGCTTGCATCAGAAACGGTGTGACCAGCAGGTTCAGGGAGGTTATCTCCCTCTGTACTCAGCACTAGTCGGACAGCTCCTTGAATACTGTGTTCAGTTCTGGACCCCTCGCCACAAGAAGGATGTTGAGGCTCTGGAATGAGTCCAGAGGACAGCAACAAAGCTGGTGAAGGGGTTGGAGATCAGGTCTTATGAGGAACAGCTGAGACAACTGAGATTGTTTAGCCTGGAGAAGAGGAGACTGAAGGGAGACCTCACTGCTGTCTAACTACCTGAAAGGAGGTTGTAGAGAGGAGGGAGCTGGCCTCTTCTCCCAAGTGACAGGGGACAGGACAAGAGGGAATGGCCTCAAGTTCCACCAGGGGAGATTTAGGCTGGACATTAGGAAAAATATTTTCACAGAAAGTGTCACTGGGCACTGGAACAGTCTACCCAGGGAGGTGGTTGATTCACTTGCCCTGGAAGTGTTCAAGGCATGGGTAGACGAGGTCCTGAGGGACATGGTTTAGTGTTAGATAGGAATGGTTGGACTCGATGATCCAGTGTGTCTCTTCCAACCGGGTTATTCTATGATTCTATGATAAATATTCCTTGGTTTAGTACAACTGCCTATTAAGAAGACCACAGAATTAAAGCTCGATGAGAAGGAGCCTCTGGAGTTACCTAATCCAGGCCCCTTCTTAGGTCTTGATTTATTCTGCATTGCTTCCTTTCTCTAGCTTTCAGGACAATCTCCAGTTTCAGTATGCAAAACAGCATCATTGAGACCCTAGAAGACAGAGATAGCCCTTGGGAAAGAGGGCCACAGTTCCTGAAGGAATGGATCCAAGAAGTGACCGTTGGAAGGTCATTGAGGAAGACAATGAATGAGAAAAATCCCACAGCCCACGGTAAATGCCAGATGAACCTTCTTAACAGATGGAAGACAACAGATTGTGCAAATTACTTCAGCCTGAGTCTATTGATAAAATAAAAGATTACAAAGAAACTTACTCAGTTTTTGAGAGCAGAGAGATGCACTCTCCTCAGAATGGCTGGGTTGCCCTCTCAACAATCCCAACAATTTTGCTGGTAGCTGGAAGCTAGTCAGCCACTCAGTTTTACCATTTGTAAAATACATTAGGTCTTTCCCATTATTAGGCAGGTGTGAACCATACTGAATCAGTGTTTGTAAAGGGTCTGAATACCTTCATGTAGCAGCAAGTGTAAACATTCAAAATAGTATTCATGAAGACCAACTCTTGCACTGGGAATGAAACAAGTGTTATGATGGGATTTTATAAAAGGTCATATTACTTTGATGTCTTGTATTGATTTTTCCAATGCCACCATACAGTTATAACAAAATTGCTATAGAGCTGACTACTTTGTCTTGATAAAAAAGGCTATTTTCTTGTCTTGTGAAAACTTCACTAGTTACATTTCCACTACACTGCTGAAAAATATGAACACACATTTCTTTTTATTTGGGTCTGCCTACTGAGTCACCACATCTCTTCTTTCCCAAATAATGCTCTCTGGTTAAATTGGGCTCAAAGGCCTGCAGAGGGTTTTTTTTCCTCCAAACTGAGGCAGATAGAACTTCCGTGAGGTTTGTAGCCTTGTAAATCAGGTGGTATAATGAATTACAAAATAATGGCTTTGAGAGGCCTTCCAAGAGATATGTGCATGTTACATCATGCAGAGTAGTTTATCTGGGCTTCAGAGATAACAGAATCACAGAATCACCAGGTTAGAAGAGACCCACTGGATCATCGAGTCCAACCATTCCTATCAAACACTAAACCATGTCCCTCAGGACCTCATCTACCTGTGCCTTAAACATCTCCAGGGAAGGTGAATCAACCACCTCCCTGGGCAGCCTGTTCTAATCTCTCTTCTTCAAATCTCCCCTGGCGGAGCTTGAGGCCATTCCCCCTTGTCCTGTCCGCTGTCACTTGGGAGAAGAGGTCAGCTCCCTCCTCTCCACAACCTCCTTTCAGGTAGTTGTTTTGTTTTGATACTAGTAAAGTTTTGATATTAGTTAAGTTTGTTTTGATACTAGTAATCACAGCTTGCCATAATTAAGGTTGTCTTCAAGGATCATTCAGTTTGATTCTAGCTTGTGTCCTGGGCAATACAGGTCATCAAGGAGCTGCTAACACAACATGACCCTTCAAACTGTAGGATTAGTCTCTCTTCACAGAACAAAGATAGTTTGGTTGTTCTTCCGATGGCTAAGTTACAGGCCATTTTATCACTACCTGCCTAATGTTTCCGATTTTGATCAAAATTTCAGGTATGAAAATTAAACTATTGTAATCACTTCCTTTCAGTCTATGCATATTCCCCCAACTGGCGTATTTTCTTTGCGTATTTCATATCATACTGCAAATCACTTAGAGAGAAATGCTAATAAATCATTTGGATACCATTTAATTCTATTCACTTTTTTTTAAAGTAGCAGAAAAAAGCTTTCCTCATAGAACATACAAGTCACAGACCAGGAAAAGCCAGTGAAAGCTGACATCAGAAAATGCCCCTGCAATATTAATGTATGGAAAAATCCTTTTTCTTCCACAAACAGTTAAATGTCAAAAATGAAAAATTACTGAACTGATTAGAGCAACTTTTCTCTAAGATGTCTGGTAGTACTCAAAAGCTTAAAGCATTGGCTTACTGTTAAAGTATTTTACTCTCTTTAACATCTCTCCCTTTATATGAATTAGTATTTTTCCTAATTCTAATACATTGAATCCCTGGGGTTGAAAAGAGAGGGGGAGAAAAAAAGAAAAAAAGAATTGCTATCAAAAATAAAGGGGAAAGTAGACAAGTTCATTAACAAGTGAAAGAAAAACAATTTATAGACAAAATACACCATCATTTAACTGGAGACAGATAGTGAGAAGGTACAGCTGTTCTCCAGTACTAAACATATAATAAAACCCCTAAAAGACTGATACATATTTATTACATGAGCCATAACCTATTGTTTTTTTCTGAATAAACAGTTCTGAAATGCAAAGCATCAATGAACAGATTAGTGGGCAAAGGAGATAAGGATGTTCCACACCTTTTAAATTCAGTTCATAAATTTTAATAGTTACTTAGATTAACTGTTGTTGAACAGCTAGATCAGCGATGTAGCCCCCTCATCGCAAATTTTCATTAGTTTTCAGATTGCTTCCTATCCTTACCTCCTTTGATGTCAGAAGTTCTCTACTAAGGGTAATGAAAATTTAGATATACTCTATGGATTGTGGTATGTAGTGTAATATATTGCTATCTAAAATAGAATCATAGAATCGTTTGGGTTTGAAGAGACCTTGAAGATCATCTAGTTCCAACCCCCCTGCCATGGGCAGGGACACCCCCCACTAGCCCAGGCTGCCCAAGGTCCCATTCAACCTGCCCTTGAACACCTCCAGGGACGGGGCAGCCACAGCTTCCTTGGGCAACCTGTTCCAGTGTCTCATCACTCTCATAGTGAAGAAATTCTTCCTTATATCAAGCCTAAATCTGCACCTCTCCAGTTTATACCCTTTATGGTTTCCATACCACAAGAAATGGAGTTGTATTAGAAGAGCACATTACTATGCTAATTTATACTTCTGCCTTGGTTCTACAGGGGAGCCATGGTGAGGTACAATTTGAGCCATGGCTGAAGTGCTTCACTGTGTTCCAGTGCGTGTTAATGGCCATGCACTAAACACTTGGGTAGACCTTCAGCTTGCACACTTCAGCAGGGAGCAGCAGCATCTTTGTTATCTGAACATATTCCTGCTAGAGTAATAAATGCATGTGTCTGGGCTCAAGGTACAGCATTATGCTTGACAAAACAACACTGTTTCAAAAACCTATAGAGTTCATATAGCTTTTAAAAAATCACAGTGTCACAAAACAACTTCTCCTTGATCCTTTGTCCTCCTCAGCAACAATGGCATCACAGTCTGGAGAGGCTAGATGGGTGGAGGAGGGAGCAGGTTACCACCTAGACACCTAGTTTTAGATGGCTAGTGTGAGGAGGGTCCAATACCTGTCTGAAAAACTTTCCTGACACTGCATTCCAGTATTGAATACTGCAGCGCTCAGGAGGATGTTATTGGGTCCTTCTGATAAACCAAGCAGCTCCACTGTAGTCAGATATCTCTCACAGAGCTCTCCTTGAAAAGTGTTTTCCAGGTCCTCACTTAAGCAGTTGGGAACTTTCTTTTATTAACTAGGTTAACTACATTTCATGATGCGTTTATTCCTACCTGTACATAGGGCAACATTACTCTTTAGTTGAAGCTGCTCCTTTCACTCTGTACTGTTTTTCCTTGTGATATACTCATAGAAGGCAATAGGTACTACACCATCTTTGGACCACTGCTGGACTAATAAGCATCTTTCAATTAATGGATTTCCCCTGCAACACTGTATCAAACACTTTATTATAATGGAGGAATATGAGATCACTTCATTTACTTTGCTTAGAAAAAGATGGCTATCTTATCAAGTAAAATGTCAGGTTAATCAAGCACGACTGATTTTTGGTAAATTCATGTTGCATTTTAACTAACTTTTCATTGATCTTCATGTATAAAAAAAATGAATTAGCACAGTGTGGAATATTGATTCCATTTAAACTACCTCCAGAAAATCTTGTAGGACTCTTAAAGGTTAAGTATCAGTGGGGAAAAAAATTACAATTTTTGTGTAGCTAATCCAATGCAAAGACACACACTAAAAAGATGAATTCCTAATTATTCCTCTGTGCCAACTGATACATTTGTGTCTGTTTCTGGTGATTTCCCTCCTGTAAAGACCAGCCATTTAAAAACTGCTTCACATCTAATATTTTAAAACCAGCTTCAGCGTGCACCTAGGACAAAAATAACATCCCAAAGCAGTCATAATCAAGACACAGAAAAATGGTATAGAAGAAAGGAAAATAGCATGGTAACCATACATTTTACTCTTCCCACACAGAGAAAAGAGAGTTTTTGAGTGACAGTCTCTCATCAGCTATTAAGACTACAGGAAATACACCATCAGTCCAAAATCTACTTGAATCTCAGTAGTGGAACAGGAGTCAGCAATGCTGATGTGTAGAAGACAGATGAATGGCAAAAGCACCACTGAGATCCTGGGAAACATTCAGAGTGCCCTCTAAAATATATATCCTAAAATATTTTGCATAATAAAAGGAGTAAGTTTCTGCATTTCTTTAAGGGGATGTCCCTAACATCTGAAAATTGCTGCTTAGGGAATTGTTTCTTAACAGGAACTGTGTTAGAAGCTAGGCAGATGTTTCTTCTGAAAGGGTTTGTGCTCTTCTCAGCCTGCCCTGCCCTGTTTCTATGCAGCAGAAATATTAATGTCTCATGGTAACCAAGCTAGACAGCAAACTACTATGTGAAGGAAAGGAGACAATCTGGGGCAAAATTCTATCTTCCTTACTGCTGTTTCGGTATTGCTGATGCAATGAAAATGATCAAGCAATCATTACACATTCACTTTTCTATCAACTCTTAACTGCTGAAAGTAGTACTTTTTATCTGCGGGATCTGATCACTCCTACAGCCACCCCACAAACAAACACAACTTTTCCATTACCATAAGTACACCAAAAGACCACCAGTCAGCACTCTGTGTGTGTCCTCGTCGGTTTACCACCTCTGGGGCCATATACTCTATCGTCCCACAGAAAGAATATGCTCTCTTGTCATGGTCAATGGCTTCTTTACTCAATCCAAAATCTAAATAAATGAAAACAAATAAGACTTGTCAGGTCTATAGAAATGATTCTTTCACTTTTGCTCACTTCAGCTGTTCACATAAAACTAACCAACCAACTGTCTGGGTGCAGAAAGGTCACAGGCTCATGCATGCTAAAGCCCTGCCTACATTAAGTGCCTGGTTAGCATTATTTAATGCGTTCTGAAAGTAGGTGTACTATTTTCTCTGCTCAGAATGCCATTCTGGCCCAAAGCAGAAGAGGGAAATAAGCAGAAATATACAGTACAGGATTGGTGAAGGCAATGTTGGTAAAGATTCTCACTCAGAATAGTAACCAAAGCATTAGGAGTAATAATCCCAGATGGACACCGGTGAAAAAGATTGCTAGTCAGCACCTCCAGCAAATGGAGGAGCAAAGGGATGTCTTCCCAGGTGTCTTCTGCACAATTATAATTTAGATAATTTAATCTGGTGTAGACAGTTGTACTGGAAGCATTCCTTTATCCATGGTGGTAGGCAGCTAAGCCTTCATGCTTCACATCAGCCAGGAGTATAATTTCACCAAGAAAACACCATGTCCTCTACCTGCTGTGAAGCACGGATGCTTGATGAATTGCCAGAGAAGAGAAACCCAACATTCAAAGTCTTTCCATGCAAAATCAAGATGCACGAAACGTACTGCAGAAGGCCCCCTCACCCCCGAGTTTGTAGACATTAAGTTTCCTGTTCCTCACATACCTGTTATCTTAATGTGGCCCTCTTCATCAAGAAGAATGCTGTAAAGCAAAAAAGGAAACATCCATTCATTGAGCAGGCACAGAATACAGTTAAGAAATATGAATAAAACATGTTTAATACAGGTAAGGAGATATGCAAGACTCAAAGACATGTAAACAAACTCCCAGTGTATTATATGCCTCCAGTGGCATATAATGCACTGGGCTGTGTGGCAGTTGCCTGTGGCAGTTGCACAGGGAGCCGCCTCCTTACTCTACAGTATGCTCAGGACAGGCATACAAACTAAGCTCAGAAAGAACAGAATGTTCAAAGCCAACAAAGGCAGCAGGAGAAGTAACAGGTTTTCTGCTCTTTTCGTAATAATAGAGGCAAGCACACAAATAAATAGAGCTTGGGTTCACTGGACATAAAAATAAGTCCAAAAGTATATATGATCATGCTGAAGTAATAAGTGATTGTAGAGCATAATGACTAGTCACAGCCTAACTGCACAGATCTCAGCCCCTGCTAATTTATTCTGTCTGGAAGCATAAATGAAAACTCATCCTGGAAGCCAAGTTCAAGTATTCCCATGTTTGCCATCTGCCAACATATTTCACTCTCACAAAGGCACTCCAATATTTCCAGGATAAAAATGACTGTAGTTCATAAAAAACATTTTTAGTTTTTATGGAAACAATAAGGAACATTGAAACTAAAAAATAATGACTTTCTGGTGACTTTTCTGCCTATAAATACTGCCACAGTAATGAGGATAATGTTTCTTCGATTCTAGTTAATCCCAGTATCTTTCTCTTTTCAAAATGCTTTAGCAAAGTGTCAGCTATTTTTATATATCCTTTCTCTTAGAGAGTGATTTTAATCCAATTATTCCAAAAGAACATAAGATGGAAGTAAACAAACACATTGGTCTATACTTTTGTGAAAGGTTATCGCTGTAGTGAAACATAATTGAAAAGAGATGATCTCCTGTCATTCGTTTGTGTGTTAACATGCTATTATTGTGTAATTCATCAAAGGCCAGCATCTGAGTCACTAGATGTTCAATTAAAGCTTTTTCTTCTTGATAAAAGAATCTTTACTTCTATTCTTTCTCTTCAGATTTCTAGAAGAAGCATATTTTTTAAGTACTAGCTGATAATAGGCATGTTTTTATGTATTTTTGTAACTACAATCCCTAAACAAGAGGCTTATGCTTCAGAAGAGAACAGAATACAACACCTGCCAGTGGGGAAGTGAGGTGGAAGTATTAACTTTGCAGGCTTAGCTATGGAAAGATGTCAAGGGGGAGTACAGCTCACAGAAATCACTTAAAATTTTGCCCCACATCCAGGAAGACCCTGTGAATAACAATATAATTCAAAGGCTGTACAGTTTCCCTTAGAAACACTGATATTTAGTGTTTGATAGGAATGGTTAGACTCGATGATCTGGTGGGTCTCTTCCAACCTGGTTATTCTATGATTCTATGATTCTATTGAGAATCCATGCCCTGTTTCTATATATACAGTATGTATTTTTCATTTCTTTGCCCTCATTAGAGAATATATAACCTACCCTCATTAAAGGAACAGAGACAATACCAACACAGCCATCAAAGAAATAATACTGTCTTAGGTTATGCACGCCTAAAGCATAAAACAAGCATTCTCACAGTGAATATTTGTATGAGCAGAAAAATAAACAGATTCTGGTTTCCTATGGATGTGCATCCTGTATCCCCTAAAACTTGACCTACAGTTCTCTCCTCTGCCTGGTGTTCCCTAATTACCCTTACACAGTGTCATCAGTTGCTGCAGCATCCTCTGTGAACCCCATAGCACTCCTTGGACAGCTGGGTGTTTCCATCTTTGCCATCTACCAGCAAATAATTCTATGGTTATGAAATAAAAACTACATTTGATGTGAAATGATAATAATACACTAACAGTGAGAAAAACTAAATTGTTACACTGAATAAGCTTTGAGTGACGTTAAAAAGAAAGGAACAACATACCTGCTTCTAAGCATGCAGATTACAACAACAGACAAATGGTCTTCCTTTGACTGTGGAAACAAACTTACTCTCTGATCATACTTTTGTCTTTTCTTTTTATCTTTATCGCTTTATAGTTCCTTTTAATACCACACTGTCAATAGCAGAAAATCTATTCTGACAATCACAATTACTTCAGCTACGGTTTGCAGGATCAGCTAGTCTGAAATAAGCTGGTGTTATTTTGCAGAAGGGTAAAGAGAACCAGAAGTTGTTAATAAGATTCAGGCTTCAGAAAAATCTTTCCTTTAAATCAATGTTTTTAAATTACAAAAAGCCGTAAGAAACAGACTACTTTTAAATGTTAAACTAGGCACTAATCCCACTGAGTGATAGCCTTTCACTACAAGATTTTTTCCATTTTAGTTGTGCAGTTTAAGGTTTGAGTGTGTTTACAGGATGCTATCACTATCAACCTGTTCTTTATTTCAAAACACTAACACAATTTTAGCCTCAGGAGGATCCCATAAGGATTCAGAGTGTTTTCACTGACCTCAGTTCAAAACTATGTCTTGAGAAAATAAATGCTGAAAATCTCCCCATTAGAGGCTGGGAAATTAAGGAGGACCACAGCAGGCGGACCACATACTTCAAAGTTTGAAGAGAAGTTCATAGTCGAGCTAGGACTGCAACCTTAGTTTTTTGGGGTTTTTTTGCCTGCAACTTTAGCAGATGGATAAATAAACTTTATTGTTAGTTGCTGAGATTATTTTATAGTGATGCTTAAATCAAGACCATCGCAATTATCTCCCACTTCTTTCTCTCTCTTTATTCCTGATTTTGAGTCAAGTCTTTCAGATTTCACTTTGAACTACAATATACCCAAATCATCATGAAGTTCTGCCAAATTTATTAAAGTTGGAACTCTAGGGTTTTTTGGATGATTTCTTTCCAGATCAGCTCACTTGCAGAGAAAATTCAAACCATACTTCATGATTTTCAGAAATTGTAGCCAAAATGTCATATTGGAAAGGAAACCTGAAACTTCATAAACAGCATTTGATTTGATTGCAGGCTTTGTTGTGAAAGTATCAGATTGAATGAAGCATTCAAAAATCTTCCAAACAGACAGGTCTGAGGACACAGATGTGCTTGCAATCCCCTTGCAGCTGCTGCTGAACCACAGAATCACAGAATGTCTTGAGTTGGAAGGGACATTAAAGATCATGTAGTTCCAACCCCCCTGCCATAGGTAAGGACATCTCCACTAGATCAGACTTATCAAGGACCTGTCCAATCCAGCCATGAACATTTCAAGGGATGGGATATCCACAACTTCCCTGGGAAACCTGTGCCAATGCCTCACCACTCATATCGTGAGGTCTCTACCCAGCTTTCTTATATGCCCCTTTCAGATACTGGAAGGTTGCTTTAAGGTCTCTCTGGAGCCTTCTCTTCTCCAGGCTGAACAACCCCAATACTCTCAGCCTGTCCTCACATGGGAGGTGCTGCCATCCTCTAATCATATTTCATAGAATCATAGAATCACCAGGTTGGAAGAGACCCACCTGATCACCGAGTCCAACCATTCCTATCAAACATTAAACCATGTCCCTCAGGACCTCATCTACCCGTGCCTTAAACACCTCCAGGGAAGGTGAATCAACCACCTCCCTGGGCAGCCTGTTCCAATGCCCAATGACCCTTTGTGTATAAAAAAACTGTCCTCCTGATGTCCAGTCTAAATCTCCCCTGGATGAGCTTAAGGCCATTCCCCCTTGTCCTGTCCCCTGTCACTTGGGAGAAGAGGCCAGCTCCCTCCTCTCTACAACCTCCTTTCAGGTAGTTGTAGAGAGCAATGAGGTCTCCTCTCAGTCTCCTCTTCTCTAGGCTAAACAGAGAGAGCTGGGGTGCCCTCTCAGTCACTCCTCATAGGGCCTGTTCTCCAGCCCCTTCACCAGCCTTGTTGCTCTTCTCTGGACTCACTCCAGAGCCTCAACATCCTTCTTGTGGTGAGGGGCCCAGAACTGAACACAGGATTCAAGGAGCGGTCTCACCAGTGCGGAGTACAGAGGGAGAATAACCTCCCTGGACCTGCTGGTCACACCATTTCTGATACAAGCCAGGATGCCATTGGCCTTCTTGGCCACCTGGGCACACTGCTGGCTCATGTTCAGTCGGCTGTCAACCAACAACCCCAGGTCCTTCTCCTCCAGGCAGCTTTCTAGATAGAGTTCTCCTAATCTGTAGGTCTGTCTAGGGTTGTTGTGCCCCAAGTGCAGGACCCGGTATTTGGCCGTGTTAAACTTCATGCCATTGGACTCAGCCCAGCGGTCCAGCCTGTTTAGGTCCCTTTGCAGAGCCTTCCTACCCTCCAGCAGACTGACACTTCCACCCAGCTTAGTGTCATCTGTAAACTTGCTGAGGGATATTTGTAGCCCTCCTCTGGACCTGTTCCAACAGCTCCATATCCTTATGCTGAGGATTCCAGAACTGGACATAATACTCCAAGTGGGGTCTCACAAGCACGGAATAGAGGGCCAAAACCCACCTCCCTCGACCTGCTGGCCACTCATCTTTTGATGCAACCCAGGATACAGTTGGCATTCTGGACTGTGACCGTGCATTGCCAGCTCATGTTGAGCTTCTCATCTATCAGCACCTTCTCTGCAGGGCAGCTCTCAATCACACCATCCCCCATTGTGTACTGAAATTGAGGATTGCCCCAACCTCAGTCTAGGACCTTGTACTTGCTTTGTTGAACCTCATGAGGTTCACACAGGCCCATTTCTCCAGCCTGCCCAGGTCCCTCTGGATTACCTTCCTTCTGGTGTGGCAACTGCACCACCTAGCTTGGTGTCATCTGCAAACTTGCTGATGGTGCACTCGATCTCACTGTCTAGATCACAAATGAAGATATTAAACAGCATTGGTCCCGATATCACCCAACCAGTTTCTTATCCACCAAACAGTCCACCCATTAAATCCATCCCTCCAACTTAGAGAGAAGGATGTTGTGGGGGACTGTGTCAAAGGCTTTACAGAAGTCCAGATACATCAAATCTGGTGGTTTTCCCTTGTGCACTCATGTGGCTACCCCATCACAGAAAGCCACTAGGTTGGTCATACAGGACTTGTCCCTGGTGAAGCTGTTCTGGTTGCCACTAATCACCTCCCTGTCCTCTATATAGTGCCTTAGCATAGCTTTTAGGGGGATCTGTTCCATGATGTTCCCAGGCACAGAGGTGAGGCTGACAGGTCAGTAGTTCCCAGGGTTGCCTTTTCTACCCTTTTTAAAAATGAGCACAATGTTACCCTTCTTCCAGTCACGAGGGATTTCTGATGACTTCCACAACTTTTCAAATACCATGGAGAGTGGCTTGGCAATCCCATCAGCCAATTCCCTCAGGACTCTGGGATGCATCTAATCAGGTAACACAGCACTGATGTTCAGGTTCCTCAGGTGGACACAAACCTGATCCTCCCCTACAGTGGGCGGGGCTTTATCCCCCACCCCAGGTCCCCATCTTGTTGTCCATTGACCCAGGAAGGGTGATGAGAGCAGTTGTCAGTGAAGACTGAGGTAAAAATGCTGAGTTCCTCAGACTTCTCCTTGTCTGTTGATATGAGGCCACCATATTCATCCATCAAGTGGGGGTACACCCTTCTACAGGTTCTGCTGAGAGCAAAACCTGCTCTCAGCAGGCTTTGGGGGTTCTGGGACAGGCCAAAGAGAAATGGCCAGCAACTGCAGCAAGGAAATCTCAAATCAGTTGTTAGGACCAACTTTCTAGATGTACAACTGGTGGAGCACTGCCAAGAGGCCTCCTATGGAGACCACAGGGTCCCCCCTAGCTATTTTAAGAATAGGTTAGCAACACACCTGTGACAACTTTCATATATGACCCTGCCCAGGGGCAAGGGGAGGATGAGAACATCCTGGTATGGCCCAAAGTTTCTTTTATCATCTTATTTAAATAGTTATCCCTCCTCAGATGTGACTTAAAAATGGATCACCTCTTTTACCCTTCAGAATGAAAATTTTTTTCAGTTGTAACTTTTTTTTTTCTCCTAGTGAAATCATAGGCTGTCACACTCTGCCATCCTAGGAATGGCTGCACATAGGCTTTGCCTTTATAAACCTATTTTTAAATTATATGCTTTTCATTCAAAAAGACGCCTTGATTTTTCCCCAGGTATGAATTTGAGTCTGGGAGATTCCCCTTCCTGTATAAGAATAGTGACATTAATGTAAAGTAGTTTTATACTATGACAGTTATATCCAGACTCAACTGTTCCCCTGGAATCTATTTAACTATACACCAAAGACCATATACCATATACTCAGGATATACAAGAATGAGGGCTGCTGCCTTAACTTTACACAGTGATTTCACCGTATAAGGGTCTTGAATTACACAATGAACTAATTTTCTTCCAGAAAACTCTTGTATCAGTTGGCAGAACAGATAACACTAGGGATTTTAGCAGAGTAGTACAGTGAAGGCAGGTCTCAGGTCAAATGAAAATGCACAGATAATTGGATTCTATCTTTGCCTTTTTGACATGTTTTTACGCAACAATGGCAAATCAGGGACACTGTCCTTTCCTGCTGAGCGATAATTTCACAATTCACTGATCCCTGATTTGAGATACTGCAGTTTGGTCTGCAGAAATTTTAAGTGCTCTCACTCACAACTGAAGGCAGTGAAGGATGTGCTTTGAAATGCAAAGTGACACATAGTGCTGAGAACACTAAAAAATCAGGTTCTCAGTATCTCAAATGCAGTGAATAGTTTTGACACACACTTAATTTTCTCCTCAGTTTCTAACTTCTCCTAAAGCAAGAAATTACAGCATATGTCTATAAATGTAACAGCGCTGTGACTTATATTTGAATATACAGCCTCATATTTGGATATCTTCTAATAGCAGCTTCATGTATCACATCTTAATTTGAAAAACAGCTTCATCTAACATCAGAAAGAAAAGTAGTGCATGAATCATACTAACAGTCCCTAGAAACAAAGTTTAGAACTGAAAGCCTATAATTTGAGTTATTCTGTAATATGCATTGTTGTTGATGCTGAAGGAATAAAACAGTAATTCAGAACAAAGTCGAAACCTATAAGCTACTGGCAGACAAACCAACAGTACATGGTAGCGTCATCAACAGACTTCTGTCTATCTGCTTTTCATACTATGTGACAAACTGGTACGTTCATCCTTCCAGTGGTTTAATTTGGAGGATGACTTCCTCTATTTGCCAAAGACTCTGGTTTTCAGGGCAAGAGTACAATTTTCAGTCACCTGGGGAATGGTCTCTAGTCCAAAGGACTGAGAGCTCTGGTTACGTACAACTGTATCGATTCACATAGTACTACCACTATATTGCTATCATAGCCAAAACATAAAATTGAATTTATAGTTTAAACCACATTGTACAGTGTTGTAGATAAATAACCTCCTTCCCTTCAACTTCTCACCTTCAAAATGCACCTTCCATTACTCTCAGTAACTTATTTTGACCATAAGTGTGAAAGCAATAGCGCTCTATTTTAAGGAAAGAGCTGAATATTTTTAAACTTCATTCTACAGAAGGAAAAGACTACTCTACAGTTTCATGGAAGTGTGAACAACAGTCAAGCAGACTGCTCTCAGTGGTCATCTTTTTTAAATGATGGTGACCATTACATTAAAAGGGATGGTAACTTTGAAATGTTTCAGCCGGTTTTATTGGAACTGGCACAGAAGGTGCAGGCAAAGTACCAGGCAAGAGGAATGGAATAAAGCCAGTATCATGCCCCACCCAGTGACAGTACAGGTGTCATTTAGTCCATTGTTGTACTACAAAGGAAAAATGAGAAAAGAAGATCCTCTATAGCACTGTATTAGGAAGACAAAATATCTGCAAGTACAAGCAAGAAAAAATTGGTGGAAAATATTTTGGATCACTTTAATAAAAGTGTTTTTAAGATCCTGATTATCATTTCTCTCATGAGCTAGAATGCACATTAGTTTTCAGAGACACTAATTTACTTTAAACAATGGCTAAAACATATTTTGTATGACCTGGAAGTGAGTTGGTTTAAATATCTCATACCACACCAAGCAGAAGGCTATATTAAATGCTGCAAATTGAGAATGGTGTTTCTAAAGTTTAAGGAATGAAGATCCGAATCCCATCCTTCACCAAACTGAAGGCCAGGCACACAAAATCCAGGTCATGCTGGAATAGAGTCCAAGTATTTGGCCTTGTGCTAAAATTATATGATAGAATGACCCTATTTGTGATGGTGAGGGTCTCATGTATAGAGTCACAGATACAAGAAGAAAGGCAGAGCCCCTGGAGCCTCTTGACTTACTAGGATGACAAGGAGCAGAAATAATCTAAAACCACACATATTTATGTTTTCATTTGCTCTTTCTCATTAACTTACTTTTCTGGTTTTAGATCCCTGTAAATAATTCCAAGACCGTGGAGGTGGTCTAACGCCAAGGCCAGCTCAGCTAAGTAGAATTTGACGTCCTCTTCTGTAAACATCACCTAGAAAGAAGGAAGAGAAGAACATGTCTATTTACTGGACAGCAGCAGGCTAGTTTGTGTTAAACAGACATGGGGAAGGAATTACCTAACTCGGAAGGACCATAATATGAGATTCAATTTTCCATAATTTGTCCAAGTTCATATTAGCAACTGTTACCAGATTCTCCTCATAAAAGAAAATTCGATTTGTCAAACACTTCTGTTTCTTAAAACATGCTGCTGTCGTTCATCTGTTTGATCTATTTAGATGACATTGTATCACGATAATATTAATAAGGTTCTAACTCCTTGGCCTTTGGAAATAAATGACAAATTTCAGTATTTTCTGTGCAGTCCTTTTTGTTCATATCTCTATTTGTCAAAATTTTGGCATTTGATTACCAAATTCCTATAGTATAACATAGAGTAACATCTTTGGGGAAGTGAAATGCTTCCAGATCTGAGCAGAATACATGGAATGAAGAGACTCACAGATGGTTTTAAAACTCCACACATTTAGGGTTCAGGAAATGACAGCACTGGTGCCCTAAGCAGTGATGTGTAGTTTAACATCCAGGGCTTGATTAGGTCTAAACTGAGGGTAGTTGTTTCCTTTCTATTGCTGATATGGATACTGCTAACACTGAAAGCTCTGTTTTAGGTGAGAAGAAACTTCTGTAATTGAAAATACACTAAGATCAGAAAAACTCAGACTGCAAGAAATCCCTTATACCAAACGTTATTAAGTTCTCTTTAATTAAATTTCAATACATATTATAATAATAATGCAGAAAATGAAGCTGACAGGTTTGGATACACAAGTGTGAATATTCTGCATGACAGAAGTAAAACGAGTCAGCTCAATAAAAATTTACATATCTTGTGTAGTGGTAAGTATCTACAGTAGAAATTGCTAAGCTTATTTTTAAAATTGAATCTTTGCTCTTGGGAAGGGGTAGCCACTGCTTCAGTGCTCTGAGAAACTGCAGTGGGATGAGAGCAAAAAGAGAGGACTCAGAGAACAGATGCCACATAATTTAATTAAGAATATCACTGTAAAGTCTGGAAAGAAAAAAGATACAGAAGCAAAAACTCTGACTAAAAATTTAATTGGTCTGAACACAAAAACTGTGTTAATTATCAAAATAAATTTAAACTACTTATAAGATTTAAAATAAATAAGGTAGATGAGAGTAAGTCAATAGAATTGGGAAAATCTATTCTATACAGATACACTCATCTAAATCTCAGAAAGACAGAACAAGAGAAAGACAAGCTTTGCATGCACACAGGCTATAATAGAAGAGATGTGGCTGAAACTCAACTGAAATCAATACTGCTGGACCTAATCTGTAATTAACAAATTGTGAGTAATATATGTTTTCCCACAACAACTTCTTCCCTTGTGATGCCTTGCCACTAATAAGCAGCATGTAGACAGGATGACCTGAAAAGATATGTATGTAAAAGGACTGTCAAGTTAACAGGAGTCATCCTTAATAGAATAAAGCAGAGGAGGCTGTGTTTTGCATTGGAAAAGTTTGGGGGAAAAATGCGAAGTTTTAAAGCAGTGCACAATCTGACCTGTTCTCTTTCACTTTCAAGTTCCCTACTGTGCAGAATGGGAAACTGCCCTCTGTCATCAAGAATCACTTTTTCTCTCTTCTCCCATGAAACTAGAGAGGTCCTTGCTAAGACAGCACACTGTGTTCCAACAATGCCTGACAGCAGGATATTTTCATATTCTTTATTCTGTTTATCTGTATTAAAAATAACTGCTACCAGGTACCAAGTACTTACACAAGTATCATGATTTGGCAGTGTAATTAACCTGTTACTAATATCACATAGCAAACAACCCTTGCAGCACAACACCAAATCAGGAATTAGATGGAAAAAAGCAAAAAGCTAGGGATCTTATGAATAAAAGTGTTGTTCTCACAGAATTTTTCACTCCATCAATAACTCTCCTATACAAGAAGGTCAAACAGAGCTTTCCCTCAAGATGACAACTGATATGCTCCTATTTTATCTTTAAAGATTGTGTGTCATGTGGTTGATTGCACCCCTGTCCCCTCATCCTGGGAAGAGACCAAGGGCTGGTCACATAACATTGGTGACAGAGAACACCAGGGTACAGAGAAGCTCCTGGGGGTGGCAGGGCTGTGTGGCTAAATGCAGCAGGACGCACTGCTTCAAGCAACACTGATGACTGGCTTGAGGAGGCCTTTGGAGACACAGGCAAGTACTAAATGAACCTAGAGAACCTGCCACTATCTAGGGGCATCAGTGAGACTCAAGTTTGTACTATTTCCTGGCTGACTTTCTTCTCCAGCAGCAGCAGCATTTCCCCAGGGTAGGAGCTGTGGAGAACAAGGAAAGGATAGGAGCCCATGGAGGTAATGGAAGCAGCACCTGTCCTCAGGCAGGCAGGAGAGGAGCCAGTGAGGGGTACAACAGCCAGCTTCCAAGCCTCTATGCAGTCTCCAACCTGCTCCTAGCAGCTGTTGCAGGAAACACTTCCCCCAAGCTGATGCCCTGCTGTCTGCACACTTGTTGCAGGAGTTTGCCCCTGATCAGTGGCCACCTCTTCCTGCTGGCAGTGGTTGTGTTTTTACAGTGCTTCTGTGCACTAGTTTGTGGCAAAATGTATTGGGGATTGTTTTCTCTGACTCTTTCTCATTGTATCCAAGATATATTTTGTAAGCAGTGACTCTATGGCTATTGTGCTATGAGAATAGCTTAGCAGCAGTGGGTTGTTTGTTTTTTTCCTACAACTGTGATGCTTCCATACTATCTGCTGCATTAGCTATGGCATAATTCAGATACAGTAAAGAACACATTTAAAAGTCTAAGATGATACAGCTCTATTATATATACAATAGCAGGACTATTCCCAAGGCTATTTTTCATTCCCACCAACTTTATCTGAGTTCTTGAAAACTAGGATAGTGTTTCATTTCTAAAGTTAAAATCTACCAGCTTACCTCTTTGGAGAGTCTTGTGAAAAGGTCCCCTCCCCGCAGGAAATCTAGTATTAGATACAACTTTCCCTCTGTTTGAAATGCTGCATAAGAAAAGGATGGAGATATTGGAAGTTTGAATCAAGATCAAGTCTTCAAAGCATTATTCTTGTTGACTAGCAGTGTATCATTCATGCTATTAGCTTCCCTGTCATTTCATTGCTTTTAGAACAGAAAACAAATAATTTCTGTATAGAACTAAGCAACTGAGCTTTGATTGTGGGGAAAAAAGCGCTATTGGGTGGGAGACAAGAATGCATTACTAATACACTACTTTCCATGCGAAGCACCTATGAATTAACATTGCACAGGGTACTAGGAGGCACTGAGGTCTAGGCATAGAGAGTAGCTCCCAGACTTGCATGAGATGGGAGCCCACACTAGCCATTAAGTCCTCAGAAGACCTCTTACAGTAATAATGAGACTCCTCAGGGAGCAGTGAGGCGGAGGAAGGTGGAGGAAGGTGGAAGAAAATAACTCCAGCAAGATACCACATTCATATCAACACATTAAAATTTGGACTGGTGCTGTTTATTAAAAATATATTTTTTTAGATTCTGTGGTTTTATAAATGATACCTGACAGCAGGTGAGGGGGTTGCCAGATGTAGACTTACCAGGTACCCCACCAGCACAATCTATCACGTTAGACTTTACGACAAATGTATTTTGATGGAGGAATGGCTAAAACTTACTTATACTGAAATTCTCCTTTAGCATAAATGAAGATTTTCACACAGGTAGTCTCTATGATTTCGTTAGAGAGAGAGTCATAAATAGACAAGGCGTATCTGTATGAAATTATAACATATCCAGTTACAGTTCCTCAACCAATTTAAGAACAAACATGAGTTATATTTTATTATAGTTACCATAATGAAGCTTGACTATAAAAGGATGATTCACTTCTGCCAAAATATCTCTTTCCATTTTTGATCGTACCCGATCCCGAACTATAAAGGAAGAACAATAAGAATAGAGACATATTAAGAGGAAGCATGGTCATGGGATGCAGAACTGCAATGAGGTTCGGGCAACTTGGATTCAACTTCTCTGTTGATGGCTTGCAGTGTGGCCTTTGGGAAATCATGCCACTCTCTAGTACCCCCTTTTTCTGTTTGTCTTGTTTATGCAAAAAGTAAGCTCTTCAGCAAGGTGCTATGCCTTCCTCTGTAGAGGAAATCCTAACTAAAAGCACTACAATATTACAAACAGGAAGGTGATTATGCTTTACAGAAGAGAAAGATAGTGTGAAAATTAAAAGTATATAAAATTAATAACTCTACCTCATTTAAAGTTAAAGAGAATGTAGCAGTCCCAGAGCTCATCAGGTTAGACTTGTGCAAATTAACTTCTTGTTTTGTGCTTATGGTAGCAACATTTATGAGATATCACTGATGAGCACTCTCTGGAAGTGATTTATATAAAATACTTCAAGCTTTCAAGAAATGACCCAAACAATCAGTAATAAAAATAAGGATTATTTAAAATAGAAAACAGTATTTTTTCTTGTAAAAATTGTACGATAACAGTGAGAAAATACTTTTTGTGGTCGAGATGAATAAAGAGTAAGAGTTACAGTTAAATAGTTAAATAGTTACAGAGGTGAGCTGGGTTCAAACTAATCAAAACCATTGCTGGAGATTTCATAGTAAATACATTTAGCAGAATATGCACGCACTCAAGAGGATTCAAGTCCCCACATTATCAGCTTTTGATCTTACAGATTAGTTTCTCAGTCAATCACAATTTTACTAATTTCATAATGAAAGTACTGAAAATTTCTTTTTGTCCTCTGTGTTACACAATGCCAGTATCCTTTTCAGTTGAATGCATCTACAAGGAATCTTCTAAGACGACTTTAGATGGTAAAGCTTGAGATCCCAGTGAGATTCTGTTATCACCTGTATGCATTATGGATCTGCTGAGAAGCTGAAAATTCTCAACTGCCAAATAATGAAAATACCATGATGAAATCACATATTTCGTTGCTGTACTTCAAAAAGTGGTACACAGAACTGGGTCCAAAACAGCTGATCTAAAAACCTCAAACAGGAGTGGAGGGACACTTGGATTTCTTGCTATTTTGATACTTTACCCATGTCAATAGCAATGTAAGCTTTACTAGCACTTGGACAGGTGAATAATGTATGTGAGACATTTCCCATTAAGCTTGGTTAGATAAGTCTAGCAAAGTGCCTCCTTTCATTTGCACTGTACAGGCATGAGAATAGGCTGGCAGGATGGCAGCACTCCCTCCTCTTCCCATCATTTCAATCTCTGAAAAGGTAAAGGCTTTGCTGACACTTCTGCCCTGTGCCCTGCTCAATGCTGCAGTGGCCACCTCTGTGGCGGGTACAGGTGGTGGATACGGGATGTGGACCTGTCAGGCTGCCACATCACCCTCCTCCCCATGTGTTTACAGCAGCCACATGAACATTGAAGAAAAGACTACATCATCACAGAAGACAGCCTCTTTTTCTGGAGTTGTGGCCCCACAACAGCTCTGAACATAATCTCTTCAAAAGCTGCTCTTATCACCACCTTCACAGTAGCTGATAAAAAAGATAACTGAAACCTGTAATCAGGATTACAAATTGGTACATGAGTTGGTGACATGGTCTCCCCATCTTCCACCATCAAATACTGCCTGATTTGAACCCTCTGAGGGCAGAAGATATATAGGCCAGAATTTTTTGTAGTGCTACCACCAAAGAATCTATTAATCATATTCTCTAGAAAGGCAAATCCAGCTCCTTTCTCACATTTTTTTTCTCTTACCTTAGCTTCCATATGTCCGGGCTGTTCCTGATTTTAACCTACAAAGTAGCCTCCCTAGAAGTGCCTACCTGCTTGCACCACTGTACATACCACTGTGAGAGTCAGTTACTGCACTATATGCTGCACATCCATTTTCATGATACTGAAAAAACGTGCAAGGTTAAATCCCTTCTCCTTTGTGCTTTATTATTAATTATGTTATTGCAGGAGGGAAGATTTATTTCTCTTATTTCAGATATATGTGGAAATAGGAATTCCTTTGTTCTTCCCCCCCCTCTTGTAATTTTTGGGACTGGAGCAATGTGGTTCTGATATACAACAGTGAAAGTTTTAAAAAGAGATGACACTTTGACATAACATTTCAAGGATATGAGGCTCTGGCTCCATCTGACTTCCCTTGTCATCTTCCAGGTACAGTGAGTAGTAGACTGCCTTTCTTCTGCACTTCAGAGATTTTTTTTCTAGTACTTAGTGGCTCCAGTCTGCTCCACTGAGGGTGTCTCCTTTCTAGTCCTTACATTCTGACAGTCAAGCAATTAGATTAATTTGCAGTTCTGCACTGCTCGGCACAGGGCTGGGCTCTCCCCACACAGGTGCCTGCCTGGTGCTGTGGAACAGCCTCTTCTTCTGCCCACCCCTTGCCAATGACAGGGGATGCACACTACAGGCACAGAGGAAAGTGCAAATAACTCAGCTCACCCATCCCCATTCCTACCACTCACAGGGGCCTCAGTGCAGCATACAGGTAGCCTGAGTAGGCACCCTGAGAAGCTCATCTATAAGAATAAAATACTCATTGGAACTACTGATCATCTCTTGAACTATTGCCCCTTCTAAACAGTACTAAATTCGGTTTGAAAGGTGAGGTTTGCCACTTATCTTTAAATTAAACATCAGACAGAGGCAGAAAACATAAACTGGAACAATGAGTACAGTCATGAAGAATTTTTGCATGGTCTCAGACAAATTAGGTATTCCTCAAATAAATAATTCCTAGTTGTCATGAGACAGAAGACACTAGACTGGTGGAGCCTGTAAGAGCAGAGGAAGCATCTGCTACTCTGAATTAAAAACAGTTTCCATTTCCAGGTATTAATGCAGTATGAAAGAGAAGTGGAGGCAGCTGAGGATACTTGCAAATAAATAGAGCTTATCCACTTCTGTTTGTCTACCTCTGATCATCAAAGAAGAGGATGTTACTGTTTACTTTATTTAACAGTGAATGCTTAAGGAGAGGGCTTTATTTGAGGCAGGATTTTTTTCCTTCTTGGGCTGTTTTAATTTTAATAACCATGAAGTACAGAAAGGAAAGAGTATAAGGGAAAAGTATATTCAGAGCATCTTCCAAAGAAAGAAAGCAAGTTCCTTCTCAATAACAAATGAGCTGTATATTTTCTGAAAAAGAAAATAAAACTGTAATACTGCTTCCCTCTCTGAAACTCTCATGATTGAGATTTAAATATGGAAATATAAATTAAATTTTAGCCAATGAACTTCTTGGTCATATGTCTCACTTGAAAACTAAGAGTCAGTGCATCTCTAGCTATGTACACTGTTAAGTTACCATGACCTAGGGACATCCCTTGATGTACATATAAAGACACTGTATCAGTTCAGCAGGATATTGAGCCAAAACAATGAGAACTTTAATTAGTACAACTATGGTCTGTAGGAGTTGTAAAGGGGGAGTTTATAGAAGAGACATTAATTTATTCACTATAATACTGATTAAAATTTAATAGCTAAATCACCATAAGGAGAAAATTACTCGTCATATCTAGTGACTGGATAGCCCTGTGAAGTTAAACTCCATTCAGTCATTGGTTTCAGTGGAACCAAAGTATTACTTCTGAGATCTCTTCGGCCAAAGAATAACTTCCAAACATTTTTATTTAACTGTACCTTTCTCACTGCTCTCCAAAGTAATTCTTAGCTCTACTAGAAGAAATTTACATATTTTATATATAAATAACATATTTATATAACATATATAATATATTTATATATGTTATATTTTGTTGGTCTTTTCTCTGTCTTAAGACTTACCTGGAGTAAAACCTGACTTTTCTACTCCAAGAGAAGTAATTTTCCATTTAACTTACAGCACAGTTCTGAGTTTTGCATATAGATTTGGTGTTACAAGGCATGAAGGTTTTACTTACAGTCTTATATTAACTAACATATGCATCAAATTTAAATTGGTATTGACTCAATTTTCAAATGTCAAATAAAAATGAAATAGCTTTTCCTTTTGCACTCTTTCCTGGGCTGAAACCCTCAAGAGCCCTGCATGTGTCCCACAGCACACTTCCCTTGGTGACAGCTGGATCCTGTCACAGGATGGGACACTTTAAGTTAGTGCTTTTATTACTGATACCTTTTTTCACTTACAGCTTTCCTCTATAAAATGTTTCTGCAGAGAAAGATCCAGCAAGGAAGGACGTATTACAGACATCTTAATGGACTACCTTAGGTAAGGGCACTGAGCTGCAAATCAGATTTAATAAATGCCGAAATCTTCAAAGCAGTGAAACCTGTATTGGGCTCACCCATGTGAGGAACCACGGTGTGGTGCATCAGTGCTAAGACACAGGAGGTGAGATGCGTGTCTATGAGAAAGATCAGTGTGGAGCAACGGAGCATGTCTGTCTCCATGATGACTGTTCTAGGGATCAGCAACAGTGTAGGGAGCTGGGCTTTGCCTGTATCAGCAGATCATGTGGAGATGTATGTGAGATATTCAGACTTCCACCATAGGTGCAAAACTTGAGTGTTGCTCTCATCTCTTTCAGTCAACAGCATAGGGACCCAGAGTCTCATTGGTGAAAGATGTTATGTAGGTGTTAGGTGAGGTCCCACAGAATTCTGCTTTGCTCATGACCTCAGCTGCTTGCATGCTCACGCCCTGTGAATGTCTCTGACTTTGTTGCAAATGCAAGCAAAGCACTTGGGTGCTCCAATATGCTTCTGAAGTAACTAAATGACTTCTAGCCTAAATCCTGCCTTAAAAAGGGGATGGGGATAGATTTTGTGAGCTCTGCAAGGCACCTAAAGCTGAAGACAGTTCTAACATTTTCCAATAGCACTAAAGCAATATTATTTTTCATAAGTTGGTGCTAGCTACATAGTTCTTTTTATAGCTCTAGACATAGCATGAATACGTGCTAGCTGCCTTGTGGCACAAGGGTCTGGTCCCTTCCCAGAGTCCTCTGGAGGTGGCTCAGGGCAGAACGTGGTGCTCTGATTGCTTTGCTGAGTGGGCCACTGTCTCTCCACTGATTTTGAAGGCAGCATTCTTCATGAGAACCAGCTTGAAAATTGGTATTCGAAAGCTTAATTTTTCTTTTTTCTTTTTTTTTTTTTTTTTTTTTTTAACTAGGAATGGGTTGTCAGATAATGGGTTTGGTGCCACACTGACTTGTCTTTATGGTCTTATGTGCTTTTTGATAATTTTACCTGAAGCTCTGCCCTGACCCACAACACCAGGGAGAGAAACCCCCCTGTACGTCTGACACCAGCAACTGCCCCTTACAGAAAGCTTTTCCTGCAGGAAAAGACACAGTGAAAATACTTGAATAATGCCAAAGATTTCACAATCTGCTCAGAGTTGTTTGGCAAAAGCATTATTGATTATAAATGATTCGCCTACCCCCACCTTTCAAAATGACCTTTCAGTAAGAGATGTCCCTGCTCAGCCAGGAGCAGAACACCAATTATTTAACAAAGCAAGATCAGGGGGAGTTAGAAACTATGTTAACTTAATTAAATCACAATCAAAAAATATTTGTAGCAGGAGAAATAAATCAGCAAATAAAAGAACAGATTTAGATTTCATCCATTACCCTCCTCACTTTCCTAAAGCTCAACACTGAGCCTTGATTTGAAAAAAAAGCAAAATAAGACTCAGGTTCAGGAACATGCAACTCAATTTCAAATTTTTCACGTAGCCCTGGAACATGCCAGTGATATAAGACAATGGAATATATACATAAAACTGTGAGCAACACCATTTTCAATTCTATTTCTGTTATTTTCTTCTGTTTTTAATGCAGGCTGTTGTAGACAAAAGCAAAGGGCTAGATTCTAATTTCAAATCCACATTGTGTATGTCTGGAAGCCTAAATACTTGTGTGGTGACTAACTACCTGAGATATGGAGAAATATAGGCTTCTCAAAAAAGATCATAATCTTCCTTCAATGGCTCTGCTTGGAAATACTATTTGCATTACTGTAGTCCTGCAGGAACAAAGTATTATACTCAAGTCTTCTAAAGATCAGCATTTCATGCTGTATCTTATCAGCAGAGCATTATTAGAACACAAAGGAAAACAGAAAAATATCCTGCTGAAATCTGAAGATAGAAGTATACCAAAAATGTCACATAAGGACTTTGTGTACAGTTCTTTTGAAATGTATATAATTTCATGAAGGTTATTTTTCTGGAAGAAAGATCATCTGTGCCCCCAAACATGGAACCTTTTAGAGATGGGGAAAGAGCTGTTAAAAACAGAACTCTACCACTCAGCCCTAGCACTGCTGCAGCAAAGAGAAAAACAGATTCAGAGAGCAGTATGCACTCCTTTTTATAAGGGCACTTTGAAAAATCAGTATGAGTGTAGATTGTTTTTTAGAAGTCCAGCATCTAGAGGAGGTCATTTTACGTCCCTTTCCTCTCCTTTTCCCCCCTTTTACATAAAACATCAAAACTGGCTGTAAAGAAATCAAATACTTTCCTTTGGGGTTTCTTGGGGTGTTTTTTTTCCACAAAGTTGTTTGTTCGTTTGTTTGTTTGTTCTAAAGTAGCTTATATGCTTCAGTATTGGGACTTGGAATGACAAACATCTCCTAACTAATCATAAGTATTTAATACTGGACTTCCATTTATACTATTTATGGCCTAGTCACTATTCTCTCAAATTATTTGGAAAAGTTAATTAAATCTCACAATACCCCTCAGAAGTACCTCTGCTCAATTTTCCAGCAAGGAGAACTAAAAGGCAGATTGATGAAGTATTTGAAGCACCATGCGACCACAAAAAAAAAAAAAATCATATGGGAGTTGTCAGGAGCAAACATGGGTATCATACTAACTGTGCTGAAAACAAATCCTCAGGGCAGTAATCTCAGCTCTCCCTGTGTTTTCTAGTGGCCTTGTTTGGCAAGAAGCAGCTTGCAGAGGCTGCAGCAGATCTAAACTCTATGGCAGCTGCTCAGTAGGCTCCCACCTTTCCAGTTGAGCCTTTGGCAGCTGCAGCCTTGCACCATTTCCACACTGGGACACCAACTTGGATCTCTCTCACTGGCCAAAATACCCTACGGGCATTACAGGAACTTAAGTGAGTTTTAGATTTTTGCCTGAAATTAGCCAGTGGGTTCAGCCCCGTCATTAGAGAAGTACTGACTGGCAGACACAGCCAGATTATCACCTAAACCTCATGTCCTTATGCAGAGGTGAAAATTTAGTTTTTGTGTATTTTTAAACAGAATTGGACAAACTGAATGTATGCAGATATACCCAGCTCCCAGGTGAACGCATTTCCCCCACCACCACCACTACAAGCTCTGTGAGCTGCAGATGTGCAATGATATTCAATAAGCCAAATCCTGTGGTGATGTACAACAGCAACAAAATAAGAATTACACCCCTTATAATCCCATAAATCAGTTCTAACTAAAATCATTAAAACCAAACTGAATAAACATCTCGCTGAGAAGTAGAAAGTGCTGCCAGTTGCTACCATGGAACTTCCTCCAAAAAGCAAAAACCTACAGCTGGAAATACATCTGTCCATGACTTGTTCATAACTGAAAGCCTTCAACATGTTTGCATAGCAGCACCTGGGACAATTTTTCTTTATGTAAAGCATATGTTTTATTTAAATTAATTTACCTTATCCTTCCAAATAATTCATGAAATGAAATATTTGTTTCTTGAATTGTACTGTAACCTATTCCTATTTTTTATTACATTGAACAGATGTATTATTATTACTACTACTACTACTACTACTACTATTGCAGGTAATAGCAACAATTTAATTAAGTCTTATTGACAAGCAATAATTGCCCATGCTTCAGCAACAGGCATTATTACAAAATGACAAAAAAAAGAACTGGCTATACAATTCAGCAGTCCCCTAAACACCATTCATCAGTAGCTCTCAAATTATGATGATCTGAAGGGAGAAACTGGTGTTGCACTACAGTTGTGCACTAAATTAAAGTTGCTTAAAACAGTTAAGAACAGTTGGCCTTCTGTCCTCTCAGAAAGCAGATATTTAAAATTTAGTTCCAACTTACAAGAATTCAACAGAGAAAAGATACACAGGTACCTACAGTCCTCAATCCTACTCTTAAATACAGTCCAAAAGGTCAAATTTTCTCCATCAAACTTCTCTAGTATCACTGTTTGTCCTGTCCAGTTTTGATTCCCTTGCAGTTACTGCCTTGCTGTAGCACTGGCTACCTAGCACAGGACAAGTAGTATCAAGCCTAATGTTTTCTACCTGTTGGATATTCCAGTACTAAAAGAGTATTTGCTTTGTGTTTGTTGATGTGATGTTCCTAAGCCAACAGATGCAATGAAGAAATCATTTTCTCTTGTCCTTCTTGAGACTGAGATGATCAGGACAACAAGTTTCACCAACTGCCTTTTAAGATCGAAGCCCAGCATGGCTTAGTCAGCTATTGCTGCCCTTTTCTCTTAAAACAGCCCTGTTCTGCCTGTTCTGAGAGTTTTACAGGTATGGTTGAATAAAATTTGTGGATTACTTTATTCTAGAAGTGTGAAAACTGCGCTGTGATATTCACCACAATATGTTCTGCAGTGTATTATCAAAGGCAAAACCACAGCTTTTATGACTGAAAATATTGGAAGGAATCACTGGTTCAACAGTAAAAATGCAAAGACATTACTTCTGATGCCAGTCTTCTACAGAAAAAATATTGCTCCCCTTACTTAATTTCTCTGGGGCTAAAAAGTCAATTGTACTGGGAGAATTTCCTTCTACTTCAGGATTTTTTTGCAACTACTAATCCACTTGCAAAGCCTGTTGGAGCTGGAAGTGGGTGAAGGCGGTGCTGGAGCTCCCCAGGGAGCTCCTTGGGACACTAACTTAGGGCAAAGTACTCCTATGTAAGTGATTTAAAGCTAAGTCCCTTCTCTTTTGTTATACAAGCCTCTACTACTTTGTTTAACGGCATAGCATGGAATCTTCTGCCTAGTCTAGTTGGGATGTTTATGGACAAGACTCACAATTGTTTATCTAATACTAAGAATTCCTAAAAGGAGCAGAAATGTGGCATTATCCCTCTGTGGAGAATATACAGCCTGGGGAGCTGTCATTTGCCACCAGGGCAGTTTTGCTTATAGGCTAAACTAATCCTGCTAAATGCTGTAGAGCTGCTTGAGATGTGTAATTCTGGATGTTTTCAACGATGGTTTTGCAGTGTGTATTGGAACAAAATATCTAAATTCAGCAAGTTTCAACAAAATTAAACTGCAATATATTGCTTTGAGTGCATCAAAGTATTGTTTTGTTAAGAGTTTTAACTTCATTTTTGACCTATCATTTCTTTAATCCTAATTATAATGTACAACTAAAAAATATTTTAAAAAATATTTACAGTCAAACCAGAGCATTTTGCTGAAATCCTTACTACTAGCGTTTTGTGAAAATTTACTCAACAGTTCTATTCCTGGGGATAGATAATCTACCAGAAAAAGTACACTGAATCTTTTCTCTATCAATCATAACGCATATTCTAAAGAAGACATAATAATAATAAAGAGGATTTTTCAGTGCTTCACTGAGTCCACCAGGAATCTGAAGAAAAAGAATTCCAAACTAACGTCATGTCTTCCAAGTGTAGGGTAGTCATAGAAAAGTATGTAGTAAACTTTCTATGCGTGGTCTAACTGCAGAGCAGTTTGCCACCTTGGTTCTAACACGGGTAATGCAAGACTGGGACTGGACAGTGAGAGGTGCATTTCTCAGAAGGGAGGGTTTGGATGGATCAGTCATGGAGCACGAGGCAAATGTTAACATCCATCCTGAACCATGCAGTAACCCTGGCCACAGCTGCACTAGGCTGTCTTCTCACTCTAAACACACTGTCATTAGGCTGCTTGAATGTCGTAAACACAGAACCGATCCAATCTGACTTGCTGTAATAAAATGTTTTGGACAAGCATTTTAGGTACTAAATTCCAAATATTTTGGTTTATAAAATGAGTAAACAGTGTATTTAGGGCATGATCAAGCAAGCTGGGATAGTAGCTTATCATCTAAAAACAAGGGCTCTTTCTTGATTTAGGAGATATGAAGCCCTGACACAATTTCTGTTTGTAAATCATGCAGGATGAGGTTTATCAGGATGCTTGCAACCCAGCCCTCTGAGCTACTTGCACACAAAATAGATGTGAATTTAGGACACAAATATTTCAGGAAAACTATAGTATTTAATATCTATGTTCAGGCAAACTAAACCTTCACTTTGCCCAGGCCCTGAGATGCTATGCAGACATGCTTAATATAGTTCCATCGATATGGTTGCCTCATAAAAATAAATGAGCATCTGTGAGACAGCTGTCTGTCACTAAAGAAGCCTCCAGTCCCATCCACAAGTAGAGTGTGAAGTCAAAGCAAGGTCATTTCCTAAATTAGAACATAAGAGAAAGCCTTGTCTCATGTCATTACTGACACACTGGCTAATGCTCTGCAAACAGCGAGACCTGGTCACACAAACAACAGGAGGAAACAGGCTGATCCAGTGTTTTCTCCTTTAAGAACAGAAACACGGTGCTCAAATTATCACCTTTTTTTTTTTTTGAATCTGGACTCTGCTACCATATAGGGACCCTCGTGGAAGATATGACTAAGTTCAGAGAGTCTCTGGGTGAAATCATGGCCCTAAAACAGTCAGTAGTAAAACCACTGTTGACATTAATAGGATCTCATCATCTACATCTCAATCCCTGTATACAGTTCTGAAAATATACATAGCTGCTTGAACTCTGAAAAAATACCTAACTGAAGAGGAAATTTTCCTGTGTCACTGGGTACCTCCTAAGAGCCAAACATAAACTGTACTAAGTAATGACTAAAGGGAGACAGAAGGAGCAAATAAATATTTAAAGGACATAAACATGAAAGACAGAGGAGAATTGTTTATCAAAATAAAAAGTGGAGGAGGAGGTAATTGAAACAGAAAAAGAGGAAATGTAAGCCGTGTCAGGCAAACCGTAACAAGATGAACACCTACAAAGAGTGAAAGGCCAGCATTTGAGCCTCATCACTTGACACGTTTTAAAACAAAACTAGACAGGAAAAGTTAAATAATGATTCGGGAAGGAACCAACCTGTCCTGGATGCAGGGAAATGAGATTGTATCTTTCACTATGTGCTGTTTTGCTGCAGAGATTCCATTTCAATAAAGTACACTTTGTAAGAGAAAAATTCTAGATTTCACTGTTATGCGCAGGTGTTTGGGAGACTGACTGATACAGAGCAGTCATTTGCACCAGATAATGTCTGTAACATCATGTTAGAATATTCCAGAAAAAAATAAACCAGAAACTAAAAATTTGTATTGCAAATGGTCTTAAAAACCCTGTGAAGAATATCCATGAGCAGTTTAAGTTCCATACAGTGCTTTCAATGCTGAGTTCTCAAATAACCTTACTAAAAGCCCTGGATCACTATGGCTGTAACCCTGTAGGTGATAGCTGAAGATCAGCTGGGTAATGCAGGTCCTACAGGGCCACACAGCACAGCAGCAACCAGCCCTGTAGCAACCCTTCTAGTGACTGCTCAGTGAACCACACTCCTCCCTTATACAGTGAAAACTTTCAGGCTTCCTCAGAGCTTTGATTTGGAAGCAGCATGCTTTGCTCTGCTTGTGAATAAGTGCTTTAAATCTCTTTCATGGGAGAATCTCTCTATCGCAAACTAAAGAACAACTGTTTTGCAACAGCATGGCAGCTTTTTTGCATATTTCTAACAAAGATGCATGTAAAGAATCCTCTGACACTGGCAAATATCATGTAGTGAGTTTGTTTTACTCCTCACGCGTGCCTCCTTTTTGCTCTGTCAGTCTCACCTACAGGTACTCTTCAAATCCTTTCCATCCCTGCCCAGCAGCAGGGCTGAACAGCCTTGCTCCTGCCAAGGGAAGCCACCAAACACCCTCTGTACCACTGCTGCAGCCAAGCATTGCTCTTCCCTTACAGGACCCTCTCGGGTCCCAAGCAGAAAGGGACAGGAAGAGGGAGGATGCTCTGGAGAAGCTGGTAGACAGCTATCACGTGCTTTCCAACTGCACAAGAGATCATATCTCGAAGTCTGCTGCTACACCCTGTGCCTGGCTTGGCTGGTGTCAGGTTTTTACCATCCTAGAAAACTGCCCTTAGGAATCTGGGGGCACCAGCTCACCTGGGAACAGTTGCAGATCTTCTGGAAAATGGAGACGTCTGTATTTCATTAGATTGGAAAGTTATCAAAATAAAGATAGTGCATTTAGTGAAAAAGTCTAGGAAGAGCCTCTTGGCTTCCTTAGTATCAAGGTCAAAACAAGTTGCTTGAGAAACAGTCTTCTGCATAGAAGTCTGCTCCTGAGGGCTTGCTGCAGATGCTGAACAAAGGCACTGGCTGTTTTCCTGAACAAAGCAAGAGCGACTGGGCACAAGCTGAGTGCCCATCCTATTCCCTTTATGGAGAAAACATTCTAGGAGACAGAGATAGGTGATATAGGTGACCCAAATGCAGGAAACACCATGTGAAAATTAAAATATGAAATAGTCTTTCTAAATGTACATTTGAAATATTCCGTTCTTATGATAACATGCAAGGTTCAAGCTAGTGCCTGCATCTATTTGCATCCTACATAGATGTAAGATATTAATATTTTACGTTGTATATCCTGTTGTATCCATAACGAAAACAAAATGGAACTTATCAGCATTGACAAAACCTATATAACAGCACAATCCCATAAACGTGAAACTCTCTCTGAGCATGAAGCACAGCTCTGAGTTAACAGTGTTGATGATGACAACTGCCCTCTAAATAGCAACTATGTTACAGTGCAAATAAAGTCTAAGAGATACCCAGGAACACAGCACAGTTATCTGAGCAATTCAGGCTTTGCCTAAATTTACAAAAATAATCTACAACTGCTGAGAAAACATCAATAAAATTACTATGCTATGGAAACTTCTTGAGTGTGTCAATTACAGTTACATTGAGATAGAAAATGCTGCAAACAAAATAGAAGAGGCTGTTGATGGTGACTGCTGGTCTCTGTTTAAACGTCATCAAAACCTCCAGCTTGAAGCAAATTCCGCAGCCATGAGGACGCCGTAACTGACATGTGTAACCCACATGATGAGCATAAAAAACACAGAATAATTTTGTTTCCATTGAAACAAATCCCAGATGATTGTCTCCTATACTGTGCCATCCAACTTTTATGGAGAGGCAGCTGAGTGCTAACACACCTCCAGCAGTAGTTGTGAACAGAACACCTGGTCAGCTGTTTGATGAAGGTTTACAAGTTGCAATACTGTGAGACTGTTGCCAGTGTAATTGGATCCCCTACCCTCTGCCTTGGTTTAAAATGGCATCAAGTGGCAGTCTTCACCTCTCTGTTTTCTGTCCTCATGCTTGAAAGGAAATAACATTTTTCAGTCGTATTATGGGAACCAGTAAAAGCAGTGGGATGCAACTCCTAGAGGATGCTTATGAATTAGGTTTCTAGCCAAATAAAAATGCCCTGCAGCTGCAGGCTGCTGAAAGTGGTTAAATGACAACTAACTTGGATCCTACAAATGGTGCAACTTATTCAGAGAAGAGAACAAACAAATGCTTTTCACATAGCAAATGGATTTGTGTCACAGTCAAAGACTTGCAGAGTCCATCAGGGAGGTTAAAAATCCCAGGGATATTTAGCTACTGTATTTCCAGTGTAGCTTTCCACTATAGCAACAAATTTATGCGAAAGTATAGTTGATTCATAGCTCTGATTATTTCAAATAGTTAATGCATTATACAGAAGAGACATTTCCTAATAATTTCTTGGTTTGAATTCTTTTATCATTAAATTCCATAAAGGAGTAGATGTCACTTAAGCGGGGAGGAGTGTTAATAGCATCTGCATTAGTATCTGACTATGACTATTCATAAGGACATTGAGTACTGTGAAGAGGAGGCTGGCATAATTAGGTTAACAATACAGATACAGAGATTGAGAAGAGGAACAACAATAATAGTAGTGGGTCTATTTGTGGCAGTGATGCCAGCAGAGCCAAAGTCCTGAAACTCTTAAACTGAAGTACCAGTTCCTATACCAGACACAGTCTGCTACGGAAGAACAGACTGCATGACATAAATTCAAAGGAGATGAAGACTAAAAGCATTTGAGCCTGTGTTTGCCAAAAGACCAATTTTTTGTCTTCCTGTAATTCATGCACCCTTGTGGTACCAATAGGAAGCTCTTGGAGGTCAGACAGGATTGAGAGACTCCCAGTGGTTCATTCACGTGCTGTGCAGATGACTCAATGGCCTGCCAGCAATAGCTTCTCTTTTTCAGCAGTGGGGTTTATAAAATTAGAACCATTACAAGCAAACAGAAAACTTACAGAACTTCTTAAAGACAGCACAAGATAAACAAGATAAAAAATATTTCAAACCTGAACACCAAGTCAAAAGCAAACTAGAAAAGCAGATCTTCACACGAATATTCCCATTTGGTCTATGGGAAGCCAGGCAGAAGGAAAAGGGCAACAGGCAAGAAGAAACAGTTACCACTGTTATGCATCACTGGTAAAGACAGACTGGTCTGGGTCACGTCCTGCCCACTGATGTTCTGCTTAATTTTTAAGCTAAACACATGATATAAAGGGAATGGAGGCTGTCAGCTGCAGGAAACCATTAGGAAGTGAAACCACCCTCCAGAACCACTGCTGTTCTGAGCAGCAATATCAAAAAAGAGCCATATTACAAATCTTCTACCCTAAGGCTGGTTTCTCCTAAGAACTTTCTCTGAATGCAATTCCCTAAAGGAACAAATGTTCAATCTCTCAACAATATGACCAGACTGCCATCTTTGCAGCAGGACTTTTTTACCTTTTCAATTAAAAAAAATGAATCTTCAACAAACTGAGTAAAGCAATGGTACTGCCACTACTTCTATCATAAAGCAGCATTCACAGAGTACCTGAGATCTGGAACATGCAGCCTGAGCAGATGACGTTTTGTTTAACAGTCATCTCTGACTCACCTACTGTATAACTAAATCTTCTTCTAAATCAGACATTTACAGAAAATGAACCCTGAGGAAAGAAAGGAAGATGAAAGATTCTTAGCATATGGTAGATGGAAGCTAGACATGATAATGATCTTTAAGATGTGGAAGAAAACTACAGATAGAGGACAGATGTTAGGAACTGTTTTGTAATGGTAGGGGTAAAGATGGCCTAAGAACAAGTTAAGTAAACATCCATCAGTAATGACACAAAAGCATAGCTGTGCCACCATAGGTCACAGGTAGGCTGTGGGACTTCTTCAGGTGCCTTCCAGCTGAAGGGTGAGTAGCAGTGCAAGGCACAAGGTACCTTCCAAGAGTCCCACACTGGTAGGTTTACACGGTATAGACCCACACAGTGACATGAGCTCTGCCACTAAGTCTCTGTTGTTGTCGTGGGGATCAGCTAGTCCTCGATTCCAGTTTCTTGGCCTGGACAGAGCACTGTGCACAGCCAGAGGTGCTTGTATCACTCTGGACTCATTCATCCATCTGGAGCTTCAAGTCACTCTCCATAGACCTTTCTAATTAAACTGTGCTTTTCTCTCCTCTCTCTGTGCTTTCAGCTGTTGTTAATGAGGGGTGTGACGGCTGATCAAGGCCACTGCACCTCCCAGTCCCTTCCTGATAAAAATGGCTTTTCTACAGATAAAATGGAACACATTTGTCAAACAGGATAAACGTTTCACTTGTGGCTTCATGACAAATGTCGGTGTAGTCTTTCCACTCCTGAAATTACACAAAAAGCAGCTAATGGCAATCTGCTACTTTGCAATAAAAATATCAAATGTTTTATTTTCCATAAAGTGACAACCAATTTGGGAATAACTGCAAATAGCTGTCATTACATATACGGTCCAATGAATACAACAAAAATAATAATAACCCAAGGGAAAGCAAGCAATACTGAAAGCCCCTAATCAAGTCTTCTACAGGGAATTTGAAGAATGAGTTTGGGTCTGAAAGGTTTTTACCGATGGCACCTACAGGAGCTGCAGTTTCAAGTATCTCCATTGCTACTTATTCACTGTGTCAAGCACAGTAGAATCAAATGAAACTTAAAAGAGATGGATGGCAAATTGACTAAAAATTACGAGGTGATTTGCAAAATTGCTTTGTACTATCAAAACAGAAATGAGTATGATGGACTCCTCATTCGTGAAAGAAGAAAAAAAAACACTGCTCCTTGACTGGCTGGAATAGCTGGGAAACACATTCAAATGCAACCTGTGAGAGCTGCTGTTTTCATAGAAGCTTTAAAGAATTCATTCTTTTAATATTTCATTGACAGAAGAGTGTGACTTTACAAATGCTTAGAACTTGTATAATTTGATCACAGGTGAAGAACATATCTTTCCTGTCAAAAGACTTCCTAAACTTATTAGTACTTTCTTCCTTTGACTTCAGATTTGAATCTCCTTTGTGTTCTCTAGGGAGAGAATATACAAATACCTGAATAACACAACACTTTCAGCTGCTGCTAACAGGGCCTATGGAACTGCTTAAGGATTAGAAATTAAGGGTGTAGGCATGTTAATTTAGGAAAAAAAGGTGGAAAAAAATTAAGATAGCTCTATGCAATAACGAATGAAAAACACAAACATAGGTGCATTCAATGCCTTCATAGAAATGTCTGAAACTTAAGTATTAAACCTATGACTGCACTAGCAAGCAGTACAGTGCAGCCATCAATCTACAGAAAGTAACAGTAGGTTTTGGGACCTGAGGTTGCCCCACACTTGATGTCACACTGATCCCTGGCTTGAATGCTCATGAGGTGCTGGAGGGCACTGGGTGTGCTCCTGGTCTAGCTTCATGAAGACTGAACTTAGCTGGGGTGCTCTGAAATTGTTATGCCCAGCAAACCAAGGTGCAGCAAGTGGGGATGACTGGAAGAATTGTTTCAAAATCCTGGACTGAGTAAAAGCACCAATGCTGCTGGCTGCCAGGACTCCCAACACAGTTTCTGCTACACCACTGAACTTTTCATGGCGTAAAACAAAGCTATTTCAGGCAGCAACATATTAAGCTGTTGAAGTTGCATTTGAAATGAGCATTTGACTGTATGGTAAGTTAAATTTTGATGTTCGTGTAACAGCAAAGTTGTACTGGAACAAATGTGTGAACAGGAAAGGACTAGGCATTATTGTTGCATTCACCTATGTTGTATACGTACAAGTGCAGACGTGTGCTCCTAAGCGGATCAGTTTGGCTAAATTACAGGGAGAAAGAGAGGGAGATTGATTATAACTTTTGTCAGTGTTTAGTCAAAGTCTTAATAATCTCATCCTCCTCAGGAAAACAGGAAGAACTTGCTGTCTAGCAACTTGAGCAATACTTTTAACAAGTGGTTCCTTTACAGAATTTAACAGCCAAAATTTTCATAAAGAGAAAGCTGAAATTTCCTTGGCACTCAGGAAAAGCTCCAGGAGCAACAGTAGGTTTTTGTGTGAAAACAAACTAGTCTTGCTAGCCCTTGCTACAAAAAAATTCCAGAGTTCATTTCTTGAATGTTTTAACAGTGGGAATTTTTGCCTGATAACAGGATCTTCACAATGTGAAGAGGCTATAAGTTAACTGGGACGTCATACAATGAGAAGTCCCACATGGCTTGAATAGAAACAGACAATGAAACCTTTAAGTGATTTAAGTTCACTTTATATTTATATGTCAAATTTTCCCTTCTCATGCAAACCTGAATCGAAATGCTGTACAGAATCACTAGAGAGTAGGAAGTATCTAACCCAGAAACTTCAGTGTCAATGAACCCAAGCAAATGCTCTTTAGAAAAACCTATGAAAATAAAATTCCAGCAACACTGTTTGTAATTTTTGACCTGTCCAGTCTGCTATATATTCAGACTGGTATGCTCTATAATATTTACTGACACAATGCCTTAGTTGCCTAACTACAGTTTATTTTCCTGTGCATCAAAGACCTAAGTTTATCTGAGCTGAAGGCTCTATTTCCTGCCTTATAAAATTAAACTGTCCTTTTTGTTTTGTTGGATTCCAGTTACCTTCAGACCAGACAGAACCCACTGGAGTTTATTTTCTTAGATCTAAGTGCCACAGTCATCCCTAGGAAACTGAGTTGCATGCAAGAGAAAACTGAAGAAGTTACAGGGAAGCCACTACTAAGATTTTATCAATGGTTTAGACAGAAATCACAGTCCAGCTGGTGACATCTAAGTTAGTTGTTCAGTTTACCATTAATTATAACAAATACCATTGATCCAACACCCCCGAGAACACCATAAGCTCTCTGTGAGTACGTAAAGCTGCTCTTACCTCTTACTGCATCTATAACCATCACAGGCATTCAGCACAATTCTAAACCCATAAACCCACTGGCTTAGACTAAGGGGATCATAAACTGCAAAGCACTTCAGGGCTTTTGATGAAATAGACTTCTATTTTTCTAAAACCCATGTGCAGAGAAAGGTAGACTCTCTCAATTCTCAGCATCAAATAGGTTTCAGTACTGAGATTTACACAGCCCATTACCAACAAGACTGGCAGATGCAGACTAATTCCTCATGACCCCTCACATAACTTTGATAGATCATCACTGTAATATTTGCGAAGTTCATACTCCTTACATCAGTGAATTATGGACTCATGCCACTTTCTGTAAGATTACATGTCTCTTGGAGGGATGGGTCTTTGATTTTCAAGCTCCAGAGGAAGCCCTTACATTCCAGCACAGTAACTTGTTAGGGATTTATGGGCATTTCACAGGTGTTTAATAAGGCTTACGCTGTAAGCCATCTTAACAGCTCTTAGTCACAGAATCCTGAAGCACATCCAGTAAAGTTGATGGAGCCTTTGAGAGCAATAGTGAGTGAATCAAAATAAAAAGCCTGCCCTGTCCCTGTGTCCCAGCCTTGCTGGTGAGTACAAGGCACATTTTACAAAGAACAGACAGTAGCTATTTTTTTTCCTGTTTCCTCAGCTTCATGGTACATTAAGGCTGGGCAGTCAAGATTGACTGATATATAAGTTTTTAAATGTATCAATTGACTATTATTTTTCATTTTTTATCTAAGCATCTGATTTTCAAGAAAAAAAAAAGAAGTAGAGTGTAATGAAGATATAAAAGTAATATTTTAGGACAGTATTTAATAGTATTATCTAACGACATTCTAAAAGACAAAAGTCTCCCTGTTGGAAGGTGTTTAAGTGGCTAAACATCTTTGAGCACCTGGACGACCCCCAAAGGGTTTATATTTACAAAGGCAGGTATTAGAGTATTGTAATTTAATAAACAGTGTTTCAAAGTCAGAGAAGTTAGAGTCATACATACATGCAGCCTTGAATTTGATGTATTTGCCATCTGGCACCTTACAGACATAATATTTTCAAGCATTTTGGACAAGGTTTTCCTAAAAATAATAAGTAGAACAAAATGTTTATCTGGTTTATCCAGGAAGTTGCCTGCTCTAAGAACCACATACCCACAAGCTCCTGCAAAAGGAAATGGGTCATGAAGGAAAGAAACTTGTGTGGGATGCTTTCATTTCCAACCAAGAGCAGGAGTGGTGTTCTCGCTTTCAAGGTTCCATGCTGCTATGGGTCCTTATTCAGATATATGTTACATGTTATATAAAATTTCATGAGATAAAGATTACTTCAACTTTCACAAATGTTTGTGTGTACAGCATGTGTCTCTGCCAACTTTTACAAACTAAACCAGAATACTCTGGAGTCCAATTCTCCCTCCACACCAGGAATGGTTCTGCTGTTTAGCAGATCTTTTTCAAGTTTACATCTACAAATGCAATTGACCTACATTGCCTCTTTTGTATCAAACAACTTCATTTGAGCTGTAAATGTTTGAAGAGTGCTGCTGATGATTGCTGTACACTTCTTATACTACTGCTTGCTTTTGGTGAAGTTGGGGTCATGCTAACAAGGGACAACTACATTGGAAAGAGGCAAGAGGCAGCAGACTCACTGGAGGAAACATTGTTTTGTACTTCTGTTTCTTCCTAATCATTACCAAGCCAGCCGTGGCCAGTCAGTCTCCTGTGATAGGAAAGCCTTCAAGAAGTCCCAATAGGGTTGTTCTTCACAGTAAAGTACAAAGCTAGTCTTAACCCATCAATCCTGAAGGCATTTAACTTCCTCATGTTGTTTTTCACATGGATTTTAATTCTTCAGACAAATCTAGAAGAGAAAAAAGCAGTTTTGCTACCCCCTCCTATTCACCTTCCTTTCTCATTTCTCCATTCTGTTTTGCAAATTTGTTTCACAAAAGAAAATAACTACTAGGATATTCAAAGCTGTGTGGACATGTCAGTGGCACTGGTACTGAGAGCACTGACCTCCCTTTTTAACGCTGTACTGTGGAGAGTATAGACTGGGAAGCAAAATAATTCGGAAATTTGTCTCGTAGCATACCTTTTGTCAGTAAACACTGACTGCAATACTAACAAGTACTTATGCCTTTGCTCCCATTACTTGACATGGTAATAAATACTTCACATTGAAGTCAATTCCAGTCTTTTTGAGTGTAGGTAGGAGGCAACAATTCAGCACTCTCACTTGAAAGATGAAATTAAGCTGTCAGAAATTTTATCTCTGTGCCAAAAGTTACAGGGAAGCTCATTGACAGTAATCCTCATTGTTGCTCTTCTCACTTGCCCTGTGCCAGCTGGGTTTGCCTCCATTTGTGTACTTCCAGTTAAATAGTTGTCAAGTTTAAGTTATTTATAGAAATCAGTGTGGACAAATTAGTTCCTGCTTATGCGATATTATCTTGAGACTGATTAGAAATCTAGAGCTACCAGTCACAGGGGTAAGTAGTCTGAATGGGAAAATAACTCCCCAAAGCTCTTTCAGCTCAATACACCTCAGAGTTACACAGAAAGAGAGGGAATACCTGGTTTTGCGTAAAATACTTAGGTAAAAATTTCTGTATTTTCAAAAGAAACAGAAAAAAGTCTCCAGTACATGTTGGCATCAGAGGGATCACACAGTCAGTCATTCCTCAGACACCGTGCCAGGCAGGAGACAGCTTTCCCCAGTGAAGAAGGCTCCGAGAGTTGAGTTCAGCTGAGTTTGGGCATTTCACAGTCCTGCTCTTCTGTGGTTATGCGTATTGTATACACAGGCCTGACCTTTTACTTTATAGGTATTATGCCCAGAACTACTTAAGTGGTTATTTACACCACACTGTCCTGCCAGAACAAACTTTCTCATCTGCTTTCCAAACAAAAAGATCAGCATGCCAACACCACTTCAAACTAATGTTTCTTTGAAAAGGTTTCCTTAAGGGAAAGGACTGTGCAAATACCTGGTTTGCTGCTTCCCTATTTTGACTAGTACTCAGAAGAAGTGATACATCTGCCTGCCACAACCTGCTGTAACTCTACCTTGTAATTACTAGTGACTTCATTCTTCCCCATATTGAAGCATGCTAAAGCAATTTGAATATTTAAGTCACCAGAACTATTTCAAAATGATCTCTCTTCACATTCGTATAGCAATTTAGGCACTATACTGCATTGTACAAACCCATATTTTCCAAGAAAGAGCAAAAGAGCTGCTCTGGGTGAAATAAATGCTGTCCATCTTATCTGCAGAAAGTGTCAGGCTTTCGAGGGGAGAAAACAGAGTACAGTGCTAGGTCAGGAAAACAGGAAAACTACTGTTTCTGTGGAGGAAAAAAATGTAAGGACTTCATCTGAGACAGAACTTACCCTGTTTGCTTTTCAGTTCTGTGCTCTCCTATAATTTTCTTCTTTTGTCTGAGTGAGACTGTAGCAGCCAGTGGCCCCAGAAGAAGATGACCAGATTTAAATATTGATGATTTGGGATCTAACCTACTACAGACCATGCACTGGCAGCATGATCTCAACAGCCTAAGAATGACTCTCCACACTTGAAAATATGCTCCCATGAATTTTCAGGCATACAGAGAGAAGCATCAGCTGGAAGGCCTTTCTGCCTAGCTAGAGCGATGTTTTACTTCAGCAATATCCTCTTAAGTATTCTATTTAAAAATACTTACTTCAGTTTACTTCAGCAAAAGATACTGTAATACAAATGAATATACACCCGATGGACGTCTATAACTACCATCAAGAATGTGAAGAAAGGATGCGGCTGGAAAACTGCAAAGCTGTGCTTTCACACTGTATAAATAACAGGGGTTTTGTGTATATTTTTAGAGCATTCACTACAGTAAGGTAGAATTATGGAGGGTGTCAGAGACATATTTGTGCTCTCTTATATACTATAAGACAGCAGTAATGCAAAAAATGTCAAGAAAAACAAAAGACAACGTAGCAAAGAAATAGAGACCGCAGCTACTGTCACAATCCTTACCTTTCAGAGTTGCCTTCTTAAGTACCTTCATGGCATAAAGCTGACCTGCATCAGATCCTTTGATCTTCCTCACTAGAAATACCTGTAAAGAGCAGACATCATTAGTAGATGAGTACTGAACTTCCAGTTATGGGTTTTACTTATGGGTTATTAGTTGAGAGTACATTATATCTATTTCACCTGCAATTGCTAGAGCTAGCTCTGGAAATCTTCAGTTTTAAGCCTTTACCACCTCACAAAGAAAATCTTTTCAACGTTATTAATCACCCTTACATGTTCAACTAAAGGTGGATGAATAGTCAGAATCAGTGCTCACGGATTCCTTCATATCCTGACCAGATTTACCTGAAAAAAGTTATATCCCTTTTGGGCTTAGGAACGTGTAGTGTCTTAAAATTATTGCTATCAATTAAATGAAGGAAGAAAAATAATCTTGTGTAGTTATGTCATCATTCATGAATGATGACTTGCCTAAGATGTAGCTGAAGTAAAAAGTTCATACAGCTGAAAATCTGCTTGTGCATATTTAACAAAAAGGACTATTTAAATTAAGAAATAGGTTATAAGAATGAAGACAGTTTCCCCTCCTATAGTCTGTTATACTGTATCTTGTGACAAGATACATTTGTAACTAAAAGACAATAAAATAGTAGCTACAATTGTTTGGTTTTTTTTTTTTTTACTCCATGTATCTATTTTGTGCCTATGAGTGCATTGGAACACTGGAGGGACAATGAAAAAAAGCAATCAGTAATCTATATTGGCCTTTTAAAGACTTTCAGTGTTTTTTATAACTGAAAATAAAATAAAATAAAATAAAATAAAATAAAATAAAATAAAATAAAATAAAATAAAATAAACAAATACTTTAGTTTACTCTGTCTGCTGAGGTCAGAAATACCAGAGAGTAGTGTCTCTGTGTTTTTTTATTTCAGCACTTGTGTTGCTGAACAGAAGCAGAAGCCAAATGCAGAAATAAATACAAGCCATTATACAAAGTAATACAAAGTAAACTTATAAACATACAAATTAGAAGTGTTTGGTGAAATTATGTAACTAACACGATATCTAGTTGGATTACAAAAAACTGTGGCAATCATTCTACTAATTACCAATTCAGGAGCCATGCAACTTTGTTAGCTGTCTCCACCTAAAATATGAAAAGCCAAAGAAAGAAAGGAGGAAGTCTGTTTCTAGTACATTACTCACAAATTGAAAGAGTCTTCCTCTTGAAAAAAAAATATCTGTAAACAGATTATAGTTTTCTCAAGCACCCTTTCAGGAAAGGTTTGTGGGGAAGGAGAACAATTGTAAACAAGGTAGAGAAGTTGGAGGGGGGTGGAAGGTTAAATTATCTCTGAACATCCTAACAAGAGCTCTTATATCTGACAGCATCACAGCTACAACAGTTCTACAATACAATCCTATATATTTTTGGTGAGACTTTCCTTCTCAATATATTTCCTGCGCATATGAGATATGCACAGTTTGCCAGCTGAACTGCCCTAACTAGCTGAGCTAGGGCACTTGTTGCTTGTTCACATCCCCTGTTTGCTAGTTCGATGAGCATATAAATGCCTCCATTACTCACAAATGACAGGAACAAATGATGAAATCTGGATGCGACAGGAACACGTAACACTTTCTAAAGTGTTTTTCATTAACATTTGTGATAAATTAAGCTCAGCTGCTCCAAAATTTACAAGAAGTCAATTCATTTAGAAGTTCAGCTAGGCAGAGAAATGTTGGGATGTTTTTCTATCTAATTTTTACATTACATTACATGAAAAGAGAGGGGAAAGTGAAAAGCAAGCTTGCCCACACTCTAGATTTTCAGCTGTATTTTTAAAAAAATGGTTATGGAATCCTTATTCAAATAAACAAAATCCCAAAACCTTGAGATAACGGTTTTAAGCTGTACTGCACATAGAAAAACACAGTATGCCGGATCTGCATAAATATTACGCAGCAGCTCTAGAAATACCTTATCTGTCATACAATCTTGCAAAATTTGTAGTACCCGTATTGCTGTAATAAGCAAAATTATTGATTTACGTTACTAGTCACTAGTCAGCTGTTCCCTGTGGCACTGGCTAGAGCACTTGTCTGCATTCCCTCCAAAACAGATGAGTCAAGAACAGCGTGTGCTGTTTCAGAGGACATCAATATAAACATCAAACCAAAATGGAAATAGAACAAATGAAAATGAAATGTATTGCAAAAGGATGTCATCCTTCTAATTTTGTTTAAAGTTAGATTTTCATTGTGCTCAAAACTATCTAGTTGTCCTGAAGGGCTTACTAGACTGTTTATATTAGCAATAACACTAGTTTGCCAGAATAGCCAGGCATGTGGCTGAGCACGACTTCCAATTTTCTAGTCTAATATGCATGCAAACACCTCATGTTATTATTACCTAAACTAACAGAACTCTCTTCCTAGTTAAAGCAATAGGTGTATGACCAATCTCGTAGGCTAAGCAGTGCTGTGACTTTAAGAAATGTTTTAAGCACTCTGACACCAAAAGCTTCTAATTCTGCAACAAATTATTTAGACCTCAGAAGAACAACTTAAAACCAATCGGTTTGCATCCTTCAGAGGCTTATGGATTTGAACTGTTAGCTCAATTACCAAGATGATGAAAATTTAGGTGATTGGGGTCTGCATAAGAAACACAGAACAGACTCTCCTCCTCTGTGTCTTAGTTGTTCTGACGAATTTACCAATCTCTCTGATCTAAAATACAGGAATTGATTTGTAATCACACACAGCTTCAAACAGGTATTATGTCCCCACTCACACTGATTCCCAGTGAACTGGGTGGAGCATATCCCAAAAAACAGAGTTCCTTTTAGGAAGAAATGGTACAGACTAGGTATTTTGTTTACAAAATACTCAAAGCTAGAAGGTAAACTTGGACAGTTAATAATAAAATACATCAGTGCAATCCAAGAATCTAATTTTATGAACAGTGTTGTTTACGAATGCTCACTCGTGCTCACTAGTTCAGATCCAAAAGCATAAATGGAATTTTCTGAACTGTGTTATATCCACCCGAAAGACAAAAACATTATCAAAATGAAGATAGAAGGAGTTTGAGTTTACTTATCTGCCTTTGCAATATAATTTAAACATAGACCATGTTACCAGCATAAACGAACTCGGAAAAAGGACATGACGTTTTCAATGTTGCTTTAGGAGATTAGATGGCATTAAAAGTTACCTTCCCATATGAACCTTGTCCTAATACTTTCAGCAGCTCAAACTGAGAGGGATCTGCTTTTTCAAAACCTTCCTTCACATGATGACTGATATCTATTTCCTTCACGATACCTTCTTCCTGCAAAGGAAACAACAGAAAACAAAATCCCCCAAATCAGAGCTGCTATCATAAGGAAACATACTGTTTATTTAAATCTTGTCTTCTGCGATGCTACAGTCAGGTATCAAGTTTCAAAAAGAGAAATAAATACTTGTGCAAATATTTCATGTGCCTGTTACTGGCAGGGGAGGACAATGTCAGGACATCAAGGCCTGCTGCTTCTGTCTACTGAACCTCAAGATATGACTATATAAAGATAGAATACACAAGGCAAAACACAAAAATACACTGTAGAGCTTGGTGTACCCATCACAGACCTTGCCAGCAAAATGGTATATACTCAGATCTTTATGTCAGACACTCCAGCACACTTCTCTCAACATGCTTTCTCTTTGTCCCTCAAAGCATAATTTGAATCCATCTTAAAAAATTCCCTTAGTTTTAAGCAGGAATTCTTCTTATGAGTAGGCAACAAAGAAAAGGCATTGCTAAAAGTAGCTCTTCCTATTTACTTCAAAGAGTGGAAAGTTACTACAGTAAGCTTCTAAACAGAAAAGAAATTAATGATTTAGATGTGGAAATGGGGTGGTGGTATGAGGAAGAATGTCACATGCTTTGTTGCTTGCCGGAATCAACTTTAAGTGCTTTGAACTTCCACGGTTATTTAGTTAAAATATTTCCACTATCAATAGACACATATTCCTCAAAGCATCCATTGAACTAGGACTTCTATATTGCAGTCTGTGAATTACAGCATTTGTCTTAGTTGTTTGTTTCATATTATTATGGTATGTTCATCTAAAAAGAGAGCTACTCAGTAATGTCAGACCTAGATGGACTACACAGAGTTTGCGGCAATCCCGAAAGTCATTGAGCTGAAAAAAAACTTGGAAGAAAGGACCTCCTTTTCAAGGACACAGCAGCAAGTAAAGATAATATTTACATGTCTTTTTATTTCTCTAGTGTTTTGTACACCTACATCTGGAATTCTTTTCTAGTGAAAATACTTGTTCTAACTACTCTACAATTAAATATGGGGTTTGAGTACAAAACCTTTTTTATTTCATCTCCCAGGTCGAAAGGAATTACTCATTTAGGAATAGGTTTTAATATTTCTGCACCCAGCAGAAGTAACTGGAATTTCATAAACCTTATTTTACTGGGAATTTTGCTGCAATTGTCCTTATTCCCCAAGAAAATAAACCTGGAAATATAACATTTGTTTTCCATTCTTAAAAATTAACGTGGAGAAGATAGAAATAACAACCCAATATGAAAATGCATTCAAAAAAAACATTTGGCCAAACCATATTCATTTACTAAATGAGAATAAATTTTATTCCCTTCTCACTTTCTACCAGCTGTAAGTCATCTGGTGCATAGCTAACATGACCCGGATTGCTCTGTATACTGTAGCTTCATCCCTTCTTTTGCCTACCCTGTCTCTGTATATTCACGTGCTTTGGAACAGGGACTATATCCTCCTCTTGGTTTGGAAATCTTCCTCTGCATGCCACCAGAGTCATGGAAAATAATCACCATTTGACAGCAACTCACTTTTCAGAACCTAATTCCTCTAGTTAAAGTTTGCCTGAAAGGAAATGCTTGAAACCCATGACCAGTTTTCACAGAGAGATTTAAAGGTTTTCTAAATACAGAACTGCCAAGATCTCCCCTCTTATTTTTCTGGATTTAACTGCTACGTAAGCAAGAGTAGCTTTCTGATATTAAAAATTTTTTTTTTCATTTTTTTTCTAGGTGAGAGAAACAATAATTGATACAAACCTGACGAACTGCACTAGCTGTTCCCTAAAGAAACCAGGAATTACCTACATGCTGTTTAAAAGACTCCACCAAGTTCTGAAGGGATGAGCTTGCATATCGAGGGATGTGCAGCTTCAGGTAAACTGCCTGAAGCTGAAAGACTTGCAAACTGATAGGAATATTATTTTAAGTTTAGGCCATCCTTTCCCACTACAGCTTAGGACTGCAGGGCTCACCACCCACCTCACTAAGGCTAAAAATTATTCTCCATAGAGTCAGGCTCCTGAACCACCGCTACATCAGACCTTGTATCCCTGTATGCTTCGAGGTTTACTCTCCATCAAGCACAGGAAGAGTCTGCGAGGATTAGCTTCAGCAGGTCAGCCTCTTTTTGTACAGACACCGCCCTGTCAACTATCATATGATGAAAAAACTGTTCTCTGAAGTCAGCGCAGCTTGAGGTGAGGGCACCCAGTCACCATTTCATGATTTTTCCCATCTCTGTTCTGCACAAAAGCAGAGCACAGCAAGGACCATCCACTGCAACCAGGTGAAGCAGGACATGGATCTGAATTTTGAAATGTATTCAGGAGACAATGCTCTGCAAAAAAGAAACTAACCCCAATTTTATGTACACAAGATATCTTCTTTACATATACTTCTCCTTAGAGCTGACACCTTGATCACAAAAACTCAGTATGATACCTACCGCAAACAGCAAACCCCTTTTTAGTTCACTTAGACTGTATTTCAGCCTGAACCATGGAATCATCTCAGCAACATTTGCAAGTTTAAATGATGAGTTAGTTTCAATTTGTTCATTCAGATCAGAGGCCTACATCCTTCTCATGGTAATATTAAATTCAACATAACCTCTTTAGTCTCATTAAACGGGTTCAGTTGTAGGAATACATCGAAAGTATTAAAATTATGATAATACAGCTTGCTGGAATTATGATTAAAAAAATCTGGTGTTCACAGAGAATAGCATAATTAATTAATAATTTACAATGAAAAGAAACCCACTTTAATTACTTGCATCTTTAATTAAAATCTCAGAAAAATATTATTTAACAAGAACAGGACTAAATACAAAGACTACCAGTGTTTATCAGAAAAGCACAGATTTTAAAGATGGAAACACCCTGTTAAATTATATGACTTTATAGGAATATAAAAACGTTGCTTAGAAGCAGCTTCTGGGGGTCATCTGGTCCAACAACTTCTGCCCAGAACTCCACTGACAGTTGACCAGATCAGCTCAATTATGTCTACTGTGCTTCTCAGTGTCTCAAACAATGAGGCTTTAGCTACTTCCTATGGAAGATTATTCTCTTTTGGTTTGCCTAGCTCAGAAATGTCCATAGCACATTCAATGGGACCTTAGGAGGAAGAGAGACGTTTCTCTAGGAAGTCAGGATTTCCTGTGGATTTCCTGCGGTCTCCTCACTAGAAAGAAGTAGCCAAGCAAAACTGAAGAAAAGCATGTCAGACAGCTCCTTTTTCACCACTCATCACTACAGTGGCTTTACTTCTGCACTGTCCAAGTGGTAGATAGTATTTTAGCTGGTGTGACAAATTCACTTCCCACTGGAGCAAAAGGTCAAACTGTCAGTACTTGAGACTGAAGATGGACACAGTCCCTCAAAGGAAATACATGCTGATTTGTTCACACACATGCATCCGTTTGCCTTGCATGTATTTCTATACTTATATTACTTCGCTGCATGAATTCTAGAACAGCTTCTATTTGCTCGCTTTACCTTACTAGAAAAAAGCCCAGCTCAACAGTTTTATGGTTCCCTTTAAATATTCTTGCTTACTCATGATTTTCCCTTATCACTGATGTCTTTTGAAGCCACACTATTTTAAATTAAAGGGGAATGTGACGTAATTTTTCTCAGGTACCAATTATTAGAGCGAGTATTTGGTTTGTGCAGCAAGGGTTTGGTAGCAGGGGGGTTACAGGGATGGTTTCTGTGAGAAGATGCTAGAAGCTTCCCCTATGTCCAACAGAGCCAGCGCCCATCAGCCTGAAGACAGAGCCACTGCTGGCCAAGGCTGAGCCCATCAGCAATAGTGGTAGCACCTCTGGGATAACATAGTTAAGAAGTGAGAAAAAGTTACTGCACAATAGCAGCTGCAGCCAGAGAGAGGAGCGAGAATACATGAGAGAAACAACTCTGCAGACGCCAAGGTTAGTGAAGAAGAAGAGGGAGGAAGTACTCAAGGTACTCCAGCCTGTGGTAAAAACCATGGTGAGGCAGAATGTCCTCCTGCAGTCCATGGAGGTTAACGTTTGAACAGATACCTACCTACAGCCTGTGTAGGACCCCATACCAGACCAGGGAAATGAGTCTAAAAGAGGCTCTAACCCCAAGGAGAGCCCACACTGGCACAGGCTCCTGGGAGGACCTGTGGATTGATAAGGGGAAGAGGAGCCCATGCTGGAGCAAGTTTGCTGGCAAAACTTATGACCCCATAGGACCCATTATATTTTCTCTCCCCTGTCCAGCTGAGTAGGGGGAGTGATAGAATGGCTTTAGGGGGTACCTAGTGTCCAGCTAGAGTCAACCCACCAGAAAGTGAAATCCAGACTATCAGACCACAAGCACTGTGGAAAGATCTCCAAACAAGTTTTGCTCTGAATTGCATCTCAGGGACTTCTCTTACACAGATTTTTTTTTCCCACTGGTCCAGCAAATGCAGCATATTTGCACTAGGAATTTGCATTACAACAATAAAATTAAGAGATTCAAAATACAGATGAAGCCTGCACGCTCAAGAAGCTGTTTTGCTGGACAGGATTTCACTCTGGAGAAAGAAAAAATAAGCCAACCTCCAAAATGGTTTTGATCAATAAAATTGAGTCAAAAATGAATGTTCCACAGCTTGATCTTGCAACAGCTGTGCACAGCAGCCCAGGCTCTTGCTCCCTGCCGACTAGTCTGAACATTGCATTACCAGGAATGCTTGACTTGATGAAACCTAATCTTTTGTAAACTTCAGTAAATATTTGTGTTTGCACAAAATAAAAAGTATCATCCTGTGACAAAAGTGAGATGGATGTTCTTGGTGGTTTGAAGAAAGCACATGATCAAGTAGCACACACAGCAGGGGAGAGAGGACAATAAACTAGAATATATGATGAACAGGAATGGAGAGCGCTTCTCTGTGCTAATACAAGGAAAGCTATTCAAGGCCTGATTCTACATTCTCTTAAAGGTTTCCTCTCAAGGTGGCACAAATTTTGGACACACAAGTAACACAGTGTTTGAATGGAAAGGTCAATTTGATGTCTTTTCATTTGGGACATAGGAGAAGAGAGCCTCTGGTCTTGCACTGCGACTATGGATGGCAGAGACACATTTGTTTTGGTGGTTCTCAGAGGCAGCTGCTCCCTGTGGCACTGATCTCAGCTCACTTCCAAGGTTTCCTCATGCAGACCTTGGAGAAAGAGAGGCACTAATGCTCAGTGGCTGCTCGAAAGCAAGCACAGAAAACTCTTCCAACTGCAATAATTCTTCCTGACTCACTGTCACATGCCTGAATAGGATTAAGAAGCACAGGGATATAGACTTGGGAAAGGGGTACAAAAAGCCATGTAAAAGGGCAGGTCTTCCTGCTGAGTAGCTCTTTTCTCTTCAGCTTTACAACCTGTTCCACAGCCTCCAAGCAAATGTTACAGACAGAATACTCCCTAGAAAACTGAGATGTTTCACCCCTTTTGAACTCTTATTGGGCTCCTCCCCAACAGGTTTCTGGAAGACCAGAACTAAGGTCATCCTCAAAGCTAGAGACCACCTTAATTGTCCCAGTATATCTTAACCACATGCAAAAACTTTTTTTGTCAAGACTTCCTGAAGTAGTCTGAAACATCTAGAGAGGGAGCAATTCCAGAATCAGCTACTTTTAGCAATGGACAACTTCATGCAACCATATGACAAAAAGTTATGATGCTAATGTAAGATGATGATTGCTTTGCAAAATCAGTAAGATGGGATTCTTATTATTATGCCTTGTCTGGTCATCTCCCCAGCTGCACAGGGTCAAGACTGTCATGTAAGCATGGCTGTAAAGGGTAAGCTTCACTTCTCAATAAAAATATGTGCAGTGTTCATAGAACTGCTCAGCTGGAAAAGACCTTTGAGACTGAGTCCAACTGTACCTGTCCACTACTAAACCACATCTCTAAGCACTTGATCTACCTGTCTTTTTAATACCACCAGGGATGGGGACTCAACCACCTCTCTGGGCAGCCTCTTAAAGAGAAATTATTGTTGTTTAAGAGAAAGTATATTAGTCTATAGTACATAGTCAAGATACATACTTCAGTACATTACATGTCTTGCCATTTGGCAGGTTACCACCTAATATAAATCTAAACCATAACTATTTAACTTTTAGGTACCACAGGCAACATAACATTCCAAAATAATACAGTTCACTAGGAAAGCATGTTTAAAACTCTGATATAGGAATAGTTAGAACAGGATATATCTGATATAGACGAAGCCAGATTTCCACCCACTATTTCACAGGTTCTAATCCGGTTCAATCCATAGGAGAGTAATTTTTGTTGAGACATAATAGGCTATTCAAATGCTGCCTAGTGTAGGAAATGAATTACTGGCCTGTGTTCAGTTCTTTGAGAAAAAGTATCCACATTAAAAAAAATGTATAGGAGTATTTTCATTAGCATCTTCCTAAGGCAATCTCGAGTAGCTGGAGTAAAATTTGAAAAAGAAATCTTCCTTTTTAAATGGTTTGTAATCCAAGTTCTGTCTTCTGCTGTGGTCTGGGACGATGTAAACTGACAAGTAATACCATAAACGGGTCTGGGTTTTTTGTACTCTATTGTCAATTTAACATTTGCTTTAACAACAATGAACTGGACTTATTGACTTCTTAGAAAAGCAGGTGGAACTCACAGTGGATTCAATGGACGTTGTGTCGGTTCTGTATTTGGCTTTCAAGCATAAGGTCACCTACCTTCTCAAAAGGTCACATAGAGGCAAATAATATATAATATACTCTACAGAGCTGGGATTTCTTTCCCAAACCTTCCAGAAATGTGAATGAAACTCCACCGAGCAAGACAAAACTTACTGGAAAACAAAAGCCTTAAAGTAATTTCTGTGGAGTGCAACACTATTGGTCCCTGATGAATTCAGCAGACCTTTTTCTAAAGAGAACACCTATTACATTCTCTTTAGTGCTTCTCTCCAACTTTTTATCCTATTTTTTCTTTCTTGTTCCTAATGTATGTCTCTATGGATGAGGTTCAGCTGCTATCAAACAAACTAAATGTTAAGAGAGTAATCACAAAGAGCAAAAGCAGTGAATACAGTCTGCTTGATAGACAGGTGAAGTCCATAAGTTGGAGGCTTGAATATTTGGGATATTTGGGTTCAACCTTCTGTGCTACCAGTCTTCCCGTGTATCTTTGATGAAGGACAGATTCAGCTAAATAAATGCAAATATTTGTAGCGCAGGAGGTAACGTTTGAAACTAATTGTCTAGATTTGCTTTGCAGTCAATAGACAGAAGCAGGCACTTCATGATTAAAAGAGATCAGATGAAGTCACATCCTCAAAGTGTACATTTCTCTCTGCTGACTATGTAGAATGCCTAAGATAACTTGCTGAGATGGGGGCTTGTGTAGTTGCTTGAGATGAGTTCATGTTTGCTGCAAAATTTTGAAAAACACTTAAATAGAGTAGTATTGTGGCTATGTTTTAATGGCATTACAAGAGGGATGTTGGCAAATACATGACATGAAGACTTTATAGAACAACTATTGAAATTAAATATTTTTTCAAAGTAACTTAGGTATTTGAAACATATAGGCACCTAAAATATGCCCTAGGGTGTTGGGAGTAGGGATTTTGTAGCTCTGGTAAATCTGATAAATCGGGCATTCCTTCCCAACCTGAAAAACAGAGATTACTTTTTGCCATCTTGTGGGAATAGTGTGGGAATTGACATAGAAGAAAAACCCGTGAGGTTACCTCATACTGCAAAAAGAGACAGACAAATGATCTGAAATGTTTCCAGTAATATGTGATATCGGGTGGCCTACAATGAGATTCTCCCTTAGCTGAGATTGAGACATGTTGGTCTTGATGATTAGTGCTATTTATCTTATCACTACAGTGTCTTTACTGACTCAATTCCTTACTAGGACAAATATACACAACACAATGACTGTGAAGATGAATAAGAAGAATTATCTTTCAATTCAAAGTGCAGATATATATGTAATAGAGGGAGATGTCAATTGTTGATCTAACAACTCTTAAATCACTAGCAAAGGTAACTTTAATTTTTATATTTTTGGTGAAAACTGCAATAGTTTATGCAAAGTGGTGAGTAGAAAGAGCTCATAAAAAAGCAAGGGGTTAAAAAAAAGCAGAACAAAAGTAGAACCATCTGGTCACAAAAAAATAAAAACAGTTGGCCAGCCTTACTCATACAGCAGCACTCTACAAATACTCAAATATATTTGTGAATTTCAACAGAGACAGTCTCAAAATGACTCACGCCATTAAAAGACAAAGAAATCAGATATATTGCTCTGAACTACAACAAATAAGAGCAGGAATGTTTTCATGAACATCCTACTTGGTATGGCTTACAGGCATGCCACTGACCTTTACACCTTAGAAGAGCTGTAAGGTCCACTGCAAACTGTTTCTGCAGGCAAACAGGCAAAAGCAGAATGCAAGTGGCTTATTCACTAAGGAATTAAATCTCGATCCAGGGTCTAGAATAAATTGTTGTTACTCCTAGCAAGGTAAGAAATCTTGTTTCCTTAGGATGATGCTATATCACGGCTAAACAGGGTTATGAAGACTATATGTAATAGTGGGGAACAGAATATCTCATAGACTCATAGAATAAGCAGGTTGGAAAAAGATCCACTGGATCATCGAGTCCAACCATTCCCATCAAACACTAGACCATGTCCCTCAGCACCTCATCCACCCATCCTTTAAACACATCCAGGGAAGGTGACTCAACCACCTCCCTGGGCAGCCTGTTCTAATGCCCAATGACCCTTTCTGTGAAAAACTTCCTCCTAATCTCTAGCCTAAATCTCCCCTGGTGGAGCTTGAGGTCATTTCCTCTTGTCCTGTCCCCTGTCACTTGGGAGAAGAGGCCAGTTTCCTCCTCTCCACAACCTCCTTTCAAGTAGTTGTAGAGAGCAATAAGATCTCCCCTCAGCCTCCTCTTCTCCAGGCTAAACAACCCTAGCTCTCTCAGCTGCTCCTCATAAGAATATATCATTGCATTTGAAAAAAGAAAAGTATTCAATTTATACGGAAGGCTTTCATACTTTACTCTCCATGACAGCTCAAGTCCTGCTTTCACATCAGTGATGTGCCCAGTGAACTCTGGTCTGAACCATTTGCAAACTCTTTGAGTGGCCTCAGTGGCTCCTGCTGCAGATCCTTCCCAGGAGTTTCACTGCCTCTCACTACTGCAGCCCACTTACCAGAGCTGTCTGTTGCAGCATGCCAACCCTCACAGGGAAGTCCCAATGTGATGGCAACCCACTGTTTTCACACTTCCATGACAGGGTATAGGCAGCTCCCACATCCCTGTATCCTAGCCTTCTATCTGTAAAATGCAGGTAAGGCCATCTTCACCTTTCATGGAGTTACTGAAGCATAAGGGCACTGGAAAAACGGAAGTGCTCAGATACTATGATACTAAGCTCACATAAGAAGGAAGGCAGACAAAAAGGTCTATCTGCTCAGGACACTACTAAAAATATATAAATACTTACTAAATGGATCCAGTTCCCTTATTGCTGTACTCAGCTGCTTCACATACTAGGGAGAAAAGTGCCTGATGTTTTACTAGTGCATTTGAGTATGAAATAAAAGCTCCAGCTGCACTAGGAAGATAAGCTGCTTAAGCAAAACATATTCCCAACCAGTTCCTCACCATTTCTCAAGTGATCCAAACAAAACCCTGCTCACCATAGCAGTGTAAGTGGCATCACAGTACAGTAAGCAGAAAATACTGTAATAAAGCCCTGGTGCACTTGCACAGTGATCTTAGGAACTGAATAATCTTTAACATGCACATTAAAGGAAAAATATACGATTTCATCTCAAACTGTGAGGTGGAGCGGACAATAGGGTGTATTAAGAGATAATCATGTTACTGAAGTGTTGGGTTAGTCAGTGTAGAAAAAATACCAGTTTGTTGTTTAGAAATCACTTATAAGGTTTGGTAATTATAGTTTTCTCTCTGTGAGGAATATTAGCCTGCCAGCACATTTTGCACCTTCCCATTAAATAAATTAAGCAACAGATAAGGGTTCAAACAGCTTGTACTTCACAAACTGGAATATTGTTGCTAATATGTCAGGAAAAACATTTGTTGTAATGAGGTTTGTTTTCTCAGGAGCATTTTACAGGCAGTGTATTATCAGGGAAATGGACTAATGTGAGGTCATTATGGAATCAAGGGAAATAAAAATTAGTTTCAATGCTACTGTTCACAACTTGGAGAGTCACTGAAAGAGAGAGGGTGAAGGAGTTGAATCAGGTAGAGAGAAGACGGGAAAAGGGAAGCTCTACTGAGAATATATGACAACATTTAGCAACACCATGGACAGAGGAATAAGATGTGGAGGGCAGAGAGAAAAGTGGGTATTGAATAGGACACTGAACTTACACAAAAAGAGCAACTGTGGTTTGCGCCTATGCCAGCAGAGAGGTAAATTGAGATACTCGGAGAAAATTGTTTTGACTTTACAAAGTATCATAACTTTAATATTAGACAACCTAAATTCCAACTTTTGTCCCTTCTATGCAGCAGTTTAATCCCAATTAAATACCTAGACATCTACCTGGGCAGAGAGAGTGCAAGCACGCATACACGGACTGCAGCCATCCAGTGGGGAAGATGGTAAGCAGCCTTGATATGCCCAGAACTGCCCCCAAAATAAAGGGTGAGAACACAACAGGGAGACCAGGCTTTGCTGCAGAGATAGCTAGTACCCTGGGCTCTAGCCATACTCAGTAACTCAGTTGGGCTGCTGAAACATAAACAGATGTTCTGCTTATTTATCTGCACTCTGGCTTCAGTTCTTTACCTCATACAAAAAGTGCACAGATAAAATTTAAAAAAGTTACACAAAGCACATGACAATACCTCATCTTATGCTGGGCCCCAGTTTCACAGGCAAATATTTAAGAAGAGATACTAGAACTCCAGATTTATCTCTTCAGCTGTATACTTTTATTACATCCATGGCTGAGACTCAGGAGTACCTATTTAAGTGCCTAAGGATTGTTGCCATACATGACAATCTGCCTAAACAGATTTTCTATCAGTCTACTGGAAATATGGCCCAGGAAAAGGCCCATTACATCTTGCAGTTTTGCAAGCTACTAAGAAGCCTCTAGTTTAGTTCATGTCCCTTAAATACTCACATGGTGAATCTCCAAGAAAATAGCTGCTGATTATCACACATTCTCTTTTCTGTAAAGGCAAAAATTGTTTATAGCTACTATATTACTCAATATGAAACAGAAGTATATCTTATGTATATACATCACACTGAAAAGATGAGTATTTTAGGAATGAGAATAAATCTAACATAGAAAATCCATCTGGATGCATGGAAACAACTTTGCAATATTGTTTGGAACTCTCTTATTTCAAAGAGGTCAAACTGTTGCACCACTCTTGCCCTTTTGTAAAGATTTCCAAGTACAATGTGTTTTTCTGCAACAAAAGCGCATATATGCTAAGTTTGATGGTTCTAGCTGATTATCTTGATTAGCTTACCATTACAGCTTCACAGCTGCAAAAATCAAAAGATTTGTATATAACATTATAATGCCAAATTCCTGAATTCCACCAAAGTTTTAAAATCTTTATTATTATAAAGCAACTCCACATATAAATGTGAGAAAAAAGCCATTAAATTATTATGCTCACAGTAATGGAACAACAACAGATCAGCCAAAGCCGATCCACAGTCTACTGATGTCTAGAAGAATTTCCAGAGTAGGACTCATCCAGACATATGTCTCTGACCGAGACGGCTGTCTAAACTTCTGTACAGCTGACAGAGAAATGGGTGCTTTTAGCCTTTGATTTGTATCAGACAAAAGCAACCCTCTAAAATAGAACTTAGTAAACGTGCCCCTTTCTTTTGTCTGACTGTAAAGGAAGGCTCCAATGATGAGTTCAAATACAGATTATTTCTCCCCTTACCCATCCATCAGTGACTCCTTTAATACCACAGGAAGTATATGGGCTTTTCAAAAGATGCATATTGCATTATACTGGATATTTCCAGGCCAGCCTTTGATCGATCCACTTTTTTTCACTACAGATTTTCTACAAAATGATGCTCCCTTCATTTCATCTTTCTGGCTTGAAATATACTTGTGAAAACTATCACAAAATCCTTCTGCAGGAATATCCTTACCCTTCCTGGCTCCTGCCATCATCTGCCCCTAGGAATCAGAGAAATCAAGGCTGTTCCTGGACATGAAACTGAAAGCAAAACCACAACACTGCATCAGACATCATAGCAAACTTTCACACTGGGGCAAGCTTCCATAAATACGAGAAAACATCAGTTCCTTCAGTCTCTTAATTGAAAATACAGTTTTCTCTTTAGCACAATTGTTATGATACTTGGCCCATTAGATGTCCTTACATCAGTTAGGAAACTGCCAAGATGACTTAAAACTGAGCCCAGACTCAGTGCTCACCACCACGTGCCCGCAGACTGTGACATGTGCTTTCCAGTTGCCCTGCAGCTTTTTTACTCTGTCGCAGCTATGTAAATGGATGTTAACATCAAGTGCTCTTGGTTCTCATTTTCAGCCACTTTATTCACAAAAGCCCTATTGAAAGCAAGTTACATGATGACGAAGGTAGGCAGTGGAAAGGAACACTTTTTGTTCAATCCAGTTCAGCGCAGAAGCCTCAAGGGTTTAAAAGTATTGAGAATACCAGTTTTAAAGCAAATTCACTGCTCTACCTTATGGTTTTAAGCATATATGCAAACATGCAGGAGGTCAAACAGAGAACATCAAGTTCTTGCCAGGTATTTTTCATTGACCTGTGGCCTTTCCAACATTTTTGTGTTCTGACTGTAAACTGTTACAACAAATCCACATGGCATCTTAAACAGGTAAAGGGTGATTTTACAAAATAAAATTAAAGGTGATCCAAATTATTTTAGTGAAAATTATGACTGGCCTAGACCCGTAGACGTTTTCCTGACAACATACAGCAGATCTTCAGGGTGAAATCACAACGCAAAGATTTACCGTGAAACTGTGTTGGCAGCAGCAAACCCCACGGCCTGATTTGTTCAGGCCTCCCAGTCTCAGCAGATTACTGGGCCAGTCTCCTCCTGATCCATTAAGGTGATTCAATTCCTAAGAATAAATGGCCTATGCAGTCCCCCTTACTACACGCTGTCAATGGACAAGGTGGAGAGAGAAGACCAAGCAATATCTACTGTCCTACCAAAGAGACAGATTTGCTTGTAAGTGATTACAGAACCATACCTACAAAAAGACCAGCACATAAAGATTCTTATTATCTCTGAGCCATCAACAGAAAGATGCATGACCTCCTCCACAAGTGTATTCTCAACAAGTTGGAGGAATTAAAGGCTGTTGTGCAGTAAACCATACAAAATTGTTCCTACACTCAGAGCAGCCCCAAAGCTGTCTGGATCTGCTAGAAGAGTTTAATCTTCCGTTCAGAAAAAAATAGATACAAAGAGACTAAACGAGTTCTTCCTGTTTCACTTTTAACATTCATTTCAAATACAGTTCAGTTAGTAACCTGAACAAAGAGAAATAAACAACAAAATACAATGTCACACTTCACGTATTATAATTTTTTTTTTTAATATCAAGATAGTAAAAGTGCTTTTTGATTCTCTATATGGTGGATGCTATCACACTTAAGTCAAAAATCACAACCTGGACCCACTGGGCTACAATACCAGTGATATTCTTAATGGGAGGTGGGTGACAAAATTCTGAAAAAGAACCTGATGCAACAGTATAAACACCATAAACACCGATCTTTTTTTTTTTTTTTTGTCTTACACAAAAATTGGAAGCCTGCTTGAAATCAGTAATCCTGTATGAAACTCTGGACACCACGCATTCACTGCTCTTGATCCTTTGCAGACAAGACATCTATTGTGCTCCTCAGTGAATCCTAGGCAATTATGTCTTCAGTAGATTATATCCTTTTTACTGAGTCTTATTTCATAACCCTAGCCAACTAGCCATACCTGAACCACTTGTGACTATAACAATGTTTTGAAAATAATAGCATAAAGACAACTGAAAGGTAAGTGAAGCAATTCAATCAATCAGTAACCAGAAGAAGCAGAAATTAATATAATGGGCAAAGAAAAACTAGCCAGTACAATCAGGAGATGACAAGTGTAAGTCGAAGAGGAAATAGAAAAGTTTTATTTCAAAGTAATGTTTAATCAAACACACAAGTCCACCGCTCATTTGTATTCCCCATTTGCCCTGTCATAAACAATGAAAAATGCCACAGCTCTTCCAAGAAACCATAGCAGGTAAAATTTCTGTAATTTAAGTTTATACTCTAAGGAAAAAAACCTCTAATGTAAAACAGAGTGAAAAACGAATTACAAATTTGCAACAAATTTTACGTTGTCTGTATTTTAGAAATTATTTCCATTTAAAACTGTTCTTTTTCATTGCCAACTACACAGCAGGGTTCCACCATGCCAAAGCAGAGTTCCAGTTTGCTTTGTTAAATGCTCAGTTTTCTCAAACCCATTATTTTCGAATCTTTTTTTTCTGATTGGTTTTCAATGTTTCTTTATCCACAAAGGCTGAGTAAATTAATATCTGCTACCCTTGAACTTTATGAAGAACTTATAACTGAAACTTTTTGTAGAGGGCAATATTTAGTCCTTATAAAACTCTTTATACTTGTGGATATCGTCAGTGACTTTGCATTAAGCAATGGAACTGGATCCATCTGAAAAGTAAATTAACATAGGCATTACAGCCTTGAAGAAATGCAATTATCCAGTTATGTGAAGTAGGAAGTGAAGCTGAGTAACACAAAACACTGCTGTGCAAATAGTTTTTATTTGGAGGTACAGAGAAGCAAAAATTCACATCAGCTTCTCATTTTTGTAACTACTCTTATGCCAACAAGCTATAATTTTGTGTTTTATGGACACTAAAGATTGACTAAGCACATTTATAATGGAGATTTCTGGAACCACAAGAGAGTACAAGAGCAACCTAAGCCATGTTTTTTCCTCACAGTTAAGGGTACTGAAAACATAGCCAGCTTTTTGCAGTTTGCAAGTTGACATTCACCAAATATGGTAAGCATTATAGGAAACACAATGTATTTCCAATTATTCACAAGAAAAAAATATGTCTGTATACCTGTATATATTGGATTTTATGTGGAGCAAAATTAGGAGAAAACAGTTTGTACATTTCATACCAGTTAATCTAACGACCTAAGGAATTCTTCACATGCTAAACAGTGCCTATCAACCAAGGTAGATATTGAACACCTCTTCCTGAGTAGTCACCAATGAAAGCCACGTAATCCCTTCCAGTATTTCCTTCACTAACAAATAAGCAAACAAAATTCCCTTGTTCCTACTTGTAAACCCCCAGTCCTCCTTCCAATCATCCCATCTCAAAAATTTAGGTTGAAAGCTGAGTCTGGAAGGGTGCCAAGAGGAGCAGTAGGCCTGGGCTGAGTGGGAGCCAAGGTGGGATGCAGCTGCAGGTCTATGGAAACCACCATGAAAGGCATGAAGTGGTGATGAGCAGAGTAGCCACTCCTCAACCTATCAGCAGCAACCTGACCTCCAAAAGGTATCGCCTCAAATATGTCTCCAACTGTTCAGTGCTCGGTGAGTTGTAAGAAGTCTTTTAAATTCCATTTTAAAGCCAAGCTGCGAGCTTGTATAACTACCCCAGAAAAGCAGCATTAATGAAAGGAACCAGGATGCATCGTAATTGTGGTCAGCTCTGGGAGAGACGTATGGCAAAACACATGGAGCATGTTCCACCAGCATGGCCTCAAAGTGATGACAGAATGGTTTGGGTTGTGAAGAGTCACACTAAAGAAAGCCAGCATAATTTCCCAGCCTGCCGCAGCTGCACAAGTGTTCAACACTGTAGGGTAATGCCTTTGCTATTATAAATGTTGCAGAAATCCTGCAAAGGTAGCAAACAGGTTTGTAACCCATGTAAACAATGCAGAAAAGTAAAAGGGGAGCTCTCAGACTTGGTCTTGCAACCACCTCCCAGCCTACTCTGCAACTTGGGGAAAACCAGTAACACTGCCGATATAAACTGTGGACATTCCCCACCTTCTGATCTGTGCATGGAAACTGTAAGCTCTAAACCAAGGTTGTTATAGAGTCTACCTACACTAATTAGCAAATGATGTGACATGAGAGACACGCACCAAACCTAAGTTATATTATAGGTATAGTCAGGAGCAATAAACCTAATCCCAGCATCAAAGATTCAGGTTAAACATCAGGAAAATCCTTCCCCAGTAAGGCCAGAGAAATGCCAGAATAGATGTCATTTGATGTATAACCAGCTTTTATCCCACCTCCCTTAAATTGCCTCTTTTTTTTTGTTTTGTTTTATTCTATCTGATACTACACTGTTTTCGTGTGTGTTTTTCAAATGCCCACAGTCTGTATAAATGCCTTTAAATGAAATAGATACTGTTAACAACAGTTGGCTACTACAAGATTTGTACCAGATATTCAGGTTTTATCTTACCAGTAAAAGACCCAGATCTAAAAAATCCCTCACTTTATTAGTAAACATAACTCTGATTTATGCTTTAGCTCTGCAACCAGCAATGTAAGTAGAGGTCTGAGAAGAAGTTGCTCTTGTAGTAGTTTTGCAGGATCAGCTCTAGAAACAGGATACAGATGGTTAACACAAGATGCACACGGAGTGAAAACAACTCTCGCTTTCCACGATGGCAAAATGACAGTTAGTTAGGGTCCACTGATGACAGTACAAAGAAAGGAGGAACTGTCATGCATATGTGCCAAAATTACTCATTTAAAAAGTGAGTTGGGCATCACCATCTGTTGCAGCTAATCAACAAAATGAGATAAGTGGGGCAACAAATGATGCCCCTTTTAATCAACTAGCATGTCATCTCCTTTGTAAACAGGGAGAGTTTTTGCATTTGTGCTTTGCAAGTTTGAAGCAGTAAAAGACATTGGAAACATACTGCTAACCAATTACTGGCTCGGTTCAAAGGCCTTCAAAGGACTTTCTACAGGCTTTATATCAGGATCTTAATACATAAATAGCATCACTCCATGTAGGAAAGCCAAGGATGGACAGCAGATTCAACACCTGGATTTTAAGAAGTTATTTGAGAAAAGAATAAATTATTAGACCCTCATTGTAGATTTCCAACAGTAAGACTACAGTATATTGATGAAGGCATAAAGGTTTGAAGAATTAGGCCTGTATTTTACTTGCATCAGTCTAGACAACAACTACATAAAGTTGTATTACTTCACCTGTTGTTGTGAAAGGGCAGGAAACCCCAGAATTACATTAGCTTATCTCCCCTCAATATGCAAGTCTTTTCTGAAAAAAGGCAAATGCCACCAACTCTTTTTGTCTTCAGCAGCTGGCATCTGGACCAGGTACTCCTGATGTGAACATCTGGAGGAGGGAATTCCCAGTGCTCCAAATACACCATCCTAGCTAGAAGAGCACTAGCACCATACCCATTTATATGTTAGCACTCCTGAGTACAAAAGAGCTCAGTTCCAGAATACAATGCTACACAAAGTTCAATCATAAACAAACTGGATAAAAAATAATACCTGGGAGTAAACTGTGTATTTAAAGAAACTTTTCCTAAAGTGATACAGGTCTGAATATATGTTCAATTGAACAAGAAAAAAACCCAGGTATGTAGAAAGTGGCTGTGAAAATCTAGGTTTTCATACAGATTTGAAAGCACAGAATGCCAGCAGATGTTGCAGTCTCTGCAAAAATCTTTCTAGAATATATTAGGTTTATCAAATCCAGTAATTCAAAATTAATTCAACTGAAAGCCAAACAAGAAGCTTCATGGTTCACCTAATTTATGAAGGACTCAGAAGTTTTAGTAATCCAGTTAATTGATTTGACAAACAAACCCATTTGACTGCAGAAAGTGAATACACAACCTTTGCTTATAAATGCATATAATGCCTGAGGAAGAGCCCAGCATTGCATTAGTACTGTAATGTCCCTTCATTTTTGCCTTCTCTGAGTGGGACATTAAATTCTCTTCAGAGTTTCTGCTGCCATTAAAAAACATTTCAACAATCCAAATACAGAACTTACTTCACTGACCACTAATGCCAAAGGCCTCCAAAGAAAAGAAAGAAAGAAGATGACTTGTTCTGAAAAGAAGATGAGTTTTGCAATTCGTAGCTGCACCTATTTGGCAATGAAAAATTTATGGCTTCCTTTTGTCTGCCATAGAAAGAGCTGCTTTGTTTGTATGTTTCTTTCCTTGGGGAATCCATTGCTATAATTTCTATTGAAGAGTTACTATATTCTTGCACTGCTAAAGTGACTGCAGTGTTGCCCTAATTTGGGACATAAAAAAACCAGGATTAATCACATCTTTAAAAACCAACAAAAATTTTACTTGTTTGATTATCTGTATCTATTGCTATGAAATGCTCTGCAGCATTCTTCAAAATGTTAAAACACACAGGCTGTAACTTCTGTATTTTTTCGACTATAACAAATTAAAGAGTAACCTACATCTCATATTGCTCTATCATTATTATCAACAGCATATGGACTGTGAACATCATCCATTGAAGGATGTCAAAGCAATAACAGAAACATTAATCTCGTCTCAGAAAACCCTGCAATTTGTAAGTATTAACCTCAGACACCATGAGGTTAAGCCGCTCGCCTATGGTCACACAGTGAATTTGACTGGACTAGAAATAAAAGCCCAAATTTCCTGATTCCCCAGACCTGTCACAAGACAACATTGATGTAAGTGCTAAGTTTTAACTTCATTATCTGTATACAATTTGTCTTTCACAATCTCCAGAGTTTGTAACAGCAGGCATTAATATTTTACTTCAGCTTCAAAAGTATGAAATACACTAAAACCTGTTTTAGTTTAATAGACCTAAAATTGCCTGTCTCAAAATACTGTGCTGTTTAGAGCATGCAAATGCTTACAGACCCCTACGGCAATGGTTAGGTATGCAGTTCTTGGGTGTGATTACTCGTGTCATCAGAGCTGACAATCCAGTTCTCAGATCAGCTCGTACAGGGATGTCTGGGATGTTTCCATACAGTTCCTCTTTATGTAAGGCAAAAGTAACCTTGACCCTGCCCTTGCAGGCACAGATCCCTTTAAATGCCACAGTGATAGATCAGTCGCATTAGATTTTATGGATCTCCAGCCAATGCTGACTAGGTGGGATAAGTACCTGGTGTGTGTTGGTGGGGAGTTACTTATCCTGCACTCAAAGTGTATTCTGGTTTCCAAAAGATCAAATAGTAGCTCATTAGAGGAACTGTTACAGGATTCAACTGTTTGTTGCTCAGTCTGATTTCTGCTGTGCCTAACACATCTCTCTTGGAGGAACCCCAGATTCTCTTGTTTTCAGAGGTTCTAATAGTGTCCAAATGGGAAGAACCAAGGTATGTTTCAGGAACCTGTCCTCCGGGTACAGGACACAGAAGCAGCATGGAAAAAAGTGCATACTTCAGACCACCATATAGGTGGGCAATCCTTTCTGTGTCCAGTAACTGGCATTAATACTGCACCAAAATCAAAGTCTGTCATTCCATGAAGTTTTACGTACGTATAACACAACTTCAAAATATAACTTTATCTTCAATGTCTCTGTTGTGCCTTAATCTCTCTGGCTAATTGGCTACCCTTTCCCCACATGTTTACTAAAACTTCTCCTGAGTTGCATGCTTTATTAGCCTTTCAGATCTTACTGGTCCTAGTCATTTTGTGGCTTAAGCAACATCTGCACAGATAATTAGAGAAGAGATTAACAAGTCAGAGAACACTCATTACCTGCAGACATTCTGAAAATAGCTACCTCTACAAATCCAACAGAGTCATCAATTACAGTAACTCTAGAGGAACACAGTATTTGGTAGAAAGAGTATTTGAATCTTTTAAGTACACACTGAAATAATTTTCTGTATTTCCAAAAATTACACTTCTAGTATTTCAGGAAGTAAACAGTGTTTGCAATGTCACTAAATGTAGATTATGTCATGCTTCTAGTGATTAACTAATTCTAGAATAAGCAACTACTTAGCAGGAGGGAAAGCAAACAAAATATTTAGCCAGCAACAGCTTCAGTTCTCACTGAGAATCACCTCTTCATGAACTTCTGGGACTATTTGCATGTACAATAGCATACATGGGTATAATATCAGAGCCAGAAGCATTCAGCTATCCTGGTTACTTGGATAACACTGAAATAAAGACATGCTTTCTCAAATAACTACAGCACAACTGCAATGTAAAAAAAAAAAAATAACCTCTAATAGGCTTTATCGTGTTTCATTTTAATTTGAAGAATTAACCTACTGGAAAGAGTATTGTACTAAGAATCTGTTGGAGATTTTATTTAACTATCATGGATTTTATTACAAAGTTCACTTGACAGATACACATATAAAAATAAACTAGACATTTGGTTTTAATTGAGCATGTTTTCAGAACAGTTTTGGGGTTGTGGTTTTATAATAAATCTTTAAAAGATGCTGTAAAAAACTTATTTTCCCTCATTCTTAAGAATTATGTTTTGATCTTAGTTTGAAGGCAAGTTTAAAAAAAGTAAGATGTAGCTTTTCATGAAGACAAGACAAAAACTAGAAAAAAATTGTGTGCAAAAAGCATGATACAGTTTTTAAATTCTTGAGAAGTATCTATAAAATTAAAGCAAGTCTTGAAAACCGTTATAAACATTACGACTTGGTGGCTCCAAAAAAATAAAACCCAAAACCTAATTAAGTAAAAAATGTTTGCATGGAAAATCATGTTGGTTAGGAATGTGTAATTTAAATTGGATTTTGTAGCAGTAAACACATAAGAGTAACAGAAGGAGGCGTGGGTAAGGCTGAGATGGGAGGCATACACATATACATAAAATCTCCCAGGCCTGTTGTTACCTCAGATGACATAATCTTATAACATCTCTTTGTATATGAGGGAATAGCACAGAACAGACCAATTAATTCTCAAATTAGAAAAATAAGCCTATACCAAACCACCTGTCCTGCTAGAGACCTGACTGGTTAGGCTGTTGGAGGCATCTAAGGTCTCACGGTGCCCTCTGGACCATGCCAGTGACTTGTCCTGGGAAAGAGAGAGTTCACTTTGTAACCCTGCATGCAGCCACCTACCAGCTGAGGAAAGCCTTATAGTCAGGGAGACAGCTACCTTAAACGGAGGGGAAATCTTAAAGACCTCAGTAAATTTCAGATTCTTGGAAAAGTTTGTGACTGTAGCCAGGGCATGCCAATGTTGAAAATAAATGAAATACACTGACCACAATGCGACACACTTATTTCAAGAGTTGCATCACTCAAACTTGTATACAGGGATTTTCGCATGGAACAGTACAGATGCTATCCCTTTCTCCGAAAGACCGAACATGAGATCGTGAAGCAGACTTGGAGCCCCCTTGGCTCCAGCTAGATGTAGGGGTATGGGGACCGGGGCAGCTTGATCTAGTGGAATGTGTCTCTGCCTATGGGAGGATGGTTGGAACTAGATGATCTTTAAGGTCCCTTCTAACTTGAACTATTCTATGATTGCCTGAGGATAGAAGAACCACTCTCAGCTCTCTTGTCTTCAGTCAAGCAGAACATCCCTTTCTGAGCTTTTTGCTCCCTCCTGGGCAAGGGCAAGCTCTGTTAGCACAGCAGAGAGGTAGAGTACCCTTAGAAAGCTAAGTAAACCATAAGAGTAAATGAGCACAATGGGTGTAATCTGGCAACAGTGTACGGAATCTGAGACAGAGTGACTTAAAAAAAATCATCCAGTGGCTTATATAAACCAATGCCATAAAACTCTTGTATAAAGGCACCTAGGGGCACCATCTTTCCCAGCTGGGCACTCCAAACAATACAAAATTAAGGTTACATAATGCCTTGCATTAGGCCCAAAATAAATAAAATCACGACCTGCCTTTTAAGGGCAACATCAGCCAGACAAAGCTTGTACTGACTGGTAAAATCCTTTATGTCTTTGCCATTGTTGTGGTGAATTGGGATGGGTGGGATATGAGGAGGGGCTGCCTTGGCTGCAGGAGCTCCCAGAGGTGCAGGCCATGCCAGGACAGGGACACACACAGAACTCCCACCTCCCATGCTCTCTCATCAGACCTCAAGCAGCAGGTCCTCCATGGTCCAGTATGCAGCACAGTCTCAGTACAATACAAAAAGTCCAGCACTGTCAGGAAATTAAGACCTAAACTGAAGCCAACTGAAACTAATCAATGACTTCAATGCATTTTCAGTCAGAAAAAATTTCAGCAGGGGTTGAAATCTCTGTGACTCTGACCACTGCTTACCCTCTTTTTCTGATACCTCAGCTGAAGGTAAACCTGCACCATCCCTGACTTTTAAGCAGTACAGAAACAGAATACAAACACACTCATTAAATTACATGTGGGACTTACTCCAAGTTGTTGCAGAGAAGGTTTACACTGGACATTAGGAAGCATGAAGAGTGGTCAAACACTGGAACAGGCTTCCTAGAGTGTCCCAAGCCTGTCAGTATTTAAGAGGCATTTAGACAATGCCTTTAATAATATGCTTTAACTTTTGGTCAGCCCCGTTGTGGCCAGGCAATTGCACTACATGATCATTGTAGGTTACTTCCAACTGAAATAGTCTGTTATATTCTTTTTCACAGATCCACTGTTTTCCAAACAATCCTGAAAATTGAGGAGATGACAAGCGGATGTTCTGCTGCTTATGGTTATCACAAAATCCAGTGAGCAGGCTTACTGTGTTGAATGCAAATTCACAGAACTCACAAACCCTTGAAACCCACTGAACCAAATTACTTCTAAACATACCACTTCCTCTTGTTTAAGTTTCCCCATCAAGTAAGCCAGTTGCAAGGAGCAGTCTCTATTATTGTTACGGCAATTTGTGCTGGGGAGCTTGTGGTCCAGCCCAAGTTTAGCGGGTGCTATTGCCCTGGTACTACAGAATCTTCCCAATCAACAACCAAACCTCCCTTCCTGTTATGGTTTGCTATGAAGAAAAGAGCTTTCCATTCCCAAAGCATTATCATTCCCCCTCTCCCTTGTATCAGAGTATCTGCAGTTCTAGATAATTTAGCTGTCAATCAGCAGATCTCATCAGTGGGGAACACTGCTGTTTTAGGCTGGAGATTAGGAGGAGGTTTTTCACGCAGAGGGTCATTGGGCATTGGAATAGGCTGCCCAGGGAGGTGGTTGAGCCACCTTCCCTGGAGGTGTTTAAGACACGGGTGGATGAGGTATTGAGGGACTTGGTTTAGTGTTAGATAGGAATGGTTGGACTGGAAGATCCGATGGGTCCCTTCCAACCTGGTTGTTCTGTGATTCTGTTCTGTGATTCTGTGATAAGCTCTGACAACTGTTTCTCAGGGAAAACTCCATTTCCAAAACTGACATTGAGGCCAGCTACAAGCGTACCTGTGGTATATTCCTTAGTACAAGTCTTAAACACTCAGTCACAGTTAGTGTGAGGTTCAGATGCCTTCTAGGAAAGGGGAGAATTTAGGGACCTTTAGTATAGACAGGAATCTGGCATAATACTGGTTTCTATGCAGTAGAACTCCTGAGTAATATGCAGAGAATAATATAAAAGCCAATAACAAGGCATAATAGACATCTGAGCAGTTTTATTTTCTACATTTTGCTACAAATACAGTTATACAAAATTAACTATGCTGTAATACCTTGGGTTTTATCAGTTACAGTGTATCATTAGCAAACCAATCCAACTCATCTTTTCTCCCAGCAGAATTAAAGATTTTGGTAACTTTTCAGTAAGGTAATGTTTAAATAACGCACAAACGCCAACTGTGTATCTTCTTTCTCTAGAGAGAAATGAATTACTGAATTTAGGACCAAATGAAAAAAGTCTAATTAAAACACTTCTACTGAGTTTTAAAAGCTCTATACAGTTACTTCAGATGATTGCTCATAAATTCAATAAAGTCCTAAAGATTACTCATGTCTACCAGTGTTACCATCAAGGGCAAAGTAACTTTCTTTTTTCTCTCTCACAGAGAAAATGGACTTTTATTATGCTGCTAATCACACCTACACAATGAGTACACATCAGTGTTAGAAAATGAAAGCTATGAGCAAGTTTTCTTTTTTTTTAACAGGCATTTTTAAAATACCATAATCTTTTTGATTGCTCCCTCAGACTTTAAAATAGGGCTACGATTGTCCTAACAGTAACTTTTAAAGTACTTTTAAAAAAAAAAATTGCACCCTATCACAAATAAATATTTCTAATTGCAACAAAATTTCCAAAATGGAATCTGGTATATAAAACCACAGGGGCTCGGGACCATTTGTATGGGTTGCTATAATTCCCAACACAAAATTAAATCACTGTTAAGAATTTTCACTGTGTATTCCAGAAATATATCCTCCCCAGAGGAAATTCCTTAAATATCTCCAAAATTTCTTCTTAATATTTATTGCTGACTTTTCTTGCATGCTATCATGAATGCTGTGTGACTTTCAAAAGTTGCTAAGACTAGAAGAGCATCACTTGTAAAACAGAACAAGTCCTCAAGCTCTTCTGCAATTTCTGCAACTGTGGCAGCCCTCCGTAGTATCAAACAGAGCCTTAACATGTTGAACATTATTCAAGCAAGCCACTGATGAGAACAGCATTAGGATGCAGAGGATGGAAATTTAAACATTTGTCTCCCTATTCTTGACCATCTACTCTTTCTGAGAATACTACTCAGTCATGTCAGATGTGCTTTATACTGAGGTTTTATTCATTCATCTTTTTCATTCTCCTAAGGCAAAGTATGCAAGTTTTCCCCACATCCGGTGCACTATTTTCTATCTCGTATGCATGATTTTCTGGAAAAGTGTCAAGATTTAGAAGAACTGATATAGGGGATGACTTAGTGACATGGCTAACATTTCACTAGTAAAATATAACAAGTATATCAAACATCTACTTCATGGAATACAAAAAAAAGGAATGGAAAACAAAACCATCCATCATTAGGGTTATTGGTTGCTTTTTTGCTTGCACTGCCCTGTCTGTCATTTAGTCTGTCTGTTTTGTTCTTTTTTTCCATTATCCTGCACACGCCTAGCAAGATACACAGGCAGGTCACCTTCTGTCCCCTGTGGTGCGCCTGAGTGGAGGACCATGGCTCCCAGGCAGGGATGCTGTTCATTTTGGCAGTACTTAAAATAAGCAATAGCAATGCTGGAAAATTCCACTTGCATTTGATGTAGCTAGTGACCTGTTAGTTTCCTGTGTTTATATTTGTCTTCTGTCCTTAGGCAAAATCCTGCCCAAACTCCACAGTGCTCCCCATCAGAGTAGCTGAGGGGAACAGGAAGGAAGACTGCCCCTACAAGGAACCTGGGAGGTTGGAGAATCTGCTTATTCACATCAAACGTCTCAGGCAAACTATCAGTGCATTACTAAGCCCCTGAATTTGACCCCATCACTGTGCTGAATTATTTATCTTGCTTATGAGTTCACTGTGAACTGATAATCCACCTATCATGACTGATCTAAAACTGGAAAATGGTCACGCACATTTTAAAAATAGTCTGTTTATCACACCATACATATTGATTATCTTTTGGAAACACTCCAAGAGACATCACTCTGGAAGTCAATCTGTAATACATATGACCTCAATTTATCCAGAACAGGTTGAATTAAGCCTCGTTACCAGACACCTAGCATTTTTTTCTTCTATCCCAACTTGCACACATTTAAACAATATATAGCTGCCTATATACCAATATTGCACCCTCTTGGCAATTATGAATCATTAAGCAGAATTTTAATGTGGCTTATTTCACATGAGTGAATTGATATTTAGAAAAGTTCATTTCCCATTTTCCAACTACTAAGATACTTCTAAAATCCTAAGGTTGAATCGCTAAAGTGGACTGGTGTATGCACTAAACTAACACCAGCCATTTACATGGGATCTGCCAGAAAGACAAAAAAGTGCTCTTAGGCGGTAATAAACAGACAGCAGCAAGCTGAAGCACAAACAAAAATATGTCTGAAGACACTGTGAAAGAAAAGATGCAGCTCTGTAGTCCTGCTTTGTCACTCAAACCTCAGCACCTGGCAGCAAACACACCACAGCAAAATTTACCTGACTGAAGCTTGGACATGGAAAACAGAGTTGGCTTTGGAACCAAGTTTCAGATCATTCAATGCTTCATCTAAGTTGCAACCTTTGATTTTCATATAAAGGCAATTGATTGCTAATTACTGTGTAAATTAATTGCTTCTCACAGTTGATTGCCACTGCTATTTACTGCTACAACATGAAGGATTCAGGTTCTTCTATTTAATATTTTCACACACTCACAGCTTCCAGAAGCAGAAAGAACACATTTCATTTCATTTTCAGCAGTCTGCCTCACTAAAATTAACTATAGATATGAGTATCAGATATTTCTTGTGCAAATAGAATTACATTATACACCTGCTTCTTTATTACTGCTCATGAATAAGGATGAAATGTCAGTCTGGGAAAGGTGTATACTCTCTGAAGGGGAAGGGAATAAAACTCTGAGATAACTGGCTTCTGCAATAAATAATTTATAACAAATTATTACGGGACATCCATTTTAAGGGAAACAAAACCAGTAACATAAAGTATTATTACCTTATGGCAACTTAAGATCAAAAAGCTGTTCTCAATGTCCTCTTCAATGCCCAGAGCTTAAACTCCATGAATAACTCAGCTCTGTGGACCTCCCAAAAGGGCACCTGAAGTGCGGGTCATGATGCTGAGAAAGAGGCAGGCTCTGTCTCAGTTCTGTTTTGATTTCCTTCTTGCCCACAAAAGTGACACAGTCATCTGTTTTATACACTAGATCCAGGTATCAATGCTCCACTGCTGGGAGAGTAGGAGGACGTAGCAGTGATGTGCAAAGCCCTAATGCAACTGTGTTGGCAGGTGCAGTTCCATCATCGCTGCATGCTGCTTTACATCTAGAAAAGATTCAATCCTTTTTAAATATCTCATAGGTAACAATGCATGTTCTCCTTTGCCCAAACTCTAGTACAACACAAGCAAGTAGCACACTCAGAAGCAGGAAGTTTTGTTTACAGCTTCCTGAGCTCTGAGCACTTTTTTGGCAAAAATGAGAGCAGCACCAGCAGAGGAGCAACATCCTCCTCTTCCATCACATGTTCTGCACCATCTCTTCTATTACAGGAAAGTGAAAGAAGGAAATATTCTGTGGAAGAGACCACTACATAGATGGAAATGACCCTAATAAGAAGAATTTTCCATGAGGATTCCCACTTGCCTTCCACGTTCACTATATACCATATTGTATCAAGCAAAGATAGTTGCTGGAGTGGAGTATCCAGCCCACTATATTTAAAAAATATTGGTAAATTCAAAATGGATCATGCCAATTCTCTTCACTCCGTCCTCCTCCTATCCCCCCACGCACTGTGAATGTATTTTGGAAGAAAAGAATACACCAACTACTTGAACAGATTTTCAGTTTTTCACACATTACATGTGAAAGGAGGAAATAATACTACATTATTTCAGGAAATCTGACGTGTTCCATACCTACAGAAAACTGCAAGAATTTTAGTAATACAAAAACTTGGATAGGAGGTAACCTTTCCTTTAGAAGCAGAAACCGAAGTGCAGCAATTGCTGAGAACTGCCCTGAATAATTAATGATGTTTTTTGAGGCAATGACTTATGCCTGAATTCCTAAAGGAAATAGTCTACCTAAACTGGTTTTATTAAAGTGGCACCCAAGGAAAACCCAGACGTTGTTTAATGAAGCAATCTGACCAATTTGTGATGCATTTTGCTTATCTAGTTCTTCATGCGCTATTCAAACTCATATAGCACATAATTAAATCAAGGCTAGATAAAATATTTCACGTGTAACATTACTATACATTTGCCTAATTAGCAATTGCAACCCACTGTTGCTACAGACATTTGCTGAATAATACCTCTGTGCTACTGTAGGCTTAAGCACAACTACAGAACATAATAACACAAAAATCCCACGATAGTTAGATCCTTAACAGGCACTATGAGTAAATAAAAAAGTCACAACTTCAAAGGAAGCGGAGCTTTAATTTACACTACAGAAATTAGCAATATAATTAATAAGATTTATAACAAAGTGAAGAAGAGAAGCTGCTGAAATCATAGAATCATGTAGCTTTCGGAAAAGCAAACAAACCCCAAACCAAAGCCAAATGTTGTCTAAAACACTTCATTGATGCACTGTGCTTCAGATCTGTGATCCACCTCCTTCCCTCACTGCCAGCTTCCTGTTAAACAGGATGAAAGGTTTCACACCAATACCACACTTCAGAACAAGAATTCAGGGAGTTTTTATTTTCCTATAATGTAAGGAAAAAGTAACCATAGGCTCAGATAAAAGCACATACTAAGATTATGTCTCATTAAAAAAACTCCTCTTGTGCTTCAAAGGTGCCAACTCTATTAGAGGTAAGATTGAGAATGGCACTTAAAACTTTGAACACAACACCTTTGAGCAGAAGAGACCCTATGCTGCAGAAACCACATTTCTTGCCACAGAGCAGTCATGTCAAATGGCGAAACACTTTTCTGAAATGCACAAATTTTATACGACAAGACAATATTAGAGAGGGTACTTGGTGCGCCTCATGTTGAAAGCTTACTAAACAGGTAAGCGTGAAACGTCTCCATGTTCAAAGGATGCACCTGTAACACTCAGTGCAAGTAACTGCCTCTTTTTTTTTTTTTTTTTTCCTGTTGCAATGAGCACCTGGTATGGTAACAGCTTAGGACACCCATTTCCCACAAACCACTTCTCTAATATCTTGTCTCCCAGTGCAGCCATATGCAACAGATACTGGATTTTAGTCTCAGAGGCACAGCAGAGAAGACTGCAGACCTGTCGCTGAGCTTGAGCACACATGTGATGCTCACCACCATTTCCTGCTTCCCACCTGGCTGCTGAGATTGATGCACCTGACTCTGCAGTGGACAAGTCTCAAGTGTTTCAGAGGGATTAGAATTTCTGGCTTCCAAACACAGAAACTACAGGAAGGAAATGCCTGACCTTTAAAAGAAGCCAAAAAAAGCCACCTGCAAAACTTTTGAAGGAAATATGAATCCAATTCTATCAAATCTGACTTCTAAAAAGAAAAAGAAATAAAGATATTTCAATATAAATTCAGATTTTTATAGGAATTACTGGAAACTCAAAGATTAAATAACATTAAAAGAAATCAGATAACTACTATTGAAAATCAGATGCCAGACTGAATAAAATTATATTAATATTGACAAGTTAAGAAATTAAACAAATTCAGGATATCTGAATAAATTACATGCAACTTTTTTCAACAGAAGTTCTTAGTCATTTCTGATATCTAGTGCTATTAAACATTAGTCATACCTTTGTAAATATCTTTATACATAGGTATGCAAAGCCATAAAAATACTCACATTTCATATCAACTTGTCAGTAATAAAATTTTTTTCTTTGTGAAGGTTATAATTACTGGTTTTGTTTCAAAGTTTTTAAATTTCCATAGAAATATATGATTCACAAGACATACCCTAGTTTTTGTTTCAAAGTTTTTATTACAAAGTTCTTAACCTAAACCAAAGCTCATCTCGATACTGCGAAGATGAGTGATGAAATTATTAGCAATGAATCCTTATGTGTTCAGTGCCATCCAGGTCAAATTTAGCCAGAGACTGACCCTAATCCTAAATCAGATTTTCTAGCTAGCCTCTTTTCTGCCAGCGCAGAAAAGCTACAGATGGCAGAATGGATGAACATGACAATACCAAGTAGGAACACTGATTTTTAAAGACAACTTATAAAAATAACTTTCTCATACAGATTTATGACTAAATTTCTGTTAGACAGAGTAAACATAAAATAAGATACAAAATAAAAAGCTGCTTGGTGTGGAATATTTCTGAAAATAGTGTTTCCATTGAAACCAACTCTGAGATCAGACAGAGTTGAAGACTACAACACGGACAATGTTGAGGGAAGCGGTGTAGGCAAAGGGACTTCCCGTAAGTTCTGGTTTCCCTTTCCAGCATCAGCTACTCAGACCCTCTGCTGCATTCAATGCCATTTTTGATAGTACTTTGTTGGGGTTTTTTTCTTTCCTGAGGATACGAGTATGAGTGAAAATCACTGTCTACAAGGCTGTTTCTACTTTGCAGTTAATGCTATTCCCCTGTTTTCTTCATGTCACACTGGAAAAGTAAAAAGGCCTCATAGCAGGAAAACATTATGTGTATTCTCAGTATGGGTCCCTTCAAACGGCAACAGCAACAAATGTAGGAGTCAATACCAACTACACCGATTCTGATACCATAACCTCTTGTCTGTTGGTACAAGCGTTTTGTCCTTAACATCTACCCTCATGATTTCACACAGTATTTACAATTTATAGGAGTACAGCACAAAAACCACCTCCCATCCTAAGATTAACACAACATTTCATGGATTATCCACAGTTCTTGACTCCAGGCAGAATTTTTTTCCCAGAGCTCTGTTTGCAAACAGTGATCTATGGATTTTTCAATGTCATTATTTTAACAGAAGTTTAATTCATGGTTAATACTTATTTGATGATTCTTTTTTATACAAATTTAAATTTCTACTTTACTTGCATGTAGAAGTCTGCCACCACAGATTTCTGCAATGACAGTAAAATATCCCAGATGGAAATGCCATTTTTACCAGGTGTCACAAGAAGATGTGGCCATTCTGTACAAGCAGAGTCCAAAAAGCCTCCCAGAGCCATTTCCCACCAAACTCTGGGGCACCTATTACTGGTCAACACAGCAACAAAGCTAAATCCTTCTGGCAACAGATCAAAAGTCAAAGTCAGTTTAGTTTGTGTGCCACCTTTCTCCCAAATGCCTACTCTATAACCCATCTATCCTACAAACAACCTGTCTGGGAAACCTTGTGAACCTTTACTGAAGTTGTGTCCCTGTTTGAGGGCATGACTCTAGCCATGCGGGGTCACAAAACTCTGACCAAAGAGTTGTAAGTTAATAAACTGCAGCACGCTGGAGTGTCACTCTTTGGATGTAAAAGCCTCAGTTACAGAAAATATTTTCAGTACCTTTCAGTATCTTCAGTACCACCAGTACCTTTAGTGGAAAGGCTTTTACAGCACCATTTGACCATCAGAACTTGTAACCAGTAAAATGTCTGATCCAACTTCATCCAATGGCCATTGATCTTAACAGCATAGGATATAGGAAAGATATTACCAGTACTAACATACCTACAAATATATTATGTTAGCTGCTTCTCAGTTTCTTATAGCAATTCAAGCTAGAACAGAATTAAGATCCGTTCAGCTATAAAAATAAGTCAATAACACATCTCTCATTAGGTACTCTCGATTCAGCCACTTAGGAGAACCTCTTTCCCTGAGAAGACTTCCATGAATGGTTTTCCAGTTTCTCTGCCTTGAGGGCTGGAAAGACAGTCAGATCACCAAAAACACACCCAAGAAATATATATATACACATATACATATACGTATAGCATGATTATAATTTTTGTTAGCTTTGCAGGCTGACACCAGAGAAAGCAATGTAATTAATTTTTAAGCACTGGGAGATGTAAATTTATTATAAGGACCTAGAGGTTGAACGGGAATGCCAAGATGAAGCTTGGCATTGGAAAGATGTTCCAAGTAGTCAGAGATTCGGGACTGAGAGAGAAAATAGGGACTAGAAAATTCTGGGAGAGATCTATAGAGGAGGCTGGGAGTGTGTCTAGCTCAACGGAAAGCATATTTGGGGTACACTAAGAACTATGAATACTCTTGTGTTAAGATCAACGAGGAACTACAGAATGGGTGGAAGTGTTGGGAGGCTCTGGGCTGGTGTGGGAACCTCTGAACTGTCTACAGGGGCTGGGCAGGGGCAGGCACAGGTACAGAACGTACTCCAGGAAAAGACATTAGGGAATCTCATCTGAGCTTAAATACCGCCAATATACTTTCTTCTGCTACTCCAGCTTGGGGGCAAGGATGCACTGAGGACTCTTATTTCTGTGTAGAGGTGTACTCTTTTTGTTTTTACTTTGTGGATACTTACGAATCCTGTTCTGTCTGAATTGTGAATGATTACCTGCTCTGAAAATTAACACCCTTCCTCAAGAGCACCCCTAATCAGGGACTTTTGAAAACATTAGCTCCACATTAGCCTTCCAAAACTGACAAAGGGACTGTGGCCAGAGGATATCAATCATCCTGAGCTAAATTGTTATTAGGAATACTGTATGACAGAATAAGATTTAGAGGGAGAAAAGCATGTTCCTCAGGCATCAGTTAAAAACCCCCAACAGTTAAATAATATGCTTTTCACTGCATGCAACAAAATTAATTCATCCTGCAACTAGGGCAGCTTGTGTTAAACTGAAGCAATCACAGCTGACCTTCCTCAGTCACTCTGACAAGTCTGTATTGGTTGTCCTCATTACATAATGGCAATCAATCAGAAACTGGAGAACAACGGCCTTATGAGGGTTCATAAAGTTGAATGCAAATCTTCCATGCCACTCAGTGAGGGACAAGTCATTCCCAGAGATAGAGACAAGACTTTATCAAAGTCAACATTTTTTTTTTTTTTCTGAGTAGTGTCTATCCCTGAGAAGGCAGCTTGCTGATACCCTCAGGAGGGATGGATAGCCAGAAGGCTACTCACATTTCCCTGTTTGATGCAACTACTTCCTTTTCTCTCTCTAGTGTGACGCAGAAGAGGAAAGATATTTATAGAAGGAGATATTGTGAATTATTTTTCTCAGTATTCCAGTATTGCTTTGTGCCAAAAAAAAAAATAGCTAATTTATATATACATTCCATTTCAGCAAGTTCCTCGTTACTAATCAGGATTATTGGGGAGAGACTCAGAGCAAGGACCTCACCACTTTCTGTCCTCCAGAACCTCATCCTATATGACAGGACAGGTTGTCTCCACGTCACTGATTTCTAATTCAAAGCATAGAAAGTACCACTGTCACACAACTGAAACAAGTTAATACCTTCCATTTTCTAGAGACATATGAAGCAGAGAAACAATTATCAAGGAAGAAATGAGATCCTGTGTGCTTAAGTCATACAGGTCTGCTAGAGATCACTAGAACTGTAGTTTTTCATATATCTTCAGAAGAAGAAATATGAGGTCTTGTTCAAAATAGTAATGGCCTGCTGTGTATCAGGTTTAGAACTCCAGATGCCTGTTAGAAAAGTCGATCACTGATAGCCAGGGGTCCTGTTTGATATACCTGAAAAGCAGCTGTTCCTAATAAACTTAGTTAACGCGACACCATCAAGCTTACTTTTGGTCATTGCTCGATTAATTATAGTTCATCCTCCTTCTGCAACCCTACACATCCCCTTCCCCAAATAAAAACCTCATGATCCAATACCCAACTGGCCCTCATCAAACATCTCATTACATAAAATGTCATTTTATTGTTTTGGTTTTTTTGTTTTCTACCAATCCCACATACAAACTTATATCAATATCAAAGTTCTGCTTTTGCTCTTGATTTAGTAGAAGTCCTCAATATCTGAATATAAGCACAGTGTTCATTCTCCATCCCCTTTCATGAGATTTTCTCTTCTATCTAGACTTTTAAAGTGAAAATAGTTTTCAGAGATTAAAACACTACAAAATATTTTTTCCCATTATTAACAAAACATAGAATAGTCCTTAATCACCTACTGTTCTTTCCTTTGAGCTTATCTTCACCTGAGAGACATTAAAAAAGGTTGACTGCGTTTTATAATTTTGCCTGCACTGGCCATATAGTACTAAGGTACTTCACTAGGTACACCTGGAATCCATCTAAGCAATTCCAATACCACCACAGAACACTCCCAGACTTCTCCCATAGCACACTGCATCTATTAGCTTCTAGATTCTCCTCCACAATCACAGACAAATACACTTATATATCAGAGTTTCTCATTTCTCCAAGGTAATCCAGGAGCAAGTACAATTAGCTGCAGAAACATTAGTCTTATTTTCACTCTCAAATGATGATAAACAAGTTAATGCAAAAACCATTTTGCATATATAAAAAGGCACCAATACTGTATTTGGATCTGAAGCCAAACAAGCCCTATGACATTTAAAACTTAGCACCCAAGTAAAGTACTATGTTTCACAATAAGAAAAAAAAAAAAAAACCCCTTGTAATCTTGAAGATATTAGAAACCTCTAATGTCTGCTCCTTTTAGCTTCCATGGAAAACACACAGTGCTGATCTGTTTAATTCTGCCAAAGTGTTCTTATGCAAAGCAATTCCAAAGTATATAAAAACCCCCATCAACTATATTGGAGGGTCACAAGGAGCTCCACAATTGAGGAGCTCCAAGAGCTAATAATGACATGAAGTCCTCCACTATGGACTTCAAAATTAGGCCTCATACGATGCTGTCAGGCAACTTCTATTTACACACTGTAACTACAAATGTAATTTGCGGTATCCACAGACACATTTCTATAGAATCAAGGAAAGGACAATAACATCATCTAGACCTAACAGTTCCTCAGCAAGGAAAATCCATGCACTTGGAAGAAAAAGTGAGTAGGGTAATGTTAATAAGCTAGTTTGAATTACTAATGAGAGGTACACATATTCGCCAAATTAACATTTGGCAAGTCAATCCATAGTGTCCAGTATTTTGATAATAAAAATTTCAAGAGCTTCATTTTGTGAAGAAGCAACTTCATCGTCTGAGCAAAATCTTTTCAGAGAGATGTCATTTATGTTCACAGTCTCATAGATAACTTATCTCACCACTATTCCCGAGTGTGAGGGAACATAAGGTAACTTTAATTAAAATCCTCCTGACCTTTTAAACTTCAAGAAAAAGGCCAAGCCCCCCAACTCTAAGTTTGCACATAATGTAGTTTTCTCTAAGCTTCATGCAGCAGCTGGCCATCTGCTTAACTCCTCTCATTTAGCTGACACTAATTTCTAATCTGGATTTTCCTTCTTCACGAAGATTTCATTAGAAATAATTCCTGGAAGTACTTCCAATTAAAGTCAGAACACAAAATAAAAGATAAAAATTATACACAATGATAGACATATGCTACTTTTTATGTTTTAAAATCTCCAAGATATGTATACAGATAGAGCCTATAGTGATTTTTACCTATCCCTCCCCTGTCCCAGCCTCAGCTGAAGGATAACAGTTTTCCTTCATTCTGATTTGAACAGCTGAGCATTAACTGCATCAGCCAAAGGGATGTGGGAGTGCACAATAAGTAATTTGGATTGATGTTGGAAAGATAATACTTTGTTTGCAAGGATAATTCTGCTCTCTCTCCGATCAGAACAGGATTTGAGAGAGAAAACTCTTGATTCTCCACCTTCTTGGCTGTGTTCTGTGGTGTGTGCTCTTCTGGATCGGGACAGGGAGCAGCTGAGCGAGCGCAGAGGCTTTGTCCTCCAAGCTCTGCCTTTCCTTTCACAGCGTGGGAGCTGCTGGTGGTTTTAATCCACGATTCTTACTTCATTTGTACCAAAATTCAGCTTAAATTCAGCTCCCACACCAGTCGGTAGATTTTGCATGGACAAGGGCCTCAGATGTGGTTTAATAAAGACCACCAGAGCCTTCAGTGTAGTCAGGGCCCTGAGGGAGCTGTGCATCAGTTCTCTCTGCATTGGTGCTTCTGTGGAGACCTAAAAGGTGTATGTTCCAGCCCAATTCTTCATCCAGAAAGTCAAGAAGCCGTGAGCCCGAGGTCTTTTATGATTGATGCCTTTTCAACAGCTTAACCATGATAACCAATTAGTTTCTGTTGGATGTTGTTTGCTGCTCTGTACTTCACAAATGAGGAAGGTAAGAAATTAATGGTTGGACTAGAAGATCCGATGGGTCCCTTCCAACCTGCTTGTTCTATGATTCTATGATTCTATGATTCTGCACCTACGGATTGCGGCAGCGGGTCCACCTGGGTCACCAGATCTTTCCTTTAAGAGTCTGGGATCAGTATAGAAAGGAGTGGAGATACAGTCTTCCTGAAACCAAACTATTGGTTCATCTTAACAGCAAGAATACAAACCAACAAGCAGCTTCAGCATATATCTCTCATGCGGAAGTGGAACACTGGAAAGATGTACGAGCCTGGTGAATACACGATATGAATATATGGTGATATATGAACGGGTGACTGATCATCTGAAGAGCTCGAAGCCCTTAGAAAATTGTCATAAATAGGTTAAAACCAAAGCTAATATATTTTTGTTAAAAGTTTTTGTTCCCAAGAGCTTTACAAGAAAATACAGGAAGAGATCAGAAAATGAGGCAGGACAGGAGGAGTTAGACAAAATATTTTTTTTAAAACTGATAGTCTGAAAAGCTGTTGAAAGATGTGGGGAAGAGGCATGGATCTGCATGTAATTTTTGTTCCTTTTTCCATTCTGCATGTTCTTTCATTGTTCTGTGACTCTCCTCAGGTTGGCTGGACCACTTTAGCTGCTTTATTACAAGGCTAATTTTACTGGCCTACTTTCTTCTACAATCCTCACCAAGAGTCTACAAAAAAAATCCAGAAAAAAATATCCTACATCATATATTCTGACAGCTACTGAAAATATGTATTTCTGTCAAAGAGGAGCAAAAAGTGAATGGTAAATAGATGTTTAAAGATGAAGCTCTGAAGGATATTTAAGTGGCTAGTATATAATAAGACCAAAAATTAAAAAGTGGTGGTTTTATTCTTTTGTCTTCCCCTGTAGGAGTAGAACTCATTCACTAGATATCCAATTCTGGAAATGGTTTACCTGTTGATTCTGGACTGACACTGGATATAGTTTTCATTCCTGTAATTAACTTCTCTGTTCTTGTTGGCTTCTTCTTTCTCTCTCCTACTGCTTTTACTATCTTCCAAATTTCATTAGAGTACAGCAGAATTTGGGTGTGTTCTACAGCAGTATTTTGATAAATGCAAATTAGAAACCAGCCCAAGTGCTTTTTCTTTTTTCTGGCCTCATATTCTTCCTTTAGATGAAATGATACTAGAAGTAAATATTGATACATTTGGCTGCCACTCCTCTATCAGTGAAATTCTTAAATTTTATTTTTTTAAATACTGAAATAGACATTTTTTCCATGTGCATTTTGTCCACGGGACAGAACTTTTACAATTCCCTGCAGCCAGTTTCAGATCTGCTCTCTTCTGCAGACAGATCTGTTTAGGTACATCTTTTCCCCAACCCCACATTGTCATTATCAACCTGCAGTCCCCTTTAGGAAAAGGTGCATGTGATATATTGTCGTTGCTGAATTACCAGGTGAACTATTTTAAGAAACATGAGTCACAGAAGAGACAGTGCAGGAAAAAAAAAAAAAAATCAGAGATAAAGTACAATAGCTCATATAAATACAATGGTCAGGATTTTCAATAGAGTTAGCTGATTCCTGTGGGTTCTCTGTAAATTCCAAACAACACATATACTTACTGTTACTCATACTTTTACTGCTCAAAATCTGCTAGCTTCCATTATCTTTCATATCTTTGAAAAATGCTTTGTAGGAAAATGGACCATGCTATCATCTTCCTCTGTTGAAAACCTAGTCAGTAAAACCAAATATATTTTACAAATATTTGCCTGTCCAGCAACCCACAAATGAAATTTAGAAAGTGCTTTACACACACGTATTTAATTCAAACCACCAGAGTAAGTGATTCCTCATAATAGCTTCCAATGTAAAGGCTTAAACTACATTAATTTCCTCAATTTAATGCAGTATGATGAAAAACTGGTTGGCTTATTTAATAATATACCTATTGACCTCTTTCATCCAGGGAACAGCTAATATTTATGACCACTTTTACTGGAATGAGGAGTTTATGGAATTAGCTACTTTATGCAACTGTATATACAAAGCAAGGGCAGCCTTAGAAGAGTCAAAACCATGCCTTTGATTCCAGTCATAAGACCTTTGCTAGCAAACACTCTCTACTAAGGCATTCTCCCGAGGCCATGCAAAAAGGGCAACCTGGCTTCTGAGGTGTCTCGTCTGTGGGCCTCCTTGTTGTTTGCCTTTTCTGACACACAGTTGCATTAAGCTTTATTCATTCCCCTGAGTTTAGGCAAAACATCTCAGACTGCTTTGCTTTGCATGCAACCTGTAGTTACGTTGGTGGTCCTTACTGTTTTACTCAAGTGCTTTGTGAAAGACCTTCTTTGCTTGCCTTTACTCAAAATTAATGATAAATAATAAATTAGTCTCAACAAGATTTTACCCTAACCTCCACTGAGCACATGCTTTAAATCTTGGTATGGCTCTATTGCCAAGTATCACTGGACACCACTGCACTTCTAATTTGCATTTTGAGACATTAAAAAAAGTTAAGACCAACTGAAAGCTGACACAAACCCTCAGCCTTATCTCCAGACAGATTTTGCTCACTTATTAAAATTAATTGAAATTTTTGCATTCCTGAGATTTTAACGTGTTTCAATGGAAATGTGCTTTTTTGAGGGAAGGCGCTGTTCACTTCAGTTAATTAGTCGCGTTAACCCTATGCATTCTGAAGGAATAGCTGCAATTTACTTGCCTGGGAAAGGGCAATGAAGTTAGTCTGTCTTGTATTACAGCTGAATAAGATTTGCACACTGGAGGCTGGGTCTTTGGGAGACTAACTCCTAGTACATCCCTGTCTGAGCTGTTTGGTAAGAAACCCTTAATATCTACTTGCACTTTGCTTTAGCTCCAAATTGAGCAGAGCAGGAACTTCTCATCTCTGAAAAGTTTCAAACTGAACATTTTGAAGCAATTTGCAGTAATTTGAAAATCAATGGGACAGCTTGTATGCATAGTTTCTTGCAGCTGAAGTATCTTCAATTACTGAGGGGTTTCATTTTAAAAGTCAGAAAGCATATGTTCTATATAGTTTTTACTTCAAATGCATATGAATTCTGACTTTGAGTTAAGCAATTTTTTTTTAATTTCTATATATAATTCTGGTCTTTGCATTACTTATTTAGAACTATACAACATTAATTTCTCTATTCTAATTCCCTGGCTACTGTGATAAATCTGAGCAGACTTATTGTACTAAAAGCAGATTTTTTAAGAAGCTATAAAGAAAAGGTATTAAAATTCTGTAGCATGTGAGGTTAATTGGTAAAAGGCAACAGTTTAAAAGTTATTCCTCCCTTTAAAAATAGAAACTGAAGCACTATTCATGTAAACATTTATGCACATGATTAAATTTAAGCATGCCTACTCATCTGCTACATCTGCATAAGTGTCTGCAGGATATGGGCTTAATTCCCAGTTTCCTTTCAATTCACTCATATTCCCAATCCATACTTTGGAACAAAAATAAATAACTCCAGTCACTCACAGTGCACCACAATTCCAAATCACTCTATGAACAATTATATGACAATTAGGGACATAAATACCTCATGTAACATGGAGCTAAACAGAGACTCCAGCTTGAGACCTGAAAAGCATGAACCACAGTATTGCAAACACTTGTCGGAGTCATTAATCCCGTGTCTATACAGGATTGTGCAGCCTTTTGCTGATAATTTATAGCTTTTCAGACTCGAGCTAGTACAAGAACATGGCAGCACACTCTGCTTTCTTCTATATATGCCTGCAAATACCTAGCACAGTCTTGCGATAAAATGCCTAACTCCAACTCCTCATCCACAGCCTTAATAAGACTGCCAAAAATTGTAAAATTCGCATCCTTGTGCATCCAAAGCCTTTGGATTTAGTAAAAGCCATGTTGAGAAGCACCCTGTACTATTTCACCAATAGCTTTTTTTCTCTTCTACTAAGGCAAAAACATGTTATCTTTTAAATGTTGTTTTCACATGTATCTAAGTTAATTTTCCAGGCTAAATGAAGAAAGCAATTACTTGTAAATCAAATGGTGGAAACAAGCATGATAGTATGTTATCCCACAAAGGAAATGGCAGGTACCATCTTGAAGCAATAATTTAAAATACAGATTTGATAAATGGAAAGAAAATATACTGGAGAAACAGTTCTTATCAGCCTAATTTTATATATTTGAGAATCAGAAATGTTCAGCACACCAAAATTTCATGAGGAGGGATGGAGGAAGAGGGGGAGGGAAGGAGGCACAGCTCAGCAATGCTGACAAAGAATATCCCTAATCCGTCTAAGTAAACTGCCAAAAATCACTACTAAACCAAATATTTTAAAAAATTAAGTGCATTAAGTAAATACAATGAGTCAAATTCTGTCATCAGTTCTGATGGGGTACCTCCCATTAACTATTCTCATATATGGGATCAGAAGAGATACTTTTTTTTTTTCCATGACCTCATACTATTTTTCAGTACTATGTGGCAGATAAAGAATTCCAATGACATAAGAGGAAACTGAAGGTACTTCTCTCTCCAGTTTTATGAATATGATTGTCCAGTAGTTCACAGTTGGCTTTTGGTGTTTTTTCTTACTGCTCTTTCCCACATGAAACATCCGCATTTCGTTCCCTCCCCCTCCAATAATTTGGCTCCTGATGCTGAAGATAATCTCATTCATCGTCTGGAAGCTCTCATGACCATTTCATTAAAGAGTCACTAACAAAGGATGAAAAACAAGTCCAAATTTGTAAGCAATTGCTGTCACCTTAAATGTGCTTCTAGCAACATGCTTCTAGCAACCAGTATAAACCTTCAAAGGCCTTATTTCATTTGCAAGCCCAGACAGCAGTCACAAAGAACAAAAGTGTTATGACAGAGGTCACTATCAGCGTATGACATGCCTTCAAAAGAGGACTGTTAATGAGCTGCTGTGTGTCCTGGAACCTCCAAAATAAAACTGCAGTACCTTTGAGCTCTCAAGGAGAATAAATAAAAAAAAAAAAAAAATGAGAGAACCAGAAAACTCCCAGATGTTTACGGGCAGCTGCCTCAAGGTGTGAAGTGTTCTGTTTGTAGTTTTCACACAGCTTATCATAAGCAGCTGCTTTTTCATCCGACCATGGGGGAGGAGGGGACAGTGACAGCATGACAGAAGGAAAGAAGAAAAAAAATGAAAAATGGAGGAAACCACTCTAAAAGTTTTAATGCATGCAAGAGAGCTTTTGCTGATGTAGCTGCAGTGTATTTCTGAAGGTCAATATAAAATCCACCTTTCCAAATACAGAAATGATAACATTTAGGGGGAAAAGCAAGACTGCACCCTGAAGAAATCAAGGCTACAAAATTGACTGGTGAGATATTAAGCAAAAGAATGCTTGATTCTGCTGTTCATAAACAAAAAGAGTCATTTCCAAAGCTGTGGACCCATCAGTTTTCCTTCCCATACCAAATTCCTACAAGAATTGAAGGAAATGGTTGCTGTTGATAAGGTTTGGGTAAACCTCTGGAAACAACTGATGTGAGCTACGGCCACTTGTGATAGTTGAGCATCGTCCTCCTCTGCTGGATACCCTTGTCAATTCAAACTGTCCTGACATTCACCCATTCAAGAAATTGGAGACAGCTCAAGCAGCAGTTCCATCTCACTGCTGTAGTTGGCACAGTTCTTCAGTGCCCTTTGCATGCCAGACAACATCCTTGCAAGGCAGAGAAAAAGCTTCCAATACAATTTTTTTTCATAAACTGTATGTATATTTGAGTATTAGAACATCTCCTGTGACAGTAATTCATTGATTCATGTGACATTTAATAGACAAGACACAGGCTGCCTCCTCTCCACTTTTCATTGGCCATGCTGGTTTTTGGGTTAGCACACAAGATTCAGCCTGATAGCCTGGGCACATGCAGGTCAGTTTGTACATTTGTACTAGGTCTCCTTTGTGCTGGATTCACTGAAGATGCTGGTTTTGTGCATCCAATATCTCTACAAACAGCAACAGTTTTTCAGTTTGTCTGAGGTCATCTTTTTCTTTTGTCTTTTTTTTTAAAAACAGATTGATAGCAATTCCAGCTGTAAAAGGCAGCTTTACAAAAATGGGAGTGAGAGAGTATACAAAGAAAGGAATGAAGAATGGAAAGGAAATAGCAAAAGTAGGAATCTCCTGCACTTTCCATCATTTTCTACATTCCAAACCACTCCTTCAAAGAACAATAGGCATAGTTGCCCAAAGGTTATTCTTTCCTTGAAAACTAAAGTTCTTTGACTGTCTGCTTCAAAGACTGCTGCCCTTTTCACATTTCCCAAGTGATGTATTGAAATATGTCCTACTCTCATGGCAGTTTTGGATTGTGCTACTACTCATATGTCTATTGGAACAAATGGACTGGGAAGAAGTCAGATGTGACATGTCACTCAGAAAAGTCAATTTACAAAAGTTTCTTCTTGCTTGCATTTCTTCAAAAAAGGACAAGAGGGAAAAAAGAAAAAAAAAAGAAAGAAAAAAAAGGGCCTTATTATTGCTGAAAAGACCATAAATGCCTATTTGTCACACAAATCCCAGTATTCAATGAATTATGACAATGCTTACTGAGTGAGGATCTGTTTCTAGTAAGACAAGAAAGCAAGTAGAGGCTTGTGGGTAGTATCTGACCATTTCAGAACTCAGATGTCCCCAAACATATTTTAAAGTTAGTTAATCAGATTTTTAATACTTGCAGTCACATGTACATCTTTAAGGCAAGTGGAGAATTATTTTATCTACTAAAGGAACTAGTCAGTAGGAATTACTGCAATTATTTTCAGTGTAATTTTTGCCACTCGATCTAGGAATTTATTACTTTTCTTTAGGGTGGAAGGCATAAAGTAGCCCATGAGTTGCATTCCTTCTTAGTGATCACCTACAGGAACCCCACAGGTTGCATGTAAATGCAGAGATTACAGCAAAGCACACGAGAACCAGGTGTAAAGTACTCCTGGATGAAAAACCTGAGCTATAAAAGACATTGCCAGAAGGAATCAGGTCAAGTAGAATAAGACCATCTCTAAGGTATACTGTAAGACTGACAGTTTTTTCATCACAATTTATACCCTCTCTACCTAAGGGTAACAGAAGAAAGGAAGGCTCCAGACACACTTCATCATGAAGGCATAATTCACCAGCCAAGTTCTTAGAAGCACACTTTTTTGACACGCTGCACAAACCCCCTTGAACAAATAGAGAAAGAGGAAAGAACATTGGGATCTGACACCAAGATGTAAATGCCTTTTGTCAATGTCTTTTCTGCTCTAAGAATTCAATCACATTTACATTCAGGTTCATGTTTTCACAGAATCACAGAACAACCAGGTTGGAAGGGACCCATCGGATCTCCTAGTCCAACCATTCCTATCAAACACTAAACCAAGTCCCTCAAGACCTCATCCACCCGTGCCTTAAACACCTCCAGGGAGCGTGACTCAACCACCTCCCTGGGCAGCCTATTCCAATGCCCAATGACCCTCTGTGTGAAAAACCTCCTCCTAATCTCCAGTCTAAATCTACCCTGGTAGAGCTTGAGGCCATTCCCCTTTGTCCTGTCCCCTGTCATTTGGGAGAAGAGGCCAGCTCCCTCCTCCCTACAACCTCCTTTCAGGTACTTGTAGAGAGTAATGAGGTCTCCTCTCAGCCTCCTCTTCTCCAGGTTAAACAACCCCAGCTCTCTCAGACGCTCCTCATAGGGTCTGTTCTCCAGCCCCTTCACCAGCCTCGTTGCCCTTCTCTGGACTTGCTCCAGAGCCTCAACATCCTTCTTGTGGTGAGGGGCCCAGAGCTGGACACAATGTTCAAGGAGCGGCCTCACCAGTGCTGAATACAGGGGAGAATCACCTCCCTGGACCTGCTGGTCACACCATTTCTGATACAAGCCAGGATGCCATTGGCCTTCTTGGCCACCTGGGCACACTGCTGGCTCATGTTTATCACCAGAAATTCCTCTTCAGCTCCAGTTTTGTACTACCCTGACCAAAAAGGATTTCAGGAGTTTTAAGGCAAACCTGTGTGCCTGCTGAAATCTGGGATGCTATGGTCAAGGAGAGTTATGGAAGTTTCCTGCCATGTTGGCCCTCAGCTGCATGACATGATATCAATCTGTGCATAGTCATGGTTAGGAATAGGCTTTGAGGCAGAGAGAGAGACAGGTAGCTCACTGTATGTTTTCAGCATCATGACATAAATAGATTTATGAGCAGAATTGATGAGGAGAGCCTGCTGCCTTCTATCTGCTTGCGTCCTTAAAATTTCTCAAATCTCTTTCCTTCTCCATTGCCCCACCTCACTGGTGGTCATGGTATGAATGATACGAAGCTTGCATATCATTCAGGTAGCTCTCCTGGCTCAATGCTCCATGCCTCCTTGTAAGATGGACCTAATGGAAAAGAGAAGTAGACAGTGGTGAATGTATAGAGGACCATGCAGAGGGTAGCCAGGGAACGAGAATGAGACAAAGCAGAAAACACAGCCCGAGGTCAACAAAAAAAGTGAAGTAGTAGGTGGTTGTGAGAAGCAAGAGCTACGGGACATGCAGACCAAGTATCTTTTTCCTACTGAGAGCCAGCAAGTGTTATTTAAGAGGAAGCTCATTCAATTCCCTGAAATAGTCAAAATTTTTGCAGAGACAGTCGCAACTAAAACACATACTACTGTATTATTCATAAGCACTTTAGCAGTCTTTGCCTGTACTTGCCTAGATATTGTGATTTGTTTGACAAATCCAACGGCATAACATCTGCATTCTTTTCCTACTATGCAGTAAGCTGTGCCATTAATAACAAGCATGTAAATAGCACTACAAGGTCACATATTGCTTTTCATAGTAAACCACATTTCCTGTTTCCCACCCACTCACCCAATAGCATAACTGCAGTTTAGAATATATATCCCAACATGAGTTATATCAAATTCTATAACATGATGGGGAAATAGACTGTTTTACCCTTCTTATAAATTGCATTTGACCTGTACCCATGGTTCCATACCTTCACTGCCCTGCTTGGACTCAAATCCTTCCAGTAAGGCTAGAAGAAATTGACCTTCCGCTCCCCTGTGCCCTCTAGAGCAGTTTCCCTGACACACTCCTTGAGAATGGCCAGTTACAACACACCCATAGACCTGTAGTGGTGGGAAAAGACCGAAGACCTCAGCTGGAGACACTGGTATAAAGGTTGTGAGCCTTAACCATGTTCAATGCAAGGAGCAAAAATACATGTGGAATTAGCATAAATTGTTTCAACAGAGGCCAGTACAGGAAACACTTAAGAAGGTGGAAGCCTCCTCTCTGTCTTGAGGTGAGTATAGATATTCATCTCCACATTACTCCATTTTAGAAGATGAACGTGGACCAACTCATTTATTTTTAAGATAAACTTATTCATGCCCATTAAGACTTGTGGCCTTTTAATCAGGCACCATAACTGGAAACCACCATAGTTGTTGCAAGCATAATATGGAGTTCCATTAATTTCTGCTTGCTGGAGCTCAGTTATCCGTCAGGTTTGCTAGATAAAATTCTGAGCTGTGTACAGATTACCACAGAAATTTAAAACAAACTGCTCTGTTCCTCATGGGGAAAATATATTTTTATTCTATATCAACTGTTCTCTGAAAACAAAATGAGGAAGAAATGATATTGTAACCTCAGGAGAGATTTTTTTACTAAGCTAAATCTACTGGAACCATTTCTGCCTCAAACTAGTTCTTGCCTTCTGTTGCTACTTAATGTTAATGAACAGTTTGTGGGCAACACCATCGCTCCCCTACTCCCCCTAAAAGTTGTAGCAGTAGTTTCATTGTTTAGATACCTATAGGCTAGAGGTTATTTTTACTACATCCTGTCAACAGTGAGAGGACAGAATTGCCAGGAAGAGGATGCATTAGGCTTTTACATTAACTGGTGGTAAAACTAGTGCCTAAGATAGCCTAAAGAGCTGGACATCTACCTGCTGACACTAGCGTGCTGTGAGTTACTGACTTGTTTTTCCGCATTAATGCTTAGTTCACATAACACAATAGATCCCATGATCTTACAGACTTAGACCTCAAAGGAAAAGAAACACAGATTGCTAAAAGTACTGGAGAAGGTTTTAAAAAACCCAGCCCACGCTGCTGATGGCAGTGAGCTCACAGGCCAGCAGCCCTGAATCACTTGCCTTGGCAGCCAAATGAACATCTTCACTGTAACATGTTATGCCAACAGAAAATTCATCGCCTCTGTACACCTCGTGCTCATAGAAAATAACTCATTCTTCTGACTTGAAGCTGGAAACGTTACTCAGTATGATGGTTCAACTTACTGTCAGATGTTTATTGACTTGCATCCAACTGGAAACATGCACTTATTGTGAGCACAGGATTGGGAGCATGTATTTGTAGGTTGCTATTGCTATTTTGTATAGTTTGCAGTACTACACAGGCATGACAGCAAGGAAAAACTTCCCTTCAAATGAAAACTTGATCTAAGAGGCCATCACATTCATCTGAGCCTCAGTAAAGGCCTCAAAGTGAATGTATTACAGCTAAGCCCTAAGCATTAGCTTTCATTGTACGATAAAGTATAGCTTTTATAACCTATGTTAAATGAAGCCTTGTCTCAGGAAATATCTTTGCCTTAGGTCCTGAAAATGTACATTATAATTTTAAATTCAAGACATAAATTTTATGTTGAAGAACTTGCTTAAACATATCATAAAATGAAGTGATATTGAAATATATTTTTAAAGTCACTAGAACAGGTCTTGGAAGGAACAACATTACTTTTGAGAGATACAGTGGTAATTTTAGTAAATGAAATAATTACTTAAGAGTGAAGTTAGGGACCTTTTTTTTGGTACATGTTTTTAACCCTTTGTAGTCACAGAACTACACAAATATTTTTCTCCCTATTCCCACAGAAGTTAACACAGCATTTTGTGAGAAACTGGTATGGATCTTTTTTTTTTTACTCAAAGCTAATAAGATTGACAAATGTGCATCTAAGTCTCTGGGCCCATTTTTTTCCAATAAAATTAACACAGTGGACTATTGACTGTAAAGAAAAAGATACCAAAATCTGTTGGCTTAGATTCACTGTCTAAACTTAAGCAAATGCAAAGTATGTAAATCAAGTAAAAAGTGCAGTGTGAGTGAGTTTTAAGAATTCTTAGTATTTTTTTATTACAAAATAATAAAAACATAATCTAGAAAAAACACACAGATAATAACCTAGTAATATGCTAGTGACATGGATCATGACTGTAGCTCCATGGATATGCAGTGGATGTTGTGAAGACCAGGTTCTCCTTTTAAAAAAGAGTTCTTAAAATCTTAAATGATAGATTGCTGTTGGCAGTTTACAGAATGCACTACGAAACAGCAAAATCTAACTTGTAATAGATGTTATTGAAAATGGGAAATGAAGTGTCCTGGCCTCACTCTTTTAATTGTGAATGTGAAAAGGAAACATTGCCTGGTACACAGATGTAACTTTGACCAACCACAGTTCATCTGTTAGGTTTGTTTCCATCTTTTAGAGAGATGTTTTATTGCATTCCCCTGTAATACTGTGGGTGCAAGCTGGTTGTTCTTTGCTGAAGTTTTTTACGTCAGAGAAAGTGGAAGCCTGTGGATTATCTATCACTCACAGGATTTCCAGCCAAAATCTGGAAACACCAGAGGATATTGGCTTTCCTCAGATCAAACTCTACATCTAGAGCAGGAGGAGTTACCAAGTTGTGATTCCCCACAGCACACCTCGGGAGAGGAGGGAAGAGTAAGAGTACAAAACCAGCTGGCAAAAACAGCTGCTGAAACAGTCAAACCAGGTTTTCGTTCCAGACATCCAGCACTCTATGTTTCTGACCAGAGTTTCTCAGTCTTGTGTTGACTGCTTGTTCACTTCAACCCTCTTCACATCCTTGTTTATCTGCCCTTTGCTTCACTATGCCTCCTTTTCTCTCCTCTGTGACGTTCTGCTCTCCTCCCTTCTCTCATCTTAGATTCAGTTCTAAATGAGCCTTCCGTTCATCCAGAGGCACTCCATTTTCACCAGTCTGTGTTTTGCTGAACTTCCTTTCTCTGCTATAGCCCATCAACTCCAGGCCCCACCATCACATCCACTACTGACAAAGTCCTCAGAGCATTTTCTGTCTTCACAATAGAAGCACCTAGCACAGCCATGTCCTTTCTTATTTAACTGGTCTGTACCAGCACAAAATAGCCATAGGCATAGTAAGGTCTCCTCAAACATATCGAAAGCTCACCACTCCTCTTATATCTCTGGTGGGGCAAAATACCTAAAAAAAAATAAAAGTATTTGTAATGTCTTAATCCTCCCCCACATTCCAGCCTCTTCTTGGGCACACCCAGGGCTCAGGGCAAGGACCAAAGGAGTCAGGTTGTGGTGGCTACAGGTCCCCAGCTGGTGACGGGCTTGAAAGTACATGAAATGAGCTGTCTGGAGCACAGACAAGGTAGGAGAAGCAGATGCGGGTCTGCATGTGTGCATGAACGTGTGTGCTGACAGGGTCAAGAGCCAAAACTTGGAAAAGCAGGCAGGGACCATGGAAAATCTGCAATGCCATTATGTATGTATGTTTGGTAAAGAAATTGAAGGCTTAAACTCATCAGTACCCTATCGTCTGTTTGAATTATGATCTCACATAAATACATAACATTTAAAATTGCATGAGATACTATAAACCTTTAGAATAAGAGTTCATATGTAGAGCTACAACAATGCAGAGCTCCATTAGCAATACATGACAATAACCTTTAGCTGGTGTACAGAAACAAGATTCTTGGCCATATCTTTGACCACATTCTTGTTAATTCATGGTTACTTGTCTAACATGGATTAGATTTATCTAAGAAGCAGTTCCACTAAAGACTTTCAACATCAGAATTAATCCCAATTCATACTATGTCAGGAAACAGTCAATATTGTATTTTAAATAAGGTCATTGAAAAAAAGAAAAAGTCATGGAATAATTTGGAGTTACCAGTAGGGCCTCAGCTATAAAGGGCGAGCAATGTATTTCTGTTTGATACTGGATGGGTACAGCACTCTGCAGCCTTCCCGGCACCTGTCCTCCTGCCAGGACACCTTGGTTTTATTTGGGTTAGGAGCATGATTTGTGGTCTTTTATTACCGTGCTACAATCAGTCTGAGCTTTTCAAGCAGTAAAATACTTGCTCTGACAGTCTGAAATCAGGAAATAAAACCAAAACCTTGTGGGCACGCCCAGACATTTTACCAGTGAGGAGAATATGGAGTGGAGCCAGTCTGCACTATTTTGAAGGCTATTTAACAGTCAGCGAACACTACTTTTTCTTCCCATAATCTCTACTGTAATACAAATGCAGTTAATGGCTCTTCTTCAAAATTAAGCTGACTACGCCTTTCTTTGATTTTAAAGCTTAAGTAATTACAAACACAAGAGAATGTTTTAGGCTTCAGGCTATATTAATAATGATATTTACAAATGTTCCTGTCATCAGAGTACTTAATTTTCCCAAGACCTGTGTTCAGCATGGACTCTGGCAATGTTAAAATATTCTAAGACTTAAAATGCACAAAATACCAAAATTAATAACTTCTTTACAATCACTTCCTGAAAAACTGGAGCTTGAGATACTTGAGTGGAGCAGTTAGAAAGCGTTCAGACACTTGCTTCAATCCTGCAAAGTCTGGTGCACATAAAATATAGTTTCATGAAATAGGATACACCTTTCCACAATCAGATGAATACTGGAATTATCTCTGCAGTGCTTTATATCAAACTACACTCATACAGGTATCTTTGTTTTGTAAAAAAGTCATTAATTGTAAAATGTTATTCTTCTAAACAAGCTGGTGAAGTTTTTTTTTTAAAAAAACCTCAAAATAATAACTAAATTATTTCTCATTTTAGAACAGAAAATGTAAATGATTTTATATTATACACTATCATCTGTGCTGCTTGCCTAATTTGCAGGAAACTATTAAAGCGCTTCTACGGTGATCTCATTTGTTCTCATGCTTGCTCAAAGGAGAAATTTTCCTCAAATGAACATAGGCCTTACTTCAAGAACAAAAGATAGGATGAAGAATGTTTCTGAATGTTCAGTGGGACATAGGGCAGCTATTTTCTGCCACTATATTTTTTTCAAAATTTGTTTTTTAACCAGAAATGTGAGTAGTTGCAGCCTGAACATAGAATAGTAAGCAAAACAATTTAAAATTGCTTGGTAATATAAGAAGTCCCATGCAGTCATCACTTTTCGAAAAAGAGGTCATCAGCAGATAAGAATTCAGCATGTGCAGTTTTATTAGAAGAATGGTGGGGAAAGAGACAGCACGCACTTGTAACAGAAACCATTTGAGCACAGAAAGAACAAACTAGGTTTTTGAATCCAACCCTAAATTACACATATCCCTGGGTATTACTGCATGAATGACCTGAGGCTTCAGCCACCAAGGTTTAGCAGATTTAGCAACAGCAATCAAAGATGCCTTTGCTTCCCACCATTTGCTTAGTCTCCCTTGGAGGTTACCACCCCTACGTCAGAAGCCGCGGAACAGACAGGGTGTCTGCCCATTACTGCCCTGGTGTGGTAGTGCCAGTCCTGCTCCATCCATAGCATGTGGTAGCACACCAAGCAGTTGTCTGCAAGTTACCAGAGCATGGCCACCCATTCTTTCCTGCCGCCATTGCTGCAAGACAGATTACCCACCACAGGAACACTTCATCTTCCCAATTTACAGAGGCACTCACAGCAACACACGCCTGCTAAGAGTTGCAGCAAGTGGTAAATAAGAACACAGCTGAGTCCTGGAGGATGGGAGGGTTTGTAAGCACACTAGGTCTGCAGTGAGGATGAGGAGAGATGTAAGGCCTCTCGTTCTCCTCTTAACCAGCAAGTTGATTGGAGTCTGTTAGACTGCTCTGGGTCAACAACTTGTGTTAATACTGAAGAGAATAAAACTAAGGGCAGTAAGAGACTGAGACAGGAAGATGCCTGAAATAGCACCTCACTAATTTGCTCATGATTTGCCATAACATTAAATAATGTTTGTGTTCTGTTTAATACAAAAATGAACCTCCCTTGCTGTCTGCTTTGCCAAAAGCATACTGCCCAGAAGGAGGTGGCCATAATACTGTTCTGCTGGCTAGCTGGTGATCAAGGTGGCCAATACTGGCAAAGTAAACAAGGTTTCAAGTCTGGTTTGTCCCCCTGTTGTCTGGTCATGTTAAGCCAGTTCATTATAGGTTTCTCCAAGAAACAGAGAGGTGTTTTGTACACCTCCTTTCTCCCACAGACCAGATATGCCACTATTAAATCTCTTTTCCCCCCTACCTCTTTTCATTCTCAAGCATCTTTCTCTCACCCTCCAGACTTCCTCTAGACCCTACACCATCTGTCCAAGAGTTTCTCTTTATGCACACTGTTGCATTCTACTCCTTCTCTGTGATCTAAATTTAGTTGTTTTCCTGTTTATACACCCCTCCAGAGAGAGTATTGTTGAATGTGACTAGTCAGGAAGAGAAACAATGCGGTTAGAGCAGAAATCCTTCCAGAGGAGTAACTGGGATGAGAAGCTGTACAAGCTTGCATAGGATATAAAACTTTTTCCTAAGATTAATCAGAAACAGAGATCTGAATACAAAGCCATAAAATCCCTTAGAGCAGCCTGATCAAAGCCACAGAACACCTAAGCAGAGGAAGAAACAAAGGCAAGGGAACACATGAAAACTTTTTTTTATTTTATAACACTACATTTTTTTTTCCCCCTCAGAAAGATAAAACTATTCAGCTTTGGAAAACTTATAATATCTGTGTCTCTTTGCTCAAACTACCAGGAGGCCCTGAATGTGAATCCAGAGTGCATATATGAAGAACGCTAGGAGAAAAGCGTACTTACAGGCTAGTGGAGACTTTAGTGTTGGTTGGCCCAGAGACTTAATGTGTGCTTAGTGTAGGAGCAGGAAGCATAAAGCTGGTTCTCAAGAAGTTTGGCTGCAAGACAACTGAAATCAGGACAGATGAGAATGTGTGGTAGGACAGTAGAGAACAACAAGCCAGTGTCCATGCCACAGGGCACATCTGTCTGATCTGAGAGACACTTGCACCAGTCAATAAAAAGGGCATTTTCCACCTTCAAGTTTCTTACAATAATAAGTAGGTTGTGAACAGGGAAGGGTGGAAGTAGGGATTGGTTGTGAAATACGCACCAAAGAACCTTGAAAGTGTGGGTATTCTCCATAAATAAGAGCTACTTATCATGATGAAATGAAGCCCTTTAGTAGAAACACAGAAATCTACTGTTTGGACCCAAAGAAATATCTGGAATTATGCTTTTGAGTTTTAACATTATAATCATACAAACAACTCTGATTATCATACAGAATCAGTAACTCTGACAGTGTTTAGCATTGTGTCAGTAAATGCATGGGCAGCCAAGAAGGAGTGCTGGGCACAAGTTGTTTCCCAGCTTTCACTATGGAAGTAAAAGCTAGAGGACTTTGCAAAACAACACAGATACCTGAGAAACTGCAAAAAGGTATGCAAGTACCCATTTCACATGTCATTTTGAAAGGAGAAAACCTGTGCATGTCAATAGTAGGTGGTGCACAGTGTACCCTGTCTGTGCAATGGTAAGAATGCGTCTCAGTACTTAGGACTTAAATATGATCATGGATCTGCCCTCAACGACTAGTAGACACTCGCTGGCCAAAACGGGGTTACAGCTTGCTACAACATCAGAATAGAGGACAAAGGGGAAAGCTATAGAATAGAAATGAAGGCAACAGAAGAATCACAGGAGCTTCAAGGAAAGGAGACTTGCAGCACGACATGCTTAGTTGAGCTTGTTTGCTTTAGTTAGTGGCAATAACGAGTGTTTATAAAATAAACAAGGAAGGGAAGCAGCTTGAGACTACAGGATGGGCTTCAGCAGTGGAACAGAAAATGCATCTGAAACAAGTGGAAGAAGATAATTTCATTAACAGCTATTCACACAGACAGGAAGAGCCTCTTAAAGACCAAAAGGGAAAAGACTACACCTGTGGGAACAAGAGATGCTCTAGAAAATTGGCTCAATCATGATAACAGAAGGGAAAGAGCAAGGTCAGAATCTGTCCAGTCATGCCCTAAAAACCACTTTAAGAGGAGTGAAGATCCTGAAAGGGAGAAACAATTTTTAAAAGAACAATAATGTTTTGAGGGAGATAGTTCCATAAATAATTAAAAAAGAGTGAACTTTGCAGTAATTTTCAGTCCAAAAAGAATGTCAGCATCAAAGAACTTGAGCTGCTGATATATTTGGTGTCCAGTAGAACTAAACAAACCTCCACTCTGAGTCAATCAGAGGTTGCCTGTGGTATTATAAGATCAAACTCTAATCCTCTTAAGTAGTATATTCCATGGAAAACCTGCCATACTATATGTATTTGCCCTGTTAAAAGAAATACCATATAAATGCTATATACATAAACAAACAAAATACGGCTAATTGCAACATATTCCTTATGCATTGTATAATCTGAGTCCTACTCGGAAACTGTCCTAAAAAGGAGCAAACTACCACGAGGTATTATGTGCTTATGTACCCTTTACTGTGAATAACAGACTGTCTGACAAAAAGATGTGTATAATCTAGTTAGTGTAAAACATTTGTTACACGTGCCCACATAAGTCCCCTTCTCTCCTATATACATTCATGCCTCATTTGTCATTCAGAAGCAAAGTGTAAGGAGGCTGTACAAACCAGATTACTTTTATTTCCAGGCTGTAGAGCCCAGGTATACAGACAGGGTTCAGCAAAGAAATTTAGAAGCTCCTCTGTTACGATGCAGAAATTTTGATATTTATACATCCTGCATTTATCAGAAAATGTCAAAATTTTGCATGTTGCCCCACTTCACCATACAGTATGCAAATATGAGACATCAAGCTAGCTAACTAATTTGACAGTACAGAAATACAGTCCTATCCAACAGAATTTTGTAGTAATTGTTTTAATGCATTATTTCAAAGAGAGTACAGGTAAAACCCAATATTCTTTTTGGAGTTGCTGCAAAGATTCCTGCCTGAAGACTTCTCATTGCACACTCCAAAACCAGTCTTGCTAGATAGTCTAAAACGTTGCTTTTATCCACAGAAATTAATTATTCACATCAGCAAAGCTAATATCAGCTACCAAGGCAGGATGTTTCAAGTGAACACTAATATTTTGTTATATTTCTGCAACAAGCCTTCTAAAATCTTGTGAGTTATTGCACTATTTTTTCTGCAGAATCCTTACTTTGGCAGCCTACGGCTTCTATTAACATTGATAAGATTGTTAAAATAATTATACTGATAAATCAATCATTTGATGTTTAGTTCTCTGAGGGTTTTCTCCATGAATTATAGTATAATGCTTCTTTCCAAAGAGGAAAACAGTCAGCATCATGCTATGTTGCCTCCCCTTGTATCAAAGTTTCTCAGTAACCTTGATAAAATATTACTACCAGTTACTTCTTCTGCCTCACCAATCAGAAGTAGGAATTGCTGAAACAAAAGACCCTGCCACTTACAACTTGACTGTTTCTTTCTCTTGTGCCTTGAAGATTTTTCAATTTAGAATGAAAGACCAAGACACTAAGATCACATTAGGCAACAGTTTGAATTACACTGAGAAAAGAGGAGATTCCAGATTTAACAAAGTCAATATGATTTTAGAGGCCAAATGTATAGAATATTGTGATTTCAGATCCAGATGCATTGCCATCCTACATTTTAACCTCCAGCTCAAGCTAATTTAGCCTGCCAATTCACAGGTTTAGCTAGGGGATAGCTCTCCTTTACATGTCCAGTTATGAGGACGGCAGTTTTGTGGTAGCTACTAATAATTTAAGATGCACTTAAACAGAGGCAATCTTTGTTTGGTGTAGTTCTTGCTGGCAAGTTGAGGCCACCTACCAGGAGACAGACAGAAGCTGAGGAGGTTTACTTACAGTAGATGTTTAATGTGTTCTGTTACATCTTGCACTTTGGCAGGGAGGAAGGAATACTACATCACTACCAGACTGGTATAACACATTAAACGTAAAAGCAATGCAAGTTCTCTTCTGATTCAGATCTGATTACTATTCTAGGGGGTAGAAAAAAATAAATTTGCTTTGCTTTTCATTACATAGGTTTACTCTGGTTTAGGCTTTAAAGTACTGTAAATTTAAAAGGAGCAGTAGTCCTTAACTACAAGAGTAATGTACATGGAATGGAAGATCTTTTTATCATAACTGGCTAAATTAATGCAGGCTAATTTGAAATTTGTCATGAAAATCCCATGATGAACAACTACTACAAAAGTTCACTCCTTTTAGTAAGTTGAAATAGATGACGACTGAGTAAAATATATGCAAAGCCATTAGGCTTTGCAGGACTTCACATATCTGAAATGACAATAGGCCCAAGTTAGCAGCTAATTTTTGCTTTGAGGTTTTTCGTTCCAAGTTCAGAAGAAAACCTAGAAGGTGAAAACACACAGGCAAAAACAGGAGCAAAAGTTGTCATGCAAAGCAAAATGGTAACGTGGATATCTTAATTCCACTATTTTTCAAGATACTGTAGATGCTCTAGCAACTGTGCTTTAATACCAAACTATGGTGCTGTAAAAATGGTACTATATGAACTAAAATCCCAGTCGGAGGTATGAGACCCTCAACAACGCATTTGGGAGTCTCTGATGCTGCTGCTCTCCCTAAATGAGAAACACTCATTAAACATTTAAACTATGGAAAGCCAGAATGCAGATCCATTTGAAGAAAAATAGGTAAGGGCTAAGGTATGGGGTAAGGGACACTGTTTTCGAGATATATAATAAGGAATGTATTTAGGATTTGCTTTGGAGCTATCTATCTGACCATTGCCCAGCCTTGCAGCTAAGTGTCTTCTTTGGATCAGCACATCCTCAAAAAGATCTTTGTTTTTACTGCTGACTCCTGCGTTACCCCAGTAAACTGAGGGTGCAAAGTACCAGTACAGAGGCAGTACAAGGAAAGTAAAAACATGTGATTCCCATTGTCTGAGTGTAAAGCATAAATTAAAAAAGCTGAATCAGATGAATGATAGCAGGAGGGAGAATGAAAAAGCAGAACTGTTCCCTTACAAGGGAAACATCTGAGAAAGCAAAGTGAGAGTTTCAGTAGACACCAGGAGGCAAGAGCCTGGTCTTGAGGGAGCAATTTCCATAAGTGTGGATATCAGCATTTTCATGGTCTAGCTGTGGGCCTGTACATGCCAGTGCATAGTATGTTCAAATCCTCAACCTTTATTTATGAGAGGGTAGAAAAGCCTGAAGAAACGAGTAAAGAATCATATCCCAGGAGGGCAGAACAACTTTATTTCTTCTCCTCGGTAACTGGAAAATGGGGAGTTGATGTGCCTCCCTGAGGAGATGATACAAAATCTCTAACAGTGACAGCTCTCTGATTGCCAAAAAGATAAATGAGTGCTTGCAGACCACAGAGGCACTCCATAGAGAGATCTCTATTCTTATTTCTGTCTCAGTCCCATGAATATCACACCAGCAAAAGGCTTTAAAAACCAAGGGGAAAAGGGCAAACCTTCTCTTGGCTGTGGTGTATACAGTAAACTGAAAGTTCTGTAAGACCCCCTCTTCCCTGGGGATGGATGTGCATAATTGTCATGATTGTGCAAATGGAAAGCAGTGGGGAGGAAGAGATGAGCACAAAAGAAGAGGCAGAGAAAAAAACTTAAGCAGGTCAATAAAAGAACATGTGGTCAAGAGTGGAAGCAAAGGACTGCTCTATTTTTCATAAATAATGCTCTTCAAAAATCTCTGGTTTTGAAATGGCCCACATTACATTTTCAATGCACTCATTTGGCATGAATTAAGAGAAATATGGAAATATTAATCAAAAACTTAGACTTTCCTTACAACTCCAGGGAAAAACTTCCATACAAAGACATTCAAGAACAACTCCTCCCATAATATCACAAATACCTGCCTGTTAGATAATTTCTTTCAATACAATCATTACTGAAATTAATTTTATGGCTTCTTTTATAAGCCTGTTACAGAAGGAGGAAACACTTTTAAACCAAGGAGGGAAAGAACAGGTTGTTGGCACCATTCACCTAGTTACCTTTTCCAAAGAAAACAGGTAAGTTACACACTTCCATAGTGGAATGACAATTCTGAAAAATAAATTGGCATGTAAGTTTTATCCTGATGGTTGAAGAGAATATTTTCAAAAAGAGAAACAGCATAAAATTAATATCTTTTGGTAGATAATTGGTGTAAGTAGTATATGTTTTGGAAGTGACAATCCTCAGAACCTCTACTGGTATTCCTTCTAACATCCTGTATAAATTTTCCTGTCTGGGAAAATGAGAAATTTGTTTGCTAGATTACAAAACCCCTTTTATTGAGAAAGCTTTTAGAAATTAATATCATAGCATCAGGCAAAATATGCCGTTAGTTTTTTGGGGTTTTTTCTTTTTAATATATATGGCCTTTCAGAGAGAAGTAAATACAGGCTGAATTTCTCTGCTGCTCAAGAAGGGATACTATGGCATCAATGGCATGAAGAGTCATCAGAAGAGAAAACAGGACAACTGGATTCTGCCATATTTGCACTGGTGGAACAGGAGAAAGTAGGGGAATAAATATTGTCTATGCTTACTCTGCAGGCACCATACTCTCTGCTACTTCATACATTATGATGCAACATTAAATTTTCACAAAAAATGTGGGGGGGAAAGAATGGATATGCATTTGAAGTATGCTTTTAGTAAGGAGTCTTCAATTCTGCAAATGCAAAAAACCATGAAATCATAGGGGGGAAAAAGTTTCAGGTACAGATCATGGGAAACTATTGATTCTCTCCAGCTCTAGAGACAGTGGTATATTTTATTCTCGTATCATTTTGTAGTTAACATGGTATGTGCAACTGTTTTTTTTTTCCAGCCCCCAAAGGCTGAAAATATAATAAAATAAAGACTTGACTTAGCCATCAAACTAAGGATAACATTGTTTTTAAAAGAAAAAGCAAAGTCTCTTCTCACTCCCCCTTCAGTTCAGTTTGACCCAAGTTCTGCTTTACTAGCTTTACACATTTTCTGTGTTACAATTGCTAAAACTTCTCCACAGAAAAAGGGGGCTTGAAGCAGTTTTATTACCTCAGACTGGCAGGCATCATAAACCCAAACAACTTTGCAGTGCTGGAGAGACTGAGAAGGATTAGCTGATGTTTACTTCAGCGGAGGCTCTTCTGTCTTTATACCACATAGAGCTTTTTCTGGGTAAGTTCACATAAGACACTTACACCCACTTCTCGGGTAAGCCTAAACATGCCATCCTTCTTTGGAAGAAGTTGAAGACAAGTTGACAGAATGCAGAAGTAAGAGCTAAGATTAACTACCACACTTTCCCCCTTTTGGGATTATTTCCCTGGTTGCCACATAGATAGCAGAAGGTAACTCCCAAGGGTATGAAAATCAGGAAAACAAGGACAAATACCTCATCTTCCCCAGAGAAGTATATATTCTTTCAACTTAAGACACTACAATGTGTTTGAAATCAGCCGTAAAATGCCAACATTTTAAAATTCACTTGAATTGCCATCATGCGAAAACCATTGACATTTCAAAAGTGTCTTGGTTTAGCTATCTTGATGGTACTGATCTAATGAAAAGTTAAGTAGTACATTTTGTTTGAAAAAATTAGTGACTTTATTTGCTAGGAAAAAGCTTTAAGTATTTTCAATATAATGAGATGTTATTACAAAACTTTTGAAGGATGTACTATTTGACACCTGCATATATTTAGTAATCCAAAATTCACGTTTAATGATATGAAATGGTCTTGAACTATGTAATAGAAACAATCTAATACAAAGCCTTGTTTTCATATTATAGTTCAGTAATAATTGCAATGGGTAGAGGAACAAAATAGATGATGTACAGACTAGCAGCAGATCCAGTGGAGTTTAAAATATTTAAACCGTTGACTTTAAAATGAATGCAATTACAACATTTAATTGCTGTTCCAGGCATTTTGCAGTCACAGGCAGGGATTGTTTCATACAGAGGAAAGACTGGCACAGATAAGTAATGATTCAGAAGTTAAAGGCAAAGACATAGGCCAGAGTCACAGGACATATCCACTAGCTGCCCTCAACATGAAAGTGGAAAAGACAAAAGTTGAGCTGTTGTAGGATTTTCTTTGGTACTCACTAGTAAAAAAACAACTATTTCCACTCTCCCTCAATGAGCAAACCAAATATCTGCCCAAGCAAGCCTTTTACTTATTTGTCAAATGAATTGCTTGTATAACTATATGTTATGGAGGCTTTCTTTTGTGCCATTAAGAGTGCTGACCACTTGAAATATAAATTTCATAGCATAGTTAGTCCTCTGTCCAAATGCAGGATGAAAGTACTGACTTCTGGGAAAGTTAGGTTTGACAAATGTCAAAAACACATCCTGTTTCTCCCAAGCATTAACACCCCAATAAAGGTGTAATCCCAAGACACGTTCTACAATATACAGGTCTTTCAAACCAATAGGTTTGAACTTTTTCAAACATTTTTGAGCATTTTTCAACAGTTCTCACTACCACATAGTTCATTCACTCCTCATGGCATACAACAGCCTTTGCCATACTGCTAGGTGAAGGAATTACTGGATTTCTTCTCTCTTAGTGACACAGTAAAGCTTTGAGTCTGGAATACATTTTTGTGCTAATTAGTACATTGAATAAATGTATACTGAGTCTAAGGCTCAATCTTGTAAATAATGATAGAAAAGATTCATAAATCCAGCACAGAGTTAAGTTTTCTTCGTAGTTTTCAAGGACAACCTCTAACATTCCTCTGGAACAGAAATGTATGCTTAAATGTTATTTAATTATTTGTAGTAATATCAGCAGTCAATATTAAATTTTGTAGGTTTTATGCTAAATTTCCATACAAACTTTAAAAAATATCTAATCACACCAAATTTCTCCTTGTTGAGTTCTACACAACTTAAAACAATGCAGAACATAAAATCCCAGACCTCAAAAGCATGTACATGTGCATAAAAGATATCCCATGTGTTCACACGAAATGAAAAAAAAACCCTCTTTTTTTCCTGCTTACCATCACTCTCAGCTTACCAGCACTTTTTACTCATAATGTATAGCAGGAGCTGACACCACCTTGCACTCATATGTCCCTAAAATATCTCTGAGCCGAGATTGTCTTGTTGGACATCACAAGAGGGTACCACAAGCCTGTCTGGGGAGTGGTATTTCTGAGAACAAGCAGGACTGGGTAGCCTCTGCTGTTTAACAGCAGGTAAAGGTGAATTTCATAGATAAAACCCACAGATTCTGTCCCCCATCCTTCTAGTCTTCAGTTCACACACAACAGCCCTCGAAGAAAACCATTTACTGCCTTCTGCAAGTCAGGCACAGGACCAAATTTGGTCCTGCAGAAAAGAGCTATGACGCCCTTTAATTACATCTGGAGTTTCTATGGGCTCATCTATTTACATTTCATAAGATATCTGGTATTTAGCTGATTACTATCATTACTTATCATCTGAGAGCAATCTAGCAGCCCCTATCTCTACTTCTTGCCCGCACATTGCTACACAATGCTTAATAATACCACTGCAATCTGAGAAAAAGGTGTCCCTCACTGGAAACATCACAGTTTTGCCTTCTGCATCCTCAATGGTTTGCACTTCCAGTATCCATGAGTTTGTGGCACTCAGCTAGAAGAGATCTCTCTAGGCTTTCCCACATCTCACAGTAAAAGCAGCTCCACTCAAAAACTAATACTGGCAACACGTTTCAAACTAATGAGAAAATTTCACAGCTAAAGACTGGTTACTCTCTTCAAAATTTTACAAAGCCATGCTGTGGGTGCCCCCACCCCGCCATGCATGCACATGCTGAGGGAACCTGTATCCCTAACAGTGTGCCTGGAAGGCACTTCCCTGTGTGCAAGTGGTAGCTGTGCTGCAAGGACCCTAAACAGATGTATTGCCTACTTGCTTACGCATCCTCAGTCAAGGAGCTATTTTAAAGGCAGATTCAGTGGTCCACTCATTCTTTTCCATTTCCTAAGATTTCGTCCCCCAGGAAGATAAACTGTGCCCTGCAGGGTGTGTCCTGAGCACAGAACTATCTCCTACTACTCTGCAGTACTTCGAGTCTTTCTTAACAGCAAATAATTTTACAGGATCATTGCAGAACTGGGATCATAAGTCTTGCTAAGTGTACAAGAGGAGACAACTAGCAAATATTTAGAGGAAAAGTATTTCTACTTATGTAACTGGTAAGTAAACAAAGAGGGTTTTTTAATCTGATTTCAGTCTTTAAAAATATTTCCAGCTACCTGTGAGGACAAAAAAGTAAAAAAACATACAAAAGGAAAAGGCTAGCAGAAAAATGGATGAATCATACGCTACTGAAAATAAAAATAGGTGCAGGATGCCTCAGCCCTCTGAGAATAGACTTCGTGTGCCACAGGGTCAGAGAGGTCAAAAAGTTACGAGCTAAAACCTATAATATAATTACATATTTTCATCTTGCATAAAGCCAAGTTACTCCAAATTACTGTTAGTCTGGACGCTCAGCTACCCACAGGTTCCAACCAGTCCACCAGGTTCAGCTCTTGTCCTCCTGAATACCCACACACAGATGCTCCAGGCTCAGGGAACCAAGCCATTACCTGTGTTGTGGTTTGAGCTAAATTAGAGTCAGTTATGCGACTAACTCATTTGCTAGAAGTATCTTCATTCCCTGAAAGCTAACTGCATGTTTTTGAAACAGTGTTCTTCTCTGAAAGTGATAATATAGGGCACTGGTATACAATAACGCTAATGCTTATACTTAATCAAGGCTGTCTTCCAAAGCTGGCGGAAAAGGGGCCACACCCGCGAGGAGGGGCGAATAGAGCAGGTGACCCTAAACTGACTGACAGGGTATTCCATCTCAAATACATCATATGGAGTATAAAACTGAGAGATCACGAGGGTCTTGCTCTCTTCTGTGATGCCTGATGTCCAGTAAGGACTTCATCTATCTGGTTGGTCCTGATACCAGATCCATATATTCCTGAATCTAGTTCCTGAGTACACCTCCCTCCCAGCCATGGACACATTCCTCATGTCTGCTCTGCAACATTTGTAGTGACATATAATCATTGAGGAGCAAGAGCATGATCTCATATATTTGTTTATATTGTTATTGTTGCTGTTATTATTATTACTTCATTAGAGCTGTAGTTTTAGTTTCCAGCCTGTAAGTCTTTTTCCTCTAATTTCCACCTCCCCTTTCCCTGCAGGGTAGGGAGGGGAAAAAGCTCAACTGCACAGTTTTAGCTGCTGAGATTTAGCCGTGTAGGGCTAAACCGTGACAGCCTGGCACACAGACACAGTAGAGGGGCACTGGTATCTCCATTTAATTAATTTCATCATTATTTTGTGATCATGACCAAGTATGTTCACCATATCACTGTGTCATCACCAGTCCCATAATTTATGCATGTACATGTCCCATCAGTTGATTGGACAGGGCCCATCCCACAATCAAATGAAGACGTCTGCTGTTACATGGGGATAAGAGGCCCCTGCTCTATGCCCAGACATGCACGTACCCCAGCTATGTGACCAGCATCTGTGTCTAATACTGTGATGCATGTCAGAATTGATCTGACATCAGAGCCCATGAATGAGGTCTGCTACCTCTAGACCTGATGACAAATGCCATCAGATGTTTAGATGATGGAAATAGATTATAAAATAATAATTTGGATTAGTCTTTGATGGATTAGGGTCCTCTGAAATAAAAGTGATTTTTACAACATACTATCCAGAAGAAAGGAAGAGCTTCTTTCTAATACTGTTGATATAACTAGTACCAGATCTTTTTACTGAAAGTCCCTAACTTCCAGAAAGGAGGAAAGTCATTTTTCCCACCCTACAGCAAGGATTAAGGAAAAGGGACCCGGAAATCACACAAATGCATTAAAAAATCTTCCTGCGAAGAAAATGAAACAACATCTTTTTCACAGTTACAATGAGCAGGATAAGATGACACAGGCTAAAACTGCCACAAAAAACCCTTATAAAACATTAGAAAAACGCTCAGACACTAAGGATAATGTTGCAAAATATATTTCCTGGGAAGGTTATGGGCATTTACCAATGGAGATCTTTAAGAAGGCACTCAAAACCCATCTTTGTTTGGTAAAATAGCCCTATTTTCTGTTATTTTTTCTGTTGACAAGTTATCCCTACACCTACCTACAATTTTCTCTTTCTGTAGCTCAACAGTTAATTTGAGGCTTGTAGGAAGGACACATAGCAAGCCTGAGGCACAAGAGACTCTTTACTTGGGATAAAGTCAGAAGTATTTGGGGAGTGTGGGAGCAATTTTTTTATTATGAACATGTACACGTGTGAGTAAGTTCTCTTACCAACAAATCCAACATAAATAGGTAGAACTGTAGGAAAGGACTTGAAAAATCATAATTTTCACTTTACAAATAGGGAATGCAGGGCACAGAGGTCTGAACCATCTGTAATGACACAGCAAGTTATCAAAATGAGCCTGAAAATTGGATTTCCTTCCTCCTGAAGTGACCCATCTGATGGAGTATACACTCCTCCTGCTCTCCCTCTCTTGCTCTGCCTCTCTTCCTTCTAGCAAGTCATGCAAGGCTACAGGAATTGCAGCATTTCCTTATAAAAGTCTTGCTTGCAGCTGTGGGAAGCCAGTCTACAAAAGTGTTAGTAACCTCTGCTGTAACTACCGCACACATCACAAAGACGATCATTACCAGTGGAAAAAAGCCCTAAAGTTGCCTCAGGACTTGCACCTTGCAGAGCTGATCTCAGGCTGTTAATCCCCATCTCCGTTCTTTAATTTGCTTCTTTCTGTCTAGCCTGTGACAGATCTAAATTCCTCTACCAAATATATAAAAATAAGAAAGAGAAGACAGAATAGAGGACATAGTACTGATAAAGAACAGATTGGTTCTTTATACAGAAGCATAAGAGTTCAAAAGTGTTTGCAAGTGAAGCACTGGTCCAGCCCACTGTGCAAAAGAAGCAGTCTAGCTCAGCGTTTGCTGGTCACTTTCCTAAGGTTGTAACTTAAGCCTAGAGGAAATTAGAATCAGAGCCCAAGATCAGAACCAAAAATCTCTCATAACAAAAAATTATAAAGTTAGTACCAGTCCTTCTGCACTATTCCTTACTGACTACTTAGTCTTGCTACTGTTTCCTATATGTCAGTGCTGGAACACAAGCAGGACCCACATTTTAATCACTCACAGAAGATCTTGCCTCTCTCAACTGACTATGCCAAGGCACACCGGGCTCCACATTAATTTTGAGTTGAGGACTCTGCTAGATTCTAAGCCCCACACAGACCAAAGAGAATTTGTATTCACCATTACCAGAAAGACAAAACAGGAATTAAAGAATAACAAATTAAAAATACATCAAGAATGCAAAAGACAGAAACACCTCCCAAAAGAATCAAGGGCAATATTTTAATTGGTTACTTTCTCTAAATAACCAAGAAAGGCTTCTGCGTCACTGGAATAAATACAATCAAATTGTTTGCATGCTTAAGTCTTTCCTGGCTTATTCAAATGCGTTATTTAAACTTTGATTTATAAATCAAGGGATACTGCACATTGCCATAAGATGCATTCCACTGGGGCTCAAAGTCGTTAGCAGATCCACGCTGAGTGCACTTTCACCTGATGATTTCACATTCATGTTCATCAACATTCTGCAAGAACCATAAACCAAACCCTTCTCTTGTATGCATACATGCAGCTCTCATTGACTTTGCTGGATTTTCAGCTGACTTCAATAAGAACTCCATGTGCTGCAGAAGGGCAAAACTTGGCTCTACACATTCGATAAAATTACATCACTAGATACCTTATAAATAAAGGGCAATGCAGGCCATACTGAAAAACAATATGAACTGAAAACCCTAAAGTGGAGCCAAATAAGTTCAAATTTCAGCCAGAATGCTAAAAATGCCACACATTTTAGATTAGGCAAGATGAAACTAAACGCTTCCAATATCTCATTTACCAGAGTGTACAGAGGTACGGAGTCTTCTTTAGCTGGACAAAGTGTGAAACCCAGCATTCTACAGCAGACAATAACCTCCTCGACTCAGATATAATAATGATAATGGCACAGAAAATTATTAAGTAAAAGTCAGGTTACAAGCTGTGATTCCCAAGTCGTTTTCAGCATCTATTTCCCTGCTCTGTAAGTTATGAAGCTCACTGCAAGTGAATTTGAAGTGCAGTAGAATACCACAGTAGAAAAACTGATCAGTTATAAATTAATAGTTACTATTAAATTATTTTGAATCTACTCTAACAGTAGTATTTTAAAGATAAACTATGCTTGAATCCAGGAGTATCTATTTAAAATCTTTCAATCCTCTTTCCTGCCTGTCCAAAATTCCACGCCACCAAGTAAAAACAGTCCCCTTCCAAATTTCAAATGACATCCAGCAATGCATAAGTTCTGCCAGGTACATTAGCTAACACACACTAAGAAAAGTAATGCCACATGTGTTTTCTGCAAATTTCTTCCCTTTATTTTACTTTTACTCATTTCATGATGTAATAACTTGTGCCTTTTTACTGCCTCTTCAAAAGCACATACTTATTAGGATAAAGAATATTCTGACTTCTAAAAGTCCAACTACCAACATGCTTGCTTGGACTTTTCTGTTTCACTGACAAGTGCTTATTAGCCTGCAATTACAAACTTATTACAGAGAAGTACCCAGGGACAGAAATCACAGAGGGGGCTTAATGTTCATGTTTGGTTTTTTACCCTCTAAGTGGGAACATATCTGATGATTTTCACATTTAAAGAGCAGAGCAAATTGTATGAATCATTTTTTTCTTCCTGGTTAGAACGACCCTTGTTCCCACGAGCGCTATAGTACTGAGTCACTTTATATAGTGTTGGTCATTACAGGCAAGTCCAGAGACAGAGTAGGGAAGTGGACGAAAAGCTCTGAACTTACACATAACAGGCTGCTTTTTAACGCAAATTATTATAAATCCAAAAAAAATCATTACAAGACCACTCACGTAAGTGAAAGCTATTTCCTATATGTTGAAAAAGTCCAGTAAATTTAATTAATACTAAGGATCAAAAGAACTGTGAATATTTTTTTTTTTTCCTCAAATGAAGCAAGGGTCTGGCCCCTTGAGTCGTCCTGACCATTCATGCTAGGTTAGCCAGGTAAATGAAATAATTATTGTGGTGGAATCTATTTTCCCTGAACTACAGTACTGTCAAATGAATGGTTCCGAGGTCCAGTGGGGCTCTGCTCTCTAAAATCACCTGCCTTCCTAACATTGTGCTCTGACACTGGCAGCATGCAAAGATATCAGTCTGTCTCAGAACTCCTTCGTGTAACTCCATGTCTATTTTCTCTTAGCTCTGCCCTAGCACAAGCTCTGTGAAGTTACAAAGAACAACTATTTCAATTTAGCCTATGCCAGTCTGGGTTCACAATAGGGAAAGAAAGGATTCTTGCCTTCTATGCTCATTCTTAGAGGGACAAGGCTGGTGCAAGGAGGGAACCTGAACAACTTTCACTTACTGATTTGTTTTAAATGTACAGCATGACTATTCAATGAGTGAAATAAAATTAGGTACCTTACAAGATAAATTTTAAAGGGAGATTATTTAAAAGACATGAAAGAAAAAAAAAAATCAACAGAACACATCAGCCAAAACCTTTGCTTTCCTGCATGTCCTATTTAAGCAATGACAAATGAAGAACTTCATGTTCAGAAAATTACCTGGTACTTTAAATAGGACACTAAGGCTATAACATCATAAAATGTATTCATACAGCACGAGACTAATCCTCCTCCTGGGAATACCAGTGCAAATCAGAATAACTCCGTGGAGGTCAATTGAAGTACACCAGCATAAAACAAATGAGAGGCAAAGGGGAATCAGGCTCTATCTACCTCTGTTTTAATGCAGAGGTTGCAGATCATCTGCAATGACAAAGTGAACAACATAACTATAACTGACATGTATTCAATTGATCTCACATCCTGCCGACTATTCACAGCTCCAAATATAGGGCTGAAGAACAATGGTTCGAGGAAGGAAGGCAGAAATCCTGATTCTAGCCTATTCACACATTCGTATCTACTAATACCTCCGAACTGAACTGCCTGCATCTCCCCACACTGCTAAATCATTGTAGGCTTAATTTTACATTGTGTCCCCACTCCCGAAGAACAACTTCTCCTTATAACATCTTTCCCCTTCCCCCGCCCCCAGGATACCTAAGAGGGAAGATAAATACAAAGATCTGTGCAAGCATTTGAACCTACCAACAAATCAGCAAGAAAAACCTTATCTAACATATATATAAAAGGTGCCAGAAAGTTGATTAATTATTTGGAAATCTGGCACTGAGAAACAATGGTACGTGTGCAGGGGAGGAAGAGTACAATATGAGGCTATTGCCAAGTATGGTACCGTTTGTGCTAATTTAAGTGGATTGGTAATTATTTCCTACAACTTCATGTGTCCTGAACCAGCTTCCTCCTCCCCTGCCAGGCTGATAAAAGGATCCTTAGCAACACACTGAATATACGATGCAATGTATTGAATATTACTGAGAAAAAGCACTGTACTGCACTGAAACAAAGAACACGAGGTGCAAACATCACCACCACCAGGGAAAGATCACCTTTAACTACTTATCACACATTGTGAGATGAGATTTAAGAGGATGCACAGGCATTCTCTTAAATCTGTTACCAGTATCTAACGGTAATGGCTACATTGAACAAAGTTAAGGTGAATTTTACCTCAAATCTACTTAGGCTTGAGCTCTTTGACCGAGACTTCTTGCGGAGATAGACTGAGAAGAACCGACGCACTGTGAACTTCTTCATGCTCATGTCCATCGCCGTGTCCCAGCTGCGGCGGGGAACACGAAGGAGCTTGTGGCGCCACCGGGGAAAGCTAGACCATCCCAACTGTCCCCTGTTTATATCCACAGGCCAGAGATCCTCTCCAGTGTCAGCTTCTGTTCATCAAGCTGGGCGCAGCTAGACCTGCAAGAGGTATGTTGCTGGAGCTGCAGGAGCCCACACTTAGCTGCTCACTCTTCGGAGCATAAAGGCGTTACGCTCCCTCTCCCTTTCCAGTGTTTACATTTCAGTGCGGAGAGGAGAACACTCTCCCCACTCCCTCTCCCCCTCGCCTTAGGTCCTACTACATCCAATCAGGCTCAGCTCCAGCTGCATGCGTAATGAGCTCCGGCAGATGACAGCTCCTGCGTCCCAGGCGAAGCGAGCTCTAAATAAATGTTAGATGTGTCCATTGCTTTGCACTCCCTCTTCTTCTCAGTCAGGCTCTTTCAATTTCCTGGTTTCCGAATCACATGGGGAACAGCCACATGCTGCACTTCTGCTTTTAGCTCGGAATTTCAACACCGCTATAATTACCGAGGGCTCCGGTGGTCAGATCTGAGAAGATATCAGCTCCTTGCACGGGTCTCCCTCCTGGGAGGAGGCTGAAAGACGCCATAAACCCCCTACTGGAGCAGAAGGGTGTGAACGTCTTTTTTTTATTCTGGGAACTATGCAAAATAACACTGCCCTCCCACCCCCAAATCAAAAAGCTTAAAATCCTGCCCAGAGACTACCCACCTGTTTTACATTCAAATACCTAATGCTGGCACAGCTCTGAAAATAGAAAGTACAGTCTAAACCGTAAGTATTACCACTCTTATTGTACTACAGCAGGGAGCTATAGCCCTTCTAAGAGGTTAAATATGTACATCTATTAACAGGCTGTAATTTTGAGCTGCTTACTATACTGCGAGCGTGCAGGCTTACAGCTGCAGCCCCACCTCCCCATCATTATCACATTTTTCAGATTTTCTTCAAAAGCAACTGAATCTCTGTGTGATCCAGAGACCAAAGAGCTTTCTCTGACTGCCGCATACAGCTCGGGCTCTTTCTCCTCGGCAACATTTCCCTTCTGACTACCAAGGAGCACCCAGACATGACTCTCTCCCATAACCTCATATGGAAAGTGAATGACTCTAATGACTTATTAATGACTCAGACAAACCCAGAGAGAGCTGACACCACTACAGTCTGAGAAGACTCTCGGAGGTTAAATGGCAATACCATTCCAGTCAATCTGCTCTAAAAGAGAGAGATGCGCTTTGCTTTAATTGCATGTTTGGAGTCTGCCATGGTATTTGTTGACTGGTCATGCCTGTCGATACCTACTTTATTTGCAAGTTCTCTGTCAGTCTCCTCTGTCTAAAGCTGGAAAATTATAATAATAAAAAAGAAATCATTTAAAAAAGAAGAAAATAAAAAATATATTGGCTTTTTTAGTTTAATTAGGAAGTAGGTCAGGCTGGTGTGGCCACCTTCAGTGCTGAGCTCTATAATCTTCTACAGCTTCTGACTCTTCTTCTGTGCCTGGACCACTGACATCTGCCCTGGCTTAAGATAACTGTAGCACAGTGGCAACCTGCTTTATTCCTTTCTCTTCTCAGAGGCTCCTTCTGATAACTTCACTAATTCCCTTGTTTTGCAACAAAAGTCTATCTTCTGGGGTTGAATTCAAGGTGCTGCCCTGGTGTAAGCTGTGGCAAAACTAAGAGCCACCCCTTGCCACTACAGTTGTGTCGATTCTTGGCAAAAGATCCTGGAGTGGAGGGAACTTTCCCAGCAATACCCAAGCTATTTATAGGTACACCAAACCCCCATTCACAAGCAAAACAATAAACAGATAAAAAAGCAATTTGGTTGGTGTAACTGTCAAACCACTTCTTCCTGTATCCTGTCCTCTGTCCAGAAAAGAGGTGTCCTGACACGATTTAGGCTGGGTTTCTTGCTGACAAAGCTTTTGGCAGTCACATACATTCTTACCTTTGTAAGCCACTGGAGCTTTAAATAGCAATCAGACAAGATCAGGGTAACTCCCTGAACCCACCCCACCACAGGTACAAAGAAGTCCTACCTGGTCACTGATGTCTTTCTTTATGTAGCTATCATAATTTCCCAGTTTTAAATACACGAGGTACTATTCTACTCTATCTAATAAGCAGTATATGAGAGGCTGTTACTACTCAGACTAGATTTATCACAGTCTTCCCATCCCATTATGTGCATAGCACGTTAACATACAAGGGGACATAGTCACCATTCACTTATCTGCTCTACAATAAAATTCAAGAAGATTACATAGGCTATGACTTAATACCTAACTGTCAGGCACAGTTACTACATTCAGAATTTTGTACTTTACCACAAAAGAAAAAAATAAAAACAGTTACAATGTATTGACAATTAATTGCGAATTAGCATGAAAACTAGCCTTTTACTAGGTTAGATTGCAAAACAAAGGTTAGACTGTAATACAAACAGCACGCCCAGGCTAGGACGTAAGTCTCTGCTTATATCCCTGCCAAGACACAGGCATGGAAATAGGCATGGTCTCCCTGCCCTTTCTCCCAGGTGATTCTTACTGCCCTTTCAACTAGGTGATTATGTATTAAAACCAGCAGGACAACCATCAGTGTCAGGAAATTGCTCTTCCAGAGCAGCAGAAATGTTGCAGAGTGTATTTCCTAGCTATAGAAAGGAAAAGCAACTGAGTTGAAAAAGTGTATGTAAGAGAAGAGTACAAACATAGAAATCAAACAGAAGACAAGCATACAAAACAAAAACACAGGGATGGACACCTGAAGAGCAAAACTACTACAGTTCCCTTACATGGACTTCAAGACAAGGAACTTTGCTTCAGAGAAAAAAATGAGAAGAACCTTCCAAAACATTAACTACCACTTTCAGCTAGTGAAGCAATATCCGCTTTTGCAACAACACTAATAAAAAGGTGCAAGCACAGAAGTAAATTAAATTGTAACATTCATCATTATATTTATAAACATACAACTGTCAGATTGATCTACCACATGAAAGATTCATTACATTTAGACATTTATGACTGTAAATTATTTATCAGATCCTCTCTGAGCAATTTTAACTGTTGGAGAACTCATCGGAGAAAGAAATTCACCAAATATCTCTGTTTAAATCAAGAATAAACAACAAAACTAGTGGAAGGGGCATATGATGCATCGGCATTGATGAGGATGCTGAATCTCCATTCTTAAATATATTTCCTAAAACTCAAATCATTTTGTTACACAAAATAAATAAAAGACCATGACTGATCCTCCTCTCAGTGAATTTAATAACAAAATATTTTGCTACAACTGGAAAAAGGCCTTAGAACCCACCCTTCATCCCACCACCACTTCCCCCCGCACATACTCCCCTGCCAAAAAAGCCCATAATCAGAATTTAAGACAAACTTTCCAATAGAAGTTAATGGAAATTAGATATTACACAAACCAGGTTCCAGTTTTTAAGACGAATAGATAATGCCCAATAAATATCCAATGAAAGCCAAAACTCCCTTTCTCACTTGTACATATGGACCATACTAAGACTAGTAAGAGACTGAAGGACCCAGATGAGGAAATTCACATGGGGCAGCAGAGCAACCTGCACAGAACCCATGGGAGAAGGATGCCAGTGGTTAATGCCAGATGAATCATCAATTTCTAAAGAAACAAAATAATGAAGCTAATTGTATGAATGAAAGAACATACAAGTTCAAGACATCTACCACAAACCACCGGCTAGGTGGTAACATTATGGAGAGAAATTTTGTGTTGATCTGTTCACAGCATATCAGGCCCCATTTCCAAAATAACCCTTCTAATTTTTTCGTGCGAATTAACAATTAATGAGCAAACTCAGAATGAGTCTGCTATTTCAGTAAATTTAATGATTACTATAAAAGCATTTAAGTTGCTAGTATCTCCCTTGAAAATGCAATCATTATTATCTATCCTTCTTCAATAATTTCATCAGAAAAGTGGAAAAAAATTCAGAGAGATATAAGAAAATATCAGAGGCACAAATGTTATAGACGTACCAAATAAGATTAGCAGGACATAGCATGCAGAGAAATGTAAAATGAGACTCCCACAATAGAGGCCCAAGATACAATGCTAGGTGAAGGTGAATTACACAGTACCATTTACACTGTCATTAAAGACAATCAAAAGCAAGAGCTGATGTTTCCAAGATGCACCAAAGAGCAGAATAAGAAACAAGAATTATTCCCAGCTGATTAGATGATATGTGACTGTTCCAGTGATTGTTGTTTCCTAATCTTGAATGCTGGACAAATTTCCATATAGCTTTTGTTTTCTTAATGAACAAGTGAAGTGATTATTTTTCTTATTGATGTTTCTTTAAAAAAAACACGATGGGCTTTGCCCAAAGAAATGCATGGGCTTTGATCTCATTAGAGCAGTGTATCAGTGTGAGTCCCAGCCTTTCTAGCTGCTGTACCTTAGAACCTTGTCCAGTGTAGCAGGTCACTTACTTGGCTGGAGTTTTCCATCTCAAAAATAGATATGCTGCCCTGCCAGCATTGTGCAATACTGGCATCAACTTGCCATCTCAGACATTCTTGTCACCAGCAGTGATAAGTGATCAGCAATTTTGGCTGGATAGGGATGCAAGGGAACAGGAAAGAATGTGCTTATTTTCCCTTCTTTCACCTCCTCCTGCTCCTATCAATGCATTACTAACTTCAGCAGTTTTCAACCTTTTCCATATATGAACTATGAGAAGTTTCCGATGGAGCTGCAGGCCTCCTCAGCCATTCTGTAAATTAAAATCACTGCTCTCTTCTTCCTTTTGCTCAAATCGTACATCTTGTCTAATTCTATCTGATGAACTGGCAAGATGCAGACACCTTGACCATGGTATTCTCTGCTCCAAGGAGTAACGTAATAGACCTACAGTACCTGTTTAATCTTAATCTGTTAAAGGACATGCAGTCTCAAGGCCTTGGGATTCTAGGCAAAGACAGAGGATCTCTCATACCCCCATATCACTAATTCCATAACTGCTAAAAGCATTGTCCAACACATTGGCAATTATGTGAAAGGCAATAAATATTTATACAAGGGCAGTAATCACAGGAGAGAATGACTTGCTTTGAGAAGACCAGTTTCATACAAAGTGGTGACATTCTGATTAGTGGGTTCCATTCAACAGCTGTAATGTTCTTAAAAATAGATATAAAACTAGATTCATAGGATATTTTAAACTAATATTGTGCATCTAAGTAAGCAGCTTAAATGGAAATTCTTCTATACTTTTCTCTCTAATAGACTACTTCAGAAGATGAGATTAAAATAATACTTTGTGGCACTGAGAGAGTGAACCATCTCAGTACCTGTCATACTGGTGCAGAAGAGATCTCCTTCCTGTAGTTGCCTAAATAAAACCTACATACTCAATGCCCCCTAAGCACCACCCACTGGTCACACGATGATAGAATAGTTACTTCCAGAGATATCAATTAGATATAAAGACATATGGTTTGCTCTTATTTGTTCTGGGAGAATTGTGACCGCTGCAGAAATAATAGCTCCAGGACAAGATGACAACATTTGATTGAGTTTTCAGCAGATGACAGACACTTTAGTTTTCACAAAAACATGTTTTGTTAGTGCTTTTGCATCAGTTTGTTAAGTGTCACAACTGCTGTATTGACTGCTCTCATATGCGCCTTGCTACTTATAGACTTACATGAATGTGCAACCGCATCACTGGCCGCATACATGTCCGTTGGCTATAGACTAGTTCTAGGATGTAAATGAGGTCACCTAGCAATCTGCACTGAAAACAGGCCAGGAAGCATCAGCTTCAATTTTCTGTTTAATGATGTCACTAAGAGCTTTACTTTCTTGGCTGATACTGTACACGGGTCCTGCTGGATTTTGGTGATACAGACAGAAGAGTAAGGCAAGGAACCCAAAATCTCAATCTCTTTTACATTACGTAAGCCTCTGCTCCAACATAATTGAACGATTTTGCTGAAGACACAATTTTACTTTCTTGCTTTGGGACAATAAGTCAAAAAATCATATTGTTCTCCTAAAATGGATTAAAAGTTTTCTAGAAAGAAGGATGCTGCCTGGTAACTGAAGTATAAACAGTCCTATCACATGAATATTTATGAATATCCACACTGAGTGAACATTACACAATACAAGATTGGATGGAAGAATTTCATTATGCACAGCATATGTTTACTATTTATTCAGACTAGCTATGTACTAAGAAGGAATGAATTCATTTTAAATCTTCTAACAGGCAATTCTACCTTGATAAGCTCTGTAGGATATCATAGACCTAACAGGAGAAGTAATGTGTGGAGCGTTTACTGAAACCTTAGATTTTAGTTCTAGTTATCATGAACAGATCACACTGACACTGCACTAAGCAGAAAATCTAGACCACTGTTGTCCTTTGAAATCCCAAAAGACAAGCATTATCTAAAAAAACTACATACCAAGTACAAAATAAAACTAGCTAAACAAAAAGCTTCATATTTAGTTGAGCTGTATGACTTAAATTAATATTCTTCTTCTATATCTGAGACTATTTTGTATGACCTTAAAGGCACTTAAACTCTCAGACTACATCTGCCTCCAGGGCATGTGCAAAACCCAGCCACATCCTGATCCTCAATTAGAATAAGGGCACAGATTGCACTGTTTTTCTCTTATTCTTTCCTACTGGCACCTCTTGTCCCCAGTGAAGAAAAACCTTTTTTTTTTTAGGCAGAAAGTTACCAGAGGGTACTCTGGCGTGGTTGATGATTTTGACAAGTGGGTGTGTAAAGACCAGACCCTAAAGGTTTGCACCTGCACTATGATTCAGTCACGTCTCTGTTTCAAATCTCCATTTTAAAAATAGGGCTGGATCACTCTGCCATTCCATGAGAGCTCTTTCAGAGTAAATAGTGCTCAATATTATGTGGTCATAGACAACATTTCAGTTTAAGCCTGGCATATATTTGCTAGTTTTGTTTACAAAAATGGGTTTATGGTGAGTAGCGTCAAAAAAGAATAAACATATGAGACATGCAAATTTACCTGGGTAGGAATTCCATCTACCAAAGCAAATGACATATGGGATAGCTTCAAAATATGTTACACGCCTAGGATTCACTGAAAATCAGGTTTAAGGTTGTGTGCCCCATGTTAGACACCATGTAAGTGGGATTCTTAAATTAATTAAAAAAAAATCACTAGTCACTCTGGAAATCTTGAGCATTGGCTTCCTTCTTTGTTTGATTCATTTTATTTCTTTTAAATTACTGCTTTAAATTACGGTAATAACAGTACTTGACTCCAAATTACAGGCAGTACTCTCCCTGCCTATTTTTGAAACAGAAGCTGAAGAAACAAGTAAAGAAAAAAAAAAGTCAGAAGTGTTGTAATACACCCCCGGGTTCTGTCTCTAATACAGCTACACAGGAAGTGTGAAACTGAAAAAGTCATGAAAAATCCTTCAAAAAAGTTAGTTAGGGTCCATCTGATATTTATAAATCCACAGAAAGTTTTCTTAATTCACCTAGAACAATACAGCCAAATATTGCATTTTACTACTAACAAACTGAAACCAGCAGTAAAGCCGGCTTCCATCCACTTTATATAGTAAAGCCAAATAACTTTGCATGAGGATTGCATAACATTAGAAACTGAGAATGATGTGGGAATAGTACAAGCAGAATTACTATGCTAGTAGGTACCTAATCATAGATAATTGTCTCTGCTCCTTTTATAACCAATGTAAAGGCATTTCAGAAGATGAATACTCCCTCTTACCCTGTGCATCTCAGAGGGTCCAAAGAGGGACAGTACTAACTGCTGTCACTCGTTTTGACATAAACCATCACTTGTGGCCTCACTCTGCCATCTCCAGGCCATCATTTCCTCCTCCCTCTGCTAGCACAAGTATTCAAGTAGCCACAGAATGAATTAAACTGGAGGATCAGTCCAAGTTAAAATTTGGCTGAAACCCACCCAGAATGTTAATTTTAAACAAGTTCAGCTCCCTGAATTGGTTCACTATACAAATATCTGTGCCTACTCAGTATTTGTTCTGCTGGTAGGGGCAAGGATGTGTGCTTGCAAGGTTTGCTGTAGATAAGAGCTGTAGTATAGAAAGAACATTTTAAAATATCCTGAAATGTTTCTTACCTCTATAAAAGCAGTAGAAGTGAATTGGCTAAAAAAAAAGCAAGAACTGGAATCATGCACTGCCATTACATCCTTTTCAAAAAGTTGAATCTACAAATGGTTCTCATTTTGTTTAAAAGGCATAAGTTCCCAAAGGATGAGAGAGAATAACCTATAGTTGTGAGGCAAAAACTCAGGAGAATACACTGCTTTTTAACTACTCAAGTTTCCACTGGGAAAGCCAAGAACTGGGAAAGCAAAGCCACTGGAACTGAGTAGACTCCCCATTAGTGCAGAATCTCAACCACTAGAAGCAGAACTGAGGCTGCAAAGTCTTAACTCTATGCTAATCAATTTTCTGAATAATATTTTCTGGTATTTGTCTGATCAAATTTTCTGTAGCTGCTAATACTTTCCTTGTCAGGCTACTCCATATTCTGTTGCATCTTTGTATCTTCAAGCATAAACATAATCTTCTCGCAAATTTCTGTATATAACTACCATTTATGCTAGTATACCCAGAACTTGAATACAGGTTATGTGCTACAGGTCTGAGACATCAATATGGATGCAAATGGCGTGACCCACCCTCTGAAGTTTGGATACTTTTGATGCACACACTGTTAAAAGAATTTGAGAACCTCTATCAAATGCAACATGGATGAACCTCAAGCAGCTAATCAACACACAAACTGCTTGAACTGTTAGAAGTTTGTATTAATGCCTTCACAAAAACATCATACAGTTAGTAAAGTTTCCAGTACTTGTTCTACCCTGTGGTAGGCTGTATAGAAACTCATCTTTCTATTTGCTCTAGAGCTTAGCCCAGATGCACCACAGGCAATTTAAAATGTTTTGCTCCTATGTGAGCAGCTTCCTTTAACTTAAGTGTTTCTTTTCCTTGAGCAGAAGTAGACTTAGTTTTTTAAAGGATAATCATATCTTCTTCCTGTCTTGATTCAGCTGGGCTATACAAGTGTGCTCTTTTAGCTTGTCATCACTCAACCACATCTCCATGCTTATGTCTGTCCTGATTTAGGCTAAGATAGATTTAATTTTTTAACTAGTAGCTGGTACAAGTGTTATGGTTTGGATTTAGAATAACGTTGATAACACGCTGATGTTTTAGTTGCTTACCAGTGCTCATAATAAATCAAACTCTTTTCAGATGCTCATGTCCTGCCAGCAAGGAGGGTGGAGGTGCACAAGGAGCTGGGAGGGGGCACAGCCAGGACAGCTCATCCAAACTGGCCAAAGGGATGTTCTGTACCATATGATGTCATGCTTAGTATATAAATTGGGAAAGCTGGCCAGGGTCAGCTGCTGCTCAGGAACAGGCTGGGCATCAGTCAGCAGGTGGTGAGTAATCGCTTTGTGCATCATTCAGTTTGTATGTATTATTATATATATTTGTATATATTATTTTTTTCCTTCCTAATAAACTGTATTCATCTCAACCCATAAGTTTTACTTTTTTATTTCCTCCTCAGTCCCACTGGATGGGGGTGAGCAAAGAGCTCTGTGGTGTTTAACTGCCTGCTGGGTTAAACCACAACAGTATCCCAAAAGCTGAGCAGAAGGCAAAACCAGACTTCTTGGCAATGTACTCTAACCAAGACTTCTACACCTATTATTTACACAACGGAAAGGGACAGAAAGTTCCAGGATCCCTTCTTTGGACCCTCTGAGATGCGCAGGGTAAGAGGGAGTATTCATCTTCTGAAATGCCTTTACGTTGGTCGTAAAAGGAGCAGAGACAATTATCTATGATTAGATACCTACCTACAGGCAGCTGAAGTGAGACAGATTCTTTCCTTCAGTATGTGATTTTAAAAGTCTCATTCTACTTTTAATTTTTCATTTCAATCTCAAGATGACTCCTTCTGGAACTCTGATAGCAATTACTTTCTGATGCTAAAGACATTTTGCAGAACTACAGACTGGGAGAAGCCTGGCTGGAAAACTGCCAGGAGGAGAGGGACCTGGGGGTGTTGGTTGACAGCTAACTGAACACGAGCCAGCAGGGTGCCCAGGTGGCCAAGAAGGCCAATAGCATCCTGGCTTGTATCAGAAATGGTGTGACCAGCAGGTCCAGGGAGGTTATTCTCCCTCTGTACTCAGCACTGGTGAGGCCGCTCCTTGAATCCTGTGTCCTGTTCTGGGCCCCTCACCACAAGAAGGATGTTGAAGCTCTGGAGCAAGTCCAGAGAAGAGCGATGAGGCTGGTGAAGGGGCTGGAGAACAGAACCTATGAGGAGCGGCTGAGATAGCTGGGGTTGTTTAACCTGGAGAAGAGGAGGCTGTGAGGAGACCTCATTACTCTCTACAACTACCTGAAAGGAGGTTGTAGAGAGGAGGGAGCTGGCCTCTTCTCCCAAGTGACAGGGGACAGGACAAGAGGGAATGGCCTCAAGCTCTGCCAGGGGAGATTTCAGCTAGAGATTAGGAGGAAGTTTTTCACAGAAAGGGTCACTGGGCATTGGAATAGTCTGCCCAGGGAGGTGGTTGATTCACCTTCCCTGGAGGTGTTTAAGGCACGAGTGGATGGGGTCTTGAGGGACTTAGTTTAGTGTTTGATAGGAATGGTTGGACTAGAAGATCCGATGGGTCCCTTCCAACCTGGTTGTTCTATGATTCTATGATTTCTCTCAGCAATGGCTCTTGTCTTCCTTTTCATTTTACAAAGTTCATATTCTTTCAGTTGGGAAGGGTAGCTTAAAATTGCATGCCATACACAACAAAGGTTGAAAAGCTTTTAAAATCATCCAAAATGTAACTTTTAAAAATAGCATTATATTGAAAGACAATCTTAAGATTTTGTATTTTGACAAAATCTTAAACACATTTGGAGCTAGAAATACCGCTATAAAAAAGTGCTGTTAATTACTTGCAATGTCAATGTCATAGATCTAACTTTTAACTGGACTTAAGGCTCCTTGCTTCACTTCAAGCAGGCTGGGAAGTGGTTCTACTGGATGTATGAAGACTTTTTATAGCTCTATAAGCAACTTGACTTGCTTTGAATTACTTCATATGCCAACCTGACTAGGTATGTTTATTTCTCAAGCTAATTTAAGTACACGGTATAAACACGCATCTGTTTTTTTCAATGCCCATTCAACGGGCAAAAATATCAAGCTGTAGGTAGAAAAAAGAAGTAGGAGGATGAGACAACTTTCGGGAAAAGGATTGACAAAATAAAAGCAAATCAGGCATTCATAAACTTTTTTGTGTACAGACCTTTCATATCTCTCTCTCAATTCCCTTTGTCAGAGCCAACATTCTCAGACACACAGGAGATAAGAAGTAGTGGAGGACAAAGAAAATTTTGTTATGCTGTCAGTTTGGAAAGCACATTAAGATAAGCGAGGTTGCTTGATAATGTTAGTTCTTGTTTTGTGAAGCTGTGGAGTCACTCACCCTATACAGCATTAAACCAATGGATGCTCCAGAGTAAGTTAGAAAAAGAAGGATTTCAAGGGACAAGAGTGAAGGAGGCATGCAATAAACAGGGTACTCTCTCAACTACATTAAGAATGTAAGGACTGTGCAGATAAGCCATCTTCCTTTTCTTCCTTTATGGCTCCTTCAGGACAAGAATCCACTTTATAATCCTGCACTGAAGTCACTAGCTAGTTCTATACAAGCTGAGTAGTCTGACCTTTGTGTCCAACTGAATTCTTCTATCATGTCTTGAATTTTATGGAACATTAAGAAATTGTATTTCTTTTAAGAATGGACTTTTTAATATTTTTCTGTCTCTCCTCAGTGGTCAAAATTAACCTTGGTCCTACACCTAACATTATGTTTCTTTCCTTAATGAATAAGCATCTCTTTTAAGCATAGAATTAACTTAGGATCCATTAATGCTTGTTTTAGTGATAGTTTAAACATCACTATGAGAACATTCCCCGTCAGAACCACTAATGCATAATATGAATTTTACTCTAATTGTGACGAGAGTTTTGTTTGGACACTTCTTGAGGCTCTTTATTTGAAGAATAATGAAGCTAAGAAATCATGAAATAAATACTACCATCTAATATTTCTAGTATAAATGTACAGTTCTTAAATCACTTCTAAAACTTTGACGTTTTCAAGCCTGAGGCTTAGTAGAGCACTCTGATTTGGAGATGGCTAAAACTTTGTATTCCTGAAAAATACGCACAACTTGCCAGACAAAATACATTACGAAAATTCTCTGTGAAGTTTCAGAAAAATGTCGAGAACATTTTTGAAATGCCTTGCCTGTTCTTTCCTACCATGCAGTATTTTTAGTTATTTCATCATAGCACAATATAACAGAAAGTACATAAGTAGAAAGGGACCTCTGCACGTCCTTAGCCCAGTCTCTTGATCTAAGCAGGGTCATTTTCAGCACTAGATTGGGTCAGCTATCACTTTTTCTATCCATGTCTTGCGTGTCCACAAATGAAGACTCTACAGTCTTGTGGGGCAATCTACCTACCTCCTAGGTGAAGTTTTTCCTGATCTTCAACCTGAACCTCCCTTGCTGGCACCTGTAACCACTAAGCACAACCAGTTTTCCTTGTGTTATCAATAAGAGTTTGACACCTTCATCTCCTGACCACCCTTCACGTGTACGTAAATCCCTTGTACATCTCACCTTGGCATCATTCTTACTCAAGTATGCAAACTTAGCTCCCTCAAATTCACCTTGTAAATAATATGCCCTAGGTGTCAGCCACCTTAATAGATCTTCCCAGTCTTTCAACAACTCTCTTGACTTAGATCTTCCCAAAATGGATAGTATAAGATATATTACATTTATTAGTAAGGAGCAGCCATGACCCATAGTTACTTGTAAATTAAATATATGTATTTTTTTCACAGCATTTGCCAACAACAGGGGTGCATGTATTGGGCTTCATGTGCTGAAATAACAAAATATTATTATTTATATTTTAGTGAGGATTCCTTTAACATATGCAAACCTCAAAAGCTTAAATAATATTTAAATTCAAAATTTCAAAGTGAAGTCATTGCACCTCTTTCTCTGCTAGAACTGTCATCAAAACTGAAGTTTAAAAGTTCAGATTTAAATTACTTTAATGTTTCTCATTTAAAATTATGCACACTCATTTATTTTACAAAGACTTTTATAACTAGTTTTATCTGTTACTTTCATTTATGCATTCATGATGAGCAATAAATTGTGGAAACACTACCTGCATTATTTAAAGTAGTCTTCAAGGACACACGGTATTTCTTATACTGATCACATTAAAGTTGCTTACAGCTCAAAAAGAAGTATCTTTCATTAACCCGTAATCAATGGGTTGGTTTTTTTTTTTAATAAAGAGACACAGTACAAGTCACCTAGTCACTTCTATAATGCCACTGGACATGCTGGAAACTTGTGTGCAATATATGTCCTGAGAGACATAGGGGACTACTTTTGGTTTTGGTTGTACAATTTGAAAACAGTTCTGAAATAACTTGCCCTTACCTCAGTAATTTCTCAATGCTATGGGTGCTTGCTGCTAACCTGTTCTGACAACAAACTCACTGTGTTTCCTTGGATTAGATCTGAATTAAGTGTCCTTTAATGAGAGTTTTCCTATAGTTGTGTGATTGAACCAATGATAGGGTAAGATTGTTGTTTTCTGTGTTGTGATTTTGAAGACACTACTGTTCAAGCGGGATAATGCCAGTCTTTTAAAATAAATCCTGGTATATCTCTAGACATTTGCATTACTCTTTTCTAGACTGTTCTTGTTTCCTCGGGGATTGTTTTCAGATAACGTACCTCAGATATCAGGGACTTCTTATAGTACAGAGGTATTTTACTGTATAATTTCTTCTTCCTTTTGCAACCCTTCCCAAACATGCTACCTTTTCAACTCTTGGTGTGCATGGAACAGACATAGTCAGTGTCTCTTTAACACTGTCTCTATTCTTAAGCACACACCAGGCCCCCCATTAGCAAAACAACTTGTGTCAAGCAGTTAACAGGAGAATTTGAAATTTATGGAATGCTCCAATTTAATTTTTCCTGTTTCTAAACATCCCTTTTATTTGCTTATTTTGAATTATGATACCACATTAGTATTCTTCTAATTACTTTCTCTAAAATCTCACTAAAAACTTCTCACTAAGTGAAGCGTTAATAGCTTCAGCTAATTACTCATTTCTGACCCTCATTTCTGACCCTCATTTCCAGCTAAAACAAAACCAGCCTCATCTTCACTCTTCCTCCAGCCTGACTTACCTTCTGTACCATGGGAAGACAGCAGCAAACAATAATCTGCTTAAGAGATACAAGGAGAGAAACAAAGGAAAAGGTGCCAGAAAAAATTTACATGTCACCAGAAAGAGGAAGAAACACTTGTGAACTACAGCACAGAGACTTAGCAAATACAAGAGCAATATGTGCATACATATCCAATGCTGGCAGCTACCAAACGGGTCACACTGTGTATGTAGCCGCACTAAGCCTTCTATAGCCCGGTCACTTTATTAGGAAACACATTCCTTACAAACACTTCTATATCCAATATCAGCAAGCACACAATACATTATTTTTATATCTGTAGAGAGAGAGAGATATATATACACACACACAGAGTGCTAACTGTTGAATTCATATCTGTCTAGGTTTGAATTCTTCAGATGTTCTGAGACAGTCAGCTGCTATAGCGAACATGCACTAGCTTCGTAGACAACTTGCTATTAGTAGCTCGAATTTACTATTCAAAGTTCCTAGGAGTAGATTTTTTCCCCCCCCAACACCTATTATTAGACTCAGTAACTTGTCTTTTAGGGAGATTATGAAGTGGCACTGTATGTCTTCCAGTCACTGGCATGTGGCAAATCTTTGCTCTGAAGTTAAACATAGATGATTTGGCCATTTTTATTGCTTTTACTTGCCTCTCAAAGCTAGCACATTTCCTTGACTAAAAAATGTACAGTGGCTGTAAAGCTCATAGAAGCAGATTGTACAGGAAGTCCATATTACCTCTGCTTTCCGGATATTTCAGGGAATCTGTGTATCCTTCCTAGGGAGTTTGGAGGTGAACTCCACGCTCTTATTTTCCAATATTAACTTTGCTTTTTAAAGTTCTTTGAGATAATGAAAAGCTAACAGACTTTAGTTTAGAGTTGCAAAGAATAGCCTGCCATTGTTCTGACAGCTTTGTAATAGAGCACCTTATTAATTAGAGATGATTCACAAATGACTTGCAGTAGATTCTGGTTCTAAATAGCAATGCTACTTGTATTGAGCTTGTATCTACTAAGGAGTAATGAAGCTTTAACCTTAATTAAAAGGAAAGCTCCTCTTTTTTAAAGCCTTCAGGTCCAATCAACACTGAAGTTTCAGAAAATTAGCACGCCTTTTACTAATTTTCCATATTTAGAGCTCTGTACTTTATGGTATTGGTTTAATAATGTTTCCCTACTAGAGGACATTTAAGCATATGAATAGCAAATGTCAAAGAGAAAGGAGTACAACTGCCACTATAAATGGAGAAACAGGCAATAAATAGGGAAATTGTTTGCTCAAGCCCTCTGAGTCAGTATATGACAGCTAAAACCAGAACTGGGTCCATCTTAAACACAACATCATTCCCTCCACGCCTCCTTTATTTTAAAACCATCTGCTTCACTTCGTGGGCATCTACAGCTTTAGTTCATGATCACTAATAGTGGTACAACTTGACGTTATAAAATCCCATTGCTACTGATAGAGGAGTTTTCATGCTCTATCACCTCCCCTTTTCCTTTCCTTTTACTCTTTCTCTTGCCCTTTGTTGGGGTACCTACAATGGGTTGGTCCAAGGCCCTAAACCAGCAGAGAAGGTACTCTACATGCATTCAAGTTTTCTGCTTGTTTATCTCCTGAACTGGCACACAAATGGTTGGATGAGCTTTGCTACCTGAGCAAAGGGAGATGGATGGGCACATATAGGAACCACATGGCAGGCATTGCGCCCTTCCAGGACAGTTGGCCATTTAGAGTATTTAGCTGCAATGTCAAACAGGACCTTACCTGGTATAGTAAATTGAGTTTACCCGGCATGGAATCTCCATACCTTCGGTTATTTTTAGTTTTATATCTTACATACTTTTTTAAGCATGTATTTTGCTTGCAGCTCCTCTCTTTAAACCAAACTTAAAATAATTGCTCTGATTATAAAGCTATAGAATGGTTTGGGTTGGAAGGGACCTTTAAAGGTTATATAGTTCAATCCCCCACTGCAATGAGCAGGTACAATTTCAACTAGATTAGGTTTCTCAGAGTCCTGTCCAGCCTGACCAATGTTTCCAGGGATGGGTCATCTACCACTCTGGGCAAGCTGTGCCAGTGTTTCAGCATCCTCGGCATAAACCACTTATTTCTTGTATCTAGACTGAATCTACCCTCCTTTATTTTAAAACCATACAAAACTGATGCAAAAATAACAGTGCAAGAAGTCAATAATTACGGCACCTTAATTTGAGGAACAAAAACATTTTGTAAGATACAGAATCAGGTGATCAAAGACAATGTGGAAAAGAACAGATAAAGAAATCAGAACCTTTAATTATTTCAAATATATGAAAATAACAATGGATTATTTTATAACTACATAATCCAACAATTTGTATTTCATATAGCTGGCTTCATTGTTTAACTAATAATATGATGTTAAATAAAACAATGTGAACTAATTTTTTTTTTCACTTGCCAGAACAGACGCTTTTTTTGTCTTTGTCATTTATCTGACTTTTACCATATCACAGATTAAAGAAAATCTCTCTTTAACTTAAGACTAGAACCAACTGGCTGTAATTCAGGGAAGTCTAGGATAACGAAGAAAGCATCCTTGTTTGAATGTAAGCTATATTCAGCTTTCAAGCACATCTAATGCACACCTGATGCTAAGGAATGCAGAATCTCAGTAAAGAGTGAAATCATCACTGCATTTTTCATTTATCAAGGAAAGTATTTGTTATACTTTTGACTCAAGTCTTTCTTTTTTCAGGGTAAAGTTAAAAAAAGCCTGAGACTCCTAAAATCACTATGTTGTTATGCTCTGTCCTTTAAAAAGCATTTTTTTCAATAGATGCTTCTATAAAATTTTTAATATAGAATGCAACTGACAATTCAGCTTCATTACTAGCCTTCCTCCAAAAGCACTCCATTTGTTTTAGATGCAGTAAGCCTGCATCTTGGAAAATCTGCAGCAATAAGCACCCTCACATTATAAGTCTATAAGACTCTTGAATACAGCAGAGATGGAGTTCCCAGATGTTACTTTTTCTCCACAAATATCTTTATTTGGCAAAAAAAGAGAATAACAACTATCATAGAGACTCATTACGCATAAACACCTTTTTTGTCTGATATGATACTTGGGATTTTCTATGTCTCTATTTCCATCAGCTTTCATGGGTTTGCCAGGGCATTCTGAAGAGATTCTAATATAAATTCCTGCAAGTTTTTTTTTTTTTTTTTTTGCAGGACACTTATTTTTATTGTCTTTTTAGCATATAACTATCTCCTCATATAGCACATACATGCATGACCTCCATCTAATCTGAGGACATACAGCATCACTCTAGTTTTCATGCTAGCCTTGTGCCATCCAGCATGTAGCTCATGACACATCCTAGGGAACTTTCTTAACAATCTAGACCATAAAATTTGAGCAGTCAGAATGGTTTAGAGGTTTGGAAAAGGTCAGATGTTTTTGTCTTATTTTTTGTAAGTTATATCTCTTACATCTGGAGAATGAGAGGGAATGGTAACAATTTTAAAGCTTATTTTGATTAGCATTTTGTTTAAAATTCCTTTTTGTGGTGTCCTATGCTACTTTTATCCATATTCTTTCCTAGGTCTAGGTAGGATGCTGCTCACATATTTTGTAATGAGTTTTCCCACACTAATCATGAAACAACAGATAATTTAACGCAGGTATTAAAAAACTCTGTAATTACTTCCTGTGCTTCTAAGCACAGATGTTCACAAGCCCCCTTTCCCTTTGCATAATTGTGCTTTTCTAAAGGGAGAGCTGGATTTCAGCGTGGGCTTCATTCCCTGTCATGTGAAAGACCTCACTGCTACTACCTCCATAGAAGTCTCTGTTTTGCTGAAAGGGATCCGTGACATTAAAGACTCCTCCTCTAACAGATATTCCTGCCCAGTGATATAGATATGGCAGACACCAATTATGTGCAACTACATGTGGTTCGGTTCCAATAGCTGAACAGGCAAAATAGGCATGTCCAAATTAACCAGGGAGGGATTCAAAGAGGGTCCAGAATAAAGAAAGATTACTTTTTAAATTCAGCCCAGATGACTGGAAAGCAAACAATTAAAGGAAGATTTACTCATTAAAATGTGTGTGCTTCAGGTCTTTTGTTTTTTGTTTATACACACCTGGTCTGAAAAACTTAATTAGACCAGCACACAGCTGCCACAGTTGCTGTTTGGGTGATGCTGTTAAGCGTTAGCATAATGTCAACAATTTTTCAAAGATAAATTCCTAAGTGCTGCTGCTTTCATTTTTCACAAACAATAATTGGCACTATAAAGAAATCATATTGTGACTGAAATCTGTTAGGCTGAATGTATCAAAAGCACACACAAGCAGAATCAGCTCTATATTCTGCTGAGTACACCACCAGCCAGGCAGAGTTTTGCTAAGGAGATAACTGTGAACAGTCTACTTGAAATCAAAATTAGCTAGTGCAACAGAGGGCCTTTCATTGAACATTAATCATTAAGGGTAGCAAGGGAGTAGTGACATTACTTCTTTTGTTTTGGAGCAATCAACACATTTATGTTAATTCAATGTTATTGTCAGTACATGGAAAGCCATGCATCTCCTTCCCCCACAATCTCAAAAGATCCACTATATCCAGAATTTGAGTTAAAGCAATGTGACTTTTGTGTTAGGTTTTCATTGTTCTCAAATTAAACCAGAAAAAATTAAACCAATGCTCTAATTCTGTGCCAACAGCAATCTCCTCTAAAAATTCCCTCCAGTGGAATGACAATTCCTATTAGGAGCATTTTTCCTTCTCTATAAACCAGAGAAGCTTGACATTTGCAAATTACTGCACTTAGCCCTAACAAATGACCACAAGGGAAGGCGTTAACATATTCCCAGCTCAGAAAACAGGGCATAAATTTGCAGGGACAAAAGAGGCATGAGATACAGGGTAAATTAATGCTTGGGTTCAGAAGCGAGAGTCATCCTGGAAACCTGTGCAGCTAGTAAGGCTGCACAAAGGCTCTAGCCTCTTTGCAGATTTAAGTATTTACATGAAAAACGCCCAAACCAAACCAAACAAACAAAAAAGAAGAAAAAACCAAACCACAAAACAGACCACAGAAAGCATATACTATAAGGTTTTCTTCCATCATTTACATATTTCTCATCAACAAGGTAATTACAAGCAATTCAGCCATCCTCAAATATTTATCAGTCTCATTTGATTAGACTGCTAATCCCAGTGAGGATTAGCATCCACTCAGTAGGTCAAACTGATTTCTTCTTAATGCTGGAGCTTTTAGGAGCTACCCAGCAGCTCAACCACTTGGACTTTTTGCTAGAAAAGCAGATTTTCTGTTAGCCACTGCTTAAGTATTGCAGTTTTTTAATTTTCATTATTGATTTTATTCACCTGCTTTTCTTCAGGCATCTTGGGGAGGGAACAAATATACAGCAAAAAGTAGGAAGAAATGCAGAGAGAAAAAGAAATAACTGGACTGTTGTGTAACCTCAGGGTAGTTAAAATTTGTCTCACTAATTTAAGTTCTAGAATGAAACTGGGGCTTTTACTTTTAATTTAAAAAAATTAAAACAGAAATTTAAAAAGATAGAGGAGTACGAACATGTTCACATAGAACATCAGGATATAATATTTTATCCTATCATTCTTGGAACAAACTCTGAGAACCAGTTACTAAGTAACTCTTTCTTTTATCATACTATACTATTATTTCTGAAATAATTTCCTAGTAAGGAAAACAAACACAAATTTTGTTTTGTTCGTACGTTATGACACAAATGAAATCATCATGCTTATGAAAGAGAGCAAAATGTTCCACATGAATCTTTTCTGTAATGCTCTAATTTATTTCTAATTCCCTAAAACTGCATGCAGATGACATAGCAGAATTATACACGCACCTTCTGAAATAATAGCTGATGCTATTATAGAGACATTCAGAATCAAAACAGGGTTAGTACTCAGTCCTCTGTCATCAGATTTCACAGATTTATGTGCTTCCTTATGTGCAGGTTTAAGAGATGATCCTGAATTGCACTTATACCCCTTGCACCTTAAATTTCACGCAGAAGAGTTTCAGGGAAGCTGGTCTGCAAGAGCCTTCATTCAACTGACATGCCACATCCCTCACGGGGTGCTTTTTAGCACTTCCAGACTTTAGCCCCTTCAGTAATCAAAGCTGCTTTACAAGTATTAGCCACGGTTATTCTTCAAGGAAGGGTAATAGATGACATCGCCTACAGCTGAGCAAATTCACACTCCCATCTGAAACTTCTTCTCATTAAAATAACATAAAGCAGAACATTATAATTAATAGAATCATTATAATTTAACTACAACCTTCCTTGACCTGCACTGTCAGCAGAAAGGGACCTAAAAGTGGATAAAACTATAGTTGGCAACAACTTGTACCTCTCCCTCCATATCACCAGAAGGAAGGAAAGGGGCCACAATGCAGATAGATGTAGCCACAGCACTTAAATAGACAAAGACACTTAATTTTTAAACTTGATTCCTGGAAATGAAAAGTGACCCATTTATAACACTTGTTCCATTTTCCTGCTATATTATTAATTCCCACAGCTGTGACAGAACATTTGGTCCTGTATTGGGCCAAGAAAGATCAAATCGTTTAGCTGCCATCTGTGCCTTTGGAAATGCCATGAAGTGACTTTATCTCAGATATTTTTGTGTGTATGTATACGAGCACATAATGTTTTAAAATGCAACAAATGGTTAATACAAACAGCAAGGGGTTACCATCTTAAAAGAGAATTTGTCTTTTGAAAAATTTCTTCATTTTAATGTCTTCCCTAATTATTTAGAAATCTAACAGAGATTCATCTCTGAGGAATGCGAAAGTCTGCATAATGTGCTTCTCAAAAGTTTCATCATATCAAATAAAGGGGAATATAAAAAATACAACAGAGCCAAAACCTAAGTTATTGATTAACTGCAGACATGTAAAAGAGCAGAGAGATGTGTGGGTCCTAGGGATCAACAGATTCAAATCTAAAGCAAGCGCATCATATAGGCTGCACTTTGATTTTGAACACAAAAGTTTAGAGATATCCCCTACACAGATGATGAATATTGGTAAAGATTGATAACGTCTCTAAAACACTACAATTGCTTTATATATTCATCCACCCTATAATTAAAAACCTGTATTCATTGTGATTTTATTTTTTTAAACCCCAAATGAATGAGATGTGGCTGGGGGAAAAAAAAAAAAAAGATGTGAAACAAAATTCCCACCACTGAATAAGATTTGCCACTTTTCTCGATTGCATCCAGTATCTATCCAACTTAAAGTGATGTAAAATGAATATAGCTTATTTTGGCTATTACTAGGTTCTACTTGCAGTAGTACAATATCGTAATTTTTTCATAGTAATGATAACTCTTAAAACAAGGAAATAATGTAATATTGTTGTATTATCATTTGTTTAGAGAATGCATGATCATTTACTCTTGATCTTAAAGGATATATTATTCACAAATGGTCTTAATATGAACTGTTAATAATGTATTTTGTATTCAAACGGGTTCACGGGCGAAACCAAACCAGAGAGGGGGAAAAAAAAACCCTTCAACCATCTGTGTGACTATTAGACTGAAATCATTCTTTCCAGAAACACTGAGTTTTGGGCTAAGGCAAAGCAAAGGAAGCTTTGGCCTCACCAAAACCTTCAGCACAAGGTCAACAATGACTAGGAAAGAAGAGTTTATGGGAACAATGCCTGCCAGTTGACTTTTTGCATGCTTACCTACCTTGTTGAGATGCAACTCATGAGATGTGAAAGCCAGACCCTAGAAGTAGTATCAAGACATGGCAGCTACTTCTCTGTTTTTAAACCCTCATCACAGCTGTCCAGACTCCAGACAGACCCCACAGCCTCTGCTTCCAGGTCTGATTTTCAGTGACACTAAACTCCAACAAATTGTGTGGAAGCAGAGACAACCTCAGAGCACAAGAAATGGAGAGGAAAAAAAGGATTGTATCATACTTGTGTCATTACCACGACATATATACATTTCCTTGACCTCATCAAATGGCACAACTGCACAGCCTAGCCCTCCTTTTAAAGGGCTATGAGAGTAAATACACAGAGTGATGGGAAAGTACTGCAACAGCCACAGTCTCCCCAGAGAGCAACAGGTCTCACGTGAACTCTGTTCCCAGACATCAGCTCGAGGTAGGAGGATCTGCCCCTCCTCACCCTGAAAACACAACCATATGCTGCAATTTGGTACTGTATAAAGCCAAACCAAAATATAATCAGAGCTGGTTTTCTCCCAAAGATGCATAACGATTAATTTTCTCTGATGGCAGGAAATAAATTTCTGGTACTCCAGATATATTTTGTTATTTGGAGAGTTGTCATTTAATGACTGAATCAGAGGTGACATGGATGGGAAAACAGGGAGCTCATTAACATCCATCAACATGCAGTATATAATATGCTAACATCTCATTTGTCATTTGTACCCCAACTCAATCATGCTCCTTTAGTACTAGTCAGCTACTGAAAAGTACAACAGTTTGGATATTTTGACAGAGAAAGAAATGAAGCAGTGAATTAAATTGACAGTGGCAGCAATGCAGAGCCACTGAATGAGGAAGAGAATGAAGGAGGAGAACATGCTGCCCCACACAATAATGATCGTTAGAGGAGAAAGTAAGTTTTCTCAAATGCCAGCACTGATTGGGAGCACTCACAACTTCATCATAAGGATGACAGCAGTGGCCCTCTTTGCAAATCAGGAGGCAGGACCAAAAACTGCAAAAAATGCTTCGGTTTGCTTGCTGTTGCCTCTTCACTTCAATGGAACCGAGAAAGAGAATAATGCCCTCCTAGCTTTAAAACACAAACATTTCTGCTGAAAATAAACTGTTATTCCCAAGCTTAGCTGGGTCAGGCAACATATGTGACAGAATCACAGAATTGTTTAAGTTAGAAAAGACTTCTAAGATCATAAAGTCCAACTTATCGTGATCTAGTAACTTGTACAACAAATCTTCAGATGGTCAAAGTTTGGAGAGTATCTATTAAATACTTGGCAGAGCACCAGGAATATTTTACAGGACAGAGATGTTGGACTGCTCAGAACTCCACAACCTCACTCAAGATAAGACTAACTACAACATATAACAGATCCCAGGGAATCAGAGCTTTTAATACTACTTTTTTGGGGTCATTTCTTCCCACTGTATAGGATTCAGCTTGCTCAGCAAACCCAGCACAGCCTCAGTGCTGACCAGCTAACCTTACATTGTTGTTAGGAAATCTGTACAGAGCAGTTCAAGGGCCAAAGCTTACAAAGTAGGAGTAGATTATGTCACATGTAACCAAGACCTATACTAAAATGTAATACATACTATACTACAAAGCAATAAGCAGCCAAGACCTATAATAAAATCTTTTCAGACTGTCAAAATGGGACATATATGATGCTAGCAGGCAGCATTAACATCTTTAAATTTCATTCTGAGTCATAATCAAACCAGCTCCTTTCCACAGCAAAAGGAAATTCAAGAACAAGTTACAATTTGATAACTTGAGGTCTTTCTGCTCCTTATTGTTTTGAATATGATGAAAATAATAGCTTAAACCAAAATTTGCCTTAAGGACTCCAAATTCTTCTTGAAGGAAAGGGAAACAACGAAGAAAACAACGAAGTCCTACTAAATACATATTGGAAAAGCAGTTTAAAACCATCTGTTGGGAGAGCTTAAAGCCACTTCCATATTGTGCACTATGGCATAAAGTGATTTCTCCATACATTTACTTACTTTGACATCGAGTCAAATTAAAAAAATACAAAAAGTCAGTCTAGAGGGCTTGGGTTGTGGATGACCTTGTGCATTGCAGTCAAAATGAAGATTTGCTGCTTGAGAAGAGGAAAGAATAATTTTCTATCTGGGTCATGTAGTGGTTCACAGCAATTGCCCTATCCATAATGACCCGCAGATGACTGCACAGTGTGCATTAGAACAAGCACTAATGGAAGTGCCTGACTCGACTGAGAGTAACGAGAACTGACTGGTCCAATGCATTGCAATTGGCTGGCAAAGTCCCAGAACAATTTACGGAGGTTAGAAGTAAATACGCAGTGCTGTAGCTTGAAACTTAATACAAAAGAAAGAGCAGTGCCTGCATTATGAATACAGAACTCTCTGTCTGCAAACTACTTTATTCATGAAACTGTAAATATTAAAGACAAGCACTAATACAGTAAACACACTACTAGATATGCGTTATTTATTTTAAAAGCAGCATTTAGAGAAGAATTAGAACTTACTTTTAAAAATATGGTTCTAGAGAGCAAAAAAGTGACTTTGACAAGAGTGCTTTTAAAATTTTTGCCACTGAACAATGATTATTTTTTCAGACTAGGAAAGATTAAAAAAATATTTTCTGAAACATGCTTTGCAATTTTAAACACTGTAAAATATATCTGGTATGGCTGGTGATCTAGATGTACATTGGACTGAAATATAGATACATTTTGCTCTCATCCTTCTAACCCTGGTGCACATACACAAAATCAGTTTATAAATCCACAGTGCAGGTTAAACAGCTCTTCATGAGTCTATTTGGAAAACTGATTTTCAATTATTTCTACTTGAAACTGACTTATGAGGGCAAAACTCAATTTGCAAAACTAAACTCCAAAACATTAATTAAAAAAATGCAGGCTTCAAGGACAGCCAAGCTCCCATTCCCCAGCTGACTAATGTTTACAAAGTTGGAGGGTGGAAATCTTGACAGTTTTCAAAGGAGAACAGTTATCTTCAAAAGAAACAAAGAAAACAGGAGAATTCCCACTCCAAACCAGCAAATATTTGGCTGTTTGGAGTCCCTCTCCTCCATCAAGACATACATTTTCCTACTGGAATATTTGCTATTCAGTTATGCTTCTTTTCACTAAGAATAATTGGAATAGATAACTCTAGCAAGCCCAGTAATTACAGTTTCTACTACTCGTATAAGTACAAAAGATGCCAACTAGAAGGTTCTTTTCTGCTCATCTTAATTACCTGCTTCAAGCACAGGGCTTAGGTCAGGTGAACCTGTGATGTCACCATGAATCAGGTGACACCTGATGCAATTAGGTGAACCCAATCAACACAGAAAGAACACAGATCTGGGTCACAGTCTTGGCAGATTAATGAATATGTATCCCCACAAGGTCATTCGCCAAAAACTGAATCTCAGCAGCTTGTTGCAATTTTACTGCTGTCCTGGTTTGCTTTGGAGCAGAGAAATGAAACATGCAATGTTAAGAGTATAACTGGATGGCTTAATTTGTTGATACATTTGAATATTTATGCTGGTTAAAGGACTCTTTGGAATTAATTAGTTACTTTAATTAGTAATGTTCAAGTCCCGTTTGGTAGATTAAGACTGAATCCTAATGTACCTCAAAGTTTTTCTTAGGACATGACGCAAAGCCTTAAAAACAGCATTCTTCTAAGCAAGCATCCATTATGATATTTTCTTATGCCACCAGTAAGATCAGGTGCCATGTCAGTTTATATTTTTACATCTTAGAAATAAAATTAAAAATTTTTTGCATGTATACTTCAGCTTTTTTTGCTATCAACTCTTTGCTTTTTTCACTTCTCAGAACAGAAAAGCAAATGGCCTGACAAGGAATGTGATTAATTTTTCAAATTAATTTAGACGACAATAGCTTAAAAAGTCTCAAAACTGCATTGATCTATGCAAAGAGCACTATGTGTCATGGGAAAGACTGTCCTGAAAACTATCAAGGAGTCAAGGCTTTGATGACTGCCGGGGACATGAGACAGCAAGAGCACAAAGAGCTGTGATCTGTAGAGATGCAGCAGGAGAAGGTGGATCACATAGGTGCAGGAGGAAGAAACCCAAGCATAACAGGTTGAAGAACGGTCCCCACAAAAAAAGACACAGAAGATAAGTGTTTTCAGGCCACAATTCAGAACTAGATTGGCAAAGGAGGCAAAGAGATGGTGGCCCAGCTAAACAGATGGCATATTCCCAGCACAGCCTGAGTGGAGAGCCCTCCATCTGCTAGCATGTTCAAAACAGAGTAAGATAGGAATTACAGGACTTTTATTATAAACAACATTTTTAATACTCTCTGAAAAATATTTATTTGATTCCATGTTAACATTGATTAACTCAGGCTACAAAGCCCCAGAAATACTCAGGAGGGGCTGAAAGGATTAGCTGGAGCAGCAGATTGCTTCTTTTGGTGTGCAAAGTCATAGCTATTTCAGAAGCTGCATCAGGATTTTCAGCTGTTAACAGAACAAAAATCCTTCTGTTACTGCTGTTTTCTTTAAAAGAGATGCTAGGTACCTAGGCATACATATGCCTATTTACCAGACGTCTAGTTAATACACATTCTTAAGTACTTTTTTTTCATTTAAACAAGGGAGGTTTCCATAGTAAGAATCATATCACAGATAGATGGTTCTTTATATGGTATCTCCTGATCATTGCTTCCTCAGAAGTGTTAGGGGAAACACAGTTGAGCAACCACTAGGCAACATCTAAGAAGAGCATGTGTCACCCTGTCCCCAGTCCTTGAAAATGCACCTCTAAATAAAGAACAAGCTGTTGTTGCTGTGGGTTAAATTCTCAGAGACATGTTATAAACTTCCTCATTTCTGACTGTCCTTTGGTTGCTGCTACCCACAAAAACTGCTACATCATTCAAGGCAACAAAGCTGTCTTCTCTCCAGCCTTGCTGTTGCCAAAAAAAACCCCTAGGGAAATTCTTAGGGCAGAAAGCCCACACACACCCAACCTTCCCTCTAAGCCAGAGCAACATTCACCTGCTCTTCAAAGAGTAAAGGGCAACACACAGAATCCAATGAGGTGAAAGCAGTTTTATTTTGGTAAAGAACCAAGAAACGCCTAAAAGAGGGATTAATTTAAATGTAAAAAAGCAAGAGAAATTAATTGGGATAGAACTAAGAGACTATCAGGGAGTGTCATGTATATCAGAACTAGAGGCATGTAAGATTAACAGGGAATACTTAGTCTGCATATCAGAAGAAAGTCTCAGAAAATAATCATAGAATCACCAGGTTGGAAGAGACCCACCGGATCATCAAGTCCAACCATTCCTATCAAACACTAAATGATGTCCTTCAGGACCTTGTCTACCTGTGCCTTAAACACCACCAGGGAAGGTGAATCAACCACCTCCCTGGGCAGCCTATTTCAATGCCCAATGACCCTCTGTGTGAAAAACTTCCTCCTAATCCCTTGACAGAGCTTGAGGCCATTTCCTCTTGTCCTGTCCCCTGTCACTTGGGAGAAGAGGCCAGCACCCTCCTCTCTACAACCTCCTTTCAGGTAGTTGTAGAGAGTAATGAGGTCTCCCCTCAGCCTCCTCTTCTCCAGGCTAAACAACCCCAGCTCTCTCAGCCATTCCTCATAGGGTCTGTTCTCCAGCCCCTTCACCAGCTTTATTGCTCTTCTCTGGACTCACTCCAGAGCCTCAACATCCTTCTTGTGGTGAGGGGCCCAGAACTGGACACAGGATTCAAGGAGTGGCCTCACCAGTGCTGAGTACAGAGGGAGAATCACCTCCCTGGACCTGCTGGTCATACCGTTTCTGATACAAGCCAGGATGCCATTGGCCTTCTTGGCCACCTGGGCACACTGCTGGCTCATGTTCAGTTAGTTGTCAACCAACACCCCCAGGTCCCTCTCCTCCTGGCAGCTTTCTAGACAGACTTCTCCAAGTCTGTAGCTCTGCATAGGGTTGTTGTGCCCCAAGTGCAGGACGTGGCATTTGGCCTTGTTAAACCTCATGCCATTGGTCTCAGCCCAGCGGTCCAGCCTGTTCAGATCCCTTTGCAGAGCCTCTCTACCCTCCAGCAGATCCACACTTCCACCCACCTTACTGTCATCTGCAAACTTGCTAAGGGAGCACTCAATGCCTTCATCCAGGTCATTGATGAAGACACTGAACAAGGCTGGACCCAGCACTGAGCCCTGGGGAACCCCACTTGTCACTGGCCTCCAGCGGGATTTAACACCATTTACCACCACACTCTGGGCCCGGCCATCCAACCAGTTTTCCACCCAGGTTATTATGTTAATAACATATGTTTGAAATATTTTACATCAAATTATAACTGCTTGGATCATTAAAATGTTTATAAAATTCTGCTTTGACAAAGATAACAGTTATAGAAATAAGAAGCATTTTTAATTTCCAGTTGCTATGCATTTTTTTTCTGGGTGGGGCAGAACTTAATGTTGCTGGAAAGCCATTAAAGAATGGTAGTAATTTCCTAAACCACTTGCTTGATGCTAACACTGTTTCCAAAATAATATCTTAAGGGACTCTGAAATTTTCATCTCGGAATCTATGCAATATTCATGGATTGCAGCATTTGTTTATGGCTCTTCCCGTAGATAATTCTGTGACTCCACTATCTCCATTATGCAGGAATGTGAAAATTTAAATCAAAATAATAAAAAAAAAGGTGTTGAAGTCATTCATATTTATACAAAATGTTTGTAGAAGACTTCTCCTAAAACCTACTTGACCTCATAAATACATTAAGATGCAATTCTAAACCAGTAACAGTTCAGCATTTCCCTTGCAAAATGTTTTGTCTACACTGCCTTAGAATCTGCAATACAGAACAGGTGGAAGCAAATAAAATACCTGCTAAAAGAAAAAAAGAAAAAAGGTACTAAAAAGTGAGAAAAACCCACCTAAGAAATAGCAGTGAAACAGGAACAGTACTCACTGACATCTAGATGTCAGTTAAAACAAGAGCGGCAGAGAGCTATTTCATCAATAATCCCCAAAACAGTTCAGAATGTCACTTAAGTATATGAAGGCATGGACCATATACATAATTTTGAGGCCCAGATAGCATCATCCTAAATGTAAAAGATGCATAGCATCTTTAACCATACCCAATTCTACTGAAAACATGGATTATTCACTGTTCAGAGAAGTATTGAGAAGAAAAAAAGAAATGGGAGTGCCAAGAGACAGAGAGAATCAGGTCTACAGTAACCTAGGGCTCATAGAACCTTTTTAAAAATTCTCAAACAGGTGTCTTTTTCCTTTCACAAACCAAAGTTATCTGGGGGTGGTGCAGTGGAAATACGAGTGCTGCGACCGAAAGTGCTTTTGTACTTAACTGGTCTTTTTAATACCAAATGCTAATGCCTCAGCTATGGATTAATAACTACAATGGAGGAAAATGAATACTTCACTCCTAAAGAAAAAGAGAAGAAACAATCCAAATCAGTTTTACAGAACAGATAGTAATTACCATAAAATGTTGGCATTCACAAAGCTATATCATGCAAACCTGTACGCTTGTTCCCATTCTAACAAATTTGAAATAATTTGGTATCAGACAGTAATTGTCAGAAGTGCATCAGTATTAAAGCTGACAAATGACTATAATATAACTATTCGTCTCCTAGTGAAGGCTAAGGAGGTCAACTTGCACTCAATTCAGAGTATGCAGCATTTTTCTTCTTTCTCTTAAAATTTTCTGCAGGGTCACTAAATGGTATCATGGGTAAATAAAGGGAAGAAAGGCAGTGGAAATCAATGGGAACTATGAAAAAATGTTCGGGTAAACAACAGGTATGCACAGTTACATATGATAAAGTTTCTCTGAGCTGTTGTCATACACTGAAACTCAATACAAAGCTTACTGAAGTCACGGTCTTGTTTTCTTGCTGTATGGCCAGTTCAGAGGGGAAGTTCGTTTCTAATGGAAATTGTGCTAACAGATGGTTTGGTTCAAGAGTCTAGTGATAAAACTGTACACTAAATCCTAACACTCGCACAACTATAAATTAAGTAGGGTGGGCAGATTATTCTGCATAGAAATGTATCATGAACTATAACTTAAGAATAAAGCACTTAATTTCAAACAAGTGTATAGACAATATATAAATTCCCTGAACTTTAATCACAGATGTTTGATTGTTTTTGCATAATACATGACTAGTTAAGCATCATGCCTAAACAAAAAGAAAATGTTTCAAAACTGAGCAAAATCTTCCCAGCTTCTTTATTCTATTGTTCAGCCTCAGCAAATACATTTGAAAGTGTGCAGCAGCCAAGACAGATGGCAGCCAACACGTTCCTTGAGTCATCCATCTTTGCTTGTACTAGGTCATGAGGAGTGCCTCAGGGCAGGGAATGTGAATTACCAACAAGTCACATAAAATGTGCCCAGAAGGTACCATCCAACATTGATTTCATATAAATTAACCTGCCAAAAGGAAAGCAAATGATTGCCTTACTCTTTTGTTCTATATAGTCAATAGTTCCTAAGGGACCATACCCAGCTAACTTGCTTGGTGGCAGGTTTAATGGTCTCAGTACTACATCCAGCAAAAAGCTGTGGTTAAGAGTCAGCATTGGTACACTCAAGGTTTCTAGAAAACAGCATGAAGAATACTGGCATGAGATGCTAAAGTGTGGAGGTCATAGTAACAGTGAGTTTTTAAAGTAGCTTATCAGTGGAGAAGCACACAGGTCCCTGTCAGGCATGGGATTCTCCCCATGCACCTTCTATGCCCATTACTCTAAATCATGAAATCTGCCTCTGCATACTACAAAACTACAAAGACTCAGATGCCAGCACTCTGTAGCAATATAGACCTTGTTACTAACGTTGTATAGTATTTTAAGTGAACAGGAAATATTCATCAGTGAATGCTGACCCATCTTATCCAGGATTTCAAAGGCCATTTCTTGAGAGACAGAAGAGCAACTGAGCGGATATAAAAAGCTCCAGATGTGAGGAGAAAAATAACTCAAAAGTCTTTGCAAAAGAGTGAAATGCAGTTTACTCCAAAACCTGGTCGCTATCAGCTGCTACTGCTTGTTTATACATTATAAACACCGTGAAAGAAAGAGGTCCAGTCCATCAACGTTTAAGGTACATGAGTGAATCAACATAAGACCAGAAAAAAATTGTGTAAGTAGGGAAGTACAATATGTGTCAAAAGGAGAGGAGAACAAAGTGGATAAATACAATAGTTTTAGACAAAATGGAGGTATGACTTACTAGCCTAGAGCACCTTAGGTCCGTGATTGAAGCCAAGGTAAAAATAAACACTTATTTCACATTTTCAATTACTAATCTTAGGTATTTTTACATATTCACATGCTAATGTAGAAATTCATTTTACTACAGAGACATCAAAATCTGCTAAAAATGCTGCAACTGTAAAAATGTCAGAGGTGAGTGCCATTAATTCCACCTAACAGACAGTAGCTCTTGAATACAGCAGACTTCCCATGATGACCACTGCCTGTTGAGAAGTGGATCCTCTTTGGAAGCAGGCAAATAACACATTTAGTGAAAAGCAATAACAAGGGGTTTGGAAGTAAAGACCCTTTCTCAGTGTTGTAATTGCACAAACTAAAATACATGACTTTCTGGAAAAAAATTAACTAATTGGTAATATTGGTAATTAGCAAAGATCTCTGTGGAACCTACCCTTCTCCTCAGGGTCAGAAATACAAGGATGACAGTGGAATAATAGAATACAAACTAAATTTTGAGTTTAATAAGTTCTTACTGCAATTCTTTTACACTTTTGCATATAAGAAATTCCAAAAAGATTTAAACTTAAGTGGTTAACTTATCATCTTGCATTTTTTTCATTAAAACCTTTTGTTCTTGATGTTTGTCCTCTGCTGTTTCACCTTGGTTTTAACTTGAAAATATGCCCGTATTTTCTCTTACATAACAATAATTGAGCTAATAATACAGTGACACATTGAAGTATATTTCCTCCTTGAAGGTTTCAATACACGCTGTGTGTCAAGAAAGAAAATATTTTCATGGATTTTCACACCATTCACAATTAAGGTAGTTTCAGGTTACACAGGATAACAACTGAACAACAAAATAGAAAACAGAAGGACTTGAAATGCAACAGTCAAAATATAGTCATCTATTAAACTCAGGGGGAAACTATATAGACAAGCATGTAATTAAGTGAAATGTGACCAAGATACTGAATCAACAGAGCTTCACTTTTGCAGAAACAAATGGATCAGATGCTAATTTGCATGCAAAATGTAGTGGATTTAAGAGCAACACAGTGGATAACTGGTGAAGCACAGACTGGGGAAGGAATAAAGCCAGCATGTTACTTTAAGTAATTTTCCTTCCAAACTGTACTCTGAATGATCAGGCCTAGAAATACCCTGAGCAAAACTGACAACAGTTTTTAACAGTTTTGAGACTGGTGGTAGATGAGTAAGATAAGGAAAGGTTTTCCAGGGAAAAGCTCTGTGAAGTTTCCACATAAATGAAAGTAAATATTTTGGGCATTATTCTGTACCCTTTCCTGCAAAGTAACTCCACCAAAGACAATCTAATAAAAATTACTCAATAAAGTTCACTGTGACCAGAAATGAATGATCATAAATTCACTAAAGAAAGGTGACTATCTGCTATCAGATTAGATTTTTATAGCTCTTACATGCTATAAGATAACAGCTGTTTTCAGATAAGTGCTGCAAAATACCATATCCATTTCTTTGATAATTTCCAATGGATTTTAGTAGTAACATTAGCCGGACGCAGACAGATGCTTCAAGTAATACCTGTAACAAGAGATATGCTAACAGTCTCTAGAGAGAACTACCTGGATGGTTGTGCAACAAATCATGTACTCCCAATTAGGGCTTTCAGCTTCGGGTAGCTTGACTACATATTGCAGAACTGTGGAAAATTTGACAGGCCAGAATTAGTGAACTAGAAAAATGTTCTCTTTCCCTTCTTGATCTGTAAACCTTGTTGTTTTTCTCTTCTGACTAGACTTGTTACCTACTCTAAATGTCAAATATTATGCTCAGATTTTCACAGTGAAAAGAAACGGCAGATGGAATAGTTACCATAGAATAACTCCGAACAGTACAGAACAGGCAGATTTACTACTTTGGGGATTTTATACAGCAATACCAAAGGGCACATTATGAAGATAAATGATCTAAAACATAACATCCACTCTCCCTCAACAGGGCAGAGAACAGAAGCCCAAGCTACATAACACTGCTGCACTACTTCAGTTCCAGGACAACCTGGAGGCACAGGTGGCAGTGCTACTGCCCAGTTTAGCTTTCTGCCCTTCATTAAGATGCAAACTGCTGAGCAACCCAAGCTCCTGGAGAACAGAGCTGCCTGAACACCTCCTGAGGAGCTAAAGTTTGGTTAGAAGACATCCATTGTTGGCTCCTTTTTTTTTCTGTCAGAAACACATTTGCTAAGCTTTTGCTATAGCCTAAATAGGAACCCTTGGTAATCTGTCCTATGATGCCAGATAGTAAATGTCCCCGGTAAATGTATAGATCTAGAAGTTGATTAGGACACTGGGAGATGTATGCTACATCTGGAGCAAGGGACACAGATGCACACAGTAATCAAGCCATAGGTTCATCATACAACTCTACAATGGCATAAAACCACTCATTTTGTTCTCTGCTATTCTCTAATAATTTGCAGCAGTCCGTTGTGCTATACATTGTTACCAAGCACTATGCTGACACTTTCATGGAACCATAATAACACCAGCATTTTTTCCTCCCACCAAGTGGCAATAGTCATCTCACAGACAATCATTGTGTGTATAAAATTGGGATTATTTTCTTCTCTACATACATCGGTTTACATTTATCTGTACTGAACGTCATTTATCATTTTATTGCACATGCAGCACTGGAAGGTCTTGCCATTTCTTGATAATCAGTCCTTCTCTTTAGCTATACTGAGTGACACAGAACCACTAAACTTATTGTTTCCCTTGACTCTCCCTTTCCAGATTATTTATAAATAGCACAGGTCCCAATAGTAACCTCCCTACACTGAGAAAGCTTACCATTTAATTCACTGCTTTTCTTCATTTTCCAAACATTTCTTCCTCAATTTTATATCTATTATGGCTACAAAGCTTTTTTAGGAGCCTCTGACAGATATATCATATGGGTCTCTGAGATTTCAGGCTATAAGAATAAATTTTGAAGTCCTAAAAACTGTGGCTCTTCTCTTACCTATATGCTAACCCAAATATCACCAAGCACACAAATTTAAACTATTACCCTCTCAAGGGACAATCTCTAGTCATAATGTATCTGAAGTATTCAGAGTGATTTGCAAGATTTTCAACATCATTTGTCCCTGAAGGGGTAACTGCATTAGCATCATATCTTAGGTTCATGCTGTTAAAGGAGAAAGAATAAATAATCATAGGGGGGGAAAAGTGAACAAATGGATCTCAGAAGAAGTAGCCCATATAATTTCTCAGTTGTTTTTAATACCTTGTTTCATTAGAGATTTTTCTTCCATTTAGCCATCAACTAATGACCAGTTGAACTGGTTCAGCATTAACTTTCCAGTGTGGAAAGGAATGCTGTTACTTGTGCACCTGGGATTTAATATTGCCTGGAACTGGGGTATTCTGCACCTGAGAGTCCTTACCATGGATCAAGGTTTTACTGTGCTGTTTTGCTGTAAAGCACTAGGCTTTCCTGATCTAAACTAGGCCAAGAAATCATCTCCAGACTTCACACCGCCTCGACCCGAGTGTGTGAGATCAGAGTCATAGTGACATCGTTATCTTGATAAACTGTAAGATGACATTGTGTATGGGGGAGAAGCAACAGAGACACAAGCTGTCTAATAAACACTGCACTGCTTTTCTGGAAATAAACACTCACAGTCAGTACAGTGAGCACTTTAGCTTGAAGAACTCAGCCGTGTTAGTGTAAGATTTGCTCTTCACCTAGCGTGAAGTATAGGAAACACTAAAGATAACAATGCTGCCATACCCTTTATTGAATTAGACCCCAGTATATGTTACTTGCCCCTGGCAGCTGGCACACAGTACACTTGTTAGGCAGATTTATAGACAAAATAAATACAGAAATCTAACACTCCCCTTCTATAATGGGCTTTTTAGATAAACCACATTTCTGAATCCAGTAATTAACAATTATAATAGCAGCAACCAGAAGAATCGGTCAAGTGCCTTCTCTATGTGAATCTTAACCTTGTTTGATTGTAAAAATACTCACCCACAGATAAAGGAAAATCTTTCATATTGCTTGGCTGCCCCAGTTAGTCCATGGTGGAGTAAATATTGTTACATGAGTACCAAGAGTATCAGGAAGATTTCTAAAGGCTGAAAGGGACATTACTGCTCATGTACACTGTATTACTTTGACCATTTGCTAAATATTCATATTTACCACACCGTGGACCCATGTAATGGGCAAACACAGAAAATGTTAAATAAGCTAAGGATGATGTGTTTAGTGCTAGTAAAACTTAGAGTAAGACAGTAAATATGCATTAATTTTTAATTGGCTTCCTTCTATGCAGACACTAAACTTATTTTGTGACCACTTGAGCTAATTGGATAAATAAAAACCATACCAAAATATTTACCATCAAATTTTCTGGGTTTCTGGGTGTTCTTGTTTGTTTGTTTTTTAAATTGCTCACAGCTTAACTAAGTAAGCGTGCTTTCTATAAACAATATGCAAACACCACAGTGTTGCACTGCCATAGATTTCTATCTGTGAACTGGTAAAAGGTGAAGGAAAGTACAGTTTGTCTCTGTACTAAAAAAATCTGTTTCACAGCAAATGCCAAGACTAACAGTTTTAATGACAATTTTGTACAAATGAGATTATTTTGCCCTTAAAGTAGCTGAAGGGTAAATTTAAATCCCTCAGCATTAGTTCAATTTTGAGTATTCAAAATCAACCCATATACAACCTTACCTATACAAAGGCATCCTTGCTCCAGCTAACAGCATCTCTGCGCTGTATGTATTCAGACTATAAGGAGCAGAAGTCAAGACTTATTACCTCTGGCAGCTGTTCTCAAAAACCTCTAAATTACTCTGAGCTGGTTTAAGTTGATCTATCACTGCAAATGGCTGCAGGAACTTGAGGGCTGTCCACGCTCGGCATCCCACCATCACACCACTGTGGGTGAACTGCTGGTGACAGTGGCACACCTTTTGTATTAAAAAAAAAAAAGGTAATGTAGACAAAGCTTCAGGCATGGCAGAGGGGCACAGATGAAAGGGATAAACTACAATATTTTTCCCTATAGAGAGACAGTGTTCGTTTTCGCTAATTTTCTCTCAGACAGGGATCTAGAGGGACCATTGGTAGATAAGTGAGCTGAGGTGAGAGCAGTTAATTGATTTCCAAAGTAGGTCTCTCTCTAAAATAACTAAACATCTTTGCATGAACTTCAGTAGGTGCTAGAGCATAAGGATGCTCTGATCTTGCCTTGCCACCTTGGATATCAGGAAGACACAGAACTCAGTTGCTTGATATTAAACATCTTAAAACACTGGCAATATTGCCAGGAAAAGCAAAGAACTAGCTCAATTTGTTAATGCAAGAACTACAGTATGGGCATACCCCAACACAACAGTTAGCTAAACTAACAGTCACATACACACAGCACAAATAAAATCTTTCCAGAACACCATTGTAGAAAGAGATTTTGTTTCCAATTGCTTATCAGTGGAACATTTAAGAAATTCACTTTATAAAATAGTTGAAATGCATTTAGCCATAACCAACACTATAATAGTATTTACTTTATGCTGAGAGAGCTGGTACCTCTGTAGTGGTATAGATACTTTAAGTTCAAGCTGCCTGTAATTTTGTTATTTTTCTCACTGAAGACTATGTAGTTTCCACAAGAAAAATTCATAAGTCTACCCCTATTTTCTTGAAGAAAAATAGAAAGTAACATTGTAATTAATGTACAACTTTATATATATATATGATTTGATTTAAAGTAAATTTTGCAGTTCTTCACCAAATACACGCATACAACAATAACTTATACAGCTAAAAATAAGAATGAGAATCTCAAAAAAATTAACTCAAGGTACCAGTTTGTAACCAAAAGCACAAAAGGAAAAAAAATCCCTTCTTTGAAGACTTAGATATCTCATGGTATCTACAGTTATTCCATAGCACAGCTAGAAAAGCAGAAAGACTTTCTCAAATAGAATGAAATGGGAAAGGAAGAAGTAAATTTCCAGCATTACTTTTGTAGAAGTGACAAAAAGAGAGCATAAGAGCAAAGAATAGGTACGGGTAGGGGGGCATTTGAAAATTCTAAAGACACAAAGTCTGAAAGGCCACAATAAGTACAAAAGTGACTGAACAGCCAATGGGTGTTTTTTAAAGCAGTATAAGTAGTCCTGCCTAACACACCAGCAGAAAGATTCTTAGTAAAGAACAAGTAAAAAGAAAAGGCAATATTGAAGATATGCCTACACTGCCTTAAAAAGATCAATTCTGAAAGATAGACAAGATTTGGTGATACAGATGATCTGACAGTCTGACATTGATTTAAAAGTTTCAAAGTGTTAGAAATTATAAAAGTGTGTAAATAAAAGTGGGAAAATTGGTTAGAAAGTTATCTCATGCTTTTAAAAAGAACATGGGAAGTACAAAAGACACCAATTCAACTGAAGAAATACTCAGAGCAGACATTTCAGATGATGGTGGCATTTTTAGGAAACTAAAAAAAAAAAAAAAAGAAAAGTAAATTCAAGGGCAATTTCCTTCTGCAACCCATCAAGAAGCAAACAGGTTTCCAGACCAGAAAGCACCAAGCAGATTTCAAATCAGTGTCAAGTGTCTGTTCTCATTTTATAGAATTAATGTGAAGTGACAAGCACTATTCATTAAAAAACATCAGATATTTCCAATAGGCTTTTGATAGCAAATATGCTGTCAGAAATCCAGTTGTTTGTAATAATTGGAGTAAGACCAGAATGTAGAATATTCCTGTTATTGTTAATACTGGTCACAACTGGGGCACAACATGATAAGCTGCAGTGATCAGCTGAGAATATTCAGGGAGAAGTAGTACATTTGGATGATTTTCGTTTCATTTCCATAAGTGGAAGAAACAGATGAGTTATTAGCAAACACAGGAAAACACACTGGTCACTTTATTGATATGGAAGACAAAATACATGGCTACTAATTATTCCAATCAAAGCTCACAGCAGACCAAGGAATACCAGTAAAATTATATCATTTTACCTTTTTAGGAGGCAGAATATATCATGACGATTAAACTATCCTAGAATTCAAACAATGAAAAGAAAAACAGGAATTGGCTTTTATAAACTTGTAAAAGTTTGGGAGGGGGAAAAGGTGAGACTAAAGCACAAGTATGATCAAAATGGGTATTAAATACGAATTTTCAGTTCCACTATCAGCATCCTTTTCCTTGTCTGGAGCAGAATCACGGAACTCCACAAAAGCATTTAAAAAAGACATCAACTCATTTAAATGACCTCATGGGAGACATCCAGAATTCCTTCAACAGAAGTACAGGGTTGCTTATTGTAGGTTGAGCACGCAAACATAAAATATTAAAGCCTAGTGAGGAGAAAGTGACAGACATCATTAGCACATGCTTTAAGAATGCTGCTGAGATGCCCAATGTCAAGTGATAATTTGAAGACTGAAGGAAAGCAAAAAGGAGAGTTAGAATACTAACAGAATGACAGACAAAATCTCCAGTTAATTGAAGTAAAAAGAAAATTAGGGGCCATAAAATTAGAAAAGCTGTTTTGTCCCCTCACTGGCCCAAAGCTGTAGGAGTAGAAACAGCTCCCATCCAAAACCTCAGGATATCTCAGACGAGGATACTGACACACAAGGCACCAAGCAGCTCAGAGTTAGAATAAAAATAAGAGAGTAATTCACATTACAAGTGAATATCAATTCACCATTCATCTAGGCTTCACTTTGGTGCTTCCCATTACTGAACATCAGAAAGAGCAGTTAAGCTAAAAAAGGTTTCTTTCAGTCTGCCTCTGAAATGCTAAAAAGAACTGCCAAAAAGAATAAAAAGAAGGAGCCGTCTACTATTTCTCTGTAGCAGCCAGAGAGCTGCTCCAATCAAGTCTGGAACAGTGTCACAGGCCTGCTTCACTGGGAAAAACAGAATGTAGTTTAAGATGATTCACTGACACCAGACAACACAATGGAATTTTAATTTAAAAAAACCCAGAATCTTCAGAGCAGAGAAAGTTTGCAGTTAACAGAAAATATTTTGATTTACAGAATCAAATTGCAACACATCACGACAGTCTCAGTATGTCTGTATTGATAATGGAGCAAACACTAACAGACAACCAAAGCAGGTAATGGAACAGATCAGCTTCTTAGACAGATTCAGATAAAGCACAATTTCGCATGAGCAGCATTTTATAATCTACTGAATGCCAACACCAGCATTTACAGCAGCAGTGTTCACCCTCTTTTTTTTCTAAGGCATGACACAGGTTATTTTGTCCTACGCATATAGTGTGGCTTTAGAGAGAGAAGCTGTGTTCTGCTCAAAGTACTGTAAGTGGTTAACACATTTTGGAGCTCAGGTTTTTACTGGGTGTGCTGTACACAGTTCCAACCTATTTTGGAGAGGAGTTCTCCATTCATTCCAAAGAACAAATACAGTCAAGAATTTGGGCAGCACAAGCTAACCCACAACGTCTCACCATTATTCTTTACAGATCCATTCTGGTGGACAGAAAACATCTGGATGGGAACAGCCCGTATCAGAAATGTCTGGAACCTGTCTGAGTAAAGTGCCAGCAGGCATGCAGGCAGACACTCATGTACTGTGCAAGAAGGAAGCTTGTCATATCCTATGAGAAGCAGATAGGTTGCGACATTTCCTAGATATTCAAGTTTTGTTTTCCCAAAGGAGCTGCTGTTAAGTATGCAGAATCTATTATAAACACAGTGCTAAGGCTTTTCCATAAGTCTGTTGGAAGGAGAAAGAAAATTGTGTAAACACTTGGAGAAATCAAGCCACAAATACAGGCCAATGGATACATCATGTTTCCCATTGTCTGCTTTTCCTAACAGCAACAGGAGTGATTTTTATTATAGATTACTGTGAATCATAATATTAACAAATTAATCATATCTGGAGTCATCCATTTACTTTTTTAAGATCTTTAATTCCTTGTGCAGTTATTTTCTACTAGAGCTATGCAAGAAAATACTCTTGTGCTACAAAGAAACTTAAGGATTTATTTCAAACTTGTTCTTCATTCAGAGAAACCCCAAACCACCTAAAAATTTTTGTGAAAATCTAGACAAGCTTTCTCTGAAACAATCCACAATCTCAGTCACAGCCTCAGTAGAGTTTTCAGATGCCATAATTCAAATCCCATCTCAGACTAAGTCACACCAGGAATGAGTAGCTCTCCTACATCCTAGGTGAGTGCACTGATTACCATCCTTTCTGCTTCTCTCAGGCGAGCTGCTCTCAATTCGTCTACTAGAGTAACCTCATCTGGATAACTAATTACATATTCACAAGGCTGACAAGGTTGTTTTTCCAAGTCTACTGGTTATGGGACTAATCTCAAGCTGTGAAAGATCCAGATTCAATTAGTATTTTAATTACTTACATAAAGTAGAACTATTTTCACAAGAGACACAGAAATCACAACACTCCAAAAACTGCCTCAAGGTTAAGACATTCATATAGGACACAAGTGACAATTTCAAGCTCTTAACCTGAACTACATTTGTAGTATTTAAATATGTGACATTGTCTGTGCTCTGCCAGGGTCAGTCCCATCTGGTCACCAGAAATTTCCTCTCTTGAGAACTAATAACTTTGATGTTTTGAGACTGTTCTAGATGTAGCTATAACTATGGAATATACATATTCACACACACATATATGTATACACATACAAACAGTAACGTTCCCTAAGTTATTTTTTAGCTTGGAATAAAGTAAGAAAAATATTCTTTAAAAAGAAAACAACAGAAACAACAAATATCTCAATAGAGTGCCTAATAATTATTGCAGGCACAAAGGCCCCATCTACAGTGGATATTTTGCACCTTGGCTTACATAGGCCATGACGACCATTCCTTCTATGAGACATTGTAAAAGAAGCCTGGAACTCCTATTCCTTCAGAACCTTGGTTTCTCAATAAATAGTGGGTGCGTGGAGATGTAAATTAATTTACCTAATCTAGATATGCATACATGTATAAAATATATGCATGAGTATTAAATTAATGGACACTGTAAATGATGTTCTCAACCAGTTAAAGCCTGTTATGCTACACAGTCACAGCTTATATGCTCACTCCACACCTACAGATAGTTCAAGGCACCTTGGTCTTTCAATCCTTGACCAGCTCACGTCTTAAAGATGAAATAACTGGAACTGAACAATATTTTAGCCTAGAAATTTTCAGAATATGAATCTGATTGAATTTGCTCTTAACAGTTTGGAAATTTCCCTTAAAAATGAAATATTGTTTCAAGAAGTCTGCACCTCAAAATGTTCATTCTAAAGCATAATATTTCTTTTTTAATGTTTTATATGAGTATTTCTGATGGCTTGAATATTCTGGGTACAAAAATTATCTAAGCTTTGGAAATTCCCCAGAGGACAGGAGCTGAATTTGGCAACAAATTCAGTAATTTCCCAAGGGGGAGTTTCTCTGGACACCTTGTAGTGATTTAATCAGTTCAGTGAAGCTTAACATTTTCAGCCCAAACTTTCTTAAAAAAGAACTGCCTCTCAATGGTGTGTATAGCTGCCTCTGTTCTTAAGGAATCTATAAATGGAAGTGGCATTTGTACTCATGACTCATATACGTTGGCAGTACTGTGTAGGCAATTTAGCACAGAACGTTCCCACCCCAAGACTGATCTACCTGTCTGGAATCTCTTTTCAATTTCACTGATCTCCCTCTCAATAAAATTAATATTTGCATCCTGCCTTTTAACGAAATAAATACATGAAAGTAATAGGATTCAAAAAATAGAGATTTGATATTTGCAGATTATCAACACCTTATTTTTAACAAAGCTCTGTAAACATAATACAGAATTTTGCCTTGACTCAGAGTCTATGAAGTTTTATGAGTTATCTGATGTGATCATGACTTTGCTGGAGTCGATAGCTGAAATATTCATTCAGAAACTACTTGTCTGATCCTTTCAACAGCTCAAAGCTTTGCCCGGGTCTCTAATCTTTTTTTAAAATAATATTTTAATAAATGAAAGCTATGTATTGTAAGATTTCATATCCTTCTTTTTAGTTTAGTGCCTGGTTCTCCACCCTCCTTTTTCTAATTACCCATCAAGCAACTTCATCAGTTTTTTCCTATCCTGCATATTCATATCCTTCCCATATTCAGTGGCAAATAATCCGGGACAAGCAAGACTCAAATAACAGAATTCCTCCAATGGAAAGATATCTATTTTGAATTGCTTTTTTGATGTGCATTTTTGTTGTTTATCTGAGTAGTTCCTCATTCTGCAGCTGGAGCTACAGGTGTCCACATGTATCCCAGAGCAAGACAAAGCAACAATCAACATCATTTGGGTTATCTGAAATACTGTAACTGTGGTAAGCAGTTCTCAAGCTTTTATGAGGTCTCTTCTTCCTCCAAAGTCTTCTCAGCAGTCACAGGGTAATGGCTTTACTTGATCATCAGCAGAATCCTCCCAAAAGGCTCCTCTGAGCCTCAAATACTATCTACCAATTGAAACATATACTCTCTGGAACACCAATGGAGACAAGTGGGTGAGTACAAAGAAGGACTCAGACTGGCTTTTTAACAAAATGAGCAGACTTTATTCACTTTGAAGAGCATGGACTGGGGTGGGTGATGAACTGGGACTCCACATTACATCTTTTTGTTTGGTTGGTTTTTTGACTAAATACTAGTTATATGTACAAAAAGCAAGCTAATCTGGTCAAAATTTGCTAGATTAAAGATCAGCTGATAAGACAAAAACAAAGTATGTACAACAAAACAGTCTTTTCTGTAGAACAGGAAAAGTCTAATGAGGACAGTGAAAAGAACACTAACCCACACTGTGCTAATGAAGATTGCTGAGATGGGATACAGAAACAGGAGACAAAATCATCATCCCTGCAGAAGAATTTCTGGCTGAGCATAGTTTGTGGCAATTTTGTACTTTCTCTTTTGTCAGCAGAGGAAATCCAGGATAACACAGGGGTAACTTTGGCGCTAACTAAGAAAACAGGTGTAGGAATCTTCCCCACCTTCCATATTATTGCATTCTCTCCAGGTTTTTTTTTTTAACTCTCTTCTTTCCACTTCAACCTCAGTCACTGAATAAACTGGACCAGAGTATTTTGCTATGATTTAAAAATAATTGCGCTTCTAGCCCTGGAAAATCCTTATCGAGATACCTGCAAACAAGTTGTTAACACAAATTCATCTAGGAATACCGATAATGACAAAGAAAGGAGGAAAGAAAAAAAACCCTAAAGGAATGGTAACAAGTGCAAGAAAAATTACCTTTCAGCAGTTACAGGAAATTGAAAAAGAGAAGGGTTGTGGTTTAATTGAGAAGATAGAGCTCTCAGGCATATGGGTCTCAGGAGAAATAAGAGACATCCTATTGAATGAAGTTCCAACTGTTTCAGGAAAAAATACTCATTTCCAGTTCTGAAAGCCCAAACCCACCTTCAGCCTCAGGGGAACAAAACTGGTTAAATTGAAGTTTACTGAGCAAAAGACAGCACAAAATCTAATAGGCTGCTTGCTCTGTCCACTTCTACAGAGCCATGATGTATACTGGAAGGCAGTTTTGATTATCAAGGTTAGCGGCTGAGACAGATAAACTGAATAGTATATTCAGAACTCACCAGGTGTGAAAGACTGCTAAAGTCCCTGCTGCTTAACATATCCCCATATCCTCTTGCACTAACAGCTACTAAATGATGTTATCTCATATTCCTTTCTACTTTCTCATCAAATCCATAAAAAAGCTGCATGAAGAAACAATTAACAAATATATATGCCATTAAAAGGAAGAATCACCACTAACTAGTACCTTTATTAAATAGAAGAAAAACAAGTCATGGGTAGGAACCAAGTTTACAAGGTGTTTGAAATGCCTTGGCCTATCCTTAATGGTTTTAAAACGTGATCTCTTACATACTGACTGACAGGAAAAACTTGCCTTTGCCCAGATACACACTCTGGCTTCCAAGGACAACTTATCTCATGCTTTTTGTTATATTCATGCCTTTTAGTAAGAGGCTGAATAGGAGCAGATGGGGTGAGGGGCGGAGCAAAGGAAGACAAGAAATATCTTTTGAGCCCTAGACTAAACTGTGATAAAGGTTTCCAACTACAGCATAACAACACTTGTCTCAAGAAAGCAGTTTATTCAGCTGCTTAGGAAAGAGGCATGGATAATTTCTGATGATGCATTTTCCTAATGAAGTCAGTGAGTTAGAAGCAGAGTTGTAGAGCCACTGAATGCTTGAACTGGTTCTGTTTTGCTCTATTTTTTAGCATTTTTCTACTACTGGCAATCAAAAATAAATACCTAGAAGGAAGTCTCCTCCGGCTCTACAGATTAGCCCAAGAAAAACAGTTTGTTTCCATGGACAAGATTCTAGTCGGTTTCTCAGAAAGCCCAAGTTCAACTTGCTGCTCTGCCACAGGCTCCTTTCAAAGCCATCAGGAAATCACTTGGGCATGCCTATGTGAGCTAATTCTAACAGCTTACACCCTTCTTACAAAGCCTAACAAAACAGACCACTGAAAGAAAGGAAGAAGAAAATTATAGTTTAGAAAATGTAGTTCTAATAATTCACCCAACAAGGGCCTGACTACGGCACTATTGTGAAAATCCTCTATTCTTGTGAGGGAAGTGAAGCATTTATCCTTGAGCTCTGCTGTGCAAACTCCTTTGACAATAACATCTACAGCAATATCTAAAGGAATTCTGGAACATGAAACAAGACTATTTATATACTATTTATATTAGACTATTTATCTTATTTAGTAGCAACACTCCTGCATTTCTTGGGAGGGATTTATTAGAGTTTAAGTAATGAGATAAAGGCCAAGTGGTACCTGCTTATGCTGTTTACCATGTTCATTTTACCAGCATAAAAGGCTAGAAAAGTTAAAGATTTTGATGTAGTTGCTAGGCCTAGTTTATCTTTTGTGAACTTTACATGTTTAATTCAGCCAATAGAATCAATAGGTCTTTGATGTCCCTGCTCTTCGTAGCTGAAAAAAGCATTAAAAGCATCATTACACAGGTCTGATGCGATTTTGAGGCAAAACATTGTACAAAAGATATAGCAAAAAAGCACAGCACAGCCATGCAATCAACTTATGTTCCATCTTCATGTTAAAGGCTTAGTACAGCACGACACACAATACTGATCTCACACTAGACTCATATTGTAAAGATGCACTACTGAAGATGGCCTGAAAGTGCCTTTTTCTTCAGTGTGTATTACATAAGTGGACACACACGATTCATGAGTCATTTCTGCCATACCCCCACATTGTTAAAAATATACTTTGTTTTCTTAGATGCAATTCCTGTGTTAGTCTAACATCTTCCTCAGACAAATTATACACCTAAAGTCATTAGGAAAGAAAATTCTGAGTGATTTATAGTGTATGTTAAAAGTATCAACAAGAAAATCTGGTGATGTTATGAGGTGGGGCAATAGGACCATTTAAGATTATGAACGATGCTTCCTTTATTTGACCTTATTTCAGCCGCTTTTAAATTTAGCAAACACTGCCATGGGAAGTTTCCCTTCAAACAGTCACTTTCCTGCTGCAGGACTACTGTAGGGAAGTTTCAATTAAAACAAGTCAGCTCACTATAGTATAATAGATTGGCTAGGTGTGGTGGCATTGAGAGTTGCCAAAGGTGAGCTTGTTTCTGCAAAATAAGCTTGGGTTTTGCAAAAGAGAGCAGTTGGGAAAGGGAGCAGCTGACATTGGACAACTGCATCTGGTAAAACAGATAGGCTGGGTGGTGGTCTCATATTCATATCAACTAAGGCACCCAGGGAGAGACAGAGGTCTTACAGCCTGATGTTTCTTCAGTTAAGGGCAGAAACACCCTGAACAGCTCCCTACTGAGCTCCCCTCCTTGAAGGAGCGGCAAAACTCTAGCCCCCACTTCTGATGACACAAGTGGCCTTGTCAAGGGCCAATGAACACATACTAATTGACTTAGTCCCATCCTGCCAAGAGGTGCCAGAAAGTTTTTGAAAGATATAAAATTGATACCTAAACCGCATTTTTAGGGGGAATTAAAAATGACCACCTTAGTCAATGGACTGGTCAGTGGGCCTGGACCTCTCTTCCTCCACCAAGAAGAAATGTCTTGGTAATATGTGTGAGCCTCTGACTCTGTCAGATGTTTCCCCAGAAAAACAACTACAAACTTGAGTTTTTTATCGTTACTTGCTTTATACAGATATATATGCCAAGTGTTTAAGCGCTAACACAGCAAGTGAATTTATCAAAGCAAGTGAACTGCATGTGTTAATTCTGTGTGCACTGGTGAGATCCACTGAAAGAAATACTTTCTTCTTGCACTCTCAGAGCACAGGCAGGTACCCTAATATAGGTGTGGCTATGGCGCACACAAACTCTCTTTACACACCGTGAATTATATCTTCTCAGTGCAGACTTATTCAAGGCTCCAGCAGTCTTGTTCTCACTAAGTTCCTCAATGTTCCTTTATCCCTTTATCATTTAATTAAATTACCAATAATTCAATTTGTAGACAAAGCTGAAGAAAAATTACTACAAAAGGCCAAAATTAAAAGATATGGATGACTTTTTTCATAAACTAGGCCTATGGAAATTATAGCCTACCAACTCTTCCTTGCTACAGGAGAGTTATGTGAAGAAATATACTACACATGGATTTTGGATGGCTGCTGAAGCCTCAGTCTGACACGTGTACAGCAAGACTGCTAACTCACTGTTGATATAACATGTTCATGATCTTCCAAGCTACTCTTAAACAGCAAGGCTATTGGCCAGGCTGTTATTTTGGCTACTAAAAGTAAAATGCAAAAGAAAATATAAATAGGCTAAGTAAGCTCAGGTCAACAGCTGTCCATCAAGAGAAGCTTTTAGTGAGGGGAAGATGCTCAGTGGAGTGAAAACTCTTTTCTGTCTTTTTTTCCCAGTACTCTTCTCAACAACCAGAATACAACCTTCTCCCTAACACAAGGGATTTACTGAGCATTCACAAAAAACTGACTTTATCAAAATGTGCTGCACTTGCTGTAACTCAGGTGGGGTACACAAATTCTGCCTGGTTTTGTGTTTAGACACCTGAAACAACACAGGGACATAAGAGCTTACCTCACTACAGTTGCTGTACATTTCTTGGGAATCAACTTCAAGATGCTATAAACACAATTACCTGGTTAATATCTCACCAATGTACACACTTAAAAGGAACAAAATATACCAAGATGTAGCAAAAAAAAAAATCCACAGAAAGTATTTTTACTGAATATCTTTAATTGAGGATCCTCTTGATTTGTATCTGTAACAACAGCTACTACTTTGAGATGACTTCAGTTCCCAGATCTTAAAGCCCAGAAAAAAAATTCCATCTTTGCTTTGATCAAATATATTGATCACTCAAAAGGTTGTGATGACACTTGCCTGATCCATAATGTTGCTGCATATCTTAATTGGGGCTTTTGAAGCTTTTTATGCCTTCAGAGAAATCACAAAGCATACCTATCATTAGGGCAAATGCCACTATACAAAGATATAGAATGAAAAGCAGGAGACAAGACAAAACTTATACACTCAAAGTCCAGATTATATTACAACTCAGGCTCATTTTAAAAGAACATATAAATATATGTGACATATCATATCTGGAGGAACTGGTTTTACATTGCAGTAGAAACATTAAAACAGACCAACATTTAGGAACTAATTTATTTCTGAGTGTGAGTCTACCAACTTCAATGGAGCTGCACCAAGGACGAATTTAGTGCAGAACATTATTTGAAGCATTCAAAGGTTAAGATTGCTCAGAAATTTTAAAAAAAGTTTTAAGTGGAATTCAAACTCAATACATTTAAAAGTCTTACACAGTAAGACTTTCTGGGGAATGAGGAAAATACCACAGGTTTCCTTTCTGATCGCTCCAAAACAATTTTATTCCATATTAATTTTCACTGATGTAAACTCTAGTATTTCTTGTTCCTCCTCATGTAAGCAAGATCAGAATCAGCATCCAAGTTTCTGATCTGGGACACCTTCCCCCCAAGACCATTAGTTGTTGCTCCCTAAAACACCTAAAATCAATGCAGGAAAAGGCTACTGGCAGGACAATTTGTGAACTAAACAGACTGCATTGACAATGGTGAACTGAAACATTGTTATCTTCATCTTATGTGGCTTTTCTTCATCAAGTACTTGCATACTCAGGACAGACCTTTACTCAGGACTTAGGAAAAACTTCATTTCTTTCAGCTATCCAAGATGAAAGCTGTTGAGTATGTTTTCTCAATGTAAGATGCATCAAGTTACACTTCAGCTCATAACGATCACATTGATTAAATTATTGTCAGAATGTTGTAAAAGTCCTCAATTAAACCCTCAATATATACCTATTTCCATACTTTTAAACTAATCACATACAGCACAGTATATATATTGTTAAGTGACTGAGCAGAAAACCAGAGTGAAACAAAATAGCCCAATATTAACCCATAGATGTCTTTTCAATATCACAGTTGCATATGTTAAGATAATCTGTGGCTTAATTCCTCCCAAGGTACAATAGGAAATGCAAGATTTATAATTTTGTAAAGATAACTATATCCCTTCTCTTCTTCGTAGGGAAAAGCATTGTATTTCAAGCATTTTCCTGAAGAGAACTTCAGTCACCTACCTAACTCTTACTCATGGCAATCATAACTGACTTGTACTCTCCTCAGCACTGATTTTTCAGCTGACTGTAGCTACCTCATTATCTGCCCTGCGTACCAGAAAGGTGGTGTAAATACGTTTACTCAGTTTTGTCAGGTAAGGGCTCATTTATCAGCCTTTAGAAATGCACACATAGTAGAGTCTGAAATCTCAGAAATAAAAGTATTATTTCACAAGCAATCCCTCTTTTAATTGAAAATAGAGGCCCTCTACTTGTCCTGCTAAATAGGAATTGTTCAGGATACCTTCCCCCAGCCAAATAGGTTCATTCCATGATTTCTAGTTTAAGCTACAATTTTAATAAATTACTTATTGTCAAAAGAAAGAAACATGATACCAGCCTCTCCATCCCAACAGAATTGCAGGTAAGGATTTATCAGGCAGAGTGATCCCCTTGCCCATTAGCACAGTGTGTGCACAATGGAATGAAGAGCAACACAGCAGTTACTCATCCAAACTTCTTCTCTTTGCCACCATCCACATACAGCTGGTTGCAGCATCTAGCCTTGGTACTCAGCAGTTATTATAAAATAGATCTTACAAAAGCATCTCAAAGACAAGAGGTACAGAAGCATCAAAGGTATAAATAAAAGTATATCGAAGAAAAGAAGTTAGTTCCCTGCAGGAAATAAAAAACCTTCAGGGGTAGTTAAAAACAGTAATGTTTTGTTTTCTAAAGCCATCAGATACATGCTGTTATCTTGCACATCAATTAAAAGAAAATGATGAATGGAAAAAAACCACACAGTTAAACTGCTGTTGGGTTCCTACTATGAAGATATCTTCCCTGTTGCATACTTTGAAAAGAAAGAAATAGTACAACCTATTGCACTTTTCTTGGGAGATAATTACATAAATTTATAGGTGTCACCACTATAGAGCCGCCAATGTTTATTTTAACATTTTCTTAGCTTAATTTTATTTTCCTTCCTTGGAAAATCTATGCTGCACCTCCTATCTTTCCCACATGCTAGAAAGGAATCTGAAAGATGTCAGAGACTGATTCTTTTTACTGCTTTATCCCTTGTTTTCAACTGCAGCAGAGGCAGCATCCTTCAGCCTTTCTTCCACTCTCACAAGTAACCCAGGAAGGACTACCCCCAAGACTCAGTTCTAGAACTTTCCTAGAAATACTGCACAGGCCCACAAAAAACCCATAAATAATATTCTGCAAAAGGGGCCATTTGCAGCATGCCCACCATCCTGGGACAAGGAGAAGAGGACCAGAGCCCCAGTGGTATCCTTGCGCTTTGCTCTCTCTCCCTTTCCTCTCTTTCTTTCTTTTCCCTTTACACAGATATAGTAAGCCAATGCCAGTCTTACTCATAAGAATGCCTGTGACGTATTCCTTTCAGATCAATAACTTGGCATCCTTTTGCCTTCATTTAGCCCTGTGGATAATGAACCCATACATTTTATGTGGAGACTCTGGGTCACACTCCAGCTACTCCTAGACTGTCCAAGACATGGGTCATGACAACAGGTTCCTCACATTTTAAGGCACACTTACCCCATAAAAAGGTGTTAATTTAAGAAGTCTTAAGTAAAAATTAATAAAAGTTAGGGGAAAAAAATCAGACTGTTCCAGAAATAGAAGGAAAACAATTGCCTACAATAATGCCTATACACATATATGGTTACAGCATCAATACTTTTATTAACAATACAGTGTTGAATAATTTAATTTATAGCAATCAAAGGTCAATGTATCATGAATAGATTTATAAGCAAGTTGAGATATCAGGCCATAGCTAATGTTGGGAGCAGACAGGAAAAGTGAAATGGTGTTCAGAGGGAATCATTTTTATAATAGTTTCAGTCTCTCTTGGACTATTTAATGGGCATAATCAATGAATGAAAAAGTTCATCACTTTCCGGGTGAAGAGGTTTCAGTAGGCAAAATAGAAAACAGTGAAGACCAGGATTTTACATACAGGTGTTTTTTATTTCCCTCTAGTGTTCATGAGTCTACAGTAAGTTTGAGGAGAGGTTGCACTCATCTGTTCCTAGGATGTATGCATGATCAGGAACACAGAATTGATCACCATGGAAATTTTCCAGCACAAGTAGCTTGTCTATGATTTTTCAAAGAGTTTTGAATTCTTAAGACAAAGATTTAGCAGCAATTAGCAGAATGTACTATTTTAAGAGATGCTCTAGAAGCACCTCAAGTCATGCTGATAAGCTGACTATATCCATCTAAATAGAAACTTCTCATAGTTCCTGCAAAGAGGTTGTTGATGTTTGGTCCTGTCTGTGTTACACATTTCATCCAACAGTAAAACTGTTCCACACCATATGCACAATTTCACTTCAATATCATGACATCTTTCATTAAGTCTTTCATAAGAACATTTAAAACTCTCTAACGTTACAAAATTTTGTACCTTACAAGCAGAGGAAGACAGTCTCTGCATCTTCCTCTTGAATTATTTCTCACCAGCTTCAAACAGTCTCTTAAACCTGCAAAGCATTTCCTTTTCTCAGCAAGCATAGTTCCGTGCTGAGGGAGGACACTATAATTTATTTCTTAAGGACTGTATCAGCAAAAGGACCTTAGCAACACAGCTAGTGATGGAATTCTGACCACCTGTCTTGCATCTAACCCACTCATTTTATTTCTGCACAGGGGAAGGAATGCCCCTACTCATCAAGCCATTACTAAAGAAACGGAGGGATACAGGACAAGGGGGACACACGACTGGGGGAACAAAAATGGGAAGCCAATGAAACAAGTAGATTTGTTCTTTTCCTATGGTTCAGCATATGATATTGCTCAAGCTACCTAGATTGTCCTAACTGTACAGTCGTTCAGAAGGTAAAAACAGTGTAATTTTCCAAAACTAGGCAAACAGACAAGTAGTAGTGCTGTGTAAATGCATTTCTCACTTTGGTCTCATAAGTATCACAAGTATCACTGTTGCTTAAATACATTTATACACATAAACCATTAAAAAATTCTTGGGTGACAAGCACCAGGAAAGTGCCAAGAGCTATTATAAAAAAGGTAACAGGAAAATACTGCAAGAATTTGTTTCCCTCAGTAAATAACTGCCTTTAATTATATACGCAGCGATAAATCCAAACTCAACGCATTAAAAGAAGCTCTGATCTTAACAAACTTGTTAGTACTCAGACAGATAGGAAGTGTCTGAGTAGCTGCAGGTTTGCTTCATTCCTTGCACCCAAATCTCTCTGTGGTTTGTTACAGTACTTGGCATACACCATGCGTGGTACCAGCTTGCAGGGAGGTGCCTCAGGGCAACCCTTACTAGAGACACGAGAGGCAATACTCAACACAGAGGATAATTTTGGCATAAGGAAAAGGAAAAAGTGACAGCCAGAACAAAAAGGGAATTGGGCCAAAGTCTAGACTTCTGAATCACCCGCTTGGGTGTCAGTTCCACAGCACAAGCCACAGGCAACGGCACACAGCTCACACAGACAGGCTGCCTACAGGCAGACAAGGCTGACTATAGATACTTACAAATCTTAAAAAACAAAAGCAAACAACCACCAAACAAACAAAATCAAAAGCAAAAACCTCTTACAAATTTCCTTCTTCGGAGGAGGAAAATATACAGGAAATACTCCACTTCTTTAAATACAACAACCTCTCAGTTACCTAGGTATTCTAGCCTTTGCTCTTGAACAAACCTATTGAAACAACTCCTACTCTGCCCCACAAGTCTTAGTCTGGAATAAATCAACGGCTTTCAGGGGGGTTATGTTTTACACTTGTGTAAATGAATGTAAAATCTAATATTTTGTTAAGATTAGATCTCTGAACGCATATGAATCTTTATACTGATACATTAGGTCCCACATTTCTGATGTTTTAATGTGTTTTTAAATTGAGTATCTGTAAAGTTTTTTGTGCTGCTTAGACAAAATCATGCCCAAAGTAAAAGTGACAGAAATTCTACATGTTGGCAGGGTCCAAACCCTTTCAAATCCTCATTATTTTTCTGCAACAGCAGATTTCCCTCAAATACTCTTGAGGAAAGAATAAAGGAAAAGAGGCTATACAAACATCACCAAAATGCCCTGAATACACCTGGAAAAGACACAGCTCTGCTCAGCAAAAGAAATGCCACCAAGAGCCAGAACTACAAAAGATTTTTATAAACTGTCCAGTGCGAGAGGAGAACTGAACCCATATGTTTCCTAGTCCTCTGAACTTTATATAAATATGACCACTTCAGCCTGTCTCTTTAGTCCTGGTCGGTTATATTAAACTTGCTGAGGGCTCTCTTTCTCCCTACCAAGGCAGGAGGAGAGGCATTAGGGTCAAGCTTTGAGAAGCCCACATATAATTCTTCCCCAGTTACCAACTCCCTGTGCAACACAGAGAAACCACACCATTAGCCTTTGCCTCACTCTCACCCAGGGTCTGAGAGCTCTTGCACTCTCTGGAAAACAGCCTTAAAGATCTGCCAACTCTGTTCTACTCCCTTGTCCTTGAGGGCAGTTTCCCAGGGGATCCTATTGACTAATTCCTTCAATAGGCAGAAGTTTGATCTCCTGAAATTTAAGGGTCTTGGTTTAACTCTCTGCCTGACCCAAACCCCTCAGGACTGTGCACTCCATCAGTACATGATCACTACAGCACAAGGTGACTCCAATCTTTACATCACTGACTAGTTCACTTGCTAATGTGACTATCAGATTCAGTATTACATCCCCTCTGGCAGGGCTGTCTATTACCTGGTTTAAGAAGATATCCTTAAGGCACTCTAGGAGTCTCCTGGATTGTATATAGCTCACTGTGCTACCTTTTCGTATATGCTGGGGTAGCTGTAATTGCCCAGCAGGTCAAGAGCCTCTGAGTATAATGCCTCCTGTGGCTGGAGTAATAAGGTTTTGACAATAGGCAGCCTGTGGCAGATACCAACCACAAGCTTTCCTTTGTTGCTTCAGGCTCGGATTCTTACCCAAAGACTTTTAACTTGTTTATCACTGTTCTTCAGAGACAGCTTTTTACTCTCTACCCATTCCTTGATATAAACAGTCAACACCACCACACCCCTCCTTCCTTGTCTGTGCCTTCTGAACAGCCTGTAGCCATCAACAGTCATGAGATTCATCCCAAATTTCAGTAATTGGATGGAAGCATGTAAAACGACACATATAAGTGTAGCCTAATGCCATGATCATCACAATCATTTTATGAAATCATGTACTTTCTAAATAAAAATATTTTTGGAGAAGAAGACAACAATACTTCAACATGATAAGCAAAATATTTGATTTTAGTTGAAGACTTTCCCTTAAGCCTTCCTGAATTTATTCTTCTGATAAATCTGAAACATTTCACGGGGAAAACTAGAAACTTTACACTGAATGAAGTCTCTTCTTTTTTCCCCCCATACGTAGATCACATCTAAAGTGCCTCCCTGAACACTACAAAAATTTATCTCTTGGCAATCTCAGGTATGTTATTTTTGCTTACTGTAAGGACTATGGGAAAAAAAAAAGGAATCAAAATTAAGCTTACTACAATCTTAACTCATGTTAGAGTTATTACTTGTTCCATAAATTATCAAATTAAAAATACCACCAAATATGTCTTATCAGAGAAATGTAAATAATTTTTAATGGATCAGAAGAGCTACAAGGAGCATTGGTCTACACATCTTTGGTTCAGGGCTATTAGTCATGCAACAGCAAGCACTAAATACTCTGTACAATTCTTATTTTGGCAATGGTTTCCAATAGAATATTCTACCCAAAGTCTTCTGCATAATGAGCAGTGAAGATAAATAGAAGCTGTTGTGTAAGTCATCCAAAAGAAAAAAAATACCTAACTGCTACAACTTCTGCCAGCTCAGCAGCAACAGGTAGCACAGGCAACCTCTGCATTTAAGTTTTGCTGAAAGGGAGCAAGCGGGAAAGTGCCTCATGTACACAAACCTTCATAATTTCTCTAAGATGCCAGTGAGAACCACACAAATCTTAGCAGCTGGTTAGATTTTTCCTTTTTTAAAAAAGGCTCATTTAAAAAGTAGTATAGAAATTTGAATTCCTTCCTTTATTCTCTGCTTTTTTTTTTTTTTTTTCATTTTCCTGTTAGAAATTTTGCCTCTTTCAGACGTACGTATGGCTGACCAATTCTAGTCCAGTCTTGGGACAAATGAGATTAGGCTGCTTTTCATTGTGTTTGTTTTTTGTTTTTGTTTTTTTGGTAAAAAAACCCCAACCACACAAACGAAATCAAAACAGCAAAAGCACCCCAAACAAAACAAGACACTGCTCTAGGCCAGCAGCACCTCTCTGTCCTTTTACTATACTAGAGTTGTAGGGGGGAGGTGGATTATACATTTGGAAGACTTAACATAGAGCAAGGTAAGAGTTTTATTTCCCATTCAATCTCAGATTCCTGCAGATCTTTGACTACAAATACCACCTTCCTATTTCTCTGGTAGATTACCCCATCTCTCAGGAGGGACGATGCATACTTCATAAAACACTCCAGGATGGTATAAAATAATTATCACCCTTCAAAGCCCATGCCCTGTGAAAATGACACTTATATATCTCCATGGGATTGTAGCCCAGGTTTCTAATCTGTTGCCTACTGGAGTCCCCAGCACTCCTAGCTACTTACATAAAGTCTGTTCAAAGAAACCTCTTGACTGTAATTAACACAGGTGTTATATTGCTGGTTAAGGCCTCAGGCTCAAGATTATTCCTCCCACAGTAATCTATCTTCACACCTGCTTAGTGCTTAACACAGTGCCTCCACAGCTCTGACTGACACCTCTGGGCATTGCCATAGTACAAACAACCTTTTGGCAGGTTAATTTATTTTATTTTAATGTTTGCAACATGACATTTGCTTCCCTGAAACATGTTCTTTCCCCAGGAAACACCTACTGTAGATTTTATTGCAGAGGCAGGGAGCAAGGAACTTCTACTGTTGATGTAAAGGGTAAATACTAAAAAAATGACAACAACCAAAAAATAAAAAAAAGCCAAACAAAAAAAGAACAACCAAAATCCCTAAACCTCTTGGAGTACCATAATCCTTTACTTGATAATAAACAAACACTCGCATCCTGGGCCAGCAAACAGATATCAAGAACTATTATATTGTGGTAGCTACTCCTCAATCTGTACTTTATAGTGCTTGCAACCTAGATGGACTGGAAAAATGAAAGCCTTAAATGAACTTTAGTGACAGAAGATCTTACCCAGCACTTATACTTCCCTAAATACCCACTTACACACATGATCACTTCCATGTATTTTTCTAGTTACATGGTCATAGAAAATCAATCATTGCTACCCATGGACTGCTGTCTAATTCAGTTGTGATTTACATAAACCGGAAGAAATTATTTATGGATTAATGTATTGTTATCAGCATTAGCATTTATTGTCACTTTTGAAACCAACAATTCAGATCTTTTATAAAAAGACCTGCCCACATAAATAAATAGTGTAGGAGATAAACTGCAGTTATATTGCTGTGAAATATAGCCAAGCATATACCATTACTTCTACAGACCATTACAAACCTAAGTATTACAGACACTGTTTCTCAGCAACATCAGTGGCAGCCCAAGACAGTCTTCACATATAAATTACATACAGTTAGGTAGCATAAGCTTTTGTTCAACAACTCGGAAAAGCATGACCCATGTAATGTTTTGCCAGACCATAGGGGCAATGAGCAAGCCTGTTTTGTGCACATGGGACTGAAGTATTCCATTTGACAGATGCATGTCTTACATTGGCACAACCTTTTCCCTGCAACTCCCATTCAACACAGCTTTAATTAAACAAGTATCCCACCTCCATCACCACCCCAGCTATGTCCCTTGCAATATCCCCTCCTTCCGCATCCTAAGTGCTGGCTGGCTCAGTCCTGGTTCAAGGACACAGGCAACCTCTGCCCTTTGCTCCTCTCTGGGAGCTACCCTGGTCTGGCTGTCAGCACATGCACCTGCTCCATCATCCACCCCCTAGAAACATGTCCTTATTTTGACCTGAGGAAAACTTTCTTAACAAAATATTTGTGTGCAGATTTTTGGTTCTGAGGAGTCAAAGTTTTTCTCTGAACACAACCAAAACAGAGATATTCCCACCTACCAGACACAGCACCCACCCCACAACAATAGCGTGGAGTCAGAAATTTGATAACAACCTCAACTCCATTAGAAATTGTTATTCTAGAACTTAAAAATAAATGTCAACTGTTTTAAAAAGTCATGCCTTTTATCAACATTTAACAATTTTATTTACATTACTTTTGTTGAGAATAATTTTTTCCTTTTTTATTCATTCCTTCATAGCTTCAAGCAACAAAGTAATTCACACAGAACAGCACAATAATTTTTGAAAGGCAAATAAAGGCAAAGAATCATTTTCAATCTGTTACTCTCAAAAATAAATATATGCAGGAGTATTTCTCATAGGATTTCAAAGACCTATAAAACCATTGTCTAAAATACCTCAATCCTATCTGAAATATGTACACATGTATTCCTAAGTAAACTGAAGCCTTAAGACAAGCAGCCCAGATCCACATATAAAATCAGTATTAATCTCCAAACCAAAGTGCTGACCCCTGTTTCTCTAGTGTGCCCTACTGAACATCTTCTGTTCATGATGAAGGGCCTTCAAGACTTGAAACAAGCAGGTGGTATTTAATTAGGTATTGAAATAAAAGCTGGGAACTGATCAGTTTAGGATTAACTATTAATGAAAAACATTTCAAGGTACTTTACTAGACTAAAAAGAAATAAAACAACAGACTCAAGTTACTAAAAATACAGGAAACAAGAAGCTCCAGGTGTTCTATGGAAACATTTAGGAGGAAATTTAGGGAATGGGCAGCACAAAAGTCAAATGGATAGAGGGTGCTATGGACAACAGATTATATGAATAATCACCACTGTACAGAAAAATTGCACAATTGAGAAGATTTAGATGGAAGTTAAGAAACCCATGTTCATGTTCCAGCCTTTGCTCTGCAGTGAGAACTTATCCTCTACAAATGGAGATGGTCCAAGTCTGATGTCAACGTCTTTAGAAGAATGCATAAAGTTAGAGAAGTCACTGGAAGTATGAATCAACAGCTAGAAAACATGCTACAGAACATATAGTTTTCTCTCCTTGTTAATCTCTGTAGAATGAGCTCTTCAAGGAGGTTTCATGAGCATAAGATGCATTAGATTGTCTGATGTGCTTTTGCCTGATCTGAGGATGAAACATCAAGAAACAAAAGCAGAAGCCAAAGCCTAACCCTTTCACATTATCATTAAGTAAAAAAAAAATTTTTTTTTGAGCAAGAGTTACTAGACACAGCAACAAAATGTCAAGAGATGAAAGGAATTTTTCTGTACCTTGATGTTTTTCATTGAAGCCTGACTACATTCTGAATGTTCTCTATTGAGTACAAATCGCAGGTTCTGTGCAGGACAAGTCAGGGATAACCAGATGGCCAGCAAAATACATAGTACAGGAGTTCATTCCAGACTTAGATTCTGAACACACAAAGTAGAAAGTAGCAGAATAACTTAAAGGACACGTTATCAGAATATAATAACAGGAGATATAATTTAGGATAATTTGCTGAGTGACTGTCATCAGTGAGAACTAGGAAACTCCACTGAGCTATGTTTTTCCTACTTGTTATTGGGTGTGTACTTGCTGCTTCTGGAACTTTATATGGTTTTCAGAGACATTCAGTGGCCAAATGATATACTGCAACTCAATGTTTTCTAAAATACTGAAAACGTAACCATGGCAGATATTGCTAAGCATAATTAAGCCTATGAAGCATAAATACGACATGACACAAAGGCCTAAGAAAACAATGACACTGTTTTCTAATATAAGATTTTATTTAGTGAAGAGAGCAAATAGTATTTTAGGAGAACAAATATCTCTCACAGAGGTAATGTCTCGCAAATTGGTTCAACTGTTACAAAATAAGAATTTCTTATAAATAGCTTTGGTACAACACAGGCTGCCAGCAGTATCTGGAAACCCCAGTCCTGGACCAGTGCTCTGATAGGTCAAAATTATTATGATTATGACAGCTACCCTGCTTACAATAATGCTAATTCATACTACCATATCAATCAAAAAGAGTTGTCCCAACACTACCTCTTTCTCGCATTCAGCTTGCACAGGTACAAAAACCTCCCACCTTGCAATTTATTATTAGGAGCTTAAGGGGAGACTTGTCCATAATCAGCTGACTACCTCTTAGGATTTCTCAACAGCTTGTAAGAATTCCAGCATTAAGATTCTATTAAGTTTGTAAAGCAATGCAGATTAAACATGCCTTTAAAATGTTATTAAATTTTATTACATTATCCATTATCAGTATGCCATGATTTGTACTCTCAAATCTCTCTTAAAACTAGGGGAGCTGGGGGTGGGATTGATTGATCATTGTTTAATTCCATTATCCTCCTTCGTCATACTGCACCACCTGCAAGGGCTGAGCAGCAGTGGCTTGGCTGCTGCTCTCCAGGCCATGCAGAGGATACAAGCACAAGGATGCTGCTGTGGAGTCAGTCAGAACCACAACTGGCTCCCACCACCCACAACCTGGCCCAGCATTGACCTGGGCTGGCCAGGCATCTCTGCACTGGAGGGCAGGATGCAACTGACCCCCCCTCTCACGGCCTGTAACAGCCTTGTAGGAATACGGGAAAGCCCCGTCCAACTCCACAGCCCACACACGACTTCTCAGTGTGCTCAGCTGGTCAGAGCAGAGGTTAAAAAAAAGGGAGGCTTAACTCCCAAAAATCATGGGGTTCACTGACTAGTGATTAGATAGACTAGATATAATAAAAAAAAGTTTTACAATAACAACACTGGTATAAGTTGCCTACAGTGATGGTAGATGTGCCATCCCTGAAAAAATTCAAGGTCATGTTGGATGGGGCTTTTAGCAACCAGATCTAACTGAACACACCCCTGCTCATTGCAGGAGGGATTGATGACCCTTGAAGGTCCCTTCCAACACAAATTATACTATGATTCTATGAAAATCAGCAAGATGTCCTGGAATCAATTAATACTGAGTCCTTTCTATTTACCTTCTATCTTTTCAGACTACAATGTACCTGATAAATGCTTTCAGGGCTTCTTCAAGAAAGGCAAATAGCATTTTGCTTTGAAAAGATAAATTAAAAACATATTGCTACTGGATTGGCAGACTCCTAACAGCTAAGGTTTTAAAGGTAATGCTAGAAAATATGGCAATGAACAGTAAATACTGAGCTAAATTCCTCTGTTTCTGAATCAAAGCTACAAAGCTTTTCTTCCACCATTTTTGGAAGCTGAGTAGTACAAGTGAATTGGGCTCTGCAAAGGGATCTGAACAATCTGAATGACTGGGCTGAGACCAATGGCATGAGGTTTAACAAGGCCAAATGCCGGGTCTTGCACTTGGGATACAACAACCCTATGCAGAGCTATAGACTGGGAGAAGTCTGTCTGGAAAGCTGCCTGGAGGAGAGGGACCTGGGGGTGTTTGTTGACAGCTGACTGAACATGAGCCAGCAGGGTGCCCAGGTGGCCAAGAAGACCAATGGCATCTTGACCTATATCAGAAACGGTGTGACCAGCAGGTCCAGGGAGGTAATTCTCCCTCTGTACTCTGCACTGGTGAGACCGCTCCTTGAATCCTGTGTTCAGTTCTGGGCCCCTCACCACAAGAAGGATGTTGAGGCTCTGGAGTGAGTCCAGAGAAGAGCAACAAAGCTGGTGAAGGGGCTGGAGAACAGACCCTATGAGGAACAGCTGAGAGAGCTGGGGTTGTTTAGCCTGGAGAAGAGGAGGCTGAGAGGAGACCTCATTGCTCTCTACAACTACCTGAAAGAAGGTTGTGGAGAGGAGGGAGCTGGCGTCTTCTTCCTAGTAACAGGGGCAGGGCAGGACAAGAGGGAATAGCCTCAAGATCTACCAGGGGAGGTTCAGGCTGGATGTCATAAAGAAATTTTTCTGGATGTCACAGAAAGGGTCATTGGGCACTGGAACGGGCTACCCAGGGAGGTGGTTGATTCACCTTCCCTGGAGGTATTTAAGAAATGGGTTGATGAGGTGCTTGGGGACATGATTTAGTGGCAGATAGGAATAGTTGGACTCAATGGTCCTGCAGGTCTCTTCCAACTTAGTGATTCTGTGGTATGACAGAGTAGCTCCGGGAATTCAGGAAAGATATTAGACCAATCCTGAAGTGGTCCCTACATCTATCAAGCCCTTTAAAAAATGGGCCAAACCCCACATCCCATTAGGAAGTGAAATTTCCTTCCTGCTGTGACCATATCTTCCTCCTCTTCTTAATGTTGCTGTGTGATCAGGCAGAAACATGATTTAAGGTAAAAGGGAAAGTTGGGAACAAAAGTAGGCAGGAAACAGGACTCTCCCCCCTCTATTTAAAATTTGAAACCAACTTTGTTTGCCTTTTTTCTACTTCACTGAAGAAAAAAAAAAAGTGGAGAAATTGCAAAGTTACAGTTGTATTCTTCACAGCAGAAGTATTTTAATTAGTATTTGAAAAGCACCAAACAGTCTGTCAGTGGGTACCAGATAGACGCACACACTTTAGAGAAAGGTCACATTTGTCACTTGTAAGCATGACAGCTTTGTTAGAGTAGAAAAGTTAGCCTCAAGTAAAACTATTGGGTCACCAGTAGGGTCAAAACACAAAAGTCTAGGTAGCTGGTTCTGGAAACTACACAGGAGCTGCAGTAAACTGAAGTAAGAGTCATATTGTATCAGGAATATGGCTTGAACTTGATATTGACAAAACCAATGATGCAGAACAGTTGGATTCTGTGTTAGAAAGGTGACTTTTTCTAAAGTCTGTGTCTCTAATTATAGAAGTGACCCAAGGGAATGGGAGAAAGAGTAAAATGTGAGAAATCATAAATCAAACTGGATGTGCATATTAGCTTGAAAATTAGGCTGTGCATAAGCTAAAAGCTGCAAATTCTTGCACGCATCCATTTTACTATCTTCAAATCCTGTGAATGGAGAATAAGACTTCTTTCTAAAGAAACGTACTCTGGTTCAATAAAAATTTTTGTTCCTTGTGTAGAATTGCTCACATAAACCATAACCATAGGTATGCAGATAGGCACTACTTTCCATTTGTTCCTAAAAATTATAAACAGTTCTTCTCTGTTCATTTCAGTTGCTTCAAGTGTAGGATTAGTACCTGAGGTTGTAATCGGTGTATTTAAATATTTACAATACAGTACTATTGGCTTCAGGCATTGCTTTTTGTGGTAAACACTTGCTGATGATTCTTCAAATCTCTATTGAATTTTTAAAATTGCACTTCTTATCATTTTGCAAGCAGAGAGCATTGGCATTTTGTTTACCTAAGGGATGTTTAATAAACACCAGATGCTTAGTTGTCAATTTGGACATGTATTATGAACTTCTGGTCATCCCATCCCACTCTTCCCATTGTCACCTGCTCACACTGCAGAGATCTTGCTCCTACTGCACACAGCTGTGCACACGCTTGAATTGCAAAGCAAGTCAGATGCATGTCATCCTGCGGAAGCCTAGAAATATTAGCTCAGATTTTCTATTTCCCAGGGACCCAAACAGTTCAGGCAACCACTGACATGCTTTGCTACAGAGTTTTAATGATTTGACAGAAGAATGAGACAGGCAAATTTAATGTAGTGGAAAATGAAGGAGATTTCTTGCTATCGCTTTCCTTCCCTCCTACCCAGGGCTCTCTGTGTGAGGTTGTCACACTGCCTGTCATACCTAAAGGTATGAAAAACAAGTCTGGAGTAAACATTAAACTGATATAAAAGAAACGTAACATCCCAGCGACAAACCGAATAGTTCATTGACCAGTTACAATTAAGTATACAGATAGAACCTTGGATGCCTATTGAATAAAGGTCATCTCACTCTACTCCTCCAAGACTTTCATCCAGAACAAACAGTTCTTGGAGACCTGCAAGATAAACTGCTACCAGAAGAAGACAGTCCCTTAGATTCAAGTCCTAAACATAGGGATTATGAAAGCTACATTAAATTACAGTACATGCAAGCCCCAAGCAGTGTCCCCATGTGTATCACATCTACCTCCCTCAGAGCTGGATGGAGCGTTCATCGGGGAACACACTAGCAACATGCAGACCTGGCAGCAGCCCCCAACCTCCTTCCAGACCACACTAAAATGGGGCAGAATGGGCAATTGAGTGGCCAGCAGCCAGTGCCTCAGAGACAAGAGACAACTAGTAGGAAGCCTCCCAGGATGACCAAGGCACTGGTATACAAGGACAGGTGCATGTATGGGCCATCTGAGCATAGACTGAGGCACATTGCCTACTTGGGTGTTAAGCTTGCAGGTGATGTTGTGGAATATATCAGCAGTCCCACAAGTGCTTTCATAGATGCGATAAGAACACACACAAGGGACCTCTCTTAGAGCAAAATTCCCTGCTGCTGATCATAGAACCTCAGTGTACACTTTAGATCAAAACCTGACCTCCTGTGCCCAGAAATAAAAAGATAAATGCCCTAATCCTTGGCATTGCACACCTGTTTGCTAACCTAAATTCAGTCTTCAACACTGGCACTAAAAGCAAACTCCTGCCCATTAGCATTTGATATTAGTCATTAATTATTCTTATAAAATTGTGCTTTCTCAGTTATTTCAGTAAAACAAGCCATTTGATTTTTGTACAGTGAAATAGGAGTGTGACTTCTGCTGTCAAGCATTGCCTGATATTGTAGCAATAATAGGGTGGAAAGATTTATATTTTGTTTTCTGAAGAAATCTCCTTGCATGTTTTGATAGATTGCTTGACTTCACCTAAGCAGTTCAGATGGTGATACAAAAAACATTTTGAAAAATTTCTGGTAAAGAAGCGCCTCCTGACCAACAGCTTAGACTTACAATGGAAAAGGAGAACAGGTGATGAAAGCTAACCTTTTTCTTTCTTTCTGTAGCATCCTCAGGCAGAAATGTTATTTAAAAACAGCTTGCCTTAAATAAAGTATCAAACATCATAGGGCATGAATGTCAATTACTGATTTAAGCTTGCAAATGTTGCCATTCTTAATATGTGGATCAATACTAGTCTGAAAGACAGCTATTACAGAGCAAATAGAAGGATTACAGTAGTTGGGAGAAGGGATTACTTTCTAGTTATCTTACAGTGGATAGCATTAAACCAAAATCCATTATGGATATGAGTTTACAACTAATAGAATAAAAACTCCCTCTTCATGATGGCTGTCAGAGATCACTATGGTTCAAAACACAATTGTTGCAGCAAAAATATTAATGCAAAAACATCTTCATAATGCTTACTCTTGAAAATAAAGGATGTCTGTCTTGTGTGCATTTCTTGGGTGCATTCCCACCACAGAAGCATAAGTCTTACACCATCTTTAACTGAAATAAAGCCAAATCAAGCTCCTCCAAACTGACAAGTAAGGGAAGAGGAAGGTGGAAAAAAAATACAAGCAGCATGTTTGATTTATTGAGTAACCTACTTTGGCTTTTTCAGTCCACATTAAGTTGTCAGGCATTTATTTCAAGTCATAACTAATGGGGAGAGAACAGTCATTTTTCTCAAATGCTTTTCATGTTTTTGGTTTATTTAAAAAAGTGTATGGACTTTCATTATTATGCATGCTTATTTTAGTAGAACAAATCTGAGAAACAAGAAATATTTACATTTTTGCCAGAATCTCTCTTCTGCTGGCACTTCAAATCCACTTCTGTTTCTCTTCTCAACTGAAACGCCTGCATTAGTCAAATATCATACTCCTTAGTGTTCACTCTGCTAGCACACAACTTCTCAAGGAAGTAGTTCTCTTGAGAAAAAGTGTTTTTCAAAATAAGTAACAAAAGATAGCCACTGCTTTATCCTAGAAAATATTCTAGGAATAAGAGCTGGCTCTGCAAAGAAAGAAAACTGGGGCTAAAACAGGGAGTACCATGCAAAGTTCTCAGCTAGGAGTCAGTTCTACAACACTGGCAAGAGTAACAGTTCTGCTAAGACTTCATTTTGCAAGTGAGATCGTGCCCATAAAGTTTGGATTAAGCAGTTTACAAACCCCTACAAAATTCAACAATGGACAGAAAGACTTTCTCAAGAGAGGACCTTTTTTTATGTTAAGAAGAAAACCCCACAACTTAGACTTAGAAAACGGTCTACCTAAGCTCTGCATAGTTGTAGTAGTATGTATTTTTCACATAAACAATATCTTTTTACATAAATGAATCTTATAGTGCACTTCAGATTTTGTTCATTGTGCATTATCTCCTTGATAGCCTAGATTCCAGGTGCAATACATCAGTGTCACCCTTTTGATTGATGAAAACTGAAGATTGTATATATATGTGAACATTTTCACTCCAGCTGCTGCACTGCCATTTGTGAAGTGGGAAATTGTAGTGTTAAGCCATTTCCTAAACGTCTTAGATCAGTAACTGAAAAAAATATAATAACAAAATGAGTCTGTAAAGAGAATTCAGGGAATAAACAAGTCAACCCATATTATTATACGCATGAACAATGTAAACATCAATCCGCACGCTTATTTTGCACAATACAAATTAGCTGCTAAAAAGGACACCAAGATATATAAGCAACTCTGGGCAGGTTAGACTGTTGAAAACAAACTTATTTTATTGCTGAGAAAAGTAGGGATACATTAATTACAACATAATACTCATTCCCTGAGATTAGAAAATATCAGTTCATCTGCCTCCATCACTATGCTTGCAGCCCTGTTTTATTTAAGTGCAGTAATGAGATTATGAAGCAAATCCTCTCATCATCCACAGTAATTCACATTGCTTCAGATCGCCTAGTAAATGTGGTGCATGTATACCATAATCCTTCAGAAGCTAAACTAGGATCCGTTGTCCATCCGTACACAAAACCTGTTTCAAACCCTAAGGGGAACAAAAGCATTTTAACAAGCATCTGGTCCCTTGGACCACACTGAAACTACTGATTTCTTTGACAATTGCCTTTAACAGTATAAAAAAAGGGACATAAAGATGAAAGAGACACCACTGCAAATTCATGACAACAGTTTCTCTCACAAACATTTAGCTGTAACAATCTATTTTTCCTAGATGCTCTGTGAGAGAGCACTAATATTAAATAGGTAGGACACAAGCGTTTTACAATGGTGCCTGACATCGAGCCCAAAACTGAGAGCTGTTAAATAATGCTACATCTACAAGACTATTTTTCATGGCCATCCTCTTCAACTAAGATGAATTAGGTCATCTTGCATTCATTTTATCTGTCATCTGTAATAGCCAATTAGATTCCTGGAAGTTTACTCAGCAAATGTTTAATGTTATTGGTCATCATCTAGATCAAACAGTTACATTAACCTTGTACATCAGCAACATGCTTGGAAAGCTTATCATTAGCTCTGATCATCTAAGCTTCAAACCTTTAACAACTTCTCTATGCATCACAAGCCTGGGGTCAGGGAGTTAATAACGTGTATTATCAGAATCCTCAATCATGCAATTGAAAAGAAAAGCATAGTAAGTAACAGAGAGGAGATTGATGGAAGGAACTAAAGTTCCAATAAATTAAATTAACGGTGAAGTAGACTGTGGAAGAATCACAGAAGCTATTTAAATGTATCAGAACTAACATTGCTAAGATCTATAATAAACATTGTTTTGTATGTCAAGCTTAATAATGTAACAAAATAGGCAAGTTAGAAGTACAGGGATGTGGGTGGAGAAATAATATTTGGAGCAGATTAAGAAGGCTGCAGTCATATGTGTTTGGAGACATATTCCGACCCACTTATTTAGCCAGCAGCTATTACTTAGAACATTAACTTATCAATTCATAGGAACAGCTGGTCATAATTTTTCTGCTTCTGGGGCTCATATCCTGTAATAGTAACCTTGTGTGTCCTCCTGTATTTCTCATATAGCATTGTGCTTGATTATCCAGTTTTAAAAGTCTTTTAACTACTCCTCATTTAAGGTTTTACGGGATCATGGGAAAGCAGCAAGAATTACCCACACAAAGTATGAGATGTATTCGTTAAAAAAGTTAGAAAAGCTAAGTACTTTCCACTGCCTTCCTCCCATATTGTGCCACTTGCTTTTTATCTTTATTTTCTTTTTACACATTGCCATACATCAGTAGACCAAAAAAAAGTCTTAACTCAAAGCAAATCATGACACTTAAGTATTTTCCAAGCAAGGAAAAAGATATGGAGCATCTCCATTATAAAAAAAAGAAAAAAACAATTTCGAGAGCAACTAGACAGAAATAGAAGTAGAAGCAAACTGTAGAAGCAAAACATTCATTCTTTGGTTTTGAAAGTGAAACAATACAGACTTAAAAGCAGGTCTGCATTTGATATTAAATCCTGTAAATCTGCATAAATTGGTGTTCTGAGTATGGTTTGGAACAAAACTGCTGTATGTAATTCCACAGGCTGCAGAAAGCAATAGGGATCAGTCAATAGAAAGAGGATCATAAATCACTAGTTCCATGTGGGAAATCAAGCAAACTTTCAGAGTGTCAGAAACACACACTGTGCAACAATTTCACACCATACTACTGACCTCCAGTACAATAAACTTAAAAAGGAACAAAATCCAACAAATCTACCCCATCCTCACTAAAAAACCACTTGTAGAAGTGCTAGTTTCTTCTCACATAAGTATCGGCAACCACATACAGATGGGGAAAGTCATGAACTAAACAAGAATAATAGAGTTAATTTTGCATTCTAGGTAAGACAAAACAGACTAATATTTTGGGTTTGGGGTTTTTTTTCCTTCATTTCTGTGCTTGATTTGAGCTCTCTTGACAAGCCTAGGAAGTTCAGCAATTAATAGCCACAGCCCTTTCTAATGGATTCATTATTACTAGTAACAAAGCTCCTGAGTCGGGTGATTCAACAACCTGCATGAGCCATTGCAAATAGTTCATACATACAAGATGAATGTTTTTTTCTTTTATTAATTTCTCTTAACTTTCTCAATTAGCTATCTTGTTATAATTGATATAATGAAATAACAAGTCCTTCCAATTGAATAAAAACCTTTTTTTTTAAGTACAATAGTGATTTTGATCTAGTATAATGCACTCAAGCTCAAACAATCAATAGCCCAGAACAAGGCCATGAGAACAGTGAAGTGCAAGAATCACCCAATTAAAACAAAAATCTAGGTAAGAAATTCAGGAGCTCCCCTTACCACTTGTCAGGGCTGTCATGAACAATGCTGCCTCAATTTGTTTTAGTATTAACATCAGCAGTTCCCCCCCCCCCCCCAAAATCAGCTAAACCATTTATGCCTACTCTCACTGTTGATGAAACAGTCAGGTGGATTTAATAATACACCATCTGTCTGTCTGAACAAGTTGCAGTGGTAATGCTGCTAAAGCTTAGAGTGAGGTATTTGCACAGAAATCAGTGCTGCGAAGAGTAAATAGAAGCTTCTGAAGCTAAAATGTAAACAAAGCTGATTTGCAATTAAATTGTGTTCCTAATGAAGCATGTAATATTTGAACTTTAAGAATACTTTCCCTGTATCTGCCCTTTCCTCATTTTCCAGTGACACGGATTCAAGACTGCTTGAAAGTACATTTCCATCTATTGAAAACAAAACTCAACATTAAACCTGGAGATCAGTGAAGCCAGAATACCACCTACATGCAACAAGAGAGATCAACTTATCTGGGCATAACTAAGACATCTTTTAATTCCTCACTCTAAGTTAAGACTTTGAATTTTTCAACTTCTTTGGAGAAATACTTCTAAGTGGCAGGAGTGGAAATGGAAGGGAATGAGAGGAAACCATAATAGTTTCAAAGCAGTCCTTGGAGTAGACAGAATTACTAACCTTTGGTAGTTTTGGTAAGCAACATTAAGCCTGAAGTAAACAACTCCAGCAGGTGACTTGTAATGAGAGATGATGAACATGCAGGTGCTAATTTCTTTTTTCCCCCCAGTAAGTCAGAAACTTTCCTGTTTTCAAAGTCACCATTCTTGACTGAACACAACCAAAATAAGCCTAGACATTTAGATCATTTGGAAAAACATGTTACTATCTAACATAAGTTTCTTGAGGAAGCACAAGGCAAAGGCAAAGAAGGGAAAAGATGATAGGGACACTTCTAAATGTCTAAGACATCAGTATTTTAGTCAGATAAGAAAGTTATGGGCTGAAAAAGTGAAAAGTGTCAGTGAGCTACAAGCTAGGCTGCAAGGCTGAGCATGATGCTTATGATTACACTTGACATACTGATTTTTGTGCCATCCCAAAGGATTATCTACAATCACGCAGATTAGTGGAAGCTTAAAAGAGATTAACGGATTTTATATGTTTTTGTACTCATCCTTCATTCAATTCAGTTAATGTGAAACATTATCCCATTGCTGACCTCCAACTGACTGTCTACAGCTATGGGTCACTTTCAGTTTGAATTTTATTTATTTGCAAAGGCGTACAATCTTAGTACTACTGAAAAACACCTAGAGAAGTCCAAATCCACTCCATTTGGAGAGCCTTCCCAAACAGGCAGTCTCATTTGTTTTATCTTCTACAAGTTACTCTACTACAGTTTACACAAAATGAGCTTCATGACAAAATTATGTGGTATTATATTGTGCTAGCTTTAATCTAATAGCATCTTGAAGACTATAAACTTCACAAGCATTTTACCACATCTATATTGCTTTATCTTGAGGTACAGTACACAGAATATCGTTTCCTTTTCCAATACAAGCTTTTCACTGAGAATGTAGGAGGAAAATTTAAAAAGTCACTCATCTGTAAATAGTGGTTCTCAAATCGCCTTGTAGGATTCCAGACTGAACTTAATTAAAAATACATGCATACACATCCTTCTAGACTGATGCAGGTTGGGAGGGCTTGCAAAGTAATAGTAAGCAAAAGCATTACCTTCCCTTCTCCATTTGCATTCTTCCAGGGTACCTACCTCTAAGAAAGGAGAACCTGTGGCCAGAAGGCTACATCAACAGCGATCACCTGGATCGGTTCCTTACAACAGCTTACAAATGCTCTCTCCTACCTTTCTTTTCAGTTCCCCAAAATAGACATCCATCACCTTTCAAGCCACTGAGATTTCCTTTTAGACCTCAGTCATCTGAAGACTGCTGCAGAGATCTCTACTTTCCACCTTTTCTCTTATTCCTGTGTCTTCCTGAACAGATGCTTAGTGTTAGTCACCTGCGTCTCTGGTGGTTCTAATGTCTTGTTCTCACTGTCTTCTCCTACTTCTCCTCTCAGCCTTTACATAATTTCTACAAACTCTGGCTATTTCTATGAAAGGCACTGCTGTCCAACAAGCCTGCATGTGGAGGCTCTCACTCCCTTGGCAAGTGTGCAAGAAAGTCGTTAATAAAGGTTTGAGAAGGCCTGTTCACTCAGCTACATCAGGCCACAAAGCCTCATGCTGCTGTGGAAAACCCAGACAAAAGCAAAATTCAGGCATACTTGATGCAGGCATAATTTATTCAACAAGTTTGTGCTTTGTATCTTTTTGTCCATGAAGCTGGTTGCTAATGCAACCTTGCTAGCTTCAGAGCAGTTTGAGGGGAATATCTGCTATACTCTTTCAACCTCATTCCTAAAAGACAGACACTGACTATGTATTTGCATTTTTTTCCCCGCTCCATAGTAGCTCTAATTTTATTACCACACTGAATCGATGTCCTCCTGCCAGCACTAAAATCTGATGTTTAGAACAATTGTCTGAAACACTAACATTCAACTTTCTGACATCTTTTCTCACTCTTTATTCCCCTAGGATCTGATGGAAGTTTCTTACATTTCATAATCATGCAAAATTGATTAAGTGTGAGTAAAAGTTTTTAAGTTTTGAATTATGAGAATAGAACATTGGAAGAACCCCACTTTCCATTTCTTCCCAATAAAGTTGTGCACATAGTGAAAAGCGGAGGAGAAAAAACTGGAAATGCTTTCCTAATCTAACAGTGTTTTTTCATTCAAGGTCCACTGGTGTTACACAGTTTAGGAGCCAGGTCCCCAGGAAAGCTCTTCCTCAAAATAATTTAGAGGGGGAAAAGTTCTAAGAGTCTCATCATCATTCTTTCTTTTAAATTAACTAAGTGCTTAAACCTTAACATCATAAGTTTGTTCCTCTTTCCTTTACCTATCCATCCTATATTGTCACCTCTTCCTACCCAACTTGCCAAAAAAGCAGTACTAAGTTTTTCAACACAGAGACTTGATAAATATGAAGCTACACCTATTGTGCAGTGAATTAATAAAAGCCACTGCAAACAACAGTTGTCATCAAACATTTAGTGGAGCACTTACATGTGAGAATTTAGACACACATCTATCTTCGTAGAGCGTAGTTTCAGCGCCCGCAGCCAGGTTGGGTTTAGATTTAAGCAGCTGAGCTCCAGTTCTACCATATCGCAGGTGCTAGTATCGATCGAGAGCTGTATCCACCCCAAATATCCACCCCCAGCCCCTCTCTCGATGGTGCCGTAGTTGCATGGCTCTCCAGTACACTCAAGCGCACCAGCACTTTACTACTTGCGAATTTACTGTATTCCAGGTGGATATTCTGCTCTTGTGAGTTTTCATTGGGGGGGGGGGGGGGGGAAATAAGGGATTGTGGATGTGTCTGGGAAAAAAAATAATATGAATTCCATTCCAAGCCCCTCGCACGCAGAACTGACTTTTCCTAGCAGGGTTCCAGGCTGGTTGTAGGGTAAATATTTTGGAGAAAGGCGAAGAAGGGCAACAAGGCTGGTGAGGGGTCTGGAGAACAGACCTTATGAGGAGCATCTGGGAGAGCTGCGGGTGTTTATCCTGGAGAGGAGGAGGCTGAGAGGAGACCTCATTGCTCTCTACAACTACCTGAGAGGAGGTTGTAGAGAGGAGGGAGCTGGGCTATTCTCCCAAGTGACAGGGTGAGAGGGAATGGCCTCAAGCTCTGCCAGGGGAGATTTAGGCTAGAGATTAGGAGGAAGTTTTTCACGGAAAGGGTCATTGGGCATTGGAATAGGCTGCCCAGGGAGGTGGTTGATTCACCTTTCCCTGGAGGTGTTTAAGGCACCAGTGGACGAGGTCCTGAGGGACCTGGTTTAGTGTTTGGTGGGAATGGTTGGACTTGATGATCCAATGGGTCTCTTCCAACCTGGTTGTTCTATGATTCTATCTTAGGTAACAGACTTCATTGGCAACAGCTAATTATTTGCTAGCTCTTAAATGTCAGTTATAGGAGGACATTGGCAGCAACTACTCTGTTTAATATCTAGGGAAAAATCATACATTTTGTTATCCTGGATTTACTTAAGTGGGCACACACAGCTACATAACCATCTAGAAGCAGGGCTTGACTTTGAATAGGTTGTTTTCTGCACTTGAAATTGTATTCTCACTACAGATACTAAGTTGGAGAGTTTGGCTGCAACTTTTAAGAGAACAAGGTTATTTTAAAATGCTCTTTTGATGTAAAATCAAATGTGATAACCTATAAGACCCTTCAAGGTGAAGAGTTAAACCTGCATTCTGTTCAATACCAAGCAAAGACCAAAACAAAGTAGGAAACTTTGTTAGGTTTAACACTGTTTCTTCTGCAAGTTCTTTTTAATCAACAGGTCTCTTACTGGCATCTTCATCTATCTCACAGAGGTCTTGAATCATTCAATGAATTATTCAGGCTATTATCAACCCAAAAGCTGAAATAATGAAGGAACAGTTTTTGTCCAAATCCGAGGCACTAGAAAATTCAGACATATCAATACTATAAACTCAATTCTCTGCATACCATTCTACCTACTCACAACATTGCTTATAAATGCCTACGTACATTAAATACACCAGGCCATAGCAATCCACAGCTCTTCAAACTGATGTGTACTTTCATGAATAGCTCATTTTACCCTGCACAACCATGCGCCTTCTATTGTCTGTTAAGAAGAACTGTTATTATCTGAAGTAGTTAGTGTAAAAAAGTTTTGACACTTATAATCAGTTTTCTTACTGATAGCAGTCATTGTTAGTCTTGTACTAAGATTACTTTGTCTCCCATCAGACTCCCAAGTAAGGCAGTGGATGCCTTCTCACATTAAGTAGTTATTCTTTGGGGAGAAAGCAACAAAACAAAAAAAGCCTTCAATGGCCACAAGATCTCCTTGATTTTCAGAGCAGAAAAATGCATTCTGTTAAAGACTCAAGAGATAATCCCCCTGAGATGAAATTTAAGTAAGTGTTCTTTTTCCTTTTTATTAAAAAGCTCAAGGAAAGGACAGTGTCTGTAGCAGCTGCCTTAGCCATTTCAGTCTACATAAATGCACCTTGATTTTCCAGGCATACAAGTAGCTGGTATTTGAGCAGGCAGCTGAGAAGGTGTTTGAATTTGGGGGGGGGGGGTTGGGTTTTTGTTGGTTTGTTGTTTTTTGTTTTTTGTTTTTTTTTTTTAAAAAAAAAACAGGTTTTCTTTTATGCTTGAGAGAGGAACAGAACAATATGAATACCATGAAGGCAGGATAGGAAGGGCAGAATAAAAGTGATTGAGATGCTAACAGTGTCCTGTCATAAAGAAACAGAATGATTTGCTTGCTGCATCAGCCTTCCACATAAATAAAGTGCCAACACCTTGCAGATAACATCTGAGAACTACACCAAACAAGTAAGCTCATGCAAGATTTTATTTTGAAAATCTAGATTAATTTCCATTTCTGTGGCTTGAACAGCTCACAACAATATATTTATATAGTTATAATGCAGAGAACATACAACATGATTTTAAATGAGTTTGGGATAAGAATAACTTTCATACAGAAGACAATTTCTTTAAGTCTGTTACTTGGCTTGTAGAGACTCATTCAAGAAATATCCAATGGATTGAGAAAAATCAGGAAAATGATATCTTAGGACACAGAATACTGGGGAACTAATAATAATCTTGCACAGAACATAAAAAAACAAATGCAAAAACCAAAGTAAAAAAAAAAACCCGATAACAAAAAGGCCACCATAAAGTCCATTCATTGTTCCCTTCTTATTTAAGCAGAACAGTCAGAGAAGTGGCAGTGGTGAGAAAAATCATACTGTATAATAGTATGTCTCCTACTGAAGTTTACTTTTCTAAAAGCAGAGCTGAGCGATGTCTGAATCACGAGGGCTGTGAGCAAAGAAGCTTCAATATAAAAATCATATATTAAAAGATGAGAAAACTAACCGCAGTTCAAGCTAAAGACATTGTATTTCTTTGATAGTGTTTCCACATCTCTTGGATTCCAGTAGTGCAATACAGAAAAGCGTTGATAATCCATTTTAAGACTCGCTTCCTTTTCAGAAGGCCACTGAAGACATACCAAGATTTGCTTTCCCCTCAACACTGCCTACCTTCCCTTTAAATTTTGAAGGCTGCATAAACAAGCCTGATTTCATTGCAATAATAAAAAAAAAAAATGAAGTACTGCAAACACTCTTCTAACTTTCTGTCCCCTAATCCTAATGTCACTCTCAGCCCACAGACTTTTTGGAGATCTTGTTGAGCATGACTTGATAATAACATGAAAAGGGCTTCACTGTGTGTTCTGGGAATGGTAGCTCTCTCAAACTGAGTGGAGCTGAATGGAAATAATCTCTTCTGGAAAAGAATTCCTTATCCAATTGGCTAGAACTCTGGTTTTCTTTTAAGGACACATTATTGTAGGCTGGTTTCACTCTAGTCAAAGCCTGAAATGATGTAATTAAAGCTAAAATTTATTAAGGAGGGGAGACGGAAGAGTCAGATTACAGATAAAATATATGGTCTGTACTGCAAATCTCAATTAACTATTGCCAGTAATTAAGATGAGAAAGGGTGCATTCTGGATTAGAGCTAGTAAAAGAAGTCTTATTTCTTTTACACTCTCCACTCTAACATTGCCTTTTGGGAACTATTTGTCTGACACACATCTTCCTACGGAACCTACTGTTTGCACTTGGGTCTAGACACAATCCCATTAATTCTATACAGAGCACAGAAGTCATAGCTTATCATTCCTCACCTCTAAGGGTATCTCTTGAAAACTAGTCCAGTCTTCAAAATATAGCACACAGTACTGTCTTAGAAAGTACTACATTCTAGTAGTTTATATGCTGAGTTCCAAATGCATAATCAGTAACAAGTTCTAGTGGTTTTGATGGACTATTTCCCTGCTCAGTACAGGAAACCAGTTAGAGAAGAAATAGAGGCCTGCCCACTGGGGACCTGAACCTGAAAGTATATCTCAGAATTACTTTCTCAGGTTAATTTAGGCAATGCTGAGCTGATACAACTGCTAGTAAAAAATAGGCAAGGTATCTCCAGATTAACACAGTGTAGGTGCTTATACTTCCTCTAAGCCTCATCCAATTTGGTAGCCTGTATCAAGCTTAGAGCAGGTGAGGAAAAACCTAAAGCAAAGGAAGGGAGAATTATGACTTGGTGCTATCTGGAAATGTACAGGAAGGTACCCTTCTTTGCATGACTCATACCTTCCTTTATATAGTAACACCAGAAGTCATTGAGAAAAGATTTGTGCCAAGCTTACATTCTTTATTTCCTGAGAGTCTGAAAACTGAATACTTGCGTGCTTCTCTCTTCTAAAAATAATTTCTGAAGGTCAGCAGTGACTGCTGGAAGAAGATGCTGCATCACTCTGGAAAACTACAAAAACAAGGAAAGTATCAGTGACAAGACCTATTGGTTATGGCGTTATGGCAAGCAAAAAAAAACATATGCATATGGGGAAATACATGGGATATACCATCAGCACAGACATCTGATAACCTTATTTAAGGGAATGTAATTAAAAAACTGGAAGACCACACTAATTAAAGTGAAAAGACAAGGACAGATCACACTGGAAAGAGAGGGAGAAATATTAAGTTTTCTTGAATGTTATTCAGAATACTGGAGCAGCTACTAACAGGAAGGATGACTTGTGGCTGCAGCAGAAGGTGCACAGCATGTGTGCTTTGCTGTTAGCTACAGTGCTGAATACTGGATAAAGACAAAACAAATGTGAAATCACTGGAAAACAAGGCAAAGAGAGCAAGGATGATGCCAGAGAACTGTAGACAAGGTAAGTATGAAAGTATTTAGCAAAGTTCAAGTTATTTACATGAAACAAATGGAATTCCAGTTTTCAAAACTGCATGCTTTGGATAGAATGTGAAAAGGTGCAATAGACTCAACAGAGAGGTCCCCAGTGCTCAGCTATTAGTTTCTCCTCTAGCAGAAACACACACACAAAAAAAACCTATGGGAGTTTAAGACACCTTAGATTCAGCAGGGGAATAAAGTTTCTGCATAAAGCTAAGCTCAGGGAAACATTTTTTCCAAGGTTGCCTACATCTTAAGACAAACAAACAAATAAAAAGTAGATAAGGAACCAAGTCTCACCTGTGTTTGGAGAAAGTCTTCCGTACTGAACTACTGCAAGAGGAAGCTGTTTGGATTTTGACAGAAACATTTTGCCAAAGCAGGAATCCTATAATTTCTGTGTTCACAGCACAACAAAAGAGTACCTATTCATCGATAGCAACACATAGCAAGACTGAACCTTACAATATTCAAAGTACCTGACCTAGAATGCATTTTGGAGGATGCTGCCCACACTATTCCCAAATTTCACCTACAAAGGAGACAAAAAAAAATGTAGTTGAGAAGTGTAAAACTTTAAAATAACTACTGTTCTTTCACAGTTTTGCTCATAAGACTCCTTTCAGGAAAGAGCAATCACTGCAAGCTATAAATTACGGATGTTGTGGCCCAGGATGCACCAACATTCAAACAAAGTAACAAAAAAAGTTACCAACGACGTCCAAATACTCTTGTTTGTAGTAGCCCGCTATCCAAATTCTTGCCTCTCACTTGGGTTTCCACAAGCCTTATAAAAATATAGGTGAACTTAATATTGCTTTATTGCAAGAGCAGCAATTACTCTAGATGTCTTAAAATTTCTGGGTGAGCACAAAAGGCATCAATGATATTTAAGCCTTCAAGGCACATGGCGTTAAAAATTTCAACAGCATTTACACTGAGCTTGACATCCTGCTGCACCACAATTGTGGATCATACTCAAATTATATTGCATGTAAAAGATACAAATAAACCTGCAGGGGTTTGAATGTTCAGATGCTCTTGCAAACTTTTCTTATGTGTAGTAACATTTATTCCTGAATTTTTTAGTTCAGATGTGCAAGACTATGCTTAAATACCTTGCAGTAGTTGTCCCTTCTCTCCTTAGTCTGCCCCAGTTTATTCAACAAGTCCTGTCAATAGCAGTACAGACTACAGTACAAATTTAGATTAATTTCTGATGGACGTACAGAACTAGGTATAACCAAAGAGGTGAATAAAGAAAACTGTGAACGTTAAGATTTGAAAGAAAAATATCGAAGCCTCTGTAAGAATAGTTCTGTGGCTTGTATACTTTTCTCAGGTGCAATATTAGGAGGTTTAAATATGGAAATGGTCACATACATTGTATCAAGTATCATCAAACTAAAGAACAACTTTGGCATCACAATGAAAGGATACAGAAAGCATGTGGACCATTAAGCTACTGACAAGTCAAATACTGTGGCTCTGGAGCTTTTACATCACAAAACTTGTCACATACAACCAACATTGAATTAGAACAGAGACTTTTTTTTTTTTTTAAATAGCAAACTAGCAGTGGAGGTAGCACAAATAAAAGAGATCAAATGCATTTGAGAACATTTATACTGTCCTGGCACTAACAAACTTCTAAGTACACTTTCATATGACTTCATAATTCACTGAACTATGCTATTAGCAGTTAATCACTTTCTAAAATTGAATATTGTTTGCTACATAAGATCAAGATAAAGAAAGAGAGATCAAGTATAACAGACAAAAGCTTTGAAAGGAATACTTATGTGTTAAAGCCAGCCAGGAAATGGAACATCAATAAATTAAAGGGCGGGGGGAAAGCGTAGCATATTAACAGCTACTATTCAAGATATTTGCGAAGGAAATGGAAGTACTGGGAGGAAATCAAATCAACTAACTTAAACAAGATACCCAGGAATTATTTCTGAAGACAATAATTCATTCTCCCCTCTAAAATACATCACGAGCTATGCATTTCATCAAAGATAAATAGCCTGAATAATGACATAAGTGCATAAAGTACTCACAGATAAATTCCATGACAGGTACATTTCCATTCAGGGAAAAATACCGGTTTGGAATCACTGAGCATCAAAACATCTGGGAGAAAGCTCTGATTTTCAGAAAAAGAAACTGGTGTTTATCATCACAAGATCTAGTTAAAACAAAGGTCCTAGCATACTACCTGCACAGAAAAAAAGAACTGATTGAAGCCAACACTATGAACAGAGTACTGCCAGAACTCAAGAAGAAATACACACTCCCTGGAACGTGTGAGCACAACCAGGAAAACTGTCTCAAAAAAAATCATTCAATGGATCAGAAAACTGAAAGCTCTAAAACAACCCATCATTGTCCTGGAATCAGAAAAATGTTTATTTCTTTAAAGGTTACAGCTTTACAGAGAAGATTATGTATTTCAAGCATCTTCTACTTTCTGCCTCAGTCTCCTCTGCCAGGGCTACATGTATACCAATCATTTAAAGACTGCTTTTCTACTAAGAGTTTCCAAGTCACAATTTATTTTTCTTTTTTTTGTGAGGCAATATAAATGTAGTAGGCACATTAAGTTCAGATAACAGCCTACATAAAAAAAAAAAATAAGTGCAGAATAAGTGGAAGGATTGAACATGAATTATTTCATGCTGGCTTTGTCCCCACAAAGACTGCCAAACTACTAACTCTTTGCAGACAAACTCCACTCTCATGTCACATTTCCACAGCAAGAACAGAACTCCCACAGAATATGGGGATGACTCCAGCCTGGCTCAGTTCCCTGAATACCAAGCCCGAGAGTCTCCAAATATACAGTTCTGTTCCTTCACCATGCTTCTTTCAACTGCCTTCTCACTGCGAGTCCCCACTAGCTCTCATGTTACTGGAATGGACAGGGTGGGACTGCTCATCAAAGAGGGAACTGAAGAATGCTTCAAAAGCTAGGGCATGCATAGTGCACAGCCAAGATACAGGAGCAGCAATCCTCAAAAGAATATGGATTGCTATTACCTCTGGCCTTTGGTATCCATGGGAGCTACAGAGGGAGGATGCTTTTTATGTTGCAGGGTTATTCTGAAAGGGCTATGACAGATGCAGAATTGGGCCCAATGCACTACAGGCAAAAGATATCAGCTATGCTGAATTCTGAGCAGCATCCTCTGTAACAGATCAGGTCTTCAACACTATGCACTACACCACAGAGAAAGCAATGCAAAGCTGCAATAACTTCACCTGAAGATTGCCGCAGTTAATCAAAGGTCTTATGACACAAGCATTTGCCTCAAAACACAATATGCAGGGACATACTTGAAGTCCCAAGGTATTCTCTAGATGCTAGTGGCAAGATCCTGGAGAAGGAAGTACCAGCACTTGCCTCCAGCCAAAAGAAAGATCTTTAGGGTAAGGACTTTTATGAACTGACAGCAGATAAGTCACACAATCTCTTTAAAAGACAGTGCACTATGTCAAACTGTGTGTTAATAAAGGAGAGAAATGTGTCAGAAAAGGAGAAGGTGAAGGAAGAGAAAGCTGTGATCTATGTCACAGCTATCTGTACAGTACCAAGATCTGCACAATACAAGAAAGCCTCATGTGAGACTTTCTGCACGCTCAGCACCAGGTCCTAAAGCAGTAGTCGTTATAGCAACTAGTCTTCAAAGATTTTACTACTGTCCTGCACTCCAGGGGAGATGAATCACTTGCATGCAAGAAGGATTTAGAGAAAACATTTCATATTATTCTAACACATACCCACATAAGACAAGGTTGGTCTATATAAACACGTGACAACACAAGATTGTCTTTGTTTGATTTTCTTTTGTTTAATCTTACAACGGTGTTTAAGGTCTTTCTACCCTTTGCTAACCGTTTCTTTAAACATCATAATAAATTGGAAGACATTCTTAATAAGACATACTACACTAAGAGCAGCAAGTAAATTCACATCAATTTTGGAAAGTTCGGTGACAAAATATCCATTCCTTTTATCAGTCCTTGTCAGTGCTTCTTCCCATCTGGCAACACTAGCCCATTCCTCAGTTGGACTGTATTCCATAGCTTTCCCAGTCTTACCAGAACAAGTACCTACCAGTGAAAAGTCACCTTTTTTTTTCTTATGCTTTGAAGCATAAGCTTCAAAGGGACAGATCAAGCAGTCCTTCACCCTCAGCCAGGGAAGCAAAAGCACTGCCCACTGAGAGCATGCCCAGCCAGGTCCATGCACAGCCAGGTAATGCTCTCAAACACTCCCAAGACATAGGTCATGACCAGGAAAGGTGCCCTGTGCAGCAGAGCAAGGCAGGTGATGGGCCAGTGGCACAGTCTTAGCCATGCTGCAAGCAAGGAACACACAGTGGTTGCAGTATGGCTGAAAGTAGAGATCTCCTGGTAGAGGTTGCAGTCCCCAGGGTGTTTTTCTCAGCCAAAACAATACAGCTTTTCTCAGAGCACTACCAAGGTCTGTCTCACACTTGATCAACAGCTTATTGAAGCACTAAGGCAGCATTAGGCTCCACATATGCCCTTTTACAGGAGGTGAAGAGGTATACCTGGGAGGTAGTAGCTTGCTGACACTTCCACAGGTTGCATTGCTGTTAGGTTTTGGTTGTATTTTTTTTTTATTGGTTGGTTGGGGGTTTTGTATGTTTTTAGTTGTTTGTCTGGGTTTGGGTTTTTTTGGTTTTGTTTTGGTTTTTTTTGGGTTTTTTTTTTTTTCCCTCCAAACAGGGAAAAGAAGAAGGAAGCCTGCCAGTAAAGACCCAATCACAGAATCACAGAACAACCAGGTTGGAAGGGACCCATCGGATCTTCTAGTCCAACCATTCCTATCTAAATCAGCCCCATTCAGCATTTGGGCTCAGCAAAACACACCTATTTTACTTCCTTTAATTCTTGCCAAGTTCAAGGAGTTTTTACATTATATATAAACGTTTTGCACAGAACTACTTCTATTCCATCCAAACCCCTTATTAGGGGCACTGTGATATTTTTAAAAGCAACCCATTTTTCCTTACTTCAAGTACAGGAATAAAGAGTTTCTTGTCCATTCAACATCCCTATTGTTATTAGGCCTTGAAATGATTGCCACTTCAAACAAGCAAATAGCATGCCAACACAATTCCACCCAGGCTGCATTGATGCACATTCACCATATACAAATTCTAAGGTTGTGTTTAATCTTCTTTTGCATCACACCTGCAATCCAGTTACACACACCTATGGACAGTAGTAGCTGTCCCACTGATGAATTAAGGACGTGTGTTTAAGAAGACATTTTTTTCAGTTGTGCTCTCAGAATTAGACACAGCACTGCTGAAGACGCTCAAGTTTGGCAGGAGCTGAGTGGAGTACTCCAATAGTTACAAATTTTCCCTCGGTACTGTTGCTCCCACACCACCTACTGTTGAATTTGCTGACACATCCCTATCACAGAATCTCTTATCTTCAGTTGCTTCTATTTCTGTCAAACCAGGTCTATTTAGACTCAAGTTTTCCAAGCCAGAAAACTGCCTCAGGCTCAATTCTTCTGCAAACTTTCAAGCTTGACTGGTTCAGCTGTTTCTGAGAACAAGGTAAGAAGTAATATATATATATTGCTTAGCTCAAACACAAACCCTTCCCCACCTCCCCAACAAACACTCCCTTTCAACCCTGAAACCAATATGAAGACCAGAAACACATGCAAGTCTTGTTGCATGGAGAAAGAACATATGAACCTGTAAAAGTTAAGATTAGATCCAAGTGTAGTTTCAAAAATCAAGATGTCAAGTTTAGAAGTGGTTTATAGTCAACCTTAATTTTGCTTCTGTAAGGGAATACAATTTTTTGGTTGTAACTTACAAAAATATTCAAATGTTTTATACAAAACTTAATATCAATATTAATATACATAGTCAAACCATAACAACAGTTTCATTCATAATTTCATTGTTTTCCTTTTAAAAACCTTTGCCTTGACATTTAGAAAAGTTCCCCCTTTTTGTGAGAAGTCCATTTCATTCAATGTTGACATTTATCAAGAACTAAATACAATACTTAAGCTACAGGAAACACATTGAAAAGCATCCCTATTAACATCTCATTAAATTGAGGACACTTGTATGATTTAAATTGCTCCCCCTGCAACTTTTGAAAGTAGACTGCCAACAAAACACACAGTTGCATCCTCTATCACTCACAGTGCAGTAACCACATGGAAGCCAAAAGATCAAAGAGCCCTGAATTCCTGCCAGTTTCACACGAGCAGCTCCAAGACTTGCCTTCTGAAACTTCAGTAGGCAAGTCTTTTTAAGTGACCAGGAACGACCAAGAGGGAGAGGCCTAGGTTGCTCCGGCTTGCAGTGCTTCATCTCAGCCAAAAATTACGTCCAATTGTTTGTTTTCCTCTCAGCTCCTTCCAGAGTTATTTTGTCAGTGCTTCCTCCATACGCAATCACTTGCTTAACGGGTGTGCCTAGCCACTACTTGTTCTGGACTTGAGGGGATCTAGATTATGAACACATACTTTCTACAGTACAATTTTCAGCAAGGTTCCTTGTAAAGACATCAATGGACTTGCAGTTAATACTACGCGATCAAAGATTACAGGTATTCCTTAACATCAATTTACAGCTTGAAGACAACACAGTATGGGGGTCAACTCTAAGCGTAAGCAGAGCAGGTGGTTCCCTCAAAAAACTGACTCATGCATGTGACAAAACAGTCTTCCCTCCTGCCTAGTCTTGCATATGCTACAGTCCTAGCAAAAGACAAGATAGATATTGCTGCAAAATGCAGGGTAGGGATCACAGGACAGCAGCTGGCCCCATGCATGCAAAAGTGATAAACAGAGAGCTCTCCAGTCTGCCCTGTCTCTCAAGAACACCAGTAGCTGCAGCAGTAGCATAAGGCTGGTTTTCCAGAGTTCCATTTCTGACCTGGTGCCCCAGCTCCAACCTATTCTCCTCTTCTTGCTCCGCTGAGGGGCACATGGCTTAGCTAGCTCCAGGTCTCCACAGAGTCATCTGTCACTCTCACACCTGGTCAGCAGTTTTTCTGGCTGCAGATCACAACTCTAGGAAGCTAAACAGTCTGAGACAGCATAGACAAACAGAAAGACTCCTTTCCCATACCTAACTTCAAAAGCATGCAGACAACTGCCAGCTTGAAGTAATTTTGCTTCTGTATCTTAGTCTTCACAATACTAAAGTGAAGAATCGTTAGCATTTACTTATGAGACAAAAACAAAGTCAACAGTGGTCAAGATGGGCCAACATCATACACAAAATTAGAGACCTCATGAACCTAGGTCTTTGCAGACTGAGTTCAGCCGACAACTGAGCCAACCTGTACCTTCTCGGCACCATATACAGGGAAAACTCTCTCGACATACACAGGCACACACATCTGATAAGCAGGTTATTTAGAAAACAAAACACAACACAAATCCCACATACTCACTCAAAACAGGTCCACAAATGAATTCTCCTGCCTCCAATGTATTTGGAGGGGACTGTCCCCATCTTTCTCTAACAATACCCCAGTCAGAATCACACTATTTGCCAGATCAGTTGCATTTCTACAGCTTAATACACAGATCCTGCAACAGTCACATAGTGATATAATAGTCAATTCAACACCAGTAAAATTCCCCACACTCCGGAGGGCTGACCCTGTACTGACAAACACCATCACAGAGGATAGGAACTGTGACACTGAAAAGTATAAGCTGTGTGTGCACATGGTGGGAGACACCTTTAACACCCTTCCCTTCTGAAGGGTTCCAGCCCCCCAGCCCAAACTGGCCAGGCAGCATCGCCAAGATAACAACAATCTGTCAATTCAACAAGCTGTCCCTCAGAACACAATAGACAAAAAGCATGCATATGACAAAGAAAGCTAATCTTATAGATATCTACAAAATATATTGCTTTATATAAAATATGATAAAACACCAGAAACATCATAAAGATCACAAAGTACCTTGCCCATATGTATGACTTGCATATGTGTGAATGCACAGAAAGACATCAAAAAGGTTTTCTCTGTCAGATTCCTTTGGTGCTATGTATCTTTTCATTCTGCTGTCCTTTGTATCAGTGACTCAGTCATACGTCCCCTAAGGACAGAAACGTCTATTGGTGGTGATAGGGAAAAAGCAGAGACATTTATCACAAGCTTTAACAGAGCAATATCCTGCCAATACTGCAGTCATTGCCAAATCATTTTTCACAACAACAAAAAATTCCTCTTTTTTAATGCTACAAAGAACATGCGCATTTCTATAAATCATACGATTAGTATTTATACCATATCCCTATAAAAGAACGCATGAACTGAAGTCAATTTGCTTTGCTTAAGTGTTTTTTTCCTATTAGCAAGGCTTACATCTTGCTCTTGTAACAGTGAAATTGTGCATTACCCATTTTTAATTTTATTTTTCTCTGCTAGGATGCCACTCAAATCAAAATGGTTTTCAGTAGCTTTTTATTTCCCTGCTGACTCAATTACTGAATTATAGTTTACTACAAGCAACGGTTTTCATATCCATTCCTTAAGTCAAACAGCTTATGTGATGTTGAAATTTCTACATATACTGATTTCATAAAGCATCCCAACTCAGCATTATTACACTACAAAAAGTACAGCCCTCTCTGCCTTTCCATGACCATTTCCAACAAACCTTTCACAAGAAACTCAGTTGCACAGATAAATTTAAATAGAGGAACACCTGCACATGTTCAACAGTTGTCCTTTCTTTGGAAAGCAACAATTCTTTCAAAGTTCAGTAAACAACAAGGCTGCTAAATGTACTGTTACCAACTAGGTTTTGCTGGGCCTGAAAATAAGTTATTTTAGGAACCACTGAGTCATATTGGGAGCTTGGAATGCAACATCTCAGTTTTAAGCCACTCTGGGCCAAAGTCATGCTTTCATGCACAGCCATGAAAGGTTTAACTCTGCACTCACCCCTCACCTGCACAAAAAGAAACATTCACTAGTCTAAGGGGTTATGGTGTCTGCACAAATAGCAAGCCGAGTAAAGGCCGGTAAGAAAGATGTTCTACTGCTGCAGTATGCTGAAGAAGAAGCTCTGAAGGAGTCTTACTAGCATAAGCAAATTTGATACCATACTTCAGTAGATACTTTTTCCAGTATCTGCTAGAAAAAGTAGATAAGGTCCTAAGATGTGATCTACTTAGTTATTTTAAGGAACTTTTCAATTTGTATTGTTTCATGTGCAAAGTTACAAGCACTTTCTATTAATTACTTAACTGCACTAGAATTTGAATGATACTGGGTTAAGGCTTATCCATCAGGTAGACTACTGTAAAGTTAAATTCAGCAAAATAAGAACAGAGTTACACTTCCTTCTCAAAATCTCTTTCAAAAAGGTTATGCTGTGACAGTGGCCATGTAAGTAAACAAAGCAATTACTAGCTGAATTCCATATCTAACTATCACTGGAAAAAATGAATCTATTAATTCTTTCAAGCCAAACAGCTATTTCACCTAATCCATCTTCCAGTGATTCAAGATTGCTGGGGTTTTTTTTCCCCATTTGTTTTAACCACGACACTGCCTCCTCACATGAAACAGTTAAGGAAAGGAAACAATTCTCAATACTAACTAGCTATGGTGTAATCCAGGTAATCTGGGACCACATAGGCTATTGACTCCCATGACTTAAAGCACAAAACGTGTCTGACTCAAGTTGCTGTCCTAATATGTCGATGCACTCACTTTAGTCCAAGACTGCCCTCACAGCAGAAGGTAGCCTCTACAAACTGAGCCAGCATATAATTTCTAGTGTTTTCGCCAATTTTGTTTCACACATTACCAAAAATAAAAACATAGTTTGTTGAAAATACTCCATCCTCCTCCAAAGGTAACATGAATCATCAACACAAGTAAGTATATGAATCCTATTTGATATCTCTGTTGCGTGGTACCATACAAATGCATCTTTTTATAAGAGGGCAACGGGACTTCCAAAACTATCAATGTCCTACTGTTATTTTCATGTTAAATTACACTCGTCACCTTCTTCACTGCACCCACATTCCCTTGATCATTTCAAATGAGTAGTTCAATTAAACACAATTAAAGCAACATTAAAATAAAACCTAGTGTAATGCATCTTTCTTTTGCACTTTAATCTACTTAGTCTACTGGGAGCTTTCAGTCCTACATGCAATAACAGAAGCCTTACATGTATAACAGAAAATCCACAACTATTATAAATGAGGGAAATTGTGACCATTTGATCAGATACTGCCAGCAGTAAGGAGAATACACTCTGCCAAAAAAGAAATTTCTTTTCAGTCAACTAAAGAAACCTCAGAAGGACAACTCAACAGCTTAATTGCAATGTCAACATTTAAATGCTGCAAATTTACTTCCCAATAAAAGATACAGCCAACCATCTGCATTTGTTAAGGTGCCAAAAATCAGTGAACTACACAACAGATTCTAACTTGCACTGAAATTCAACTGTCTTCTCTTGTACACCTTTAAAATTGTTTCAGTTAAAATACAACCAAGTTGAATATTTTACTTTGAACTAGCATATTACAGATATCACAATGAAATATCATACATGTGAAATTATACTAGACAATGAAAATGCCAAACTCCAGTTGACTACAGCCATGTTCTAATACTGATATATGCTACAAAATAAAGACTCCACTTCTGATCAATCACTAAAACTGTGTGTATGAGTAGCCAAGATGAAAAGGGGAGGGAAGGGACAAACAAGTATATATTTTTCATAACTTATATGACAAATCCTTATATGTTGCTGAAGTAAGATCCATAAATAAAGCAGATAGACAGCTATTTCAGACAGTTAATTACCAGAACACTTGATACCTTGAATATCTAGCTAGGTATAGTGCTAAACAGAAAAATGTGATCTAGGGGCAGTAACCTAAAACTCAGATAGTTTTAAAGGGTTCTGCCTGAGAGTGTAAGATCTTTTCTGCAAGATGTCCCAATATCTCTACTGAGTTACGTACGTATATTTTTAAACTGAGTATGAATACACAGCCTACATATAAAATGTATGCACATCATTGGCTAGTAACAACTCCTTTTATATAAGTACCATTCTCTTACTCTGGAAAAAAAAAAAACCCACAACAACAAGAAAAAACAAACAAACAAACAAAAACAGAAAGTGCACTACAATTCCATTTGACAGATTCAGAATATCCAGCACCAGATTCAAGGAGAAAAGTTAAAAGGCAGCATAACATAGCAGGGTGACAGAACCCATAAACTGCAGCTATAATCAAACTACTCATGCAGCATACTGCTCAAGTCAGTTTTGATGATTTTAATTATGTCCCAAACCACAAGCCAAGAACTACATTACATGGAGAGAACAGTTGGAAGCATCTCAGCACAAAGAAATCACAAGGTTGACTGCACAAAAACAATGCAATTGTTAAATTTTGTCATCAACCTAATTAAATCAAGCAAAGCAACAAGCAAAAGAGACATTTTACCTTTTTAAGGAAAAATTTCTGCAATTTCTTGTGAGGCAGCTTTATCATCTTTTTTTTTCAGCACTCAGGGTACAGGTCAGATCCCGTAAGTCCTCGAGACATTCTGCAGGGGCTTGACACCTTTCATCTTCTCTATTAACTTGCTGCAGCCAGCTTAGCTAAACGCGTCACCAGACACCAGGCTCAGCCCAGCAACAGATTAAAAGGCAAGAGCTAGGCTGGATCTCATCTTTGACTCAAACAAGGAAGCTATATACAGACACTCCAGCACCAGCTGAACCTTATAGCTATGATGTCAGAATAAGGCGAAAGAGGACAGGTACAAGATTTGCATTTCCCCCTAGAAAACCTGCAAAGTTAAAAAAGGTCCTTATCTAGCAGGAAAAATTTACAGGAGAATAAAAGAGGTATTGAGATGCTTAGTATCTCACTGATCCTTTCAAACCTTGTGGTACAAAAGAAACTCCTTCAACATTCAGGATTCTGAAACATAGCCCCAGTATTGCCTGCTGAGTGCCATTTGTCACTGTGCACCTGTTAATTGTGCACACCGTACGTGACTCAGCCGAGAACAGGAAAGAGCCTGTCAATTAGGGTTTCTTTAAATCACTTGGAGACTTATTTCCTTTGAACAGTTTTCAGAAAAACCTCTATGAAAGAAGAGATTACATGCAAAGATCTCATATACAGATACACAAAGGTATTCACAGAGCGCACAAATGCTGAGTTCAATTCAATGCCATAGGAACCAGAGACCATAGGCACTGTTTCTTTCCTTTTAGGAATCTGCGCACAAAGTTCAGTTCCAGATTTGGAAAGACAGGGGTCAGCAGCCCACCAGGGATGTAGGTGCTGCAGGACAACCCAAACTGAAACATCGTGTGCAATCCCAGTTATTCCAATGGGATAATCCCTGTACTTAAGGATGAAGTGCACGTAGAAGCAGTTATTTGAATCAGCTTAAAATCACTTCAACATCAAGCTCGCTCCCTAACTGGTACTGTATTGCTTGAATAGTGAGGATACACATAAATGGAGAAGAATGGCGGGAAAGCTGCCTGGCAGAGAAGGATCAAGGGGTGTTGGTTGATAGCCAGGTGAATATGAGCCAGCAGTGTGCCCAGGTAGCCAAGAAGGCAAACAGAATCCTGGCATCTATCAGAAATAGTGTAGTCAGCCAGACAAGGGAAGTGATCATCCCACTGCATGTGGTATTGGTGAGGCTGCACCTCAAGGAGGAGAGGTCTGTCTAGAAAGATGCCTGGAGGAGAAGGACCTGGGGGTGTTTGTTGACAGCCGACTGAACATGAGCCAGCAGGGTGCCCAGGTGGCCAAGAAGGCCAGTGGCATCCTGGCTTGGATCAGAAATGGTGTGACCAGCAGGTCCAGGGAGGTGATTCTCCATCTGTACTCGGCACTGGTGAGACCGCTCCTTGAATCATGTGTTCAGTTCTGGGCCCCCCACCACAAGAAGGATGTTGAGGCTCTGGAGAGAGTCCAGAGAAGAGCAACAAAGCTGGTGAAAGGGCTGGAGAACAGGCCTTATGAGGAACGGCTGCGAGAGCTGGGTTTGTTTAGCCTGGAGAAGAGGAGGTTGAGAGGAGACCTCATTGCTCTCTACAACTACCTGAAAGGAGGTTGTAGAGAGGAGGGAGCTGGCCTCTTCTCCCTAGTGACAGGGGACAGGACAAGAGGGAGTGGCCTCAAGCTCTGCCAGGGGAGGTTTAGGCTGGAGATTAGGAGGAAGTTTTTCACGGAAAGGGTCATTGGGCATTGGAACAGGCTGCCCAGGGAGGTGGTTGATTCACCTTCCCTGGAGGTGTTTAAGGCATGGGTGGATAAGGTCCTGGTTTAGTGTTAGATAAGAATGGTTGGACTCGATCCAGTGGGTCTCTTCCAACCTGGTTATTCCTGGACAACCTGTTACAGTGCCTGATAACTCACCCTTTAGGTGAAGAAAATTTTCCTAATGTCCAATCTGAACCTCCCTGGACAGAACTTGAGGCCATCCTGTCGCTTGTTACTTGGGAGAAGAGGCCAACATCTGTCTTGCTACAGCCTCCTTTTGGGCTGTTGTAGACAGTGATAAGTTCTTTCCCCTCAGCCTCCTTTTCCCCAGGCTAAATAACTGCAGTTCCTTCAGCCGCTCCTCCGAAGATTTGTTCTCTGGGCTCTTCACCAGCTTTGTTACTCTTCTCTGGACATGCTCCAGGTCTAAATGTCCCGTCCTCCAGGGGCTTAAGTACTACAAACAATCTCAATGTGAGTGCAAAGTTCCACTCCTATGAAGGCATATGTACTCAGCTTTCAGCAAATGGGAAAGGTCTAAGGTGAGCCACAGAAACCGAATGTTTAAAAGTAAACACATACTTAGCCTCAAAGGCCTGTATTTAAGGGTCAAGAATCATAGAAGCTGCAACAAAACCCCAAACCAAACCCCAAGAACTGACACCACTATGCATCAATGAGAACATCCAAAAAAAGTATTCAAAAAGTATGTACCAAAAAGACACACAGACAACACAAATGACAGAAGTGTAAACTGGGTAGAAGTACTGGTCATATGAAAAATCCCAGACCCAGAGCAGCCACTGAGATAAACCAACAGTTGAAGATAAGCAATAGATCTGATATTCTGACCATCAGACATTCAAACAGATGTTGAAAAATCACACAGACAAGTGGTCCAAGAAACATCCTGCACTAGGAGGATATCTATTGAGAACACCAAGGACATGGTTCCAGGACTTCCAGATGGGGAAACTGAGAAATAGGATAGTACCTGTTTCTTTGGCATGTTATTTGGCTTGAAGTCTGTCTGTCCAATTTTGATAAAACACAAAAAGAATGCTTCTTGGAAGTCGCACTGTGCACTGCATTTGAAATTGCAACCCTCATATTTTTCTCCATAGCTTCTCTTATAAAAAGATTTTGAAATATTGGTTTTGAAGCTTGGAGTCCTTCAAATGACACTGTTAAACCCTGCAAGTGAAAGAGATATACTACCAAGAGGCATATAAGTTTTAATTTACAACGCATACAATTTTTATTCCAGTTATCCAGGATTTGCATCAGTTCTTAGCATCTCAACTTCCACCTAGGAGCTTACCAGGATCAAACTAGCATTGTCTTAAAACTACAGTTCGTCATGCTGTAATTATTTGGCTATGGTTTTTATTTCTACGTTCATATCCATAAATGATGCAAGGTTTTCCTCAGAATAGGTAAACTAAAATATTTGGGACAGACTTAAAAAATTTAGAAGACTTCCTTCCCTTGAGAAAACCTGCCATCAATTCAGCCTCTAGAGTCACTCATTTGTTTTGAAGTGCAGCTCAAGCTAAACAATTAGATTTAAACTGGACGGAAGGTATTCTTCTGTGTCTTGTAATACATCATCAGTTTTTTGAAAACTGCTGCATTACAGAACAGGTAAAGATAGATTCTCAATTGTAGTTCTGAAATTCTGGGGTGGTAGGATGTTTTGGTTTTTTTTTTTTTAATTTGTTTGTTTTAATTAAAAGAAAAACCTCTTGAGAATTGAAAGTGTGCCTTAGTATTACTTTTAGGTATTTGTGTCCCCCTGAGTACTTTCTGAATTCTGTCATAGTTACTATGGTAGATAATTACATTTTGTCAAATGTGGCAGTCAACAGATCTAACACATGCAGTCTGTGCTTATTCCCAGTCCTTTCAGCTAAATGTATTATTTAATAAACAAACAGAAACCCTCTTAACCTCACGCACATAACATCTTTACATCCAAACACTGGTCCTCTGGAGTCTGTGCCATATGATGGTTTATATCATACAGGCTTTGCTTGGGCAGTTTAAATGACAGATGCCCTTTGGAGACATAAAACAAAGTTTGCTCATTCATTGATGAACGGTTACATCATCTTCCTGACCTAACAAATAAAAAAAACACTCTTTTTTAAATGGATAGTTTTAAAAACATTGTTTATGAACTACACTGCTCTTCAGTAGTCTCACAGGAAAGGTAGCATTGGCATCCTAAGAAAAGCTAAGCTTGTCATAAACGAAGTTCACAAAATTGAAGAGGGAATAAAACATCCTGTATTCTATTTACTTCTGCAGGGAAACCATCTATTACAGGATTTAATATATAGAACAAATAATCAATTTTTTAAGTGTAGTGTCACTTTCAATGGAACCAATATTATAAAGTTCAATGCAAAGGTAGGTGGTATTACAGACACCCTTTTCTACACCCATTTAAGTTACCTTTCTACTTTCCTTAGTAACCCAAATCTGAAAAGGTAAAACATCTTCCTACTTTTAATTCACGCAAGTTAAATGAAAGTGTAAGAGGAAGCCTAAATTGAAAAAAATAATGTTAAACTCTTTTATCAATAATACCTCCCAAACGCCAGTCCCTGCAGCTGACTGTTCTCCATTTTACCCTCTGTTCTGACTTAGAAATTCACAAACTTACAAAATGCCAGAGTTTCTTTCCTGGTTAGCTGATACTTTATAAAAATTAGCCAATAAATGAAGAAATATTAGATCAAGTCCAGCAATATTTGTTTATGTGTACTTTCCAAAACAATTTCTAAAGAATAAGTTGGAATAAGCTATTAGCTTTAAGAGCAGCATTTTCTGACATGCAGGTCCTATTAACCCTAACTCTGCAAATTTATACTGGGAACATCTATTCTAGCCCAAATTTGTAGAGGAAAGGTCTACCAGCTCCTCTCAGTCACAAGCTTCTTATCTGACATGCAGAAGCCCAATTCCTGACACAAGGCGCTTATGATCAAGGAGAGGAGTTTTCCTTGATGTTTGGCAGCTGGACTGAACCATGGCAGCAGCAGAAAAAAATTGCTGCTCTAGAACTCAATTCACAGAATTACAGAATTGTTTAGGTTGGAAAAGACCCTAAAGATCATCAGCTACAACCATGAGTCTAATACTGTCAAGCTCATGACAAAACCAAGTGTAATATCTACACATCTTTTAAATACTTCCAGGGATGATGACTCAAGTACTTCCCTAAGCAATGTGTTCCAGTGCTTGACAACTCTTTCTGTGAAGTAAAATTTCCTAATATTAAGCCTAAACCTTCTGTTATACAACTTGAGGCCATTTCTTCTTGTCCTATCACCTGTCACGTGGAAGAAGAGATCAACACCCACTTCACCACAACATAGAAAGTTTTCAAAAGCAACACTTGTGAACAAGGACTACTTAAGAAAACTTTTTGGACTTAAACTTTAAGCACCATGTACTTTTCTTATGGACTATTACTTTCATTCCAATTGCAGCTGACTGCTATGACTATCTGGAAAACAAGAACCTAATTTACAAAATATGCTGGAGTTATGACATTTCCTATTCTTTCACTTAGGGATAGAATTATTTCTTTCCTTTTTTAATTTACTTATTTTTAATGAAAAGCCAGTAATTCCAAAATCCAAAGTGAGACCTTTGTTCGAAAATGCTGACCCAAGCACAAGATCAAGCCACCGTCTTCCAAACAGTACGTGAAAGATATACTGGAAATATGCTATATCAGTAAGTTTTTGTTGGCCTACAAACTAATTTCCACAACAGCTACGGTAGGTCAGATTTTGAATATAGATTCTTTACTTCTCCTGACCTTTACAAAAGGGACAGTAGATCCAAGAGAATAATCCAGGTGGTTAAACAGACATGAGACTGGATAAGCTTTTATACTATATGCTGTTCTTATTACAATAATCACTGTAAAGATGAATTCACATTGTGAATTATTCCTTACCACAGTGAACCAGGAAAGCCTATTACCCAACGTGAATACCGCAGATTAAATATATACTGAGATGAAAATCAAAGTGCTTTGGCAAGTCCACCTGTCTTAGGCATTATTTTTTTGGACAGTCTAATTATTCCATTATTATGGATGATCTAAAGAAAATACCTGTCACAGAGACACAATAAGAATTTATTGTACCAGTAACCCTTCTGTCTTGCTCACAGCTATGCAGGGTATAGAAACAGAATTAATGTATGTCTTCAGACGGAGACTTCAGAGAAAAACAGACCTCATAACTGCAATTTTGTCATATCTTTTCTTTAGAAAATACACATTTAGTTCTATTCTTTCCATTTACTTATCCATTTGAATCTACCTTTATTTTCAGTTTACTTGTGATTCTTGCACATTTCAGAAAGTTATACAGGGAGAAAAAAAAGTTTAAAATTACTTCTTAAATTGATGTTCACTACTTTATATAATAATACAAAACAAAACAACCATCTGTCATTTGTTTCACCTTGAACTAGAAGTTTAATATTTTTACCATCTGCTCAAATTCTTCTTCATTCCTCCAATCATTTTCCACCAACTATTTGGTCTTAATAACCATATTCCACCTTTTTCAAAGGTGAAATGACAAACAGAACACAGGGTTTCAAATAAGAAAAATTAACATGATGGCACAGCTCTGCTATTACTGTTTATTTGCTTCCTCCTGCCTGCAGTACCCTCCTGCCCCCTTTACATACAGAAAGGTGCTTGGTGCTCCAAAGCCTGTATTCCACACCTCCCTCAGGAACACACAGTAACATAAGACTTAACCTGGATATTGCTAAACATTTTGAAAGAGATTTCTAGAAACAACTATACTACTGATTTTTTAAAAAACATTTTTCTATTCACCATCAGTGTTTTTTCATATCCTGATTAAAGTCACCATTATTCTACTACAGTGACATTACATGGATGTATCAAAAACACAAATGCAGACTATAATGTCACAATGACAATATACAAGTATTTATCTCGGTTAATAAAATCTTCCTATTGCTTTCATTATCACCTCATTATCTCACGCAAGAGCCTGTGATTTTGCTTTTATACCAAATAAACAAAGTTGCCCAAAATTAATGCACAAAAGGTTTAATGCTTGGAAAATTCAGTTTCTTCTAGGGAGTTCATCTTTTAGGGGATGATGAGGAATTCAGAATTTTATAAGCAACAAGGCAGCAGAAACTCCATCAATACTGGATGATTCTGACTTTATATTTACAAAACAGATTTAAACCAAAATCACAAAAGAAAGAATTAACATAAGCAACTGCAGCATTTGTTTGATTAAGGATTAGTTAATGTAGGACTGTATTTGCACAGAACAGCAAAACACAAGTAACGTTCAGCTAAATTTAATAGGTTTTCAGATATTCAATTAAATCATACATAATTTTGCTCTATGTTTACCTCTCAGAATTTCTCTATGGATGATAACCCAAAATACTACCAATACATAGCAATTTTGGTACTTTTTTATGTGAGGCAAGAGTTCATCAATGGCTGTGACGTTACAGAAGAATTTTTGCCTCTCAAGTGCTTACTTGCAAAATGAAGAGGAATTTGGTGACAGGAGTTTGAAATCTGTATCGATTAATAGAAAACATGCATTAAGTTTGGATGGAGGTAACAGAACTGCCGGTACTGTGCACAGTTAGCCACATTATAGGACGCTTAACTTGCAAGAGGATTAGTGGAAACTGTTCAGGTTGAGGTCATTCAACTTCAACAAAACCAAAACTAAGCTTCCAATAAGCCAATGCAACACAACATCACACCTTAAAGGGAAATATCGCACCAGGACAGTAAAACTAAGGGTTAAAGAATTAAATACCACATTCTTTAATAGATAATGATGCCAGAACTAGAGGAGGCTTGAGTTTTAAGCAATATAGAAACCCACACTGTATACCTGTGCTTTTTAGGGTCTTTTGAGGCAGTTTCCAAATACTATAAGGTCTCTGGATTCATAGACCTGACAGACAATCGGATATGGATAATACTTAGAGGTGATTTAGGTTGAAAGATATAACTTCTGGCAAAAGCTTTGTAATTTTGTGAGTTTACATTAGAAGAAACTACTATGATTATCTACTACAACTCCTGTCTGACATTAGACATGTCATCCACTTCTGTCTGTCTGAAACTAAATCACTAAGGTTTGGCTAAGGCCTGTTTTCTGGAAAGGAATTCAGTAATGACCAGAAAGCTTCAGGAAAAGGACAAGATCACTTCTTAGTTGTAATTTGTCCCAGTGATTAGCCATCCACACTTCTGAATTTCTGGTAGTGGTTTCTAGTTTTGTTCTCAGCTGATCAAAATCTTGATTTCCAAACAAGACAGACCTCTACTGCTGGATAAAGTTACTGCAAGTTCAGCAAGCTTCCTCATTATCCTGGAATAATTTCATTGCTCTAGCTATAGGTTATAGCTGTGCACTACAACTCAAGGCTCTTATTGTAGCATAATGGCATAAGGCCTCTGAGGTGATTTGTTGACAGACGTAGCCATACACCAGGAGATGAGGTGAGAAGTCCTCCACACTAACACACTTCTTCCCAAGGGGCTATCTGATGGAAAAAAACAAAACAAAACAAAAACAAGCTCAGAACATCAGGAGGAGCTACTCCTTTTGACACTGCTGTTAATGCTTAAAGTGAGGTGCTGTAATAGGCTAAGTAGTAGACTTAAAAGATGGAGTAGCTGAAACTGATAGGTTTCAAAGGGTAAGAATAACATATACACCAGAAATATTAAAACTCCTCATTGTACCCCTGCTTTAGACTGACCTGAACTAAGCTCTATGGTGCTGGGACTAATACATGTCACCCAGTCAGGTACAGTACCCCAGACAGCATTCCAACTCCATCAAACTGACAACTGTACCCACATTGCCTAGTGCCAGTCTCCCTGTCAGATCCCTACGCTGCACCAAAGTTACTGTGGTCTGCAATACTGCTATATTCCTGTAATTATGTTCCCAATACCAGGCAAAATCTGACAACAGAAGAAACAGCTAACATTTACTCTGCATCTTCCATTTGAACAATAGACTATGCTTTAAGAAGAAAAAGAGAATTAATCTTTCTTCACTTCAAAGACATAATGCTGCGGGGAGGAGGGAGAAGGAACAAAGGCTAAAATCCTGTTTCTCAGAGTGAAACAGGCTGGAAGGAACCTGAAGAGGTCACTTACATCAACCTCATGCTCAAATCAGAAGCTGCTCACAAGCAAGATCAGACTTGGGTTCTGTGGCAGGATCGTTATGGGTTGCAGTTTGTTTTGGGGGCAGGATTTGGAGTGAGGGGGAGCCATTTCCTTTAACACTCTGCTAGCATATGGCTATGCAGAGCATTAAGATAAAGTCTTGCTGCCAAAAACTAAATAATTACAGCTGTGACAGTTATTCTCTAATACGCATCTCAGTGTTATCATCACCAACAGACTTACACCCCATTAAGTTTATTAGGGTATAAGGACACAAGATATTACAAAGCAATTGAAAATCTGCATATGCAAAGTCTGGAAACTCTGCAACAGCTTAACTTCAAGACTACAAATACTCTGTGGTCATGGTTAAGTTTCACCCTGCTTTTTAGGTTTGTTTCAACTCTCCAGAACTTGCTCTCTTCTCTTCAAGAAAATAAGGCCCTCAACAGTTACCACTAATCAAAAGGCACAGTATTGTATTAGTTTTAGTAGTACAAACATCATTATCAATGCCTGAAATGTGACAGTAGCATGACTGAATTAGTTCTGCCTGTAGAAACATGGTAAATGCCTGCCTTATATAGTGTGGAAATGTCTTTGGTGGCCTAAACTCAGTCAGCTGGGGAAGGAAGTCATCCAAAGTAACAAGGGACCACAATTGCCAAAAGATCAGAATCCAAAGGCTGCACTGCTCCCTACAGCAGTAGTCCTGCTAGCTAGCTGAGTAAGGCATACAAGTGAGCTATCCAATGTCTGAACGGGTAACTTGTTAGATATCAAAAGTTTTGCTACGTTCCAAGTCTACGGCAAGTTTTACTGAACTTTGCAGGAGCTTCAAAAGCAGACTGTTCAGTTTTCCTGAACCTGCACTAGATGTCAGCATTGTTCATGGTACAGCTACATCTGCCTAGCCTAGGCAATATAGAAACTGGGCGTTTCTGAAGCTCTCTTCCAAGTCAAGTATGGTTCACGTGAGCATAACACTCAATTAATAAGAGCAAAAACTTCCTTGTGTTCTCACGGACATAAGTTATGAAATGACAGGCTTTGGCTTTAACATGTATTCTCTCTCAAAGCTTAGCTAGTCTTGTAACAAGATTGAGCAAAGGTTAAAGCAGGGCAACATGTAACTACAGTAAGTGCAATCTGGTGTCTGTGGGAAAAAGAAGCTGGCAGCTTTCTGTACTTATTTTTGGGGACACAACATTTCCTAGAAAGAAAGGTCTGTCAAAGTTGTTCAGCAAGAAGTAGAACTTACACAGCCTGTTCCTCAACAGATTTATGGAAGAGCCGAGATTGTTTATCCTGGAGAAGAGGAGACTGAGAGGAGACCTCATTGCTCTCTACAACTACCTGAAAGGAGGTTGTAGAGAGGAGGGAACTGGCCTCTTCTCCCAAGTGACAGGGGATAGTACAAGAGGGAATGGCCTCAAGTTCCACCAGGGGAGATTTAGGCTGGACATTAGGAGGAAGTTTTTCACACAGAGGGTCATTGGGCATTGGAACAGGCTGCCCAGGGAGGTGGTTGATTCACCTTCCCTGGAGGTGTTTAAGGCACAGGTGGACGAGGTCCTGAGGGGCATGGTTTAGTGTTTGATAAGAATGGTTGGACTCAATGATCTGGTGGGTCTCTTCCAACCAGGTGATTCTATGGCTACCATCATCCTTTTTGTAGGACTCTTAGGCTCTTTGTAGAGAGACAGTATACAAGTCTCTTAGCCTAATTACCTCATTGAATAGTACATAGTGGCTTTAAACCAGTAAGGTTCTGTTTTTTCTTCCCTCACAGTTTGGAGTCTCACATCTCTGCTTATCTGACAACTTTCATAAAACCTTTGAAAACAGAGGTCTAAGTGTCTGCCTCTCTTTCAAGCCTGATTGTAGCTGGCCATATTATTCAGAAGTTACTATTAGGGATATACTATCGGTGCAATTTTAAGCATTGCTTCCTCAGGAACAGGATAAAGATCTAGTCAGATCTATTAAACTTAGCATCCTTCAACAATAAACTACTGTATAATTGCTTGTTTGATTACAGGTCATGCAGTATCAGAGTATGGGAGGTTTTAGTACGGTTCTTTAAAATGAGACTTATCTTTATCCCCATGGCAACAGACTGCAAGCACATCCACACTACAGTTAGAAGTTGTGATTGAAGTTTATTTGCTAACTTCAATTGAGCTAATTCAAGAAAACACATCAACATACTATGGGTTATGGTCTTCAGGCACTGAGTATGCACTCATTAGCTAAAGCTCTTTCTGTCATTCCTTGGCCACTCATGGTACTGATCCTTTCTATGCAACAGCTGAAGGAAGACCACAGCCAGCTATGAAGCAGTACCTGATAGAGAAACACATATCATGTCATCTGAAATGACTTCAGTGTGTTTTTTACAAATGTGTAATGTATTTGAAGTTTGAAAAGACACAAAGTGTCTATCGTGTGCCTGCCCCCTCCAAAAAACCCATACACTGAAGTTGTTTGTGACTAATGGACACAGGACAAAAGAAGCAACACTTTCCATACCACAGATGGAAGAAACCAATGGTCTTTTTGCTTCAGTCGGCGCATTTGCCTGCAGATGTTTCCAAGTATCATGTTATGGAAAAATACCTTAAGCTTAAGCTGCAGCACACAATCTTCAGCCCTGAGCTTCATCAGAAAAATCAGCTATTCAAGCCCAGGAACAGTCCCTAGACCAGATACTGAAAGGCTAGAGTTTTGTTGCTGATTAAACCATAACCAAGGAGCCCTCCTCTGTATAAAAATCCATCCACTCCCAATCCCTATAAGGAATTCTTCAATTGTTTCATACCTCCTTTAAAGTTCTGGAATCATGATATCAGGTGGAACTCCAGTTTCCAAAATATTTTCTGAAAACATTTAACTTGTTTAGCTGTGAAAAGCCCAATGGAGCTTGGGAGGGGGGAAATACCAATGTGTTCCAATGCATGGTCTTACTTTTCCATTACTTTTTGAGAGATGTAAGACAGTTTCAATGATGCAGGTTAGTGACCCTGAAACCCCAAGTGACTATGAGGAGTATGTTTGGATATTGCATAATGCCCAAGTGTAACTACAAAAGAAATGAGAGCAGAGACAGAGAAGAGAAACAGTGAAGGAAGAGCTACCTCACTTCTTCTGAGACATCTCCACATCATCTGGCAGACAATCAATGACAGCACAGAAATTCTGAGCTTCTCTGTCCACCCTGACAAAGACCCAGCCCAAGTTCCCTCTGTCAGCTACAAACAGCAATTCAGACATTAATCACACTGCAGCTGCCACAAGGAAGGCATCCAGTTGCAGCCAAGTGAACAGAATTTGCAGCTGATCACCATCCTCCAGAAAGTCTTCCATTACTGTGAAAGGAAGAATAAATAAAGTTAGATTTCCTCTTCAAAATGGCACCAGTCATTATATCCAGACACTTAGGAAGAACAATCTTAAACTGCTTCTTTTGCAGTCAGAATCTGCCTTGTATACTGCTGATGGTGTCATTAAATGCTTTTCCATGTTGGCAGACAGGAAGAAGGAGCTACTGCATCTCACAAAGAAGCTCTTCTAAGTATTCACACAGGGTGCATCTGCATTAATTAAAGAATTAAAAAAAAGCAGGAAGAATAAGTTCAGCAAAGCAGTGTTTTCATGATCTATTTCTCACCCAGGGCCTAGGACTGATCTCATTCCAGCTCTACAGTTAAGGCACTTTACCTCTGCTGAAAGGAAAGGATCAGAATTTCTGCTCAAATTAGCCTGCACATGCACACAGCCTGACATATATAGCTGCTTTCGATCAATAAAGCTGAAGGTTAAGATCTCCAACAAGAGCAAGGATTATCAGGAATAAATTAAGTTTAAGAGGAGGCTCTGCAGACTGGCATAAGGCAACAAGCTGTCTCCCTTAATATCTACAAAGAAAAAGTTAATTTAGCTAATACAGAAGCATCTTAACCTCACATTCATAACTGAGTCATAAGCAAATATATTTGGAAATAAGGCTCACAATCATTCACTGATAATCATAGTTGCTTAAGTCACTAGATTATAACATTTGTTTTGTCCACTTGTAAGTATGCTTGTGTGCACTTTTGAAAAAGGCCACTAAGATACTAATGTAAATACAATTAAATAGTTGTAATGCCTTGAAGACAACACAATTTTGCAGGAATATTTAGAGAATAGGTAGCACACAGGCCACTACAAAAAATATAACCAAAACCCATAATGGCATAGAAAAAAGTATAGAAGGATCTTCAGTTTTAGCCACAGAGAATGAGAGCTAAACTTCAGAGAGTTTCCAAGAAAACATCCTATGCCTATCCCCCTTACAGCATCTTCAAGAACCCATCACAGTCCAAGTACCAAATCCAACAAATCACTTTTTGTTTGCTACCATTTCAAACATGTAGCAAGCACTTCCCATAACTCTAGATATTCCTGAAGGTGAACTCTGGTGCAAATATAAAACAATTCACTTGCATGAGAAGAAATGGGTTGCCACGCCAGCCCACTCCGTACCTGTAGTTGGAGTCCAGTACACAATTACTTAATTAGCATCTATAATAGTAGAAAAGCTAAAGGTAAAATGCTCATGTCTCTACAGCATTTTGCCAGTCTACAAAATGTGGAACAAAAGGCATATTTCAGGCTTTTCAAAGAAATTTTCTCCCACAGTTGATGAGGCAAGTTAGACTGCTTTAAGAAAACTCTTAAAAGAAAGCCTAGTAGAGTCTGTTAAAATCTGTAACAGGAATAAACAAGAATAATTTCCTATTAATTTAGTCAGTCACAACTGTGAATCATCAGCAAATTGAGAAATAAACATTCTATACAGAAGCTGAACTTAAAATTTATTTTCTCCCAATTCAGATATTCTATAATAACTAATTTTCCATTCTTTGCCACATCTAGAGCTTAAAATACTCAAGTTCTTAAAGCTATGTTCACAAATAAGTTTATTGCAGAACTAAAGAGTCAGAGAAGTCAAAACGAGGATCCAGGGGTCACAATGTTAAGACACTTGACTGAACTCTTGATGTGCATGAGAATTGCTAGCCTGCCTGAAAGAAAAATAATTTTCAAATTCCTGTTTCAAATTCAGGGAAGTTGCATGGCTTCAGGGATGGAAGCTCGATTCTGCCTAGCTTCTTCACCAAGAAGTTTGTCTAAGTTTCACATAGATTTCAAAGCCTCTGGGGTTCTATGGTATCTATCATACTCTATGATGTGCACAAAGCAAACAGAAGAATAGGATTTTTGTTTGTACACTAAATACACCTCAGACTTTCATAGTTTTAAGTTATCAAATAAATATTCTTTTTACACAATTGCTTCAAAGCTGACAGTATGTACATCAAATATCCCACCCACCACCCTACCTAAAGCCAATTATTTATTCAAAGCTGGCTCTGAAAACCAAGAATATGTGCAAGTCCACCAGCCACAGGCAGTATGACAAACCAAATTCAGAAAAATGACTCAGTAAGTTCACAATGTTTTACACATTTAATTAAGCTTTACACAAACTCCAGTTGGCAAGCAGGATTATGAATCATGGAAGGTAGGTTACAGGAGCAAACTCAAAGCAACACAAAAACTTACTTGCTTACTCCTGGAGCTGAAAAATTACTTACTACAGCAGGAATCCAAGAGGAAACATACTATGTCTTAGACAATTATACTCTGTATAGGAAAAAAAGTGGAGGTGGGAAATGCCATAACTTGAAGCAAGATGCTATACTGATCAATGCTAGCAAAGGCATTGCCATCAAGCCCTCTTCTAGTCTTTTCTGTCATAATTGTGTATGTCATTGCATTTACTCAGTAATTACCGCACTTACTGTTATTTGTGACCCTGTTTTCCATACCATAAGCTAGGGCCACTGCACTGTTTTAACATAATGACAATATACGTTAAGATGAAATAGTGAGCTAAACTACTAGTAAAAGAGAAACCTCTAACATCTGAGGTCCTGTAAGACCACAGAAAACCATGCAATAGATGTTTAGTTTAGTAGGATCCACAGAACATTCATATCATGCTCAGCAATAAAACACTTCACATAATGCCCAAGAACATTTGGGAGCAATAGCAAGTTAAAAAACAAATATCAACTGCCAGTTTGTTACAAGGAAACAGAAATAAAGCAGAGTCATTGTCCTTTGCTCTCCCTCACAGTCCAAAATGCCTGAAGTATAATAGCTTGCAATGAAATAATAAGGTCCCCATATTTGCAGTGCTAATTGTGGATCTTCTTTGACATCATTGTGCTGATGTGCAGAATCACTAGCTTTTCATGTCAACAAGGGAGCCCTGAGCTGAGATACACTATCAAACATCAGAAGACGCAAACTGAAATACAATATCCCCACTTGCTACTTGCACCCATGCTCAAGTTACAAAGTCAGCACAGTAACAGCAATACTCACACCTGTTGTAAGTGTAGAGCACTAACAGTTGTCATATTGTTCCTATTTCTTTTTCATTGCCCTCCTAGTAAGACTACTACCATAAAGAAAGGCTCAATCTAGTCATGGAAATGAGTGGAAGGTTAAAATATAGCCCAGCAAACCCTCCTGATATAACAACAAAAGGGTGATTAGGAAAGAGGAAAGTAGCTCTACATACTTTGCCCTTGGCTAGCAAGCCTTAGACATTGCTGCACGTGAACAAAAATTTTAGTAGAGGCTATACTAAATTTCAATCTCATTAGCACACTTCAGCTTCAGGCAGCCACACCTGCTCTGTAGGTTAATCCTTCAGCAATTATCACACAACAAATGGAAATGACACCAAACTCTTCAGCCCAGCAATCAGATAGGAAAACTTTTTGTGCAACCTTAAAACAAACCTGATTTGAACCAGTAAATAAGAAGAGAAATGCTTTTACTTTGTCACACCTTTCATTTACCTTTACATCCACAATAAGATCTTGCATGAGGTATGCATCAGGCCTGGATATTTATCTGACATTGCACTTTATAACTTAAGAAATTTTTGGCTATTGGATTCAGATGTTTAAAGGATTCGATCACTTATCTTAGTTTGCTTCATTAAACATCTAACTACACACCACAAACTGACAAACACTATATTACTATCTCTAATCCATGTTAATCTCCCAGTCACTGAAAAAGTCTGTCACCCAACAGTAACGTATCTGCAAATGATCACTACTCAAACCATTTCCAGAACAAATCTCTCCCTGTGAAACTAGAGGTATACTGTGGAGTTTCAGGGTCACCTTCTTGAAACCAAAGTGTGATAAAACCATAAATCAGGCTAGGAAAACTGACACCAAGAAAATCAAGAGAATAACATAACAAGATACAGAAACTAACCACAACATACTCTAAATTGTACTGCCCTGATAGATGTACTGACTCCGTTCTCTGGGTCATATGGTTTCTCTACACCTAGTGCAAGTCTATAGCAACCCTACAAAATTCAACAGAAATGAGTATTCCCTTCAGTTTTCCCCTAAAAGATAATAGCATTACGCATATCAGACCTAGATATTCAGCTGTGATATGATCTTCTCTGAGTATTGGGTTGCTAACAATCCAAGAGATCATTTAAGCATCTAAGGAGAACTTAGATGATTGATTGAGAAGGAACATGCTACCTAAAACCCAGCCCTGCTGCGATGGAGCTCTTGCCTTGCTTGGTATCGCCAGGGTTGAGGAACTATAGCTGTCAGGACAGACTAAAGGAGGCTGCCCTAGGAAACCTTCCCTCTGGATAGACTCCATCATCCCTACCTCAGCTACTGGCTCCTCTGCAGTGCTGCTGTAGGACAGGCTTTATAAAGACCTCACCTCAGAGGCCTGTTTGCGTCAGGTGCAGTCAGGCATACTACAGCTAGGAGCCTGGGGAATACCAAGCATCACCTTGCTCTAGCTGTGACTTAAGGAACTTTGTTACTCTTCCCCTTTTAAGGAACCTGCCCAAATGACTTGAAAGGACTCAAAAGGAGATGGAGATCAATAATTTAAGATATTTTTTAAGCCAAATTCATAACTATTATCCATAAAACACACCCACCCACCCTTTAGTACTCCTTCACTCTTCAGCTGGGCAGAATGCCTAGAGTAGCTTCCCATACCATATCTGCAGCATCACAAGCAGGGTGCTCTGCACATTTAGCTGCCAGTGCTACAGTCTGTAGCAGAGCCCTCAGGCACGTTACAGGATGTGGAAATACACAGATACACTTCTCCTGTATAAGTCAAAAAGTGTTCAGATAAGACACTAGGAGAAAGCTCACTGATGTAACCAGGATGTTCCTTTTACAGTTTAATTCCTTTGTTACAGCTTCCTTTAAAGGAAGGGTGACTCACAATCTTTAGTCTCCTTTAAAAAAATAATAGATTATTAAAGCAAATTGTGTTAAAAGCTGCTGCAACATATACCAAGCAAGTTGTTTCTCTCAAGATTATTTATCATAATACAAAGCTTAAAAGAAAAATGTGTGTTTAATTCGCACCATCTGCATGCTTACGAGCACATACCAGGAAGCAATCCACTCAAATAACAGTCTCATATGCCACAGTGTATCAGCTTTTTTAGCAGTACTGTATTATTCATTGTTCTGATTGGAATACTCTCTTCCATTAGAGTTATTACTAAATATTACTGTTACTAAATAGGATTCCCTTCTCACCACTGCTGAAAACTGAGAATTGGACTAGGAAAAAAAAAAAAAAAGACAGAAAAGTTTCACATTTCATATTAGTAAGCGTTGAGAACTACTGCTCAGCTCCGCTTACTGGAGGTGAGAACTGTGGTCGCTACAATGTACAAGAGGAGTAGAACATTTATTAAAGTGCCTAAATAGGGTTAAACACCATACTTAAAACTCAGAATACCACAAATAACACAAGACATCAATGAAAGGGATAGACTATATCTCACTGTACATGACCACCTATTAGTATACACACTATGCTTTCCCTTCCCTTTTCTTTTCAAAATTTGGTAACAGCAAGAAGAATCCTAGACCAGACTACAAAGAACCTAGCAATTACCCTAATTATTGACTTCATGAAAACAAAGAAATTAAAAAGGGAAGAAAGCAGCTACAAAACAAAGACAAAATGAGCAATCAGGAAATCCAAGCCCACATTGGATGAGACAAGTCTAAGCAGGTTCAGGATTTGTCAGCTACTAAGCTCTTCACTCACACACAAAATAAAAATGTCTAGAAGACTCAAATTTTTAGTTTCAAATTATTGCAAGGAGGTCATCTGATCATGATATATTTACTTCAAGCAACTTAGACTTGCAAGAAATTATTTAGATGCTGGATCACAGTTTAAGAACTTACAGCTAGCTTTACATATGCAGTACTGTAGAAACACCCTATTTGCAATCCTAGACACATCAGATCTTTATATTCAGCCACTCACTTTTCTTATGTCAATGCAACCTTCTGTCTGCCATAGAGGTACTCACACAACGTTAGTTTCCTGGCCACTTGTCAGAAATAACTGGCCCAACGAGACAGAACATCTGTAAGTTTTTAAGCATCCAGATACTTAGAAAGACATAAGTAGTCTTCCTTCTTAACCTCCAGACATATTTAAAGCAGCAACAAAACACATAATATACAGTTCATATGCTATTGTAAATTTCAACATAATTTTTGTGAAACCTAGGAGTGTAACAAAAATGCACACATACTGATCAGATATTACAAACTTAGAGAAGTTATGGGTTTCACTTATTTGTTCAAATGCACGCTGAGTAATTTATTAGCCAAAGCTCCCTTTCTAGTCAACAGAGAAGACTAGTTAAGTCCTGGATAAAATAAATTGCATCCTGAGCACATAACTTAGATACAACAGCTTAACTCAACAGCTACTATAACAACAAGGTGATTTTTCTGTGTCTAATCGTGGTCATTTGACCAGGGAATTGTTTAGTTATTGGTTTGGTTTGAATCTGTAAGAATCAGTAGAGATACCTTCTGATTTTTCCCCACTGAATTTTTGGAGGAAAGCAGTTAGAGGAAGGCTTTTTCTTTCAGAACAGCAGCAGTACTCAACTTGGTTGTCACATGACTCTCACTTTGGGGAAAGTTATTTATGAACCTTGGAAATATTAGGAAAGGAGAGAAGATTTAAAGGAAGAATTCCTATTTCACAAAGCATTATGTTCTTAGAGAAAAAAAACACAGATGAGAAAAAACGGGGGGAAGGGGTGGAGGGGAACAATTAACTTTCAGCTTATTTCAATGGATTTCTCATCTCAGAGTTATAACCATCTACATGTAAATTGTAGTTTGTTTTCACTTTTTTTAAAAAAAAAACACAGTTCTCTAGGAGGCACCATACTCAGAAATAATTTATCCAGACTCCAGTGTCTGCCAAGTGACTCATCTCTTCTGATGACACAAATAGCTCATAGCCAGCACACTCTCTTGGGTGCCAACTGCTATTATGGAACAAGTTCATTTCCATGAGGGAACAAGTTTCCATGGATGAACTTTTATTCGTCTCAAGCAATAACTCTTGTTCAAAATCAAACAGCCTAATTCTGTGTAGTGTTTTATGTCTTACATAGTTTGATGGAACTTCTTTTCCCCATTCAGCATACTCGCTCAGTAGTGGCTGCTACAGTCCAGTCTGCAAAGCTGATTTTAAAAGCTTTTGAACTTACACACTGCTATGCATCCAAGTGCCTGCTTGAATAAATCAGAGTTGGTCATTTTGGCATCCATTTAGAAGAAAATTTGTTTGATTAGCTGTTTGTTCAATAGCTAACCACTGCAAACTTAGAAATCCAATACACACAACCAAAACTAATATTTCAACAAGATACATGTACATCCTTCATACATTGTCCCTAAACTCTGTAAATTGCACCATCCTAACATGTCAGTTCTGCTTGGAGTATGAAGAATAGAAGTGAAATCACTGCCACAAAGACCTGATTCAATAAAGGCTCAAGAAGATCACAACTAGAGTCGCATTTCAGTGGGAGTGAGCATCAGTTCTCATCTCATGTAAGAAAAGTTCTGCCACCAATTGTAGTTATCAGCTACCTTCTCTACCAGCTAAAACCCCATCACCTCGTCATCTAGAGTCTCAATAGATATTGAACCCAAGTTTATTTTTAGTTTAAAGACCCAAGTTTCTGAAAACAAGATCTGTCACTCTTCATCCATGTAGAAAATAGTTTCAGTGCAGGTTGCCACTCACCATAGATCACTAGCATCTTAGCAGTGGCTGTAGAAAGCTAGAGGGATTGAGAAACCCTAGACACGGCTCAAACACATTTTCCAGAAGTTTTTTTAAATACTATTATCCTGTCTCTGACACATCTGAGCCACAACAGAATGCTGTCTGAAAGCTATTAGAGTAATTCAAAAGAACAGCAGAGACTGTACAACAAAAAATAGCTACAAGCCAAAACTTAATGTTAACTTAAAAATGTTTAAGTTCAATGATATCCCATTCAAATGTTGCAATACTTTCAGGTTGTTATAATCACATCTTCTACACTCTATTTTGCCCAAACCATTTAAAGTTTTCTATGCCTCCATTTACTGTGTGAATTGTAATAGCAGGAAGAGAAGGTAAAAGATCAAAATAATATAAATCAGGGTTTGGGTTTTTTTATACCAAAATCTCCCCTACATCTGTCCTGATTCAGTCAATGAGGACAGACACAAGAAGAAATCAATTCATAAAGCATCAGATGTAACAAAACTCTCTTTCAAAGAAGTCAGCACAACTGTTGTCCTCTCAGCTTTCCCTCCAGTGTTGGGATTCTGAGCACCAGATCTGGGGTGCAATAAAAGAAGATGCTGCATTCATTTCACGATCCCTGCTGCCCCTCTCACATTTTTCCCATACGATTCCATGAGGGGAACAATTTTATATACACTATTCTGCATGGCAATAAGCAGAAACCCATGTTCTATCGGTTGCCTGATCAATTTAATTCCAAAACAAATTGCAGTCATTTAATTAAAAGAAAAAAAAAAACCAAAAAAACCCCAAACCCACAGAGATTTGTCAGAAGATAGGCATTGTGGATGAACTCCCCAACACTATATATATATATAAAAATCAATTTCTAAAGAATTAATTTCAAAGTTATTACCCCATGAATGCTTCATAAAAGCCAAATACTTCAGAACTGATTTTTAAAAAAGCAAAAGTTTATTACAGGCTAACAAGTTATACTACTTTTGCAAAGAATTGTAGAAAGAAGGAATTACTGATAACTTGTTTCTCATATACACCACCCACCAGTGTAATTTTGTAAAGATCTATGCAAGGTCATAATTTTTCAGTAATGAGATAACTCTGATATTTGTTTCAAGACATGTACCACAACTCCTGGACTCACAGTTCATTATTTACTGTGATAATGCCTTTCTTGGTAGAAAACAATTTTTCATTATTTGAACTTCATTTTTCAAACATGGTGCCTTAATTAATGAGAATTTAGGGCTTTTTTTGTGGAGGAAGAAAAAAAAAATAGTGCATTGTTATCATCCAGTAATTTTAACTAGGTTTCCCTCTCCAAGAGTTTTTGCATTGTATTATATACAATTATATTTCCCTAGACTGTGCCATACCACTCATTTGGTGATTAGACCCCTATTCTTTTTTCCCCTGAAGGAACAGGCTGTTCCCATGACCCAGGTTTCATTTACAAGGTACTGACTTTTTTTATGTGTTTATGTACACATATACACCAATACAAATAACTAGGAAATTTCAGTTATTCTCTTCAATAACTTCCTGCCTCAGGACAAGCTTGTCAGGAATGATCACAGAACACAACAGAAACACACAACTCGATTGAGCAGTAGAAAAATTGACAGTCATTCTGTCTCATAGATCCCAATATGCATATTAATCTGCTCAGAGATGCAGGTTATTTTGGGGTTTTATTTACTTTGCTAAACAGTCATGATCGCTATTAAAAATAAACCACAACATGCATTACTTTTCATAATGGATTGAAAATTCCATACTAGGTTTATTGAGACCTTTGATCAATTGAAACGGAAGACATGTAGAAACATTGCTACTGGAAAAAAGACAATGACCACCTTTCCAATTTTGCAACAAAAGCAACTTCTTGAATGCCAAACCAGAACATTCTGATCCACCTTTTTTCTGATCCACCTTTTCCTGCTTTTTTATTCATCAGAGAAATGAAATTATATACCAGCAATTCTAGTACTTGTACTAGAATGTGTACTTGTGCACACTGAGACAATCCTAACGATGATCAACAACAAACTGCCTGGAAAACATTGTCCGTTTTCTCTGTAGTTGAATACTACTCTAGCATCTTTGAAAGGGGCACTGTTGCTGGCAGTTTAGCATTAGACTAGATCAGATGTGACTTGATACTGCGGTAGGTACCTCCTACAGACGACCTGACCAGAAAGTAGAGGCTTTCTTCAGGCAGTGGGAAGAAACCTTATGTATGCAGTTCCTGATCCTCAAAGGATCCTCTTTATCCACTCTAATAGCTTCTGGAAGTGCACAAACAATCCAGGAGGTTTTTGCAATGATGAATGGACTTCCTGACACAGGTGATCAAGGAGCCAATGAGGGAAATGGTTCTGCTGGATCTGATCCAAAATAAGGAAGAACTGCTTAGGAGTGTGAAATTCAAGGACAGTTTTGGCAGCAGTAATCACGAGAAGGAGGACCAAGATTCTGAGAGAAAAGAATAAAATAGAAAGCAGGATCACAACCCTGGACGTCAGTAACACAGACTGCCTTCTTCAGGTACCTGCTTGGACAAATCCCATGGAAGATGACCCTGGAAGGAAGAGAAGCCCAGAAGAGTTGTTTAATTTTCAAGGATCACCTCTTTGAATCTCAACATTTGGCTACCTAGACCAACAGGAAACATGCATAGGCAGTGGATGGCCTGCATGGATGAACAAGCAGCCTCTGACAAAACAAGACATGAAAGTGAAGCATGTGAGAGGAGGTGCCGCAAAAAAGTGACTAGCGGGAATACAGAGTCTATCCAAGCATGTCATGATGGTGTCAGGAAAGCCAAAGCCCATCCACAGTTCTGTTCAGTGAGGGACAGGGAGAGTTGCTACAGGTGAATGAGGAGCAAAAGAAATACCTTTGTTCCTGCTGCTGAGTGGTGAAGAGGAGATGGGGACAAAGGCCAATGTACCCACTACCTTCTTTGCCTTGGTCTATACAAGTAACAATAGGCATTTGGGAATCCCAGGCCTCTGAGACAGGTGAAAAGAAAGACCTGTCCTTGGTGGAGGATGATCAAGTTAGGGAACATTTTAAAAAAATATATTTAAAAAAAAATTATGGGGCCTGATGAGATATAAGCATGAATGCAGAGGGAGCTGACTGACCTCATTATGGGACTACTCTTGATACTGTTAAGACTGGGGACAACTAGGAGATCTTCTTGAAAACTGGAATAAAGTAAGCTGTAGCTCATACATTTAAGAAGGATGATTCAGGGAATTGCAAGCCAGTCAATCTCACCTTAATACATGGAAAGGAGATGAAGCAAGTCTTCCTAGAAATAATTCCTAAACATATGAATGACAAGGAAAGGAGTAGTTGGTGTATTCCGCAAAGAAGTGCGAATAAGAAAATTGTGTTTAAACAATGTAGTGTCCTCCTACAAAGAACTGATTGTTTTTTATCTTAAGACTGTTGACACTGTATCCCATATAATCTCACAAAAGCTTATGAAGTAGTAGCTAGACCAATGGACAGTGAGATGAATCAACAACAGAAGAGCTGTGCTCATTTATCATCAGCACAAGGTCCAGCTGAAAACTAGTCACTAGAGCAAGTCCAGCAAAGGTGGACCATCACAATATGATTAAGAGACAATAGGATCTGACGTAAAAGAGAAGTCAGAGAAAGCTGGAACTGGTCTCCCTAGAGAAGAAATGGAGGGTGAATCTTAAGATGTATAAACATCTGAATGGAGGAAGTAAATACAACAGAGCCAGACTCTTCTCAGTGGCATCCAGAGAAGTGACAAGAGGCAATAGGCCCAAACCATAGCACAGGAAATTCTATTTAAATATGAGATAATGTTTTCACTTGAAGGGTGTTCAAACACTGTAGTAGGCTGCCCAGAGAGGTTGTGGAGTCCCCTGAAGGCCTAACGGGATGCAGTCCCAAGCACCTGCCTGCAGCTGCCCCTGCTCTGAGCTAGATGGACTGGGTTGGACTAGAGGATCTCTGGCAGTGTCATCCAACATCAGTTTTCTGTGATGCAATGAGCATTTATCACTGCCTTGATAACACTAACACTACAGCAACAACTGTAACATTTTCACTGCTATGAAGGTTTTATACTTCCCTCAAGTATCATTGGATACAGCATATAGCCTTTCTTCAGGTCGTATCACATTAGCTGTTACTGCTATTAGTTATAAAAGCTAGACCCCTCCAATTTTATTATTGACATTTACACTAGAGTGCACTGTATCAGCAGAAGTTACACACATCTTTGGAAACTTTATACAGGAATTAACAGGAAGCTTAGGTCCAGCCATTTTCAGTTTTCATAGAGTAAAGCTTAAGATTTACCCAATTGTTATTCTGGATAGATATCAGCACTTCCACTGCAACTTACCTCTGTGTTCCCTGAGCACCCTGTACAAGCTTACAATTAGAGCACAAATTCCCTTGAAAGGATAAAACAGCTCAAAGTAATGTTGCAATCTAGGTTCTAAATGCTATGATCTATATTGCACAGTTCTCAGTCTTTTGGAAAGCCATGACAAAGAATTTTTCTACCAACTGCAACTTCAAAGATGATCTAAGGAAGTCAGTGATTAACTTGGACCTACCTAGACCAGACCACAAGGCACATGTGGTCAAACCTATAATTTCCTATCAGAAAAGGGCCAGTTTGCCAATATGAATCTCTTTACAGAAAAACGACATCCCAAAATTCTAAGCAAGGACTTCGCAGGAGTTTAAAGTTCTCCCTCAATTATATTTCCATCAGCTAACCTGCTTGCTTTTGTGGCAGGACAAACAGCATCCATGGCTTTGGGAGGATCTTGTAGGAGAACATCCTAATGGATAGCAACTCTGAGTAACCTAGGTGACAATTCTAGAGCAAAGCCAACACATGCTCTTCTAGGACTAAGATGTGCCTAAAACAAGTGTTCTATCCCACAATCCTATTCATTTATGCCCCCAAAGACATTTAAAGAACATGTCCATCAATATCAGACCTCACAGAAACAAGTAGAGTAGTTTTATAATACATTTTGCCATCATGTCATCTATCCACGTGATACAGGAGTAACAGCTGGAGGCCAACATGGACTAAAGCAGGTTATTTACAAGATCATAGAATAAAGTCCCTTCCAACCCAAACCATCCTATAAAAGATCATCTAGTTCCAATCTCCCTGCCAAGGGCATGGATACCTCATATTAGACCAGGCTGCTCAAGGCCCCATCCAACCTGGTCTTGAACACTTCCAGGCAGAGGGTATCCACAACTTCCCTGGACATGAAGAATTTCTTTACTCATCTAATTTAAAGCCATTCCCCCTCATCCTTTCACCACCTGCTCATTGAAATCCTTTAAACAAGTATTATCTATTGCATTACATGATTTTGAATTCACCCCTTAAGTCATGCTTTAATGTTTCATGAAAAAAATTGGCTTGGGCACATTATAACTATCAGTAAGAAAGTCAGCAGAAGAGAAGATTACAATACTACTACAGTAGTACTACAAGCTTCATAGAAATAGAACATGCTAACAGACCAAGCCAGTAAAGCATTGAAATAATATGACAGATGCACAGTAAGGTGAAAACCAGTCAGATCTTGCTATTGTGTTTTCCTATAGTAATACAGAATGAAGACACATCAGGGAAATTTAAGGGAAAGGTGAAGATACTTCAACATTGGGCAATGATGTTTCACTGTCAACTATGTGTTAGTGGTCACTGGGTACATGTTTTACAATGCACAAGTACATCGGGCTTTTCAATCAGACATAAGTACATCCTCCCACTTGGCACACAGACACTGCAATTGCCTTGTTGAGGCAGATGTAGACATACAGAAGGTTAAACACAATTACAGATACCTAATTGCAAATTGTAATACTTAGATCATTAAACATCAGAAAATGAGAACCCAGGACTGAGGTTTTCATATAATTAGCCATTACAGGCAATTTTTCTACTATATTTTAGACTTAAGAATTACAAGATGCATGCCTAATGAAAATTAAGTAGGTTAAAATTCATTTAGGAAACGAAGGCTATGTTCATAAAACTAAATCATGCTAAGACCAACCCACAAACCACAAATTTAATCTTCAGCAATATGCTCAAAGATTATGTGATGATCCCAGTAACCTGCACTTAATTTCATTCCCAAGCTTTTTAAAGAGTACTTTAGTGTTGTCTTTTTAAGAAAGGGAGGGGAAAAATTACATTTGGAACTTGCGCTAATTTTACAGAGCTCAAAAATAAGACTTCATGCTTTCTATCATTATGGGGGTTAAAACTATACCTTTAACATAGCAGAAAGTAACAGGAATTTCCCTTTGCACTGAACACTAAACATCATGAATGTAAGTTTGAAGTTTTAAGGAGTAAGACACAGGGAAGCTTAGCCACCTTTGAACACACTATTTAGACAAATGTCTTCACAGCCTCCCTGTAATGTAAAAGAGATTCAGACTCCTTCACTTGGAAATCGGGAAATGCCTGATGATCTTTCAAACACACTTTGCTTTCCTCTACACAAACAAACAGAACCTGGTAGAGACACCTGGGATGAGCAGCACCTGGTTTTACAGTCAAACTTTGCCCTCAGTTCAACATAATAGCTAATGTTCACGTTTTCTCACTTGCTTTGTATTTTCATATCTTATTTTGTCTCTATTTGGCATTCAAGCACTTTGAGGCAAGACTTGTATATTTCTGCAGGCTTGTGATTTTCTTCTTTTGTTTGGAGTTTGGTGGGGTTTTCAGGTGTTTTTTGGTGTTTTGTTTTTTGTTTGTTCTTTTCTTTTTTTTTTTTTTTTTCAATTAGCACAGTAGTACACTGCCACAACAATACAAACAATGTAACTTGAAGGAATTAGCTCCGGACAAAGAGCCAGCCTAGCAGAGGAAAAGAAATTAATTAAAAATTTAGTACTTCTTGCAGTTGACTCCAATACAATTCACAATACACACACGTTGTGATGACAGCTACTCTTTGTGATGTCACTACAAAATGTTCTCTGCAAGAGAGCCATAAGCTTCAAGAAAATTTGTGTTCTCCTCGGGAAATCAGCACAAGGGTGATAGCTATAAAATAGAATTTACCAGCCTCTAGATGAAAAAGTCTGTTCTCCTTTTTTTCACTTGACCTTACCGTAAGAGACAAAAAAAAATGGGTTGGATTTGCATCTTCGGGCGCAGAAGAACACTGAGAAAAAGCACCAGAGACATTTTGCTTCCATGAAGACACATTTGTTATAATTTCCAAACATCTATGTGACCCAGGAACAAACCCATTTACCTCTTTCACAGGTTCTTCTTCCAGGGCAGCATCTTCCACTGCAGGCTAGCGAATGGAGAGATCAGATGAAAAAAAAAAAAAAAAGTCTTGTTAACATTCTTGGGAAAGACACTTCTAAACCAAGTTCTAGCACAAAGTACAGTTGGTTTACTTTTACTCAGTTAAGTCACTCTAAATTTATACTGTCATAGCAGGCACGTTCAATTCTTCAAACTTAGCATAGTTAAATTAACCTTGGAATCCACGAGGACATGCTTTCTTCAGGATATATGAAATGTAAAGAGATATAGGTGAAAGCAAGAGCACACTGACACTATTAAAATTACTGATAAACAGTCAAAACCAAGTTTGCCATAGAAATTACCACAAAAATCAATCAAGAACTAAATGTGATTATGCATTAATAAGCTAAAGAACTAGAACAGTATTTCTTGCCAAGAAGAGAGAATAAATGCATATACGAGACTAAATTGTCTTCTATTTAAATATTGTCATTTAATGGGTGCTCAGATGAAACATATTAAGCAAAAGCCTTTGGAAAATAAGTAGAAGGATTACATAGAGCTTGATCATGCAACCCTTCTCTGGGGAAAATAGTCCCAAGGCTGTAATCCACTGCCCTATCCATCCAGCTAGAGAGCAATTAATAACTGCTACTGCGAAAGAAATTCTAGACCCAGAAAATGTCCCAGTTTCCTTGCTTACTTGTCAGACAAAGTTAATGACTGTGAGTCAACAGGTGGAAGAAGCAGGATTTTGCTCCCATTTTCCTTTATACAAACATAATATAGAACATGCCCTCAATGCACTCTTCCTTATCAAGGGATAGATTTACTATAAATGCTGTCTTTAATAAACTGCATGTCATTCCACTGAGTCATCCTCTGGCATTCATAAATGCCTCTATTTTAAAAGGTTTTTTGGCACTAAGGAAGGGGAGGAGAAAGAGGTCTATAAACATAAAGGAACGAAACAGTCTCCCTCCTTGTCTACTAACTGTGAAAAGCTTCCGTGGAAAAGAACAACTAGCAGACGATCATGAAAACATTTTATCCCACACACATTCAAAGCCCACAACAGCTCCCTCAAAGAAGTGCAATCACTAGTGTTTAAGCTTTGTTCATCTAATTAAAGACCATGCCATGACTATTTGAAAAGACTGGACTTTTCAAAAGACATGGACAACAGCCCACGAGAAACAAAATTAATTTCTACATACTTATAATATATTTGAACAAACAGTAAATTAGGAATTCTATGTGTGGTATGCTTTTAAAGGTTTATAGGCTATAGCATATCTTCAACATGCTCATAAGGTAAGAAATGGTGGTCTATCTGTTGTTCTCATCTACACTGCAAAATTCTATGCATGTAACCCCTTAATCCTCTGGAAAGATTTTTGAAGTGCAATCTTCGGAAGAGCGAGAGGAAGTGTAGCAAACAACTAACAACTAGAAAAATCAAACTTTTGATTAAGTAGCTTTGTAATGCATTGGTTACACTTGGTAGAGACTCATATGGTTTCTTCCGAAAGAAAAGTGTACATGGTCCTCTACCAACAAAAGATGAGACAATAGAAATCTATTGTCCCAAGCTATGGACATTAGACTTTAGTGCAGGAGCTTACCCTATGGTCTAGGAACATTTTTTCCTGGAATTTGATGGCAGAAAAAGCAACGTAAGCAATGACTCAAGTGTTTTCTGTCTGGCACCGAAAGAAAAATAGTAGACAAACTGATATTGAAAGGAAGGGGAGGTGCAAGGAAAGGAGCAAGCATGTACATATACTTTAAATACTGTGGTTAGTGGAAAGGCACGCCTGGCGGAAGTGTGTGTGTGTGTGTGTGTGTGAAATTTCTACATTGTTCAGCAGAAAACTCTTCACCGTTAGTCATGCAAGTCTTCTCAGTAGTAAAAGTGCCTTAAGTAGTCAGCTGTCACCTCATTAACCAGGAACACTATGCTGATTCCCAAATATAAACTGTTTTTTTATGAGTATCCTTATACCGTGCAAAGTGGAGCAAATGGCAGCATTCGGAAGTGAATCACATGATACAAACCTCTACAAGCCCACAAACTCAGTTCTCACCTAGGGATTCCAGAACGAGCTATGCTGGTATATAATGTATTACAGTATTACTTCTGCTGTATTGGTTAAATAAGCTAACACTCCACGTGAAACATTTTCCACAGTTCAGCAACTCCATTTTTGTGACAAGTGGTTTCTGTTCATTATAATCTGGCTGGTTAAGATAGCCTCCCTTCAGTGTCTCTCCCCAAAAGCATGTTACAGTACCCCAAATCAAAGAGCTAGGGAGATGAACTCGATGATCCGATGGGTCTCTTCCAACCTGGTTGTTCTATGATTCTATGGGATGGAGGGTGTTGAAGAATAAACAAAACACACACCTCACGGGTTTTGCTCATCTATTTCTGTCACTTGTTTCAACTATCTGTCCTGTGCAGGAAAAAGCTGACCAGAAATGCTTCGTTTTTATTGCAGTACTCAAGAGCTGCAGAAATACTCAGGAATCCATCATGCCCATTATTGCACAGGAAGATTGCTCTCTTGAGAAAAGTCAATCTTAAATTACAGGCAATGCAAACTCCAGCAGACAAATTGTGAGCATATATAACACAGCAGTCAGCTGGGTATCACAGCACTGCTCTTCCAGTATGATCCTCAAAGTACAGTCTTGTGCTTAGAGGTAAAAGACAACAGAACCTATGAGGAGCGGCTGAGAGAGTTGGGGTTGTTTAGCCTGGAGAAGAGGAGGCTGAGAGGAGACCTCATTACTCTCTACAACTACCTGAAAGGAGGTTGTAGAGAGGAGGGAGCTGGCCTCTTCTCCCAAGTGACAGGGGACAGGACAAGAGGGAATGGCCTCAAGCTCCGCCAGGGGAGATGGTTGAGTCACCTTTCCTGGAGGTGTTTAAGACACGGGTGGATGAGGTCTTGAGGGACTTGGTTTAGTGTTGGATAGGAATGGTTGGACTAGAAGATCCGATGGGTCCCTTCCAACCTGGTTGTTCTGTGATTCTGTAAGGGTCTGACTTTTAATTTTGTGTTGATGCTGACACAAACACAAGGAAGCTCAAAGACCAAAATAGGAGCAAGGACACTGAGCTATCCTAGCCTCAAAGTAGAGATCATAGAACGGTTAGGGTTGGAAGGGACCTCAAAGATCATCCTTGCCACGGGCAGGGACACCTCCCACCAGACCAGGCTGCCCAAGGCCCCATCCAACCTGCCCCTGAACACCTCCAGGGATCGGGCAGCCACAGCTTCCCAAGGAAACCTGTGCCAGCTCCTCATCACTCTCATAATAAGCAATTTCTCCCTGATGTCTAGCCTAAACCCACTCCGCTCCAATTTAAAGCCACGAAGGGGAGATCACACACTCCTCATCTGAGCGGGAGCCCAAGTCGTCGTCCCCCCCAAAGCCCCGAGGCTGCAGGGCTCCGCTGTGCCCCAAACCACTCCGTGCGCACAGCAACAGGTTCCCACGCCTCTCCCTGCTCCCGGCAGCGAGCGGAGCCAAGAAGGGCTGCTCAGCGCATTCCGTTTCGCGAGGTCCGGGGCAGCGCGCGGGTGTTTCGGTTGGTTTTTAACCCCCCCGGTCTGCGTCCCCCGCCGGCTCTCACCTCCGTCTCCATGGGCTCCACCTCTATCCCCTTCCATAGCTCCAGCAAGTGAGCGATCGGCATGGCTGGGCGACGCTTCGCTCGAAGCCGCGATGCGAGCGGAGGAAAAGCGCGGTGGCCGCCGAGGAAAGCGGCGCGGGAGGAGGAGGAGGGAGGGAGGGAGGAGGAGAAGGAGGAGAGACGAGGACACCGGAGACACGCCGCCCCGTCCTGAGCAGCGCCGGGAGCCGATGCCGAGGATGCTGATGCCGACGGTGCAGCGGCGGGCGCTGCTATGGCAACGGGAGCGCGCCCCGCGCCGCCGGGATGGGGAACGGGGAAGAAAAGCAAACTGAACCCGTAGTTGTTCTCCCCCAGTTCGAGACGTTGGTATCTTGATGGTGAGCGCGACTAACATCAGGATATCTGAAGTTTACCAAGCCCACTTTTATTCCAGCCTTAAAAATAATTATCATGCATATCGCTTGTATTTGTTTACTATAAAGCCTATCTATTCATAGAATCATAGTGTAACCAGGTTGGAAGAGACCCATCGGATCTTCTAGTCCAACCATTCCTATCAAACACTAAACCATGCTCCTTACCACCTTGTCCACCTGTGCCTTAAACACCTCCAGGGAAGGTCAATCAACCACCTCCCTGGGCAGTCTGTTCCAATGCCCAATGACCCTTTCCGTGAAAAACTTCCTCCTGATGTCCAGTCTAAATCTCCCCTGGCGGAGCTTGAGGCCATTCTCTCTTGTCCTGTCCCCTGTCACTTGGGAGAAGAGGCCAGCTCCCTCCTCTCCACAACCTCCTTTTAGGTAGTTGTAGAGAGCAATAAGGTCTCCCTTTAGCTTTCTATTCTCATGGCTAAACAACCCCAGCTCTCTCAGACAATCCTCATAAAGCCTGTTCTCCAGCCCCTTCACCAGCTTCGTTGCTCTTCTCTGGACTCTCTCCAGAGCCTCAACATCTTTCTCGTGGTGAGGGGCCCAGAACTGAACACAGGATTCAAGGAGCGGTCTCACCAGTGCCGAGTACAGATGGAGAATAACCTCCCTGGAACTGCTGGTCACACCGTTTCTGATACAAGCCAGGATGCCATTGACCTTCTTGGCCACCTGGGCACACTGCTGGCTCATGTTCAGTCGGCTGTCAACCAACACCCCCAGGTCCTTCTCCTCCAGGCAGCTTTCTAGACAGACCTCTCCTAGTTTGTAGCTCTGCATAGGGTTGTTGTGCCCCCAGTGCAGGACCTAGCATTTGGCCATGTTAAACCTCATGCCATTGGACTCAGCCCAGCAGTCCAGCCTGTTCAGATCCCTATTCGATGCCATTCCCTTCTCCTTTATTTAGCTCTCAGCCTATTACAACCTTACTATAACATGACACATTGTGCCAGGAACCCAAGAAGCAAAACCAGTGATGAATCATAGCATCATAACCGTTTGGCTAGGAAGGGACCCGAAAGATCATCTAGTTCCAACCGCCCCCAACCATGGGCAGGGATATCCCACTAGATCAGGCTGCCCTGATTTATGCAGATGTTGATTTGTATTCTCCTCCAGCTGAGGTTAAAATGTGTGTTACATTGTTCAGGCAACTTTATTATCACGTTCTGAAAGGCTTTACTGCTTAAATGAGTCACTGCTCTTCAAAGAGCCATTTCAGAATAAGTGGTCAATGTACATTTTTCTTCTGCATTGTGCTTTAAAAAGAAATCCATAGCAGCAGTGCTGTACAAATTCAAAGTTTTAGTGAACAACAAAAAAACCCTCTTCTGCTAGTCTACAAAGCAACATTTGAGCAGTGTTCCTCCTCAGGTCCTATCTCAGCTCCCTCAAACTATTTAAAACGAATGAGCTGTCCTATAAGTTTAAATGCCAGGTCACAATCAAGAGAAAGTCAAATCCATTGACCAGAGCGAAGGGTAAAGCAGCAAAACAAAAAAAAGACAAACCTATCTCAGCCAGAGCTGTATATAGAGCATTGCATTCAGATACTGCAGCAAGAATACAGTGTTTTACTTCTGTGGCAGAATATGAACACTTTTCTTGACATCTGTGCCAACAGTAAACTAACAACTTGTAACATAAATTATGCAGCTTCATCTGCTTCACAGATTGAGCGATTTAATATCTAGATTACTAGCTTTACTCACCACGCGCAAAAAGAAAAATATGCAGTGGGAGTGATGTCAGTCACTAACAGACACATACACGAAATCAGAAATCACAGTATCTGGCTGCTACATGTACCCTGGCTCTTCTGCTCTGCCCCTGCTTCTCCTCCAGCAAGATGGTAGATACAGATGTATTTACTACCTTGAACCTAATGTACAGTCTCCAACAGCCTTGTTAAGCCTGTGAGGCTAAAGCCAAGATCAAGTACAACACACATTCAGAGCACAAGCCACACTTGTTTTCTAAAACAGAGGCCTTTGCTTATCTAATGGACATGTGTTCCCAGAGAAAATATGAGATTGTACACAAGTACACAATATGTATCTTATATATTTTTAAAACCTTTATGTTCAGATGCAATATACAAAACCGTACTTCAGGTTACAAACCTTTGATGCCACACACTGAGAACAACAGCAAAGTGTTTGTCACTGCAAGGAACTGGGAAGTGGGACATGCCTACGTACCACCTCGATTTGCCTCTCCTAGGATTAAGTTTGGGGTAATTTCATCTACAGTCAAGATAAAAACACGTGCATGTAGATTTATTTTTTTTCTTAGAACTTACCTAACAACTTCACCTAACTCAAAACATGCTTCCTTAAGTATTTTATTGATTACCAAACTGTGATATTTAAAAAAGTATAATTTTTATTAGTCTGAACATGCATAAGGTGAAGAAAACCAAATGATGAGATCTTGTCACTGCTTTAGCACCTATACTTTCAGTGTAAGCATGATGTGTACCCTGTAACAGCAACTCTTTCAGCACTTACATCTTTGCGAAATGAATTGGACCTAAATTAAGTGTTCAAGCTTATTGGACTAACCAAAACACGTGTTTCATATTCCATTCTCCACCCCTACCTAAAGAAAAGCAGAATTTTTGAAACTTAGCTAAAAAGATATTAAAATATGTGGTTTTCAGTCCTTTTTTCCCCCCTTTATTTTGCTATATTTACTCACCAGAGTAATCCCACTGAGCTCAGAAACTACTTCTGACTAAAGATTTTGCAAGAACAGGGTGTCCTTCTATTAATGAAGACACTAGTTTTCTTCATAAAGAAAAATGTCTTTAGATGTCCACAAGCTTCAAATTCCTGTTGGGCAAATAAAGTTCTCCCACATGAAAAACTGGTAGATTTGATGAAATTAAGAAGAATTTGAAATCAAATTTTAATCATGTAGAGCTAGAAATAACTGTCACTAAGAATTGATCGGACTTCAATTACAATAACATCTAAAGGACAACCAGGACTGACATTCTTTATGACTAAAATAGCAGGAAAAATCCATGCTTCCCTCCCCAGATCTCTCTTAGGTCCACTTATAAAGACACTGGGCCAGAAAATGGACTAAGAATATAAAAAAAAACGGGAACAGTTCACTTCCAAAAATACTGCATTAGGAGCAAAGAAAAGAAATACACAGGAAAGAATGGAGAGCACACATGGAACACAGCAAAGGCAGAAAACATATAAGGAAGCAGGTGGTGTCTTAGGACACACAAGAAATCTGGTCAAAGTAGTAGTTAGGAATTTTTTTTTCCATAAGGAAAGATGAGTTAACCGCATTCACAGTTTAGCAGAAGTAATAGTTGCAGATATGCTAGGAAGGCCGTGAATTGCAAGAAGATTACCTCAACTTGTTTCAAGAGCATAACTGCACTTTTATCTCCTGCATAATGAAACACTGGACCACTTACATGGTGATTTGTAAACTGTTTTTCCTGCCTCGTGAGTACTAGCTAATGGCTTCTACCAGATGTGGAGTGGAGTATTAAAGACATCAATATTCTGCAGTGTTATAGAAACTCCTACACTAGCAGAAGATAGAGAAGTAGAGGAAAATTTAAGAGCATTGTCTATAATATCTTATAATTACCTAATCCCTTATACCTCCAGTTGTTCATTAAAAATAAATGAATGTACTATTTTCCCATTTGATGCACAGCGAGGAAGAGGTGCAGAGAAATACTTTTTCTGTCAGCAGCTTACTTCCAGATTCATTACTTAAGTGTTAAATTTAATGCAATCAGCACCTTGTGCCAAAACTCATGCATTCATCTCCTCACATGATTTCACTCAAAGCCTGAGCTAGGTCACCTTTTCTGGCAGGCTACCTGAATCTACAACATGGCTGAAATATGTACTTCTGACACATAGAAGCCAACAAAGGGTCCTCCTTCCAGGGCAATCCCAATGTCCCCACCTACATTTAAATGCCTTTTTCTGCTTGCCACAGTGTGGCTATCACCTGTTATTAGGTTGGCTATGCTGCCACATTGGTACCATCTGCCTAATCAGGTCTTTATCCAAGTGAAGCCTCTTTTCCTGCACATAGCTTTTTGGGTCAAGGCAAACACTTGCCAGCTTGTTCAGCTGCAGCACCATGCCAGTAAAACTTAAACTTCATAGTTAGTACTTCCCCTACATACAACCACTGCAGGGAGCATTTTCTTAAAGGAAGGAATACCCCCAGTGCCAGCACTGAGAAAAGGTCAGGTCTCTGATGTGGCAACAGTATCGTGGGATAGAAAAATTACTAGAGACAAAGTCCCCTTTCTTTTTCAGATGTTGCACTAGAAAACATCTGAGCATTTGAGAGCATCTCCTGTTTGACGACGTGTTTGGTTGCCAAAGGGCTCCTGGAAAGCCTTGAATGCAACTGCAAGAGGCCCTGCCACTATTGCTGTGGGTTGACTCTGGCTGTACACCAGGTGCCCACCAAAGTTGCTCTATCACTCCGCCTCCTTAGCAAGGCAGGGGAGGGAAAATATAATAAAATATAATAAAAACAGGCATGGCCTTGGCTAGCCACAGGTCCATCTTAGAGCTAGTTGGCATTGGCTCTGTCAGACAGAAGGGAAGCTTCTAGCAGCTTCTCTCAGAAGCCACCAGTGTAGCCCCTCTGCTATGAAACCCTTGTCACGCAAGCCGAATACGTCTCTTAATCCTCAAAGCAATCAGAGCTCAGAACGAAATGTGTGATGAAGTTTCCCCAAAGGCTGCCTAAGAGAGAAGAACAAAATGGTAGCAAAACATTTGCATTTTCTGTAGATTGCTTCAATCTTCTGAGGCATTAAAAAACAAAATCAACTTTCAACTTTCTTTGGTTCTCTGCAATGATTCCTTCTACTTCCTGCAGCCAAACAGGATGGACCTCCAGGGAAAGAAAGAACTCTGCCTTGCAGCATATACACACAGAGATTTCAAGCAAACTGCCTTATTCTGTGGGATATTTTTACCTATGGAATATGCAAGTGATCTGTCCTTTCCAGCACACAAACTCAGAGCCCAGAGAAACACAAAGATCAAGGCACACTTAAAGAACACTTGAAAATAAAGAGTGGGCACAAACTGGAGGAAAACAATTTAGAAGACCCAATGATGGAGAACCTTCAACTAAAGAGTTGGTCACCCTTGTCATAAAGACAACACTACTGTCAGCGCACAGTGGCAGAAGGCAATACATCAACAGACTATACACAAACAGAACCTCAACAGCTAACAGAGACATCTGAGCACAGCCCATTATCTGTAAAGTGTAGATCCATCGACAGCCTCTCTAGTTTATTGTAAAATACAGCATCCTGGCAAGGAAGCAGAAAACAAAACTCTAGTCCATTATCAGCCTCAATCTGTCACTACACCATCCCAAGCATGGAAAATAAATGCTGTGTATGACTAATTTACTATAATCTGTGCAATCAAACCTGTAGTAAATGGATGGAATTATGTAGTGAATGGATGAGCATCAAATGCTAGAAGTACATTAGTAAAGTGGGGCAGGTTTTAAACTGCACAGGAGCCATGAATCATTCTCAGATGAAGGGAAATCTCAGCTTCCTATGCTTTTAGTTTTATAGCAAAGTTATCAAAAGCTACTCTTCCTGATCGAAAGCAAGCAAGCAAACAAAACCCCCATGACACTTTTTCTCCCTGAGAACAGATGCTGAGATGCTTTGAGCTCATTACTAAAACAAGATGACTGCATTTCTTTCCTCAGCAGAAGCTGCCTCAGTTCAGCACCTCAGCATTAACTACTTGGATATTCACCATCCCCTTGTGTAAAACATGGAAAGAAGCACTAAACAGCATCTACACATTGCTAAATGTGCAAAGCGTTACTTACTCCAACATAAGAAGTGTCCCCGGTGCTGCTAAGTCAACGTACTATTTAGTTGTCAGGTATATTGCCTTATCACCCTCAAGAAATACAGAGCAAAACAGTAGCAGATAAAATAAGGCATTCAGTATTTAGGTAGCACACATCGGACCCTTGTGAAGATCATAGCTTAATGTTTTCAAATTAAAACGATGTTTGCTGTGTCTCCTGAAATATCAAGCGCTTAACACCACAGAGAGCTGGCTTAATTCTTAACCTTTGCAATGCTCTGGCTTCCCCATCTGTATTTAATGAGAAGGTCTAGACCAAATATGAAAATTAATACTCTGAGAGCAACAATGTTAATCAGGCTCCTTCAGTGTAAAGGGTGCAACAAATTAGTATTGCCAACCAAACTGGTGCCCCTGCAGAATGGGAATGAATGCTGGTAGGCGCTGTAAGAAAAGGAACACTAATCCCAATTAATTACATGCAAGTACATGACACATCCTGCATTAATCTGTTCTTAATATAACCGAAGAATACTGGAAGAATTGCCTTGGAAAACAGAAAATCTAGGTACCTGGAGTACATCAGCCTCCTTCAGCACAGACCTGGTTTAGTTGATGTCCGCAATAGGGCTAGCTGGCTAGCACAGTAGGAGCCCCACTGTGCCTCTGCACTGGGCTGTTGGGTGCGTTGAGGTAGAGTGTTGGGCCTGACCTCATAGTTTGTGCTCCTTGGGGCTTGTGAGCCAGTGCAGAAGACTGAAAGGAGCACCAAGTGGCATCAGTCAAGGGCTGTTTCAGCTCTGCACTCTGCTCAAGTGCCACCTACACTAAACCAAGCAACAGCCGATTTCTCCACAAGCTATTTGGATGTCTGCAGAGTGTTTGCACTTGTGGGCCTGCACAGCTGGAAAGCCAGAGCTGATTTGCTGCCAATTCGCTGAACACCCAAAGCTTGTTATTCTCCTTGCCATGTGAGACACAAACCACATGCAGACCTGAACTGACAAACATAGGATAGTCTTACCTGGTACCTCCTGCACCTAATATAAAATTAAGGGGCTGTTGTGCCAAAGATGCTGGCTTTCAGAAGCATTCAGTCAAGTAATCTCTTGTGCAGCAATCTCCCGTGCAAGTTTCTGAGATATACCCCATTAAATCCTAATTCCCCCTTATAGGAAAAAACACCAGTTAAACATGTTCAATAGAAGTTAGCTGTACTGAAAGCTTTCCTGCTGCACAAGGCTACAGTAAATGTCATGTTTTCCTCTCATAAGCACAGAAAACACTATGCTTTCCCTAAAATACATTGCATAACTCTTCAAGTAGCAACTCAGTGCAGCAGGGCAGAGATGCCAAGGATATGCTCCACACTCTACCCAGCTTCTATTGCAGCAATGGTACCTTGGCTGGGCAAAGGGCTGGGCTTTTGTTTGTTTGCTGCACACAGCCACTAATGTGAGACATAGAAAAGCTGAACACAACAGCTCGAGTCAGGCTGGATCAAAGCTTCTCAGCAGATGCAGCACAGCTCGAACATTTACTGAAGCCAAAACAAGGGGGTAGGAAAGGAAAGGTATTCAATTTGGGGTCAGGAAAACTGATTTGGAGGCAATAGAACAATTCAGGTGGTGGTTTGAGCCACGTTTTCCCTCCACTTACTCTGCCCTCTGCACTCACTATATCCAGAAATGCTAGCCCACCCCCACAACCCCCAGTGTACCCTCCTTCTCCAAGAACTAAGGAAATCCTCAGGTCTGTTGCCTCAATGCCATTGCAGTAGGGCACATTGCAAAGCCCAAAGGACACAAGAGAGAGAGACTGTAGCTGCAACCTACCCCCTTCCAGCTGCTTAAACTCTTCTGTACTGAATGAAGCAGGAACAGCTTTGCTACATCAATCAGACAACACAGAAAGGAAGCAAAGGTCAGTTTGTGGCAGCAATAGATGACAAGGTAAGGCAATAAGTCTGCATCCCACCAGTGCAGAACTGGCTGTACTGAAACAGAATGAGCCCAAGAAATAAATTTAGGCTTTTGCTACCTTTCCACTGATGGATCAAACTGCTCTTGCATAGGTCACCATTTCTGCCAGTAATTACATTTAGAAGTACTATGTAATTAGTTTGACAATTTGCTTGTAAAGTTATCATTTCAGATACAGAACAATATTATTCTGGTGATATAATGCTCAGGAACTAAACTATTCCATGTAAATTTCAAAATTCACAACAATTTAACAAAAAACTTACATTATAGAAAAAAAAATGAAGGAAGTAGCCTAGGAAACGGCTGTGAGAGCAGAGAAGGCAAGATTGCCTAGAAATGTATAGAAAAATATCAGAAGAGTGAAAGCAGTACTTCTCAGGCATAAATTAACAAGGGTAATGTTAATGTGACAGAAGGTTATTACACTGAGTCATAGAGATCCACATAATAATTTACCCAATAAATGTGAACACAGACTCTTTAGGCAACTGAGGACAAGGATGTTAGTTTACATTCAGGCACCCTTTCATTTAGATCCTGCTGAGACATACTCTGATTAAATACATCAAGATAAAATTATAACTGTAGATTATAGCATTTGTAAAAGATCCATTTTTCAATCAACATTAGGGACAGTAGGAAAATGTCAAGAAAAAGGACTTTCTACATGACACTTAAGTCGAACATGTTATAGTCACTAACTACCCACTTTCCTTTTAGTATGTCTACTCACACAGAAGAAACTCTTCTGACTTGTAAGACATATGTAAGCTTTTCAGCAATTGCAATGATGTTTATAGGAACAGTGGCAAATAAAAAACCAAACAAACAAAAAAAAAACCCAAAACCCCCCCAAACCACCCCTTCAAAAGATTCATACAGAGCCCTTCTGGCTTTAACAGAGTTGAAGAAGCCTCTCCCTCGAGCACAGGGAAGGACCAGGACATCAGTGTGTTTCATTTTTGACTCACTTTGGAGGTTTGTGCATGCTGGTTGGTTTTCACATAGTAAGTCATAACATCACCCACTCAGATCAGGAGTAAATGCAGCACCATCTGAAGTTATAACAACATACTTCAGCTCAACAAATTCCTCTTTAAGGAATGTAGCCTATAGTCAGGAAACTAATGAAGTCTATTCAAAATAAATAGCACAAGTCCTCTATTATTATAGAAGCTTTGCAATATCAAGTGTCCTTGATTTCAAAGAGAATTATCACCTCTCAAACAGAATATGTGACATTCACATCAACAAAGACTGCATAAAGTATACATGTGAAATAAATAGGAAACAAAGAATTTCTAACACCAAAATAAATATCCGGTATGACTTCTTCCCTCCCCTTCAACCAGCTAGCATTTTTGTCTTTTTAAAGATGACTTTAGCTGGAAGATGAGAAAGCATAACAGAATTACTAAACACTGCAGGTGTAAAGTACCCAATTCTGGAAAAATACTCAAACCCCTGCTAAGAACATTTTTGGTTGTTTATTTGGTTGATTTTTTTTAAGTTAATTTCTTTGGTGTTTTGAAATTTAAGCACACAGAACAAAAGTAACAGGTTTTGTGGTTTGGATTTTGGGTTTTTTTTTTTCCTTCAGTGTGTCACAGGCTGTATTTTGATTATTTTTTCCCAAATGAATACTACAGCAGCTGCTTATTTTTACAGACAAGTATACAATTTGACTGAAGCACAGTCCTGAATAACTGAACTCAAGAAATAAAATCGGTCACGGATGATGATGGAAAGATTTTTAGGTCATGACCCAACCTCCACATATCAATTGTATGATTCTGGGAAGAATACACCCTCATTCCTGCAGCTGCTATCAGCAAAAGGAAGAGCAGCAAGGAGAGCTGTGGGTAGAAGTCCATAGATCAGAGCTACGACCCTGTCACACTGTGAAAGTTAGTGGAAAGCCAGGCTATGCAGTACAGCTCTGTAGTATCATAAATAACTCACATTTTATATTTCTTTTGGGGGAAAAGACAAAAAAAAACACCAAAACCAAAACCACAAAAAGCAGCTTGACGGGCAAGTTAGAACCCTGCTGCACCAAGGACCAAAACATTTATCACTTGCATGGCCCACTAGCAGAGACAATCACCAGCTGCAATACAGTGACTCTTTCCAAAGTAGATGCTACTGGTCAATCAAGTGCTTCCCTCAGCAGTACCACTGAACACAGATAGACACTAAAACCAGAATCCCTTCCTACCCGCAGGACGGGAACACACAAGGCTGCAACAGGGACACCCACAGATGAGCCAGCCATGCCACCCAAACCAGCCACCCTTCTCACAGCACAGCAGTACCATGACCCAGACAGAAGCCACCAGGCTAACACCTACTTCTTCTCCCACCTGAGTAGCAGTGAAGAAATGGGGCTGCTCAAAGACACTTTCTCACCTTCACACGTCACAGCACAGCAATACAGCAGCTTCAGGAGCCCACACTGATGGCACACTTCAACACATACTGCACAGGCAATGCTGCTCCCTCAGACTACTCCCTCCACATGCAGAAGCAGCACAAGCTGCAGAAAAACACTCAGCCAAAGGAGCAGAACAACTTTCTGAATCCCCAGCTTGCCCTCATTTAAAGCTTCTCGTTTGTGTAGCAAGGGACACCTGGGTGAGGGACACTTGGATGAGGCCCACCTGCTCCTAGAGTCCAGAGGAAAGGGAAAGTACTTCTGGTGTTAGTGCTGGGAGAACTTTCTGGGTTGGAGTTTTCTAGGATCAGAGATTCCTGGGAAGGTTAGAGCAGTTCCTTCTCTGCAGCATGAGCAGTGTTTGATCTCTATAGTCCTACTAGCTGTGGGCCAGCTGCATATCCTTCCCCTGAGCAAGGGCAGAGGGAGTTTGTGAGGAGAAACCACAGAGTGCAGGGACTCACATTGTCTCAAATCTGGCCTGTGGGGTGTCAGTCTGATGCCCACTAGCTCACTGATAATTTGATTCAGATAAGTGTTAAATTATAGTAATAGTAATTTAATGTTTTATTGCTAACAATAAGAGAGTATAATAGAATAAATCCCAGCTGGTA